>JARGCU010000011.1:8795000-10045000 GCA_029227775.1 Morpho helenor
AGTCTGGGCGTATATAAATATTTAAAATTATATTACCAGTTGTCTGTCACCTATAACACAAGTATTGTTACTTAATTTGGGGACGTAGACCGTGTATGTGTCATTTATATTTATTTATTATTTACGGACCAACTTCCTACGGAGCTTCTTCCTTCTCACTCTTAAAGTAGAAAGAACGTGTGTTGATAATATCTTCATTCGCGAATTGATTCTTGATTTTACACTTTTCTTTTTCTTTTTCGCTTTTAATGTTTAATGTTAAGACAACCTACAGAATTAAAGGTGGAGGAAGTCCACAGATTCTGGTGTATTTCGGCTCTATAATTTTGAGAATCCATCAACGGGATGAGCCATATTAGGAAATTTTAAATCTCTTTTAACAAATTGGGTTGTACAAGCACTTTTGAATCGTCAAATTACAATGAAGCTACGACTGTTTTGGAAAGGTGCTCTTACCGACAAGAACCAGCGAGAAACTTGCAGGTCATTCTTTCCAAAAATTAAGTATTTCAATAAAGTATTTGTAAATGTTAACAAATCAAAATTTACAATATAATTTAGTGCGTAACTAGTAGCAATTTAAATTAAAGATTTCTTATCATTAACGTAGTTCTCTATAGTATACCAGTGTGTAAGCTCAAGATGTCAAACATTCATGTTCACTTAAATTCAAGTCAATTAGTCGTCAAGAACTTATCTATCATAGATAAAAAAGTAACGTTTCAATTTATACGTAATACAACAGTTGCGTGCGCACGCGAATGTACGAGTATATAACTATGTTAAATTCTTATTACCATATAACAGAGATAAGAGAAAACATTGTTACAAGAGCGGTTAAAGGATTAAAAAAATAAACACGCTCGATGATTTTTTAGAATTAACTTTACAGTAATTTCACTCGGTTTTCTCTATACAGAGTAGCACTACATTTTATACGTCGTTAGTACATAATTTTTAAAATTAGCTTTACAAGATAAAACAATTTTTAATATTAAATAACAATTATGTATTGGAGGTTTACTCCAAACTAAATTTTTCCTTTGAAAATTAGACGCCTTCTACTCTCTGACTTTGTGTCCTTTACGATTCTGATAATCAAATCGCGATCGTCAACAAATAAATATAGCGTAATTAATATCCTTCGCAAGTGAAGAAGAAATTCATACCTTAGGACTTAGATTGTCGAGCGATATGATCTCTCCTTATTTAACATCCTCGATGATGCTACTGCACTGTTAACAATCTGACCGCCAGTCATCCGGGCGGTTTAGTATTAGTAATGAGTACCAGGCAAACATAAGTACTCAAGAGATAACTGTACAATCACTCATATCAAAGATAAGGGTAGAATATCAGTTACACGTCCTTGCTAATAGAACACATCTTGTTGCCTATTTAAAACAGTAATAGGATCAAAATTATGTTTAAAGATATGTTGATCAACGTCAGCTTTATTCATTTAATTCGCCGCCACATCCGGCTCACAGAATTAATTTCCATTGAAGTTCGTGTAGAGCATTTTATTATCGGTCTTAGTGGGTCGAAAATAAGACTAAAATTGCCTAAAAAAATAATATTGTACGTTAAAACATCTCCGCGAATAATTTCGCCTGTGGGCGTAGGAAATAAAATGTTTACAAAACACAAGATGTATTTAACGAGAGAAATCCTATTTATATAGAAATTTTAAAGCAAAAAGCAATGGTTTTTATTAATACTAAAAAAAAATTACGGGTAAGAAGAATATAGAAAACAATCTAAAATCTTACAGAGTAGTGAACATACCAGAGGGTCATCAATTTTCTTTTTTCTTATCTTTATAATACATAAGGTGAATTCCAGATTGCTTATATTTTTATTCAAAAGAGCATTTATGAGCAGTTTAAGTTATAAGATCCCCAAATACCATATTTCTCTATGTGCGATGAGAAAAGTAAAGTACTAAAGCGAATGAAAACGTAAAAGATTGTAAGCGGTTGTATAAAATAAATACCTTATTATGGTTGTCGTAGGTAAAGCTAATTTTTAACTAAATTTTACAAGTAACGGTGATTCATGTCTGTTTTAAAGTAAACGCGAAAGCTTATCTGATTATTTACTTACATAGTGAAACCTATTTACTTATTCTGTTCGGGGCTTGAACTCCCGTACTTTTTCATAGGAACACGTAGACTAAACGATTCACATCATCAATAAAATATCTACATATTTCGAAAGTTTAATGTCACGACTTAGTCAAATTTAAATATTGAATCTGAAAAGAAAATAACTTTGAAGAGAACATTTATTCAGCGATAGACCGAGTCTCTGCATCTTTCTCTATTTGCCATTAAAATGTAGTGTCAATATTTTCACGAAAATTTTGCACAAAGGAAAATCGATACAATTTACTTTAGAGGTCTTTGCCTTGACTAAAATTAAACATGTGCGCAGAGAAAGTATATAGTGACGTGCAGAGAACGTTGTCGATATATCGATGTTATAGAAATAATTAAAAAAAAAATTACACATTCGAGGGTTTGTGGTGATCCATAATACAAAAGTAATGGTAATATTATTTTGCTTTATATTACACGATAAATAAAATATATGTTATGCAGAATTTAGAGTATACTATCCGTTTTAATATCTGATATATGCAGGATTCATAAAAACGCATACACTACAAATTGCAGAATTATAAAATAATCCTTAAAACTTTCTCTGTAATTAGTATCCTCTCACGATACAGCTGATAGTACAAAACAATCTTAAAACAAATTGCGCCTGTATTTAGATTAGCTATAATAAACCATGGGGCGTGTAAATTTCTTCAAGGAACCTAAGTTTATCTGAGGACGTCTTTGGTTGAAACGAACAAATAATATAATCATAGAACTAACTTAATCATAACATAACATAACAAGGGACAAGGAAATTTTGCATTTATATCAGGTATTTAAAACTTTTACCCACACTTCTTCGAGTGCAATTAGATAAATAAAATATATTTCCAAATATTTCAAAAATTACAAATTTTCATCATGATTTTACTTTAAAGTAAAGCTAATGATGATGTAACATCATTACATGTATGTTCGCCATCGCCATGTAAATATACATGCTATAAATTTAGTATGTTATCGACACTTCTACGCGTCTAAAAGTGTCGTATTCTGATTAAGTGTTATAATATTCACGATAATAAATCCATCGGCAGCTTACTATATACGCGTCGAAATCTCTTGCCAAGTCGACTGTTCTATTTTTTATTTGACACGCTTCACGCATTAAATCGTAAACACGTGGTTGTTATACGATTATTGCAAGGAACGCAATTTGTTATCAGACAAAATAACAAAGAAACTGTTTAATTTAAACGATCTTATTTACTACTTACTCGAAGTTACTTTAATAGACAAGATGCATGGACTTCTGAAACATTTCTTTTTAATGTTTTCTATTGTAAATTTTGTCATATATATAATAGGTATGAGATAAATTCGCATGGTCCTAAACTCCTTCAAAGTCGTGAATAACAATTTTTTTTTTGCGCAAGTAAGATTTGCGCTTATTTTAACAAGTTTAATATCAAATCGTCATTGCTGCTAATGTTTTATTATTAATCGATTTTAAATAACGTTGGTATTTAATATTGCCGATCCGATTTAAAAGACTACTATAAAGCAACTATTTAATGGTACTGCATGTTAACATCACACATAATATAACATTGTTTGTTTTTATTTGTAACGTAAAATTCTACACAGCAACGCTTGCTTAATAAATTAATATATTATAAGCCCTGTCTGGTTTAGCCGTGTGGTATCCGGCTAAGTAGAATAGACCCTCATTTCTTACCGAAGTGTCGTAAAAGGCGACTAAGGTAATGTTGTGCCGACCCCATTAAGAGTGGGATAAGGGCAGGAGAATGATGTAACCCTGTTATTGGGTTTGGTACATACATTAATGTAATCCTGGGTACTTCGTTAGAATGCTATACCATTTCCTTCAGAACATATGCATATGTCGGTACCTATATATATATCGGTGGTATTTAGACTAAGAAATATAAACTGAGACAAGCTTACATCCTAGTTTCATAATAAATTTAAACTCTTCCCTGTCAGTTACAATATTTATAAAAATAAGTTCGAGAACATTATCGATACATTAACACAGAAATCACTACAATACAGCTGATTGAAAACGGATGCATGCACGTTCTGGCCTATTTATAGTTATAACTCCCTGTAAAGCGGTCAAGTGCGAGCGGGATTAACAGGATGGCGCGCGGTAAATTAATAGTACGCTCTAGAATCTAGATTGTTTTGAAACTAGCACATTCTCAGTGCTAACCTGGGTCTGTCTATATCTGTAATCGAATTTTCACACATCAATGCTATTTGCATGGAGCGACTAACGTCCGATCTCAGCCTTATTAGGGATTTAAGCACAGAGATATTATAAATTCCTCTTTTTTTAAGCTGAAAAATAAAGACTAAGGACTAAGTAAGCCCTATTTAACTTCTGATGTAAAGCAATGCAATTCATTGTCAGTATATGCCTATAACAAGATCTGTGTAATCCGGAAACCTCGTCCTTTGGGACCGGGGTGTTGCGAAATACCAACCGTTTTCTCCTTAAACCGATGCATTGGGAACACCATATGCATAACCAGCTTACAGAAAAATGTATTTTGTATAGTATTATAATTTGGGAAATAAATCGTAAAGTCATCATAATTCGTTTAAATAAATTCTTAGGAAAATTAACAGTTTTTTTCATCTCAAAACTTTGACCCACAGGAGGATTGAATGCTTTAAGGTTAGGGTGGCACCTCCGTATTGGCGTTAATAGAACCGTCACGAGGTCAATCAATGAATGGACTGAAAAACTTGATCCAAGCGTTACAAACTCTTATAGCATGCTAAAGATAAAGACAGAGAATGATTGACAGAGAGAGAGTAGAATAGAGTTTCTATTTTCATTCTTAGAGTGTTATCCAACAAAATTTCGAATGCATTAACTAGAATGCATCCGTCAACAGTCACGCACCAAAAAAAATGATGTTCGCTTAGCAAGCGGAGAACGTAATTTTTCTAATTTTATTTTGCTATATTTTTAACTCTCTTTTTATTCTAACTTTGTAGGAATTCTTCCAATGATTTCGTAACATCTCGTCCAGGAAATAGGAACTTATAACTTGAACGTAGCTTCGTGAATGATAATAATATTATTTAAACTTCTTGTACGTCTGTCCAACTATTTAAAATCGAATTCTGAAAAAAGTATACCACTTCAAATATGCTGCTTGTTTGATTTACTACGTTTTTATATCGTAGACTATTTGCTAAATTATGAATTTTTAGAGCGAAACATACAATGAAAGTTTCTTAATGATTGTGATTTAAATTCAGCATGTATAAAATAATTATAAAACTAAGTCCCCAAATGATGTCTGTCTGAATTTGATCAATTTTCCCAAAATCTACTGAACGATTTATAGAATCAGGCGTTATTTTGCGGAATTCCGTAATACAGAAATTACAATAGAATTATTTTGCGTTTCCGCGTTTGTTTAGAGAATCTATGTAATGCTAAGTGTATGCAGCAGGCAACATTCTCATACCCTATACATGTAGGACAAGTCACCACACGTATCACAATGCCCCCATCTCGTTCCGCCAAATCCTATCTTATACTCCTGATGATGCTTCGATTTCAGGGCGAAACGATCGTAGTGTGGTATTGAGTGTGTGTAGTGCATGTGTGGAGCATTGCTGGTGGTGGGTATGTGTCTGTGAATTTTGGTTGCTTCATACACTTAGGCATTACATAGATTCTCTTAACAAACACGGATTATAAAAGAATTCTATTGTAACTTTTTTGTATAGTCTTTATTTAACGATAGTGCAATTCTTGAGGAATGTTTAGGACTTGAGCTTAGGTTAAGACGAAATTACGGTTCTATGTAAATTGACTACATATTTGATTTGCCACACGGATATCCACGAGGACGAAACCACGGGCACAGCCAGTATAACATAAAATAGTGAATGGTGTAATATAATCACTACATCATTACAAAGATTTACTCTCATCTTTCATCCTTCTCTATCTCTATGGATAAATATTTTAAACTTTTTAATTAGAGAATTATGAGAAATTATTAAAAGGCATAAATCCATACAATTATTATAAATGCAAAAGTCCTTCGACTGTCTATCTGTTTGTCTTTCGTAATAGTGTAAAATTCAGTACATTAAAGCCTAATATAACAAAAAAACAAGATATTTAAATACTTAAGTTGACGCAAACGAAGTCATGTGTAGAAGCAGTGTATATAGAGATATCTCTTTTCTAACCACAGAGTAATAAACATTTATAGGATTTTATTTTTGATTTACGATACCACTCTGTATCGCTTTTATGATCTTTTATTTTATCTGGAAAATGCATTGGTGGTGAAATTAAAGATTTAAATAAAAAATATTTGAACTTAGATATTTGCCTGGACCATTGCCGCAGTTGGAAGTGACCCTGCCTTTAGCTCTGCGGGTAGCGGGTTCGATTCTCGCCGAGGGTTAACATTTTCCATAAACAATTTGTTGATTCTGAGTCTGAGTGTATATTTTTATTTAAGTATATATTTAGATGCAAGCTTTCTGGCGGTTTGACCTCTTCCTTTTGAAATTTGCAATATCATCATCAAGTTATTTTTTATACATACTTCAACCAATTAGCAGAGAACTTTAACCTTCCTAATGATTACTCTGCCTATTTGAGAAATCGCATCTGAATCCGTTCAGTAGTATTTTGAGATGATTTCGAACAAACAGACACGACTATTTTATAACATGTAGCTACTATATAAGAACGATGATTTTTTCTTTCCTTTAAGATATTTCTTAAATTAAAATATTGGATAGATTTGATTCAAGCCATCGTAGTGGCATATACACTTTTCTCCAAACACCTTATCGCTTAGAAATTAGTTCCAGTCACATTATATTAGCTACACACTCTATAGACGCAAAATAAACATCGCAAACGTCTCATAACGAAAAATAAGTATTCAAACTATAAATCCTTTTTTCACGCATATTTATAAACTGGTATTGCAGCGATGGCTTCAGTTTCCGAACGGATCTCATTTTGACAGCCGGCCATGTTTAACTTCTTCAAGCGAAAAGGCGGGAAGGGTGAAGCTTCGCCCGAGACTGCACGGAGACAGCCGAACGCTAAGCCAACCTCAGTCGAGACTCGCGCGCCGCCCAACGACAATGACATAACGAACGAAAAATCGGGAACTATTAGGAAGGATGTAGTGAACCTACTCATACCGGAAACTGACTACAACCAGAAGACTAAAGTTGGCGCGCTTCTGCAAATTATGGCCGGCAAACGGAAAAAGTGCAAAAGGAAACGCGACTGCAAAACTCAACAGGGTGACGTGAAACGCACCGCTGAAATAACTCCCACGCCCGCCAAAAATACACGAGACGCGCCGCAACCGCCCGACGATCCGGCCGACTTCGTGAAAGCGCTCGTACTGCAGAAATACGCAAAACCCGAACCAAAACAGCACGTGTCTCTTGTGTACGTGTCAAATGAACCGGATTTGGAAGAGAAACGACATGCGGAGGCGTTGCTCCGCGAGATCGCCAAGAGCATCGATTGTACGATCGATCAACTAAATGAGAAACAAATGGGAACTGCGGACAGCAAGCTCGCCGTTAAAAAGGAGCCGGTATACGAAACGGTTGAAAAAAACATTACCGAATACAAGAATGAACTTAAGGGCGAGCTGAAAAAACTGTTACAAGAGAAAGTTGAGGATAAACTCGAGACAGATAGTCCTGAATCACCGCTGAATAGAAAATCTAACCTCAAACCGCCACGTTCAGACAACGAAGGTTGTTCGGATGACGATCGATCTGACAATGGAAAGAAAAAGGTTACATTTCGTAAACATATCGTCTTCGACGACGGTGAACAGCAGACCGACGAAGAAGTGGATTCCTCATTCGAATCTCTTACTTCTGAGGAAGCTGACTATTTGGAAGACCTGCCTGATAACGACGAAATGCTAGGTGGTTATGTAGTCTCCAAAAATGATAACAAAACAGTGATAAACTTACAAACTGAGCCTATAATCAAAGTCGAGTGCGTGGACGATCTACGAAAGATCACCAATGACAATAGTGATAGTGGGTTCATTGAGTGTGATAAAGAGTCCGGTGATGAGACTAGTGACGTAAAGAGTATTATTGAGGAGAGCGATGAGGTGTGCGAAGAAGAGAGTGAAGAAGAAGTGATAGAAGAAATAATAGAGGAAGAGATTATAGAAGAAGTTGAAGAGGAGGAGACTGACACAGAAGTTGAAACAGAAGACATCACTAATGAAGTGTAAGTCATATTGAATATTTTTTTATATGTAAATTTATAATAAATACAAATGTACTGTAGAAAATAATTTAGACAAATTTTAAATTAGATTTTATTATGCCATGAATAACATTTTCTTGGGGTGTCCCGAACAAACACGTTAAATCCAAATCGAGGTTAATTAACCTAATTATAGAGGTTGTTTTTAAACTTACATTCCCATGCCACTATTTTAGCCCTAACGAGTTCCGGAAATCTCATGAGAATCGAACCATATACTGATATCGTAATACATATGCATAAAATTTCAAGTGGATTTTGTTTTATTCCCTGAAATGTATAAGTTTGAATAATGAAATGGTGAAGTTATTTATCGTATAAGTAGATATTTCGGATACTATTTCAAAATTATTTAGTTTTAATTTTTTACGTATGATGTTGAAACAGTTCTCAGTTGTGAGTAAACAGCGTAGGTAGGACCATTGCCAAAAATACATACGTGTCGAAACTGTTGTCAATAATATGATTATGAAAAATTAGATATTCAGGTTCATCTAACTCCGTTTGTTTGTATACATTATAATTACGATGCAATTCTTAATTAAGAATTACAGGATATCTAAAGAAAAATTTTCTGTGTCATACCCTCCATTCTCAATGAATATCAGACACTATGAACAACAAATACTAGCTAGTACTGAAAGCGAGCGTAATGCCGGGACCCCACGCAGCGACTTTGATAACCGTCAACTTCCAGCGACTTTTAGCCTTTGTGTCCACACTCAAGCAATCACCTATTGTCCATTTGGTAGTAGATGTCAATGGACCTCTGCTACTTTTTTATGGAATTTTCCTTTTCTAGTGTGCTTCGTTATTCGTAATGTCTTTAGAAAAGACAACTTTGCTTTTAACGATCCACAATGCCGGTAAATTTTGTAAAGTTAAAGAAATCTCACTATGCTACGAACTCATGTGAATAATTACGTAAGTCCGCTATTTAAATTTTTTCGTAAATGAACATTAAATCACTGCGTTCTACGTCCACACAGCAGCGATTTCGCTGGTGACCGGCGACTTTATAGTATTGCTGCGATCGGATCGCCGCAATTGTAAAAAGTCGCTGTCGTGTGGATGCTACTTTGGACATCTTATTGATAAATGAAGTTACTTAGCGTACCTGTGACTGCTATTATTATTATTATTCGTAAAGAATATGTGGTACAGTTATGACTATGGTATGGTGGTTGTGTGGTATGGTAGTGGATCGTGCAAGAAGTTCTATAGCCGCCACAACTTGATAGTTAAACTGGAATTTGGAAGAATTCTAAATGCCACCACAGTACTGATGATAGCGGCATGACAACACTTTATATTATCCAAACCGCAATTTATATTAACTCTGTAACTCTAAACAGAGTTGTAGAGCTAGCTATATAGAGTTATAGGGGAAATATATAGTAATAGAAAGTCCAAATGTTTCGACCAAAAAGCAGACCTGCATAGTATAAATTCAAGTGGGTTTTAAGGGCCTGCACACCAAAATGAATCTAGATTAACTGCAAACAACAATATCATAAATCTAACCTACTACCCACTTCCCATCTCGCAAGGACGCGTGTTTGACGCACGAACGCTTCCTGAATCAAAATTTATTTATAATCCCTCGTGTGATCTTGGACAACGTTCACAAAGCACCTATAAAGCTTAATTACATGTTTCAAAATCCTAATCACAATTATTAAACCCAAAACAACTCAAAGTATTCTCTATTCAAAAGTTATCATGAAATTATTTTGCTATAATCCGCAATTAAGTATATGTATATAATATTTATATAATGCTAAATATAGAGTGGACTATCCGTTTTCATATTTGATACATGCAGGATTCGTAAAAAGACGCCACAAAAATCCACCACAGCTACCAGAATACACAAGCACACACTTTCACTATCACAAATTCACCAATCTTTTCGCCCCGCAACCGAAGCATCATCAGGAGAACTCCACCTAAAATCGCAATTGTCTATTCAAGGAAAGTTGTAAAGAAGTGCTTGTTAATCGTCAACTCTACTACTGGTTAAGAAAATCGCTCTTACCTAAAAGAGCCAGTAACTCGGCGGTTGCTGTTTTCAAAATATAATCCTTATAATTAGTTACAATTCGTTATAGCAATCGTGTGCTTGTGAAGAGTTACTAAATGCAGTCAATTTTATCAGTTATATATTCCTTAATAGTATAGTGGGCTTTAGTATAATAGACTTTCAGTATCAGCCTCTTCTTTATAGACCTGTTGGATTGCACTTTGCAATTTGCACCTTATAAATATCCTATATATATGATATCCTGATACACATATATGAAACAATGAGAAATCAATGTTACCGTTATATTAATTGAAAACCTTAATGGATAATTGCAAAATTTCTCTAAAAATTGCTCCGACAGTGCCGAAGTATTAAAAACAGAATCCATATTAAAACTTCACC
This sequence comes from Morpho helenor, assembly GCA_029227775.1. Classification (NCBI taxonomy): domain Eukaryota; kingdom Metazoa; phylum Arthropoda; class Insecta; order Lepidoptera; family Nymphalidae; genus Morpho; species Morpho helenor. Next base: position 8,805,862 of record JARGCU010000011.1, read on the forward strand.
TATCGGTAGCATTCGAGTGAGCAGTTATAAAATGTTAAGTTTTAAATATTTAGATTTCACCGTCTAGAAAATAAATCTAGTAAATGAAACTTCGTTTGGCCACTAGAAGCTTTTTATTAGTTACCGTTTCTTAAAATCAACATTTTAAACAATACGCAATACTTACTAATAATGACATATAGGGCTTGCTTTCACACTACGGGCGTGGAGTAATATATCCCTATATCATGAAGTGACGAGATTTGTTGAAAAACATAATTCACCAACAATGCTCGACAAATTAAGAAGCTTGAATGTCGATTAATGGGAACATATTACGGAAAGATACAATAAATGCAAGACGTTAAAATGAATTCCAAAAGACTTCACCCCAAAAGTAAAGAGAGGAATATATCAGAAAATCTTTACCTTTACAGTGATGGCACTAATTGCAAAGATTTTCTTAAACATATTGTAGAAAGTTTCATGGTCTTGGCGAAACAACCGGTAGACATGCATCCCATAAAGAAACCTATATCTTTTGGTTAAGACGACTACGTAAGTAAAGTTATTTTGTAGCCCGAATGTTTATTATATTCTCCGATTGTGAAAACATCCACTTATTTTAAGAATAAACCAATGCCAAAAGTGCAACAGTTTATATCATAAACGTGCCTATTTATTCAACACTAGAACAAGTGGAATAACTATTTGTATTTTGTGTATAATTTATATTTACAAAACATAGAAAAGCTTTAAGTGCATCGGAAGAAGGTTGTTCTTGTTGTCGAGGCTTGTTCGAATATAAATAATTACAAACAAAACTAATCATAATAAAAATATTATTTTACTAAAAGAAAAATTAACTTAATACTTAGACTTTTCTTATGAGATAACCGCCATGTGGAATGTTGAATTGGAACAATAATTGTTCCTATTGTTGCGTCGGTTAACGGTCTGATTGCGAAGAGCCTCGACCAACATCTTCAAGAGGCTTTCCCTTAATAGATGGAATAGTTGGAGTGTCGGATGCAGAAGGCAGTATTGCTTGAAACGGCGCGCATTGTGAGGAAGTTCCTCATTTTGGATCCCTAACCACCGGCAGCTCGGGATATTGCTCCGCTCCCGGTGGACGACAATTTTTGATATTTCTAAATGTTTTTTTTTTAATTAGAAATATTTTATAATGTAAGAAGTTAGGTTTAAGAAAAATTAATGAATATTATTTTACTAAAATCTGGATGTACCTCAAGAATATTTACTATGGGCAAGCCCTGTCTTCTTCCCTTTCCTAGCAAAGGCGGTATATAATGACTTTATAATGACGATATCCCTTGCTCAATGTTCATAACTTCTAATAAACCTGAGTTGTCTCAACTTAGTTTTGCATCGCTTCTCGGTCTCCTCTAATAACAATCTTATCACGAATAATACATAGAACGTTGGCACGAAAAGAGTTAAGGTGTAACCACGTAGTTAGTAAAGAATTCCACGTTAATAAGATTCTTGATGAATAGCCAAAATTGAGACAAAGTTGATGTCAAATTGTCACTGCATTTTATACATAAAATGCCGTTTTGTAATACAGTTTATCGCTTTTGATCAGGGTTCAGAAGAAGGTTAATTCAATTTGTAAAATAGTTTGGGAATGTGGTGATGGAAATCATTAGCATCGATCTAATTCAAAAGTGCTTGTAAAGGCCAATTTGCATAAAGAATTATTTGAATTTGAATTTTAGATTTACTTTTATAAGACACTGCTGATAAATAAATAAATGGGATACTTACACACCCGGTCGTCCGTCACCAAAGTAAGTAACTATGTAGGTACTTATAATATATGAATGTGCATAATAATGTATACTATGTTATAGGTGAATATGTACATATATAATTTTTAAACATGCGTAGCGGCCTATTACTTTTCCACTGCTGGGAATAGGCCTCTTCTCTCCATTTTTGGAGAGATGGAATGGAGCTAAGACCTACCACACTGCTCCAATGCGGATTGGTAGGTTACACATATCTCCAGAATTTTCTAGAGATATGCAAAGTTTCCATGCAAAACATCGTGTGTTTTCCTTCACCGAAAAGGGTGTGATAAATTGCAATTATCAATTAGACACATAAGTTTTTACAGAAAAACTCATTAGTGTCTGCCCGGGTTTGAACCCTTGACCTCCTCGAAAGAGTCGCACGGTGTTACCGCTGGGCTATCACAGCTCTTTAAATGCATACTTAAATTCAAATATACACCCAGGCTCGAAATACCAACAAATTGTTTATAGAAAATGTTTACCATCGGCGGTTTCGAACCCGCGACTCACGGGCAGGCTGTAGGCAGGGTCAAAACCCACTGCGCCAACGGGCCAGTCGTTTTTTAACGTTACTTTTTATTTATTTTGCACCTTACAGCTAGAAAGATTTAGTACTTTGGATTTTTGCAAAGTATTGTGGCAATGTTAACAATTGACTTTTTCAACTTAGCGATCAATATTGCTATGAATAACAGCAAATTAGGTACAAAATTAAAAAAAATATTCTAAACCTCTTTTCAGCAAATAGTTACACGTGTTCAGCTTATTTACCATGCGAAAAAACATATGATTCGCGAGTAAATGTTTTATCTGTGGCGATGTAAATATTCATTGAATTATTCGCCCGTTAAAAGCATGTATATGCGATGTTTTTTTCGCGAAGCATATCATTTTGTTTGGGAAAAAATATATATAGCTACCTGCATCTTCGTCTGGTTAGTAAACGTTAACATTAGAAAATTTTATTATTGTATTAAATTTCTTTGGGAAAAATATACAAGCAAATTCAAACGGATGTGATGATAGCTTGCGCTAATGTGTTATTTGCACATAAATCTATAATGTTCAGTTATAAATCATATTTGGATTTAATAATCATCTTTATTAATATCATGGGATACTAGTCGTAAAAATCCTATATTTACGATCTGACTGATCTGACGGTTTCTATACTGGAAATATGAGTCACGATAGGTTAAAAAAAAAAATTATACCATTGTTAATCGAAGCCAAAGGTTAATTAGTCAGTTGGTGAGGGGCCAAGTTGGACGATCAGTTGTGGATTGATTGGGACAATTTCTCCTTATAAACTATTTTTTAGTTGCGCAGGTGGAAATGATCCTTCCTTCAGATCCGGGGATCGCATTAGTCTAGTATATATGTATTTAAAATACTATATGTTTATATATTACCAATTTTCTGTCACCTAACACAAGTATTAAATTACTAGCTTCTACTCGCAACTTCGTTTGCGTGGTCTGTTTTCGCGTGATAGATTGATAATTAATAGACGGCGCTTTTCAATGTCAGTCTATTCTTATAGAATTAAAACGATTTCTATAGCCTATATGTTATCCCGGTGTATAAGGAATAATTGTGCTAAATTTCATTGATATTGGTTCAGCAGATTCGCCGTGAATGAGTAATGTTTGTTACTCATTCACGGCGAATACATCCATACTCACAAACTTTTGCATTTTCAATACTAGCTTTTACCAGCGACTACGTTCGCGTGAACTGTTGTCTTGTAAAAAGCGCCATCTATTATAGGTTGATAATAGATGGCGCTTTTCAGTGTCAGCCTATTCCTGTAGAAGTAACAGGATTTTATAACCTGTATGTTATTACGGTGTATAAGGAATAATTGTGCCAAATTTCATTGACATTGATTCAGCGGATCTTCCGTGAAAGAGTAACAGAGTAAGGAAAAAAGTACCAGGGTAACATAATCCATAAAGAATTCTCACCAGAATGCAAAGAGTAACAAACATACATCCATACTCACAAACTTTTGCATTTATAATATTAGTAGTATTAGTAAGATATATACTTTGGTGACGGACGACCGTTTGTGTAATTGTCCCATATAGTTACTATTATATTATTATTTCATTGTTTTGTGACCCTCACCACGATACAGTTTCTTTTTAGAACAGAAATCCAGCATAAGCCAGTCGCTTGAGATTACGAATATGAGTATAGAAAAGATTCAAACATCGTTCCTCCATTCCTCTGACCCAGATACACTTGCGAAGCTAAATTTATTATAAATCTAACCCAGTCAAGTCCTATAAATTCTAGGTTATTTGGACCACTGTCTAAACATTAACGAACGAAATAGCACCAGTAAATTATGAAACTATGGTAGAAAACGGTATAATATTACTTCATCGTCGAAGATTTGACTGGTTTATTATGAGTTCGCTTTAATTTTAGGCACTGTTGAAATCTGAGATTTAAAATATAAACTGAGCTGTGTGCTTTTTTTTAACCTATTCGATCGCTTTAATGTAGCAGCAGGGTCTTCTCGCTTACTCCCCGGGCGGGGGTAAACGGGGTGCGGGCCTCGAGGAAATCCTCTCTACCCGGGCATCTCCTCGCGGGCACTTAAGCCCGGTATGTATTCCGGCCGTGGGCCGAGGTCACCTAGGTGACCTAACGGTGTCGGTATTTGGGCCCTAAGCCCAGGTCACCTAGGTGACCTAATGGATTTCTTGTTCGGTGGGGAGGTCTGGGAATGGTAGCTCCCAGACCTCAAAGTCGTCTTCTGGTAGTCCTCGTTCGGGTGGTGTCGTGTCCGGTGTTTTCGCCCTTTCGCCCGTCGCGTCGTCCTCGTCGTCGCCGTCGTCATCCGCATCGGGCCGCGGAGACGGTGACCGCAGGAGCTCGCGAGGCAGGGAACGTCCATCGGGTGGTCGCGCATGGAGTGGCGCGATGCCATGGAGGTGTACGTGCGCGCTATTGTCCGCACGCGCGAACATCCGGCGCGCAAGGCGACGGACATACTCCTCCACGGTCGGCGTTCTGGTATCCCGATGCACGACGTCGTTCCGCACATACCTCGGGGCTCCTACGATCAGTCGCAGGCAGCGGTTCTGCTGGACTTGAAGTCTTCGCCTCTGGTACGCCGAACATAGCGCGTACCAGGCGGGTGCCGCATACGTCAAGCGCGAGCGGACGTAGGCACCGTAGACTCGCAGTTTGGTGTTGACAGGTAAATGGGATGTGAACAGCGTGTGGAGCTGGGACCTGGCAGCAGCAGCTTGGCCCACGGCACGATTGACCATGGGGACCATGCGCAGGCTGCGGTCCAACTCACACCCCAAAAACCTCACTGTGGTCTTCCACTCTACGTCCTGGCCTCGAAGAGTCAGCTGACGTAGCGGCTTGGAGCGGCTGGTGAGCAGAGCGGCCGTCTTCCCGACGTTGACGGCCATCCTCCACTTGTCCAGCCATTCCGGCAACAAGTCCAGCATACGCTGCATGCGGTTGGTGGCAACGATCTGGTGGTAGGACGACGCGAAATACGCGCTGTCGTCAGCGAAGAGCGACAACAGCACGTCCTCCTCCCCTTCCCGCAGATGGTGGCGCAGGGTGGGGATGTCATCCGTATACGCCGCGTATAAGCGCGGCGATATACAACTGCCCTGGGGTACTCCGGCTTGGATGGTGCGTGGCTGGGATTCGGCACCATCCACTCCCACGTAAAAGCTACGGCCGTGTAGAAACGATGCCAGCACTCGCACATAAGCAGGCGGCATGGTGGTGTCCAGTATTTTGACCAGGAGCCCGGCGTGCCACACACGGTCGAAGGCCTTCTCGATGTCGAGAAAGACCCCCACGGTGTAGCGCCCGTTGTTCCGCTCACTGGTCAGGTGGTTTATGACCCTCGCCAGCTGGAGCGTCGTCGAGTGGCCGCTGCGGAATCCAAACTGCTCCTCGCGCAGGGGCAGATGGGGCGTGACTCGACGCAGCAGCAGACGCTCAAACAGCTTGGCTATGTGCGAGAGCAGGGTGATCGGCCGGTAGCTTCCAGGCAGGCGGCGGTCCTTCCCCGGCTTGGGAAGAACGATGATCTTCCCGGTCTTCCACGCCTCTGGGAAGTGGCCGGTGCGGAGTACTCCGTTGAACAGTCTCGTGAGCGCTACGAGACCTGTTCGGGGCAGCAGCATCAACGCGGCGTTGGCGATTCCGTCGGGGCCTGACGCCTTTCGCTTATCAAGGCGAGCAGCGACCGACCGCAGCTCTGACAGGGAGATGAAGTCCTCTCCCCGGAGCGGCGGTGTAGGGGCCGACAGGAACCTCTCCAGCTTGTCCTGGACAGCCGCGTGATGACGGATGATATGGAGGTTGGAGGTGTTGGGGGCGTTGGGCGTGAATGTCTTCTCCAGGTGGGCCGCCAGAATCTCAGCACGATCCTTGGCGGCATAGGTGCGTTTACCCGCGGCATCGAGCAGCGGGTAAACGGGGGTGTCATGTCCGGTAAGCTTCTTGCAGAGAGAGTACAGCGCTGTGTCGTGTTCGGTCGCTCGATCGACGGTATCCTCCCATCGCGCCTCGTCGAGAGCGACTACGGCACGTGCGATTTTCTCTGCAAGCCGGTTCAGGTCAGCCTTCACCCTGGGGCAGCGAGTGCGGGCCCATAGGCGGCGTAGGGTGCGCTTCCGCTTGAGCATATTGCGGAGCGAGCTCGGCAGGTCCTTCCTTCGATTAGTGTCCGGTGAAGTCGACGTGGTGGTGGTGGCTGCTGCTTTGGCGGCGGTGATCGCCTCCGCGACGAGTGCAGCAGCATCGTCAACTCCCGAAGGTGTAGTGATCGGGCCTGCTAGCTCAAGCCCGGCAAGCTCTGCGGTGTAGCGCTCCCAGTTCGTCCGCGTCCGCGGCGGGCGGGGCACTAAAAAGCCTCCCTGGGTGGCTAGGGTGACCAGAACCGGTAGATGTTGCGTGTCGAGGTCGTAGAGGACCTCGACATCGAATGGGTTGTCAAGTCCGTGATGCAGCACTATGTCGATGACGTCTGGCTGGGAGCGGCAGTCGGTGGGTATGTGGGTCGGCGCTCCCGGCCCCACCACACCGTACCCGCTCCTCACGCTATCTTCGTGCAGTTGCCTCCCGACCCCAGTGATGATTCGCGATCCCCACGCATGATGTTTCGCGTTGAGATCACCCACGATCACTGCGGGTCCCTGCTGTCCGAAGATGGTCCCGACATCGGTGCTGCAGAAAGTCAATCCGGGTGGTTTGTAGGCGGCATAAATGCGGAGCTCCTGGTTGCCCACGTTGACACGCACCCCCTGTGTACGGGTGCTGGTGAACGGGGTGTGCTCCAACTCTTCATGTATAATATCCCTCCGCACCAGAGCAGCCGTACCTCGGTACGGATAGCCCCGGGGAGAGATTTCATCACGCCGATACACGAAGAAGTTGGGCACGCGGAGCTCGACGCTGTCCGTGAGTTTGGTTTCGCCCAGGAGGATAACATGGATGTTCTGCGACTGGGCGAGTAGTGCTAGCTCACGGACGTGTCCTCTTATGCCGCCCGGATTCCAGTATAGTATTCTTAGGGCGGTCACTGGTACGACCGCCCGAACTGGGTTATGGCAGCCGTTATAGCGCCGACTACATCCCTCGTGCTCACATAATGCGTGAGCGCCGCCATGAGCGCCTCGATCAGGACCCGGACAATGTTGTTCATGCCCGAGTCCTGCGCGGGGGGTAGCGGGGGGAAAGTAGGGTGTAGCGGCGCTCGAAGCTCCGCCTCTTCTGTGGCCTGTCGGTGGCCGCGGCTTCTCGGCGCCTCGGCGATTACTGGTATTGCCGCCAACGATGTTGATGTTGGCGGCCTGGGGTGCGGTGTGGACGCGGCGGTGGGCTCAGCATCTGCTGGCCTCGGCTGCCTGCGCCTGCGCCGGTTTCGTTTTTTTCGCAGGGGCTCCCCCCTGCCTATCGGGTCATTTGCCGGCGGTTGCAGAGTCGCCGGCTCCCGGTCTATGATAACCCCGCCCGCTTCCCCCCGTCGAGTAGCTGGGGCGGTCGGGATGTAGGCCGGCGGTTGTTTAGTCGCCGGCTCCTGGTCTACGTTAGCCCCTCCCGCTTCCCCCCGTCGAGTAGCGTGAATGAATACGCCGGGCGACGGCGGGGCGCTACTCAGTGCGGGTCGGGCGGGGGCGGCAGGCACGGCCACTGCGGGACGTGCCGCGGGGGCAGGGGCTTTAATGTAACGTCAATTTTTATTGCGCTGCAATAGCGGTCACTAGATGTCGCTATTGTCGATTAACAAACACGAATTTCTCTTTGTTCTAAACATTTATGATTTGTTTCTTAAGCTAATTTAAATTACTATTGTATAAATCATATAGAATACCTATCGAAAACAATTTTATTTTTGCGTCTGGTTCAAGTGTTTACAGATATTTCTAGAATGTTATTCCGATTAATTTCGTTTTAAAACCAATCGAAACGCGAATATAAACAGTTCGATGTAAATAAAACTGCCGATGTTTTCCATGGAAAGTATTTCGTTTACAGATTTCTCTAGAAATATTTGGAGAGTAATCATAACATATTCGTGATGTGTTTGAGGTTGTTCAATGTTATCTGCTTGCTATTAAAGCCGTTTGGTATCCGGCTAAATAAATGGACCAAACTCATTTCTTACCGAGGTGTCGTAAAAGGCGAGTAAGGTAAGTTGACCCGCCGTGTGGTATCCGGCTGAGTAGAATAGACCTCCTCATTTCTTACTGGGGTGTCCCAAAAGCTGATTTTAGGCAGCTGCCTAATATCAACTTACCATAGTCCGCTAAGTCATACCATAGAAAGCTGATTAATATTTAAAATTTCATACAAAACGGTCAACTACTAGTGCATGGTCAATTACTAGTGCACATACCTTAATTATAAAATATATTCTTTTCAGGAAGGACCTAGTGAACCAAGAGAACAAATTCCAAACTCAAGTAGCAGCGCTAACAGAGCTCGCGGACACAAGATGCAGCGAAGCAGAGAATGCAAGAGAACTGATTATCGCGTGCAGGAAGGAGATAGAAGAAAAAGAACAGCAGATCGAACGTAAGTAGATTTCTAACGATCTTAAGACAGGATATAGGTCTTCAGAAAGATAGAGATAGAAATCTTCAAAAGTCATTCATCCTCCTGCCCTTATCTCACTCTAAGTGAGGTCGGCACAACATGTTAATCATATTGCCACATGATTTGGTTAGGTATTTTACGACCGGCCGCCTGCCTGACGTCAACTTACCTTAGTCGTATTTTACGACACCTCGGTAAGAAAGAGGATCGTACTATTCAGCCTGATACCGCTTTTTGTAACTTACGCTGACATTTCCGTGCGGCCCTTCATGTCTTGTCAGGTTGGTTAGACAAGGCCAACTTGAAAAAATACTTATTTGCTATCTGCTACCTGTGTTCCGTGGCCCATTCAAATCAAATTAAAATGCACACAAGAAGAGAAACTTAACAATTTGGACGGCAGTAATTCAAACAATGTTAATTTATTTTTAGAATTCACGTATATTTAGTGCTTATAAATATTTCCGATCCACTCATAAATTCTTCCGAGTATATCGATCATAGATACATTACTCTGTAATAGCTAATTTATGCGAACTCGATATGAGCGAGATTTCAAAAACACTATACGAGTTCACGTCAATTTGGCGAGATGCCATTTCACCACGGCACGTGTTTATAAAATATCTCAGGACATTTTGACTCTTACTACGAAGATAAACAGGACTAAAATTGAATAAACTTTTTCTCGACTATACTGTATTTTACTTTCTTTACTGTCCGTATCATGCATTCAGAGATTCATCTGTATACTATAGCTTCAATTTCAATTCTGACCTTGAGAGATTGTTGACTTGCAGTCAACGAACGCATTCCCACTTTTCCGGTGAAAGAATTAGTTTTATAAGTATCAAAAATAAAATGTCACATCTTCATATACATTTAGCGCAATACTCATTAAAAGATCAAAGTGTTTCAATTATGCATTTATCTGGTAAATATACGTATATCTCCCACAAAAATCCCAGAGAAATTTAAAGGGAGATCCCACAGAAGATACAGTCTTTTCAATCTTTCAATCACGGAACTTGAATGCACTAAAATCATTGATTTTACCACCAATAATAACGTTAGTAAATAACAAGATATAACTACCAACATTTTTATATAAGTGATACGGATTCTGTGTTACCGTCTTTTCCAGTTGAAACAAAATATCATAAAAGGTAATTTGAGTGGTATTAAAAAAACTATTTAATTTATTTATTATATAACTCTTTGATATGTAAAATAGAATGAAATATGTATGAATACAAATATTAAAAAAAAAACAAACGACAAGAATATCGTGAATGCCTGCCCCGGAGTTTGTAGCCCGGGTTCCTAGTAAGCGTCACGAGCTCTCACCGTTTAGCTATCACGTTTTTTATTATTAATCAATCACGATTGATTGTACCAAACCTTTTGCATATCTTAATGATATAACTCAGTCTATGAGAGTTAACAGTCCTTCCAATAAATGTTTCAGAAATCAGAATGTTAACCCGGGCGCTTTCATCCCGCTTTCTTTGTGTCAGAACAAAGACGAATAGCATTGTTGTTTATAACCCTTGAGTAATTCCTCAAAATAAATCAACGAGCACGACGCGCGACTGACAAAGGAGATATTTATAGCATTAAAAAACGACATGATACATACTTTACTATGCACAGAGTGAACAATATTTTCGCCAATTACTTTATTACTTTTTCCGTATCCAAACGTTGTATACCCTGATGATACTTAGGTCACCTCTGTGAACCTTTGAATTTTTTCTAGAATTAAGTAAGAAATCAAGTCCCTGAAGTCAAGTCAGTTAAGTCGGTGGATGTACGAAGTCTCAAAAACTGCTTTAACTTCGTGTAAATTATTAAAGGTATATTAAAATAGGCCATTTAGATGCTATAGCGCACGAGATAGCAAAGGCAATTAAGAAATGGAAAGATTCTACTTGGGTCTAGAAGTCGCCGTCTGTGAGATCGAATCCCCGAACTCTTTAGTAACGTTTAGTCCGGATTAGCCCTAAAGTCAATAGGTATGTATCTGAAAGCTATGTCACGAATGAATAACAAATTTATTTAACGATTGCGTATTGGCAGGATGTCCGCCATGTGGTATCCGACTGAATAGAATAGACCACTCCCATTTCTTACCGAAGTCTCGTAAAAGACGACTAGGGTAAGTTGACGTCAAGCAGGCGGTCGTAATATAACAAGCCAAACCATGTAACATGTTTTAAAACATGCAGTAACGACCCTTCTTAGAGTGAGATAAGGGCTAGAGAATGATGATTGGCTGCAGGATTTATTGATTAAAAAATAATTTAATGTCTTTTCTTTGTTTGGCAGAGTTAAAATCCGACCTAGCAGCTGCCTACAAGGAATCAGAGCTGGTGAGACAGCGAAGTCGATCTTTAGAAGAGGAGTTGGCAGCCGCAAGGAAGTGTTCTGCTGATTTGGCCGACGATCTTCAAAGGCGGATAGGTGAGGCGTTGGCTTGTACAATTCTCTCTACCCTGATTATATTGCAACCTATACTTTCTACAATAACCTGCACTAACCCATTATTTGTCGTCCATTTTCAAAGAAGAATCGAATGTCTAGAACAGTTTCTTTGTTTTTTCTCCATGAACATTCAATCTAGTTCATCTAATCATTATACTAAATAATCTTCGTGGTTTTCCTACATAATACAGTGCTGTGCTACTTCAGTGTAGCACCTTGTAACCCTTTAGAAGTCATGAAAGTCCAATATTAGGCATAAACACTGACTTCTAGTCTTTCATCCGGTCTTCATAGATAAATAATCTAGCATCCTGGAAGAGACCTAAGTTTAGAGGTGGAGGTCGATCGTCCTAAAATATATCAAATATTTTAGGCATTACAATTTCGTGAGCCTTATTGATTTTAAAATATATACGATTCTATTCCAGCCAGCGCCATCGAAAACCGTTTTGGTACTTTGGCTTGCAAGAATAAATAAAGTCGAATCTATGGATGATCTACAAAAGAGTATACTCGATGCCTTGCCAATCTTCGGTCCACAAGCATGATCGAACTAAAGCAAGACTTTTCCCTTAGCTTATGACGTGGCTTAAAAATGTAACCAGAATCTGAACCACGGATAGGCCAAAAGTTTATGTCAGGAACCGTTTTTTCATGTTTATATATTTGTAGATTATGGTTTTCAGATGATGCAATCAGACAACTACGATCGGAGTTGGATGACGCAATAGAGAGGCGAGCTCAACTGGAAGCGAAAGTGCAAGAGCTGGAAAGAGATAAACTTAGATTAGAACAAGAAAAAATCCAGCAAGAGCTTAAGGCGAAAGAGGTAAAATAATAAACTAGATAAAACATTAGCAGAGTTGAAAATAATTACTCTAAGATCGTATTTGAACTTGCCATCCCGTCACGCAGTAAGTAATGCGATATGTTAGTATCGTCTTTACAATAGAAGTTTTCGACCATCGTTTCCAAAATGGCCTGTAGGTTGTTATTATCTGTGGTGTTATAATAATACTTTACATGCCACTCGTCTTCTAGTTTTGCCAGAACTCTGGGTTCCAATTAAATATCTTGACACTGTGTAGGTGCTGTATAACGATTGATGTTACTGGTTATAGCAGGAATAATAGTCGTAATTTTGTAACATTTGGATAGAGAAGACAGTGCAATAGTTACTAATTTTGTTATTTAGCTTACTAATTTAGCCAAATACGTAAATTAGTCTAATATATACCTTCATTCCAATAAGTTTTATACATTATGTAGTCATTTAACTTTTAACTTATACGTCGAGTTCTACTTTACGTAGTATTCTATGGATAACAAGGAGAAATATAAAATAAAGACAACATTATTAACGTGCTTATCGGGTCACAAAAAACTTACAGACTCTCGAAACTGCAGAAGAAAATACAGCAAAATGGCGAGCGGCGCACGAAGCCGCCAGATCACAAGCGGCAGCGCGAGCAGAGAGGATGCTCTCTGATTGCGAATGGAAGATGAGGGAACTGGAGAAAAGGGCGAGGGATGCTGAGAAAGAAAACAAAGACGTAAGATAGAACAACAAGTAATTTGAATAGCATTGTATGAAATCCTCTTCGCGGGCAACACTTTATGTACCGGTCTTTTTTTCTCAATACTCCTAACGAAGATGTCATCAGTCATATCGGTTTGCAACTTTTTGATTGTAAACAATGATGTTTGCACTCAATGTTTATGTTTCAGTTAAAGGAAACAGTACAACAGCTAAAAGCAGCTCCACCGACGCCAGCACATGTCGCGGAGTTGCAACAGCTGCGTGGACTTGCCTCGGAGCAACACCGGTCGATCCAGTCACTCACACTACAGATTCAAAAGATCGAGACTAGGGAGGAAGCACTGAAACTGGAAGTTCACAGGTTGAAAGACTTACTGGAGAAGGAGGCTAGGATTATGAAGGACAAAGAGGACCAGCATTTGATAGTGAGTATTAATTTATTTCATAGACATACGTTGGAGTATAAGTGGGTTTTTTTTCATTTCATTAACAATCATCATCATTATCATTTTATGATTAATTTCGGTTCTAACTTTCAACACTTTTACGTGCCTTTCGTAAGGATGTGTTGATTTATTAATATTGAAATAATTTTTGTAGGCAATAGAACGTCTAGAACAACAGCATTCCGATAAAATAGTAGCACTTAAAGCTGAACACGCTGAGGCCACAGCGAACGCGGCGAGCGCTCGTGCAGCGCTGGAAAGGGCTCACGCTGAAAGAACGAGAACAGCATTGGCGCAACTGAGGGCTGAAGCGGAGAAAGATGCAAAGAACGCTGATAGGAAGTTACGAGAACTTAATAACAGGGTAAGTTAAGATTGGCATTAGGTTATCTAACTTCTGGATTACATTACGGAAATTTGATACGAGGGTAAATAAAAAATCTAGATAGAAAACTTGTGGGGAGGATGGGTCAAAATTTTCCGTGCATAGAAAAATATTTTTTTTCAATCAGGCAATTTCAACTCAATGTAGGGACTGCAGAGATACCAAAGCTCGATTGTATGTCTAAAAATAATGAGACATCACATTCAACGTGAAGCGATTGACTGTTGATATATTATTACCATTCATACGTTTTATGCCACAGTTCGAGAATCTTAAAGAAGTTTTGGCAGCAAAAGAGTCACAGTTCGAACACGATATATCGCAAGCGCACAGCAAAGCTGACTGGGACATCATGCAATTGCGCCATCTATTGGACAAAGCGGACATCAACTACGCCAACAATATCGAGGCTTTGAACGAGCGATTCGAGAGAGAAAAGGGTATGTGATGCGACCATTCCTTTTTAATTTTAAGACGCGATTAATACGTTACCTTTGCCCCATATCAAAGAAACGGCGTTAAGATCTCGAGTTGAAGCGGGATTCCTGATTTTAATATTTACACTATTTGCACTTCTGGCCTTAATCTAACCTAATACTATAAAAGCTTGGCTTGCTTAGTAAGCAAAACAACTTACCATTGCAAATGTGTCTCTCCCATTAGGACCTAAGGTCCTATCCCTAGGATCTAAGGTCTTTCGACTTCCTATTTAAGATATTGATGATAAGATGTAGTCGACATGGAAAGAAGCCTTCTCAAAGGATATAACAATACTGTTACCCTCTTGTTGATCAGTGGTATTTGATTCAAGTCGTATAATATCGCCATTTAACTCAAATACTTCATCAGTTCGTTACTAGTTTATAAAACCGAGCATTGAGACCTACGCTAGGTTGATAATTGCGAGGAAAATAGTACAAAATTACTCTTATTCTTACATTAATGATTACAGACCGATTAATAAACGAGTGGTCGGAGAAAGTGAGAGAAGTAGAAGAGCAAGCGGCAACAGCGGCGAGCGAAGCGAAGAAATTGCTAGAGACCACTAGAATGAAACTCATCGCGGAAAAGAACGAAGTAATAAACAAATTGAAGGAGAAACATCAACAGGAAGTTGGTAAGGAAGTTTAGAATTTACAACTTTTTGTAACGGCTGTCTTTTATAGACTGAATATAATCTGATATAAGCTTATAACTCTTGCTTCGCGACTTTTAAAAATATATATTGTTATTGCAACACCAATTAACCAAATAATGAGTTATCTCGTAAATAATCTGGCCTCATTAAAAATTGGATTTAGGTAAAATAGATCCCATCTCGAGAGAATAACAAAAAATAGATAATTGCATATATTTTCCGTATAATAAAAGTGTAAAGTATATAAAAGTATATATGAGATGATATACTAATGATCTTTTGTATGTAACACAGTGATGTGACGTCATTTTGACACAGAGTGTACGCTTAAAGCAGGTATTCATTTTACCGCTATTTTTAAGTGACTACAAACTCACAGATAACAAATAAGGCATAATAACAGCGATTGTGGCTTAAAATCTCCTTAAAGAATTTTCAAAATTTTATTAAATTGAACCAATAAACCTTATAGATGACCAATGGGAGTATTTTATGACAGACAAAGAGAACTGTCTCCAGCGGATGAAGGCGGAGTGCCGGCTGGAGGGGGAGGAGGAACGGGTGAAGAGGGAGAAAGAGCTGATGGAAGAGATTGCGGGTGAGATGAAAAACTGTGGCGCGCGACAAAAAAAATTTTTTTTTAGTTTAAATTAATTTTTTTTTATTGCTGATTGATATTGGATGGGTTATCTATCTTCTATACTTATAATAAATCTGTAGAAAGGTCAATTCTGTAACTGGAATATATTTCCAAAATAACTATCAGGGGGTGATTAGGGATCGATACTGATGCCAAAAATGGAATCAGTAAAATTTTTGTCTGTCTGTCTGTCTGTCTGTCTGTCTGTCTGTCTGTCTGTATAACCGTTATAGAAACAAAAACTACTCGACGGATTTTAACGAAACTCGGTACAAATTTTTTTCATACTCCTGGGCTGGTTATAGTATACTTTTCATCACGCTGCAATCAATAGGAGCAGAGCAGTGAAGGGAAATGTTGGGAAAACGGGAGAAGTTACTCCATTTTTTAAGCTTCCGTCGCGTGTGCAACTTTGATGGTTAAAGCTACACAGAAATCATGTATGACGGAAATGTTCTCCTTAAAATTATATAAAAACTATCCCACGACAGCATATGTCTATCTTTTATTGTTGACTCACAATAACACGTGTAACTCCCGATAGCTTAGCAGTTTGAAGCTTTCTGGTTATATTTGTTTACTCCTACATTTATATCACTCTCAGTCATCCCTAAATAAAAAAGTGAATAGTATTAACCATTGTATAAAAAAAGAATCATTGAAATCGGTATAGAAACACCAAAGTTATACATGAAATACGCTAATAATAAGCCATCGCGCGTGAATACTGAATCATGCTATAAGGATTATCACTACATAGTATAAAACAAAGTCACATTCTTTGTTAGTCCCTTATATCCCAGATTTTGATGCGGATTTTTTAATAGATAGAGTGATTTAAGGGGAAGGCTTATATGTATAATAACATATGGAGTAGAAAAATACTGTAATTTTTGAGATTTCTAATGTGATGTCGTAAATAATTACTTTTTTGCCGCTTACATTGCAAACACAGGCTACCTAAAACCCTACGAGATTTATCAAAATGATGTACTAAGTATTTGTACACATTGAAAAGATCTACAGAAAAGTCCGCGATGGTATATGTCTATCTCTTATGGATAACCCACAATAGCATTTTTTGTCATTAACTTTTTACGAAAAATAATGCCTTATTTTCGAAGCAATTTTTATACAATATAGCCATTAATCCTTATCCAATTAAGTACCTTAAATACATTGTTGATTTAATATAGATCAATATGACCTTTTACAGCATGTAATTTAAATGAACATTTTCGAAGATATCACTGATTTAAAATCCCGCAAGGGGGCCGCGCTTCGCCCTATAGCACTTCGAATTTAGCAGCGATCGGACGCGCAACTAAATGTCGCTCTTTTAAGAGTAACCTCTAAAGAAAACATTTTTGTATTTTCTAATGATAACAAAGCTATGAATGTTGTATATAAAGACATTCTGTAATTTTAAACATAAAATATATAGGGGAAAAATGTAAATATGTAGTATATGAATTTAGATATTAGATATAGCAGGAAATCTTCTTGGTATAGGGAGAGGGGAATTGTTTTTCTTCAAATTTAACGCGTGCGGGCCACGGGCACTAATGAATACCTAAATTAAAACTACTGGATCGATTTTAATCATTTTTTTCACTGAGTGACATAGGCTATATATTTTATACCCGTGCGAAGCAGGGTAGGCCGCTAGTCGTATATAATTTGTAAAATTTGTCCTATATAAGTTTGGTAAACAGACGATTTGTCCTTTACAGGACAGTATGTTTTTTTTTAGGTGTCATAACGAGTTTTGTTTCTTTATTTCCTGTAGTATCTTGATTACGTATAGTTAAACCGCTAAATATCTTGCTGGTTTTTTTCTAGATTGAGCAACTTATTAAACTAGTTAAACTATTTACATAATGTTTCTATAATTTCACGATTTGCTAGTGCTTAGAATAAATAATCTTTTGGCTCTTACATACATTGTGAGTTATAAAACAAGGGTGAGTTTAGTGCCTTACTTTATTGCAGCGCAAACCACATACTTATTAATCTACAAACATGTTGAATTCCAGTATGGTAATTTAGCACCATTATTTTTTGTCAACACCTAAATGATATGTACATATAACCTCAATAAGTCAATTTAAATTTATATTATCAATAGCAGACGAACAAACGATTATAGGTAAATAAACTATAAATATATATGGAACAGAAACGCGTATTCCTTACGCAAAAGATAAAGACTAACTTGAATTATAAACAAATCCTCTTACAGAATTGAAATCTCAAATTCATTCTAAATCGACTGACTACGAACAATTGTCAATGAAGTCTGCCGCTTGCGGTAGAGAATTGGCTGTGACAGAGCAAGAGTTAAGGTAAGAAAGCAAAATTTTAAGACAAGTTTCCATTATTTTTATCAACAGGAGCCTACGCTTACGCCTAAATATTGCATAACTCATTGTTGCATGTTTTTGAAACTAATTTCATGTTGCTGAAATTATCTGTATTCCACGCTTAATGCTATAAAATCGAAATATATACATATTAAGTTAGCTTTCGTACGAGGCCCATTTTCGCAGTAGTCAGTTTCTGTCCTTAGATTCTTGCCTTTTCCCAATCTAAGTGTGGTTCGCACAAAATGTTTTTGTCTTTCATTAGTCTTCTATCATTAGTCAATTCAGGCGACCTTTTATGTTCACACTTTACAGAATCCGACCATCTCATTTAAGTCACATTTCCAACAACAGATTGTTTACATGATTTTCACCCGTCCTATGTCCGTACCATATTTTTCTGCACAAGTAATAAATAAATATTTGGTCGCCAACACTAGAATTTTTGGTGATAAACATCCAATTACATACGTATTAGCAAAAGCTTAACTTATTTGCCGGGGTTAAATTTTGGATTTGCGTGTTTAAATGTGCATATTAATTTTATTAGAACTAGTCATACTTAAGAAAAAGAGACTCAAATCAAATCAAATCAAATATTCTTTATTGTACAACAAAAACAAAAAAAAGTTAATAATAATACATTATGTACTAAAGAGACATGATTAAAAAAAAAAACCTATATATTGTCAGTTGCACAACTGGTTGAGACTCGTGTGTCATAGAAAAATAAATATGAATCAATTTGACTGCGCTTTCAATGGGCCTCATAGTTTTTCCGATAATTAATTTCGTTAACCACTAAAGTTCATTTTATGAGAGCCGATAAATAGTTTGATTTGAAAATAAATAACTAATCAGCCCTTAAAATGAAGTTTAGTCGATTATTCGTGATTAACAACAACTTCCAAATATAATTGGTAGCTAATTTAGTCCCTAAAACAATATTTTACGATTTCGATTACGATTTTACTATTAATGAATAACTAAATTTAAAAAGTTGCATGTTTTTACATTAATCTTTCGAGGAAATATTGTCTTTTGGACTTATTTGGCTACCAGAGGAGCATGCCAACGTCGTTGTATTATAAATGTTTTGTAACCCAGTTAATATTTTAATAACTCATTATTCAGAGTCCATGTTGCGATCTTAGTTTCTATTTTTAAAAATGTTATTTAAGGTCATAATTCTTGACAGACATTTTGGTAACTCTTAAGCAAAACTTAGAAAACAATGTTGTCAACTACCCAAAATACTTTTAAAACGGCTTTGATATTTTGTCGTGTGTCTGCGGGTATGGATCCATAAAGAACATTTTAAACAGTAATAAATATCTTTTTAATAAAATAAAAAGTGTCTGTAATTTTTTTTTATTTATAGAACGCAGCATAGACTTCATCGTATATGCCTTATATACATAATCATTATTACACATATCAAATTTTAATATCAATTATATAATATTCTATCGAAAAAATAATTAATTTTCATATAATAATTATCAGCTTTATATTTTACCAATAATCATTCACAAATCTGAAAATTATTTTCAAATGTCCAAAAGGCAGTATTTACGGTTCGAAAATGTGTTGTTTGAAATTTTTGAATTTATTTTAAATAACAATGCATAAAAAAAAAGAATAAATAACATAAAGCTTCATGATTTAAAATACGTATTATAGTAAAAAAAAGTGATAAAACCTATAGACTTATTTAAAGGCAAATTAATTTAATATCTTTATATAAATCAAACCAATAAGTATTAATCATTTAAAAACCGTGTAAACTGTTTGGCGGTAGATCAAATAGGGTCAGTTGATCTTTATATAACCATGTAATTTTTAGCTGTTTTTCTTATTTGAAAAAGAATTCCTGTGGTTTTGCCATATAGTGCGTAGTATTTTCAATAATCGGAAATTGCCTAAAAAAGTCTTTTTTTTAAGTATTTTTTAGTGCACCTTAATTTAACTAAGCACTTGTATATATAAATGCAATCTATAAAACTGTACCAAATACTATTGCACAGCATATTCACCATCACTATTGGAAACATTTATTAGGAATTATGAGCACAACAATCTTAAATTATTAAAATTTCCGCACGTAAATATAGAGCACAGACTATTTAAGATAAAATATATAGCCTGTACGATGGTCATAGAGTTATTATACGATGGTTGTCAACAGTTGCCGCTGGGTGGGGGCGCTAGTGGCGCCTTGCGCTTGTGTGCTCGTCGGCTCGCTGCGTCTCGCTTTCGCAGCGCTCCTTCTCTCTCTAGCCATTATATTTTATAGGCGTTATAGAAGAAAATAATGATATATCTAATATATAGGATTATCTAGTAAAATAGAGCTGTGAACTGCTATTTTTACTGTAGAAATTCCTATTTTTACCAAGGAAGTACATAAATTTGAGAAGTAAAAATTTTTAGGAAATTTCGCAATTAAAAATACTGCCGATTTGGACTGACGTATATTGTTTATATTAATTTTATGTAATTGTGGTTTTTTTTATATTTTTATATATTGATTGTAACTAGTCACTTGTAGTATAAAACATTTCTCATAAAATTCGTTATATTTTCTAAATCATTCTTTCTCTTAGAGCTAAAATGAGGATAATGATTCTCCGCGCAGTCTTGGTCTAGTAAAACTATACATAAAAATGTCGTATGTACATCATATTACTACATGTAATAAGAACCATACGAACAGAAATCGCTACATTGACATTTACTAAACAAAAACTGATTTCTTTTTTAAACAAATATACTCTACACATCATCTTCGTTACTACATGTACATGGATCAGCAACCTGCGGCTTTTTTGCGGCTCTTTAGTTTCGTAAGCATAAAATGCTAATAAAAATTTGAACCAATGGTGTAGAATGCTAGATGTGATAAAATTTATGATATATTTTCATAGCAACAAATATTTTATCTTAAATTCATTTGAATAATAGAATATTAATATTTTTGGCTCTTTAAAGTCTATATTTCTTCTAAATTCACTTATGGCTCTTTAGTCTTTAGAAGGTTGCCGATCTCTGTGTCTATTATAACCCATATCAGGAACAAACTTGGTTCCGATATATTTTTATACATTACTAGACCATTACTGTATATGTCATGTTAATTTTACCAAACATTTCCAAGTGCTTTGTTTGTTAAAAATCAACACATTGATTTATAGTTTCCATTTGTAAGTTATTCCATATATTTATTAACAGATATCGCTAAAGCGTTTGAGCTATATAATGAAAATTTAACACATTTGCTATATATCATTGGGTACATCTAGTTTCTTATAATCTTGTATCTTTCACTGAGAAATAAATATGATATCTTATAATAACATTATTTAATATGCTTGGAAAATTAATTGTCTATCAATTATATAACAGATACAGATTTATATTTTAGTTATATATTTTTCTAATTTGCTCAACTTAACGCTTTCAATATTATAAGGACTTTATAATAATAAATTGAAATAAATATTTGTTTTATATACTTTGATTTATTTTGCATTCTATGCAATAGAAGGTAGAGGTTACATCCGTACCAGGCGTGAATACGAGTATGTTGATAAGTCGACTTATATTTTCTTTTATATGTTTAATCATAACAGGCTAATGCATATTGTGAATATTTCAGTGAAGTCGATAAGTCTTTTATATCGCACATACAAACTTGTGTATATTTAAATCTGTCTTGAACTATACTATACTGTATACTAAAAGTAAACCTTAAATAGGTTTATGGTGACCGCAAAGTGTGCGTTTTACACTTGTTAAGTTATTCACGCCGGGTTTGGGTATTTTTAAGATGATAACGCGTTATTAAAAAAAATTATGGCCATGAAACTTTTATCATGTAATATTTTAATTTTAATTTTTTTTTATTGAAATAATTTTTAGGCATATTAAAAAAATACGTTTGAATTTAATAAAATTATTAAATCAATGCTGATTTTAGAGTTTTTCAAAACAAAGCATATTAATGCTGTTTTTTTGTAAATATATTTAAGTATAATTTTGACTTGCGAAAAATAATTAGAATTCCATTTTAGAATGAATCGCATAGTTATTTTATGAAATTAAATCGTTTATATACTGCGTTACAAATTAATTCACATCTAAACAGTCACACTTACCAAAAAAATGGCAATGCCCAACAACTTAACAGCCTACTTACCGGTTTTTCCCTGACACTAACATAATAGAGAAGCGCTGGAGAGAGAGAAGGAGCTACGAGAGAAAAGGATAGAAGATGCTTCCAAACTTAAACAAATGGGAAAGGAGAGTCAACAGCAAATCGAACATTTGACAAGGAAATGTGCCTGTTTGAGAAAACTGTAAGTATTTAAATATTTTTTTTAAACAACTATCTCGGTGAATATCCTTCACTGGATATAGATGCAAAAGTCTTTGTTATCTAATGACTGGTTACGGTAATTCATCTTCCTGCCCTTATCCCACTCTAAGTGGGGTCGGCACAACATGTTATAAACATGTAGTCATATGATTTGGCTACGTATTTTACGACTGGCCGCCTGCCTGACGTCAAGTTATATTAGTCGTATTTTACGACACCTCGATAAGAAAGAGGGTGGGCTATTCTACTTAACCGGATACCACACGGTAGGTCAACTTATCTTAGTCGCCTTTTACGACACCTCGGTAAGAAATGAGGGTGGTCTATTCTACTCAGCCGGATACCACACGTCGGGTCGACTTACCTTAGTCGCCTTTTATGACACCTCGGTAAGAAATGAGGGTGGTCTATTCTACTCAGCCGGATACCACACGTCGGGTCGACTTAGCTTAGTCGCCTTTTACGACACCTCGGTGAGAAATGAGGGTGGTACTATTCTACTTAACTGCATACCACACGGCTACAATTTTCCTACATTATATAGCCTATATTACCCTGGTATATAAGCGTCTATAGTATCAAATTTCATATTCCAGTTTCGACGACATGCGAGCACGTCTATCCGCTCGCGAGCGCGCCGCTGAGCACGAGTCGCGATCTAAGGACAAGGAGCTCCACCAGCTAAGGGCCGAGGTTGCCAGGCTCACCAAGATACTCATCGAACAGAGGTATTATCATAGGTGTAGTATACAGAGTAGGAATATGAATAGAATTGAAAAATCGATTATTTAATAATCTGTTAAAAAACCGATTATTTAATAATCGGTTTTTCTCCAGTCAAAATAAATCGATTTGGAAAAAATCGTTTACTAAATACTTATTTTCTGACTAGTTAGAAATTTTTCTCCTTTATATTAATAATTAATTTTGATAACAAAAATGGATACTTATACTGCGTCCATCATATTATCAGTCTTTTGACAGCTCACGCTC
Organism: Morpho helenor; assembly: GCA_029227775.1. Lineage (NCBI taxonomy): Eukaryota > Metazoa > Arthropoda > Insecta > Lepidoptera > Nymphalidae > Morpho > Morpho helenor. The sequence continues at coordinate 8,829,114 of JARGCU010000011.1, forward strand.
ATTAAGTTTTGTATTGCTTACGTACAAATATCATACAAATAATATTTGTACTTTATGGATGGGTACCGCCCACTTAGTGATGTCACACATAATGGTTACTACGATTATGCCACAGATTAAAAATAATCGGTAGAAATCGATGTTACGAGTATTAAAAGACATTTAATAACATTATATAAAGTTTTACTTTCTTCTTAGTTAATACATGAATACAAATAAAACAATCAGGATATTTTAATTTATTTTATTAGCACGAGTCGTCGGAATGATAATCAACACTAGACTCCTCCGATGAGGAGTCTTCAGTAGCAGTTATTATTAGCTCTTGTGTAGATAATATATTATCAAACGCAATATCACGTTCCCAATCAGAGAATATTACTCTTTTAGTTCTTTCCACCACACTTGCCCAGTTCTCGGCCGTTACGTGGGTGCAAGCATTTTTTAGCAATTGCAACATTTTATTCGCTGTGAATGGGGGGCTTGTATTGCATCTCGCAGCATGCCCTTTTACTTGTGCCCATATAAGTTCTATTGCGTTGTACTGGCAGTGGTATGGAGGAATCCGAAGAACAGTATGGCCATATTCTGCTGCCATTTCATTGATTACATAGCGTTTTGCTCTCTTTTTGGTTTTTAATATTTTTATTAATTCAACTTTTAACATTGAGTCGTCCACATTTTCTCCATTGTCCCGAAGCCAATTAATTATTTCATGCTTTTTATTAGCCTGTGTTGGCATTTTGTCAATTTGACGGGAGTGGTAGGGCGCATTATCAATAAAAATTATTGATGGTTCTTCCAATGAAATGAGCATTTTTTTGAACCACTCTTCATACACATTTGCATTCATCTCTTCGTGGTAGTCATTTGATTTCTTCGATTTAAATGCCAACAGTGCGTCTTGTACAAATCCTTTTGCTGTACCTGCATGGCAAATGATTAGGCGCTCACCTTTTCCCATTGGTACTGAGGAAGTGGATTCAGCAGTATCATCAGTCCAGAAACGAGATAGTGTGTGGTTAGCGTTGAGCCATGTTTCATCCGTGAAAACAATATTTGCCCAATCTTGTATTTTCTTTGCCTCTCTTAAAAAATCACAACGTGCTATAGCTATATCTGTGCGTTCCATTAATAATTTTCTTTTATTTAACTTTTTATATGAAAAGCCAATTGTGTTCAAAACTTTGACCAAAGAAGATTTTTCACCATGAAATAGACCACTTCTTTTCAAATAAACAATAAGTTTTCTCAAAGTTGGAATTTCTTTTCTCAAGTAGTAATCATATACATGACGACGAATAGCGTCAGCGTCAAAGTCATCAACAGCTGTCACCTTATGAGCCCGGCGCTTTCTTTTTGGTGTAGATGGTTTGTTTTGCTCCAAGCCGCTCCTGCCGTAGGCATCAGTAGTGATTTTAGTCACAGTTGATAGACTGATCCCCAACGCGGCTGCAACACGGTTTCGGACTTGCGTGATAGGTATAAGAGGTCCGCCATTTTGATTTTCTTGCTCAAAATACTCATGAAGTTTTAACACTAACTGTCTCGATTGTGCTTTCAACACACGTCCTTTCGGCATTTTCACGATCAATTAATATAAGTTTCACAAAAGTTTTTCCGAGGAATAAAGCTACTTAACACAAGGTGTAACAGATGCGAGAGAACACTCAGCGAACGTAAATGCGTGTGACTATCACGGGCGTTTTGTTGAGAGTGACAGATCACGTCAAAATGGCGGCCGAGCGGAAGGTCTGTTGATGTTGCCAGTTGATGTATAATATATTTTTTATGATTATAATAAATACACACGGATTAACATTTATTTTCAAAAAACTAAGGCAATATTAAATCAAAATGTTGATTTCTATATCTGTTATTAGTTTACGTAGGTTATCATTAATCGAATTACTTAGGTACGTAATTCGATTAATGATAGTAGGTACTATAATCGGAATGGTATCGCATACGAGAATCTTTAGGACATCACTAAATATGTAAATCGTCAATCTGTCAAAAGATGGTTAATATAATGGACAGTGTATAGTCTTGCAGTTAGCCGTACGGTTAACCGTTTATGTATCTTGTATTACTCCCGACAGACATACTGGTTTAGACCAGCCATACTCAAACTGCGGCCCGCTGGACTTTTTAACGCGGCCCGAAGCCTAGTACAAAAAATGCGCACACTTGCTCCTTTCGTTGTTTGCGTCAACATACCTGTGTGAATCCATACTCAAAAATGAAATATGCGAAAAATGTCTACAGGTGTCGTCTGCTTACTGATTCGCACCTAGACGATGTTTTGAGAGTAGCATGCAGTAATTATGTGCCAGATTTATCAAAAATTGTCAAAAGTTTGCGTCAGTGCCAAGCATCACATGAATCTGGCGCTGCATTAATGATTAATCAATATAATATTTTCAAATAAATGCTTCATTTCAAATGTTGTTTTTTATTTTAGTTTTATTATAGACTTAACATAAAATTTTAGATTGTAGCGGCCCGCGAGGTGTAGCAATAGCAACTATGTGGCCCAGAGAAAAAAAAGGTTAAGTATGGCTGGTTTAGACTCACGGAGGACTCGCGGTGTTGTAACATAGCTATCTATGTAATCTGTAACATAACCTTAAGTAAATATCATTTACATTAATATACTTTAGCTTCATTTTAATTCAGTTCGCCAAAGCTCGGTGCCCGGACGCGCGCTGATGGTTGCGAAACCACCAAACAGGACGAGTCGTTTTTTTGCAAGAGCGCGCCTCTAGCGTGTGAAACGCTAGCTAACGCGCCGCGACGGAAAGGTAAATATAATTTGTCGATCATTTATGTCATGATATCGGTTTGTATACACTGTATCCTTGCTTAAACTTTAATTTGAGGAGTATATTAGAGCTTCGGAAAGGAAGTGATTCTACAATCGAGGCGGGAAATTCCCTTATTCAACTGTCGAATGGACCAAACTAATTTTCAGAATAACTATGCAAAATTAATGTGTTATTCGAATGTAGTACTAATGGCTCCAGCAAATCAATATCTATCAATACAAATCCATAATTTACAAAAAAATACCAATTAATTCTATATTTAAAAAACTGTAGAAATAAGTGTTAGTAGAAGTTATTTGTTTTTTTTTAACTTCATTAAAGAGACCCAAACCTAATAAAGAGTAATTTTTATTATAAATAAATATATGGGCACACACGGTCGTCCATCCCCAAAGTAACTTAATACTTGTGTTATGGGTGAGAGACAACTGGTGACTATACTTATATATTTTTAAATACATACTTAAATACAAATATACAGCCAAATTCGAAGACCAACAAATGTATTTATCGAAAATGTTTGCCCTCGGCGGGAACCGAACTCGCGACCCGCGGAGTTGAAGGCAGGGTCACTGCCCTCTGAATATAAACGCTATATAAGACATTTGTTGATTTTAAATAATTTCAGGAGGAACCCTCCGAACACCAGAACTCGCTAGAAAGCGTCCTACCCTCCCCGAGTTACACGCTTTGCCGCCAGAAGCCCGTCGAGCGAATATGGAATTCGAAGATGGCCGCCGTCGCGCCAAAAGCGTTGATCTCCCGGCTGTACAAGTGCCCATTAGAATTAGACAGCTAGAGCAGAAAACTAAGGAATAAAACAAATCTAATAATACAGATTACTTAAAATACATATAATATTAATTAATTATACAGATATTTGATAATATTTTTACGTTAGTTTTATTTAAACGTTTTACTATATACGACATTCATTATAACAATTTAAACAATTATATTGTTTATAAAAACACCTGTATGAAAATTAATAAGTTTAGTGGGCTGAATCATTTTATCTACTTCATCTTGTCTAATCACACATAAAAAGAGACAGATAGACAGCCCTCATTTGTTTTCGCTTTATTTTAAGCTGGATTCCTCACTCTAAGAATAATAACTCTATGGTAATATGACTATATTTATTATCACGCTGTCAAAATCAAAAAGTTTAAAAAAGCTATAAATGCTGGCAATACAATTAAACCAGATATTGACGTAAGCAAAGAATGCAATATCCTATATAGTGTATCTATGGAATGCAATAATTCGTTTCTTTTACTAAACGCAAAACGTCTCTGTACTTGGGTGACGTCACAGGAAAAAATAATTTCTCTGTGATTAAATTAGCTGGAGTCCTACGTCAGGTGCTATTTTTGTGACCTAATCAAAAAAGATACTTAAAAAGCAAAAGGAGGTTTAATACATATAGTTATTGTGGTTATCCTAAAACTATAAAAATATTAATAAGCAAAACGGTCCTATCATACGTCTAGGGTGATAGGGTCGTGAATTTTATATCCTATAGTGTATAATCTATAATTATATTATTAGTCTATGGTCTGTAAGAAAAATAACCTATAAATTTACAAATTACATTAAATTTCTACTCCTTAGTAAAATGTCTAATAGTCATTTATTTATAAAGTCTGCGTTTGTGCGAGCCCCACTACAGAATGGTGTCGGTCGTTACGTTTGTCAATTGCAAAGAATTGTCCTGAAATTCTGTAAAAGCCATGGAGGCAGCCGCGGAATGAGGTATCAATAATAAATAAGTTGGATCCGATAAAAATAAATTAACTCGCCAATTAATTTTATAAAGCTATGAATATAATGATCATTAATTCAATTTAAAGCAAACTTATGTCACTTGTATAATATATGCCGGCAAACTTTATTTTATTCTTTTTATATATTTATTTATCTTTGCCCGCTTCTATATAAAGGCACAGCTAACAAAAATGAGCTCATAGTTTCATATCTAAAAATAAATTAACGCAAGCACCCGATAACTTATTTATAATAAGAAAACAATCTAAAATCATCTTTAAATATGCTGAAATTTTAGGGACTTCATAGAACAAGATTTAGTTGATTTTGCAAAGCAAAACCCCAGTGTTGTTGTTTATCTGAAACCACGCAGACACAGGAGTCCAGTTGCTGTAGCCGAATATCGTATGTAAACATTACATTTGCTAGTCTTCTAATTTACATTGTAAAACTAGTAACAAAAGTAATCAATCGTTGGTGTAATAAGACAAAGTCTTTCATTTGCCTCATTTCAAATTTAACTGAAGATGAATATATTGACTGGCCCATTGGCACAGTGGGTAGTGACCATGCCTTCAGTTTGGCGGGTCGCGGGTTCGATGCCCACAGAGGGCTAACATTTTCTATAAATGAATTTGTTGGTCTTTAAGTCTGGGTGTATATTTGTATTTAAAAACAATATATATGTAAGTATATATTCTCCAGTTGTCTGTCACCCATAACACAAGTATTAAGTTAGTTACTTTAGGGATGGACGACCGTGTGTGTAAGTGTCCCATATATTTATTTATTTAAGCTAGGAAGGCATCAATTGCAAAGTCTAATTATTACATTGGGTACATCTTTGTGTTATAGTTAAGTTAAAGATGATTTAATATAATACAATGTGTAGACTAAAATTAATATTTTTTTTCATTTTTCAGTAAATGGTGATAGAGTTTGGATGAGTATGCATGACAAATCACATTCAGAAATTACCAAATGGATAGAGGTGTTAAGGACACAACAAGGAGATGTATCTGGTGCACGCCTCAGGAAATATCAGTACACAGACCATCCATCCATTCAAGGACCTTGGACACCTTTCACTTTCAAAGGTCCAGAATTAAATGTAGCACAATTGCCAGATCCCAAGTTTGGTGCAAACAATAGATTACCATTGTCAGCCACTGAGAAACTGAGACTCATGTTTGAAAAACAAAAAATACAAAATCACGATATTAAAACTGCAGAATAAATCTGTTTATTAAACCAATGTTACAGCAAGATTGCAATTTACATATTTGAACTCTTATTTAAAAATATAAAATTATTAGAATCCTACTAATATTATAAATGCGAAAGTTTGTTAGTATGGATGTATGTTTGTTACTCTTTCACTGTGAATCTGCTTAACCAATATCAATGACATTTGGCACAATTATTTCTTATACATCGAGATGACATATATAGGCTATAGAAATCCTGTTAATTCTACAGAAATAATATCTATTATCCACCTATCATATGGCAACAGTCCACACAAAGTTGTGTGTAAAAGCTCAAATGAACACTTATTGAAATTAATTTAATCTGAAAAATAATGGCTGCTAGAATGCAATCACAACTTTGTTTTTGAGGATGTTGTAACTTTAACATTTTCAAAATCCCCTCCTAGATTAGGACAAATTTATGTCATAGTATTAACTAAATTTCTTTTGTTGTCAACAATCTATCTTATAGATTGATATGTCTTGAAAGATTGTACTAAACATTTTAAGAGTGCTCAAAGAAAAAGATGTTACAAATTGAAATTTTGGTAAATTGGGCATTTAGAAGAGTTAAGTGTGTTTTATGTTACATTGAATAGAATTTTAAAAATAGAGTAAGACAGTAAAAATGCATGATTAAATATTGTAATTATTGTTAAACTTTCAAATATGATGATAAGACTTCAGGATTGCCAACTTGAGACAAATGTCATATTGGACAGAGGAATATTACTAAACAAGACCCCTTATTTCTATGATTAACCCTATCTTCAGAATAGTTCCATCATCAAATTAATTTTAAAGATGTATATACCACCCAGTATGTGTACAAAGTAGAGAATAGAATATGTGTTAATAGGAAATTAGTTTTAGAAAAAATATTTAAATAAATAAATAAATTAAAAACTTTGAAATATTCTTTACTCCTTCTAGCTGATGTTTTAATTCCAGCTGCTTATCAGCAGCCTATCAGGCACTATAGACACCTATGGACTATTGATTCACCTATTGATAAATTTACACATCACACTGATTATTATAAGACTTTGGAGATCAATGTTTGCAAGTTCTTGCCACACTTCTGACTATACTGCTATGACTAGTCAGTCATACCACTGGCCCTCCGCAAGACGTCGCCCCAAATCGTGGCCTGGCATCAAATGATGCACCCTTAGGATGACGATCTTTGACAGTAATAGAACTCTGCATTTCACAGCCTCCACGATGCTTCTGCGCTCGCCTATCCTACTCGGTGACGCCATAAAAGCCGTAAGGGCTAACAGCATAGGGTCATTAACTTAAGTAAGTCACAGCTGTTTTTGTAGCAACTGAAGAACTTAACAAATGTATTGTTTCACTCTTTCGATCTCACATATAAACAATGGAACACTATAAAAGCCTTTACAATATGAAATACACAAATGCAATTTAATAAAAAACATGTTTTCTCCTAGTATATTTTATTTTAAAAATTACAAAGAATATTGTGATTTGTTGTTTCTTAGGTAGTGTGTCTCAAAGTTAAAGAGTGCTGACTCTGCCCATAGTGACAACCAGAAGTAGTAACTATGCCAAGACAACATTATGACTTTTTCCTCTAGTATGACTGTTCTTTACATGTACCCGTAAATATCTAATAGATTTAAAATCCTTGCCACATAAATTACAATTATACAATAACCCATCATTAAAATGAACACGTTTTAAGTGTGTCTGCAAATAAGATTTGCACTTTAATGTTGATTTACATATATGGCAAGAAAACTTTTGATCACTGTGACAGTTCCTTAAATGTGTAGTTAAAGCACTTCTGCTGTCCAGTATAGATGGACACTTCGGGCATTTGGTATCCACCTTAAATTTACACTGCCATGTTCGTGGCTCACCATTGTGTACGAACCGAATATGTCTCTTTAAATAACGGTCACATTTAAATGTACCATTACACATTTCACACTTAACTTGTTGACCGTGCACTTCCCTGATGTGACTAAACCAGTGTTTATAGGAGTATGTCTTTTGACATAGTAAACATTTTTGTAGTTGTTTTGTTATTTGAACATTACTGTTGTCTTTGTCTATCAAGTGTGTATTTTGTATATGATTTTGCAGCTCATTTTTATTTTTGTAGAAATTAGGACATTCTTCACACATGAAGAGTTTTCTTTTAATTAAAGGCACCTTCAAGTGGATAAGATTGTGTTTCAAAAGGGAAAAACTGAAATTAAAATATAAATGTACTTAGACTAGTATATATTTTATTTAATTACAATAGTAAATATATATTTTTTTTACTATTAGTCATATACAACATTTCCTTAGGGACAGTAAGATTGGTATTCATAGTATATCAAGTGAACTTGCATCCTGACTTATATTGCTACACATTCTACAATAAACAGTGTAAATATTGCTATTTAGCAAATTATATACAAATGAAAATTATATGATTATGGATGATGGCAGCTGTACTGGCATTATCCATTAATAAAAACTTTCTAAAGTCTTTAGCTTTAATGATATACATTTATATTCTATAGTCTTTGGAGTTAAGAAACTTCACAACTATAATGGGCTAGTAAAATGTTTGTACATACCTATCATAAAAAAAATCCCGACATATCATACAAGTTTGAAGGTTTTCTTGTTTTAATTTTTGGTGACTTATTGTCTCTTGGTAGTTTTCATCAAAACTCAAGTTTTGTAAAGACCAATCGTCTGATGTGACTGCGTGATTTTCAATCTTAACATGTACATCAAAAGAAAATTGTAAATAGTTATCATTTTTGTCTTCTATGATTTCCTCCTTTTCTACTTTGATTTTAATATCGGGTTTATAGTCCATTTGTGATAAAAAAATTTCGCTGTATCTCACTCAAGTCTCCAACAACTTAAAAATAATTAACAAACCCTTTGAAAGTTTGAACCTGTCATACTGACTACTAAGGATGTAAAACTAATCGATTAATTTTTTATCAAAGAGCGATTAATTTTTAACAAAAATAGTTTTTTTAAAATCGCTTATTTTAATTATCCTTTTTTTTGCTTTTTAAGATTAGATATGCATTCTTGGATACACTTTACAAGCAACTGTTGCAACATGTTTTTAATACAACCTCCTTCATAGAGTTGGCGATTAATATGAAAAAGCATTGTGGCTGTCATATTTTTATGTGTCATTCATCGTGTTGTAGCGAAAGAGTAAATGAGTTGACTTCGGGAAAACTGCTTTTTATTTATTGAATTAGTATAAAAGAGAAATATCGTCGCTTTTTATATTCAGAAGGGGATGTAACCTAAACTCACAAATAGAGTGGACAAAAGGATATCTGGAAATTTTAAGAGTTTAAAGAAAAGACAAATGACGATCAATATCTTGAGACAACACGGGGAGTGCGAATTTCGTTAATATGAGAGATAGTTGCGATATGCGATGCTATGGAATAAAAAATGGAGTTTTTATTTCAGAGATTATTGATGGTAATTGGTATTTGGTTAATTAATTCTGTGAGATCAACGTGACGATGTGCTATGTGAGGCCTTAGACGCGCCCGTGACTTTTGTTCGATGGAACTGTCAGCTAGAATGACGATTGTTCTCTGGATCTTTCCTGTTGTAACGATTGTTTTCTAGACTGTGGACATCTGCAACGACTGTCAGCTAGGCTCTGCCTAGAAGTGGTGATTGTTCTTTGAGCGTTATCATTTGCGAGTCTGTTTACGTGTGTATCTGCTGAGTTGGTTGCCACTAATTGAGCTGTGTTATGCCATGACAGTGATTGAGGGTGAGCTTGAGGTGCGAAATGCTTATGGTGCGAAAAGCTTAAGGAGTTGAGGAGTTGAGCTTAATGAGTTGAGCATAAAGCGTGAGCTTAGAGTTGAGCATAAAGCGTGAGCGTAGTCCTGTCATGTCATGGCATGTGCGGTTTTCTTTTACAGATAAAAAGAGCATGTATTGAGTTTCTTGCCGATTCTTCTCAGTACAATCAGCATTCCGAATCGGTGGTAGATTCATTCCCAGAAGTCAGCTTATGAGATTTGCGGGGTCGCAAATGTTGTCAGGATGGTCGACTGTTACAACATGTTTTTAATACAACCTCCTTCATAGAGTTGGCGATTAATATGAAAAAGCATTGTGGCTGTCATATTTTTATGTGTCATTCATCGTGTTGTAGCGAAAGAGTAAATGAGTTGACTTCGGGAAAACTGCTTTTTATTTATTGAACAAGTATAAAGGAGAAATATAGTCGTTTGTTATACAACGTTTAGAACTTGACACGCAGACTTAAATCGATTTTTAAAATCGATTAATTTTAAAGAGAAAAAAATCGATTATTTATGAAACGATTGTTTCTACTCCAAGGTACATCCCTACTCCGAACCTGTCCTATTTACAACAATTAGTATTATTATTATTATTTTGCTTTATGGTGTTGACAACAATTGAAAAGAAAATACAATTATGTACACTTTTTTTTATTTTACTTTCTCGCGGCGTGGAATCTAGTCATTTAGGGTTTTTATTTCATTTATATAATCCTTACAGAATATGTCCACAATATATTAACATTCTAGCAGTCGACGAAAAACCTATATACAGCCTAATGCTAAAGCTAATGTAATAAATAGAGTAGTCGTATGCAATTGTCTATATTAATATTATAAATGCCAGTTCTTTACGTTGTAACGTCCATCTACATCCATTGTGCCAAGAATAATTAAATTTAACACATTTGAAGCGGTGTGCATACACCGGACTTTAAAAAAATGTTTACTATCGGTAACTAGGAAAAAACAATAATTGCATAATCCAGGCTACTTTAACGCTTAAGTTGACGCGATCGATGTCGTGGGTACTACTAAAAAATATTTAAAACACTGTAGGGAAATGTTCCCTAATTAAAAGGAACCTGGTCCCTGGACCCTAGTTCGCTGGTGGGTAATTTAAGTGGACTGTATAGGAGGGTTCAGGGCTTAGGCAGTAACACTATTACGAGTCCAAAACTCGACACGACACTTTAAAGTTAGGCACTGCACTTGATATTGCAAGTCCTATTTTTTAATCTTCTATAATGAATTTAATACGAATTATGTATAGCGATCGAGCGGCCATTAGCGAAGGTTCCGCGCTCACGTAGACACTCGCACGGCGACAGATGATCCGATCGGCGAGTGGCGTTTTCATTGCTACCCACATATCGGTGAATAAAAATATGACAATTGCCCAGAGACAAAAAGATAATACGAACTAAATAAAATTATGACATATTTACGAACAAACACTGAACTAGTAAATAGTAACAAAACCACTGCTATTCACAGATATAATTTTTAATAAATAATAACTGATGATGATTCATAAAATAAAGAATAAAAACATTTAATTTAAATGTTTATTATAAAATTATTTACATAATATATAGAGGAAAAAAAAAAAAATAAAAAAAACAATAATACAACATTAAAGTTGGGTCGGCGACATGCGGAACTAGTACGCAGGTATTTTCACGCATTTAAGATGCACATTTATCATTGCGCTACAACTTGACAAATGACGTCGGATTAAAGCTTTACAATCTATTTCTGTTTTAGCTAGTTTTTTTTTTAATAAAAAACTTTTTTTTAATAAAAGCTAGCCAGATCGATTTTTCTCCTAAAACCCCCTACATGTTGAATTTCATGAAAATTGTTGGAGCCGTTTCCAAAATTCGAAGATATACAAGATTTAACTCATTTAAATATTAAGGATACAGTTCAAAAATTAGAGATCACAATTCCCTGATGCAGAACCACTGTGTGGTATCCGGCTAAGTAGAATAGATCACCCTCTTTTTTGACCGAGATGTCGATAAAGGTGACTAAGGTAAGTTGACGCGCGGTGTGGTATCCGGCTGAGTAGAGTAGACCATCCACACTTTTTACAGAGGAGAGGTACGACTAAGGTAATTTGACGTTAGGCAGGCGATAACTAGCCAAAACATGTAACAACATGTTTACTTGTAATGCCGACTTCACTTAAAAGTTGAATATGGGGAGGGGAATGATAAGTTCCATGTAACAGAAATTTGTTTATTAACAACAGATTTTAGTGTTGTTTTAACTATAACATATATTCATAGTATGTGGAATGGTTCGCACAAATCAAATTACATTAAAAAATGTTAAATATATTACGTTTATTTTATTGAATAAGAATCGATTATATCTACCGTATTCTTTCAATTCCTGCTAAGCTTAAATTCTAAACAGTCTACTTTCATTAAAATTCTTTTTTTAATCGGCAAATATCGTAAAATACACTTATTCGTAAATAAGATTAAAACTTTAAGAATTTAGCCTATATACAATAATTTGTTACGCCAAATCTAAAACACAGTATACCGTGTTTTAAATTTTGATTAGAAAGGAACTATAATTACCTGACTTAAAATTTAAGACGTATATTATGTATTGTGCTGCATTTTGGAAGCTGTGGAGTAAAATGCACCCCATTTCGCATTTCGGGTCCGTTATATGTAGAATAAATGATGACCTCTTCTCTTTCTTTTTTGGAGAAGGGTTGGAGCAGAACCACCACGCTGCTCCAATGCGGATGGGTAGGTTACACAAAATCCCCAGAATTTTCTAGAGATATACAGGTTTTCCTTACGACGTTTTTCTTAACGGAAAAGCGTGTTTTAGAGAAAAATTACAGCTATCAATTAGCCGTAAAATTCAATAGAAAAATCTCATTAGATCCGGTATTTAAACCACCTTAAAAAAGTCGCACGGTATCGTCGCGGGGCTATCACAGCTTTTTGTGTGATCTTATTATGTAATAATTTTTTTATCTATATTTTGGAGTCCTATGAAGTTTTACCCGTAAATTGACATAGACTAAAAAGTTAACAAGTAAATACATTACATGCTATTCTAATTATAAAAGTTACTTCGTAATAAAATTTGTGTCTATCATTTCAGAAAAAAACAAGTGTTTTTCGTACAAAAACAAAATAATCTACAATAAAAATTTGATAACTGTGGTCATCCTACACTTAATAGCTCTATACACTGTCCATTATATTAACCATCTTTTGACAGATTGACGATAGTGATGTCCTAAAGATTCTCGTATGCGATACCATTCCGATTATAGTACCTACTATCATTAATCGAATTACGTACCTAAGTAATTCGATTAATGATAACCTACGTAAACTAGATTACTACTTGAGAAAAGAAATTCCAACTTTGAGAAAACTTATTGTTTCTTTGAAAAGAAGTGGTCTATTTCATGGTGAAAAATCTTCTTTGGTCAAAGTTTTGAACACAATTGGCTTTTCATATAAAAAGTTAAATAAAAGAAAATTATTAATGGAACGCACAGATATAGCTATAGCACGTTGTGATTTTTTAAGAGAGGCAAAGAAAATACAAGATTGGGCAAATATTGTTTTCACGGATGAAACATGGCTCAACGCTAACCACACACTATCTCGTTTCTGGACTGATGATACTGCTGATTCCACTTCCTCAGTACCAATGGGAAAAGGTGAGCGCCTAATCATTTGCCATGCAGGTACAGCAAAAGGATTTGTACAAGACGCACTGTTGGCATTTAAATCGAAGAAATCAAATGACTACCACGAAGAGATGAATTCAAATGTGTATGAAGAGTGGTTCAAAAAAATGCTCATTTCATTGGAAGAACCATCAATAATTTTTATTGATAATGCGCCCTACCACTCCCGTCAAATTGACAAAATGCCAACACAGGCTAATAAAAAGCATGAAATAATTAATTGGCTTCGGGACAATGGAGAAAATGTGGACGACTCAATGTTAAAAGTTGAATTAATAAAAATATTAAAAACCAAAAAGAGAGCAAAACGCTATGTAATCAATGAAATGGCAGCAGAATATGGCCATACTGTTCTTCGGATTCCTCCATACCACTGCCAGTACAACGCAATAGAACTTATATGGGCACAAGTAAAAGGGCATGCTGCGAGATGCAATACAAGCCCCCCATTCACAGCGAATAAAATGTTGCAATTGCTAAAAAATGCTTGCACCCACATAACGGCCGAGAACTGGGCAAGTGTGGTGGAAAGAACTAAAAGAGTAATATTCTCTGATTGGGAACGTGATATTGCGTTTGATAATATATTATCTACACAAGAGCTAATAATAACTGCTACTGAAGACTCCTCATCGGAGGAGTCTAGTGTTGATTAACATTCCGACGACTCGTGCTAATAAAATAAATTAAAATATCCTGATTGTTTTATTTGTATTCATGTATTAACTAAGAAGAAAGTAAAACTTTATATAATGTTATTAAATGTCTTTTAATACTCGTAACATCGATTTCTACCGATTATTTTTAATCTGTGGCATAATCGTAGTAACCCATTATGTGTGACATCACTAAGTGGGCGGTACCCATCCATAAAGTACAAATATTATTTGTATGATATTTGTACGTAAGCAATACAAAACTTAATGAGCGTGAGCTGTCAAAAGACTGATAATATGATGGACGCAGTATAGTAAATCGTTTACCCCTATTTTTTTTTTAATAATACAGATATGCTTTCTGTTTAGGGAAAACGACAAAATCCACGCAAAAAATTATTCATCCCTATACACCCATACAATAATTGACAATTTATATAACAGGTTTTAAAAATAATAAAGTAAAACTTCTGTACGCACGCTTGATTTGGGAAGTGCGAGTAAATGCGTGACGAGAGCGTTACGAAAAGTGATCGAATAGAAGTTGAGAGGGCGATATGAGTTAGTGAAGATAGAAAGAGAGCCATGATTTGTATATATTTAAATTATTTATAGAGGAAAGAGAAAGAGAGAGAGTTGCGAAATCTCCTATCTCTCTCTCTCTTTCATAGTCAGTTTCGTTTCGTATATCTAAGAAACAGTGCAGGCCTATTGTCTGTATAGACTGTAGGTGCAAGAGAGAGCATATGCGTGAGCACATTTTTCTTCTCTTTTCCTCTCATAGCAAGTGCGTGTAGTAAATACGTATACTGTGTAACATGCATACAAAAGTTGACGAAATTATAGGAGAGAATGATCGGTAAGACCAACATTCCGAACCAATTGTAGCTTCATAAATCTTATTGATTGATCCTTGACGATTCAAAAGTGTTTGAAAAAGCTTATTTGAATAAAGATATTTTGATTTGATTTGGAGAGAAAAACATGTTGTGCCGACTCCACTTAGAGTAGGATAAGGACAGGAGAATGATGATGTATATAAATATACACTCATAGAGATGGCGCTAAAGAAGTTTTACTTCAATCGTATGATCTAAAGTACACTCGCTTTTTTTATCTACGGAACTCCATTAACTACTTGTCTATAGACATACCAAGACGAATAACTCTAAAAATTTTAACCACGGTTAACCAACCAATCTCCTTCATAAAATATAGGATGTATTGTTATAGAAGAATTGGAGAATAAACAATAGAAGATAATAATTTTCGAATGTCAAAAAAGGGATAATAACAGTCAATAATTTAGGTAACTAAAATATATAATTAAATAATCCATATTAATAATAATAAATGCGAAAGTCTACTTGTCTGTCTTCATGTTTGTCGAAGTAATCACTACTGACGGTTCAAAACTGACTTTGCTTATATAATACAACCAAATTAACTAATTAATACATGAAGCTTTCGACAATTAAAAGAGATTGTAGACTATTAAAATATAGTTGCTTTATATTGAGGCGGCTTGCAATGCCGTAAGATTATTTGTGGCCAAACAATTGTGATAATTTGGCTATGTGAAAAAAATATCTACCCAATGACCATCATTATTAAATGATGATCACGATCCTACCGACTGCGCCAAATAGTACACAACCTTTTGTTATAATGTTAATACTCATCAGCCATTATAAGAACGACAAGCGCGGTCCATCCAGTGAAAGGCTTGCATCCGCTCCCGTGGCCGTCTTCACCTGAATACTGCTCATATAAGTATCCAGTTCGCTTATACTCTGCTAAGATATTACCTGTTAATAGAGATTAAATTTAACATACAAATGTGTGATTACGATATCGCTGGCAACATTTTGTTAGGGTGTTTTGGATAAAATACTGGTCATACTAAAAGCGGCGCCATCTAGACTCGCGGCATTTGGAGTCTTCATCGTGAATTCAAAAAAGCAGGAGAGTTCATTGTTCAATAGTGGTCGTAATACAAAGTTCATAATGCTTGTGTATAACTATAAGATTATTTAAGGTATGTGAAGTGTATTGTTGCAAAAACATTGTATACATTTGCTTAAACTTTGTGGTTCTAAAAATGTAAAGAAGAAGTATATACTTATTATGAAACATATTTTTTGTTTCTTTTTGTTTGTGTTCAAATAAATTTCTTTCTTTCTTTCTAAACAAAGTGTTCAAAAGCTGTTTGTCTGTATGTGATCGATTTTCTCAAAATGTACTCGACAGATTTTGTACGGTTTTTACTAAAAGGTTGTGCAATTCTTTCGGAAGGTTTAGGTTAGTAGTACATAACGGTTTTATGTAAATTGTGTTGGAGAGATCCCGCAGTTGCAAATAAACGTCTCTAGGAGCGTTACTCGCGCACGCCGCGTTAACCAACAGAGATACACTAAAGTAATGTACTAAAGAATTGTAAATCTATAAAAATACTACATAAAAGTCCGCGACGACGTGTCTGTATCTCTTACGGATAACTCACAATAAGTACTTTTATTTTCAAAATTTCAATTTAATACACTGATTTCCACAGCACATGCACAGCTAGTATTGTATAATAGTTTCTGGAACTAACATGTCTTTCCTTACAGTCACTATATCGTTACTTACCATAAGTTGAGATAAAGCAGGTGATTTACTATTTTCAGATAGATAATTATATATGTCTTTACTAACACAAAGATGGCACACAATTATTTTGAGAAAATAAACATACTTACCCACAACATTTTCCCGTAACGCCGTATACAACGACATAGCACGTTCCGCGTGGGGTCCGTCCGTAGTCCCGTAATGTTTCAACGCGGCCAACGCCAAATAATTTATATTGATCCAAATTTGACCGCGCCAGTACGGCGGGTCGTGCTCCGTGTTCCGTTTCATATACAATGGTGACAATTTCGATAGAGATCTGCGATTAAAACCCAAATCATCATTTTTCCTACCCTAATCCTCTAAGCGGAATCAGTACAATATATCTTCGCTTTCCATTCTCTTCTATAATTCTATCTTCAATTACGAATAAAAATGATGATAGAAGCATTTTGTTACAGTTCACAAAAAGCTTTTGATACCTGTGTCGCGACTTAGCTGAGTTAGCAACTCATTCGATGGTCTCGGTATTCGCTTCTACAATAAAATTCCAAAATCCATACTCTAGTATGGATCTTGTCTACCAGTCTACAGAAAGGATTAAGTTAAGTTTAAGAGATGTATTTAAACGTAAAGCATATTACAAAGTTGAAAATTATTTGCATGATAAAAAAGCCTGGATTTGAAAATCCTTTTAGCTTCATACAGGACTGCGGTTTAATAATGTTAAATTGAAATTTTTTAAAAGATTGACCGCCGAGTTTCTTTCTGGTTATTCTCGGTAAGAGCAATTCCGAACCAGTTGTAGCTTCATTAATCATATTGGATCCTTGACGATTCAAAAATGCTTGAAAGCGCTTATTTGAATAAAGATTATTTTGATTTGATTTGATTTTGTTATAATAAACGTTTATTAAAAAACATATTAGCAAAATAGTTATATCATTACTATAGTACTACGGAATATCTGAAAGTAAAGCCTACTTCTATAGGCCCTATTGGCTGATTGTGAAATTTTAATTTAATATGATTATAAAAACGTCAAAATTAATTTCTAATAAATAAAAATAAATGAAATTAATGAAACATTAATAAAACGTTATAAAAAATCTTATGTTAATATAAGGAAAGATTTTAATTACCTAAGTCCATAACGGGACCATAATAAGTCAGGTTTGTCTAACATCTCTAAGATTTTCCCCAACTTTTCACTCTCAGGCTGCAAAACCTTTAGAAGCATCGGGAACAAGGAAACATATCCTGTAAAAAAAAACAAATTATATTATATTTATCATCCTCTGGTACTTTTTTAGTGTAAATTGGCTGAAATAGCCTGATTCAACTAAAATGTTTGAGTTATTCAAAACAAACCATTTAATTTTTAAACCCTAGCCTTTTTCCAACAAATCATCGTCATGGGAACTTTATAATTAGAATTGGATTATGAATTTATGTCAACTAGAATAATTTAAGTAAGTAAGTAGCGGCCCGTTATCCCACTGCTGAGAATAGACCTCTTCTCTCCGTTTTTGGAGCGGTTTGACGCTGCTCCAGTGCGGATTGGTAGGTTACACATATCTCTAGAATTCTCTAGAGATATGCAGGTTTCCTCACGATGTTTTTCTTCACCGAAAAGCGTGTGATAAATTGCAATTATCAATTAGACATATAAGTTTTAACAGAAAAACTCATTGGTGTCTGCCCGGGTTTGAACACGTGACCTCCTCGAAAGAGTCGCACGGTGTTACCGTATTATAATAATTTATACCGACATAAATCACTTGTCCAGAGATAGTAGTCAGTCAAAAAGATGTAAAGTGGGCAGATAACATTGGCAAAGAGGGAAACAGTCCTCTTAAAAAGTACCATCATACAAAACCATGATATCTATATAAATAAACTAGCTGTGCCAGCGGCCATAACAGATAGAGAAATGGTATTGATGACTTTTTTGTAAATCTACAATTCTCTGGTGCATTACTTAAGTCTATCTCTGCTAGTTTACACGGCAGACGTGACTGAAGCTCCCAACAGGCGTTTTTTGCAAGCGCGCTACCTCTTCAACGCAATTTACATAAAACCTTAATGTACTATTAAGATAAACCTCGTGTAGGAATTGCAACTACAGTAAAAACCGTAAAAATCGGTACCGATCGTAGCATTGTTCTTTGAAACTATTAATGACAATTTAACAAATGTAATACTAAATACTAGGGTATCATAAAATAAAAAGCTCTTACCAAATGCAGACGTCACTAGACGCGGTTGCGGAGCTATCGTAACACTCCGTACTACTTTAGATCCTTCTTGTGGGTTTTTACTGTGTTGTCTAACAAAACGGACTCCGTCCGTGTGTAAGCCTGTAACAATGTATTACTAGCAAAAAGTTCATTCCCATCCGTTAAGTTCTAGCAAATAGAACAAGGCCTCGAGGAAACTTTTATACACGTTTTTATGACAGTTGAATCCAGCGGTTCGCTTCAATATTTTAACAACGACTAAGTGCTAGGTGATTTTTTTTCGATTTAGACAATCATGAGTGGCATTCATATTTAATTTATAGAAATCAGCTATGGTTACGTCTTATTCTATCGGGCGAGCCGCAATTCATTTGCAGACAAGACCGATATGTTTATTTCAGGGATAGATAACCTTGCGGTTCGCGAGCCACACGTGGTCCTTTCGATGTTAAGTTGCAGCTCTGCTATTCCGTAACAAAAAAATATATAAAAATGTTACACAAATGGTCCAGTTGACCAGCCGGACTATGATCTATGAAAAAATATTTATATTTTCGTACGAATCAATATTATTTCTTTAATTCAATTGTTCTAAATCAGAAATCAAATATATATTAGAAACTGATATATCATAAAAAAATAACAATATCATTAAAAAAATATATTGCTTTTTTAAAATCTGAATTTTTAAAAGTTTCACTTATGGCTCTTTAGTCTTAGAACTTTTAAAATTTATTAGAAATATAGTCAACCAAATCTAAAAGTAGTATAATGACTGTAATTTCACAATTAATTTAAACGAATAAGATGAGCTTACCGTAGTCAGCGTAAGTATGGGTGTGAGGGGACCAATGCAGTTCATTTAAAAGATCTTCATTACCCAACTGATCCCTTGTTATTTCATATCTGAAAATAACTATATATGAATCATTGATCACTGACGATTCATTCTAATAGTATAATATAAAACATTTAAAATCAGGGCTTAGAAACCTATAAATTTTAAGCCATTTTGGAGATTTTTTTATTAGGAAAACCACTTATGGGTACTCGCACTGACTTAAACAACCTGAGTGCTCGCCACTCTTCAAATAACGAAGAGCCTCTACTTTTAACGTTCAAATGTTTGGTATGAAGCCGGCCTTCGTACTTACTTTTTTTATGTCAGGATAACCCATTATCGGTCATCACCGCCCCACGGGGACGAGCGGCGGGTATGTCGGACTCGCACCGACTAAAAACCTCTCTAAAAATGGCCCCTCCCTCCGCTAGCATTGGAAAGTTTTGGAGATAACCTGAACGGAATTGACCCCGATCTTTGTATCATTACGTTCTTGTTACGGTTAAAGTTGTATATTTTTTTTCTTTACGCCGTTAAAGAGCCAAGTAGTCAATCGACCTCTTTTATAGCAAATTTAGATGAAAACAAAATTTTTGTCTTTTTTCAAAACCAGTTTCTAAGCCCTGCTTTCACGAAAATTATGCTTATTTTATTGACTTAAAGTTTTCACAACATCAATGAACGAATGAGCGCTGAAGCCAAAGAGGCCGAAATGTAGGAATGAAATTTTGGAAATTATTTACGATCATGGGACGGTGATAGCGGCGATTAAGCAAGGACACCATACTAAGATGAAGAAGGATAATGGAGATTAGTAAGTAGCAATGGCGATTAAAACTAATAATTTACTAACCTTTGACCGTCCAATGGGAAACTAATGAACGAAAAGCGAAATTTGAATTGCGAACTATCGACATAATGAGCACTACTACTAACCTCCTAGCCAAATTTAATGATTTAATGATATTACAATATGTGAATATACCAAAATTTTACATTACATGTAAGATCCACGTTTCGAAATTGACATTTTTTTAAAAAATATGTAGAGCAATTACACACGGCTGTCCGTTCCCAAATTAAGTAACTGGATACTTGTGTTACGGGTAATAGACATCTGATAAATATATACATATATAGTTTTTAATGTATACTTAAATAGACCCAGACTCAAAGAAGCAACAAAGTGTTTAAAACATGTTGGCCCTCGGCGGAAATCGAACCCACGTCCCACGGAACTGAAAGCAGAATTACTACCACCTGCGCCAAACGGCCAGTCAATAAATTACTTCATCATTTTCATACTTTTCCTGCCCTTATCCCACTCTAAGTGGGATCGGCACAAAATGTTATAAACATGCTTTCACATGATTTGGCTGCATTTTTACGACCTGCCGCCTGCCTGACGTCAACTTACCTTAGTCGCTTTTTAAGACACCTCAGTAAGAAATGAGGGTGGTCTGTTCTACTCAGCCGAAGACCACACGGCGGGTCGACCTACCTTACTCGCTTTTTACGACACCTCGGTAAGAAATGAGGGTGGTACTATTCTATTCAGCCGGATACCACACGACTAAGTCAATAAATTACTTACTTATCCGAATCTAGCTCCAATGTTTGAGCGATAGTGGCCATCGCATCGGCTGCAGCGTACATCCAGCAACGTAGATCCACATGCCGCTCAATGTCTGACGGGTGCGAAGCTCTGGAAATAATGGATGATCTTTTATAAGAGTCAAAAGACGTTAAGCACATTTATGCGCAGGGAGCCAATGTGAAATCTGTCTATTAATTTATTTAATACTTTTGGTGCAAAATAACATTAAAAAAGTTTATAGAATTAGGCGTTACTTTGCGGAGATTCATAATACAACAGTAATTATAAAATTATTTTACTATAATCCGCGATGAAGTACAATAGAAAATATATATAATGCTAAATGTAGAGTGGACAATCGGTTATCATACCTGATACATGCAGGATTCGTAAAAACACATGTACAAACCTCCACCACCGCCACCACAATACACAAGCACTACATACATTCACTATCACAAACTCAACAATCGTTTCGCCCCGCAACCGAAGCATCATCAGGAGATAGGCTCTATCTCCATATATATGGTATATATACTTTCTATTGTACTTCATCGCGGATTATAGCAAAATAATTTTATATGAAAAAGTGGTTAAAGGTAAATTTACACGTTATGAAGGTGGTTTTATTACTGGTTCGTAAAGCTGTTCCTACCGAAAAGAACCAGCAAGAAAATCAGCTGTTGCTATTTTCAAAATATATTACTAGTTGTACCTAGTAAAAAACAAAAGACAGTAATGACTAAACCAGTAATAATACTGGTTTCTTGCTGTCTTGCCCTGGTTAGAACAGGAAGAGTAGCCACGCATTCGTACCATATCTAAGTAATTCCCAACAGTATAGCAGGCTTTCTGTATCAGCCTCTTTTAAACAGTGTTTTTAAACTGCTGTAATGGCAAAGCTAAAATTGATTGCGGAATTCTATTCATCATCATCATCATTCTCTTACCCTTATCCCACTCTAAGTGAGGTCGGCACAATATGTCTTCTTTTACCATTCTCCTCTTTCATTCGTCAACTCTGGTGCCACTCCTCTAACATGCATATCATTCTTCACACAATCCATTCATCTTTTTTTCGGCCTCCCTCTAGCCATACATCCACATTCATATTTAAAACTCTTTTGGTCACATGATTTTCATCTCTCCTCAGTAAATGACCATATCTACACCAACTTAGTCTCGCACTTTTTATCTTTTCTGTAATGGGCGCAACTTTCAGACTTCTCCTAATATACTTATTGCACATTTTATCAAGTTTTGTCACACCACACATCCAAATTCTATTATTGTCTATTCATTGCGGAATTCTATTATATAACCTTATACCAAAACCCACAAACGATATACGTAGTTTTGCACCGCGCAAAGCATTTGGGTGTCTTAACTATACCTAGGATAGTCGTCTAGTCCAGAAGTCAAAGTTTTCGGGTTTAACTGGACTCCATCATCCTCTCTCCCTCGCCATCTGTATGATGTTGGTTCTTCGCCTTTTTGGGTTGTCTGGAACCACTGATACCACGCCTGTAATGAGCCATTTACTATAAATCTATCTGCTGGACATAGACCTCCTCACTGCTTTTTTTGGAGATACGGGTCTGAGCTCAGACCAACAAACACTGCTCCAATGCGATAGATTACACATATACTAATAATTCTCTAGAGATATGCAGGTTTCCCAGCTGTGATAGCCCAGCTTTAACACCGTGCCACTCTTTCGAGGAGGTCACGGGTTCGATCCCGGGCAGACACCAATGAGTTTTTCTGTAAAAACTTACGTGTCTTATTGATAATTGCAATTTATCACACGCTTTCACACTCGGTGAAGGAAAACATTGTGAGGAAACGTGCATATCTCTAGAGAATTGTGGAGATATGTGTAACCTACCAATCCGCATTGGAGCAACTTGGTAGATCACAGCTCCAATCCTTCTCTTCAAAAACGAAGAGAAGAGGCCTATTCCCAGTAGTGGGAGAGTAATAGACCGCTTTACTATGCAGGTCTCCTAAAAAGGTTGTCCATCACTGACAAGCGTAGGAAAAAATTGCAAATATCAATTAGGTAATTTTAACAGAATGACTCAATGGTGTCAGTTCGTAGTGTGAACCCATGAGCCTCTAGTGCAATATCTAACCATTTTTTCTGTCCATCTCAAGCTTAGCTTTCCTACAATTTTAGGTACATATTTTACTTTAAATTTTTAAGTTTATATTTGACCTTAAATATTCAAATTTAAATTAGCTTATTCATTTAAGAAACTTAAATGACAGGTTTCAGGAAGATGAATTTGCTTTTTTTGTTATATTTTCAACCGAAATCTACTATTGCATTTAAATGGCCTGGAGCGAAAGAGTTAAACTTATGTCAAGTCCATTTTTGAGTTTCCCCCACCCCCTTTAACAATCAAAACCCCCCAGTGGGGCGTGGGTCCCACGTTGGGAAATGCTGATTTCCACAAAAAATTTAATTTCAAAATCTTACTTTTAAGTTCTAGAAGAATTCCGTACCATGCGTGAATATATAGATAAATCCAGTGACGTCTTTTTATATGTTTACTTATAATATGGATTAGGTTTGCCTAATTTATATGGCGAATATCTCAGTAAAGTCGATAAGTCTTTTATATCGCATACAAACTTGTGAATATTCAAATAACTCTGTTTAATGTATACTTAACGTTAACCTATATATGACCTGAAAAGTGTGCGATTTGAACTTGTTAAGTTATTCGGACGAAATTGTTCTAGGAACAATTGTCACCTGCAATCTAGGGAACATCCTATCCAGAGTTTTCCTGTGTTGTGTGTCCTCTACGAACATTTCTGGATGGCCTTTGACGAGGCGCGCTATCGTTATGAGCAATATGGGAGGATTAGCCGCAGCGTTGCTCTGCACTACAAACTCTTTGGGAACTCTCGCTAATGCCTCCGCTCCTGGTAAGGCAAACAACAAAAAATCGTATAGTTTTGTCTCCTTCATACCTATTTAGTTCTACAGTATTTACAATTACCGTATTTAGGCCAACTCCTGTGGCTAAAATACTTCACTGAAATAACTGATTTTTTAATTTGATTGCTGAGGTGAGTAGTACCTAAAATTAGGATAATGTCGCATGGTCGGTACCACTCTATATATAGTTACGTCACCACCACCAATACAATAGAAGTAAACGCAGCATCAGTGTATTAAGGGTGGTCTGATGTTGCGCGACTAAAAGAACATCGTGTGATGTCCCACATGTGGTATTACAGGTAAAATAAAACATGTATTCGGCGAGAGCATTTACCTCTGCTCAGTCGTGAAGCTTAATTGTACTATAAGATTTAACTAGATTTTTAATACATAGTTTTAGTAAAACAATAAAATCTTGTATTCAAAAAAGGCTTTCAACGTTCCCGGGTATTTAACTATATATATCTTATATCTTACCCAATATTTGCTCCCGTGGAATCCAACCTTCTACGTTAATAAGGTCGAGCCAATGGGCTGCAATATCTAACTGTATTTCTGGCGACCACCGACCGATTAGAAGACCGTGGAATCCCTCGTCCCAGAGAAAACCTCGGGGGAAGAACGATCTGCATAAATAAATGTTTCAGTTTTTGTAAAGACCATCTGAGAATCTATCGATTGCTGGCAAAATTGTGAAGTGTTATAATAAACTTTAATGTATTGTGGAGTCATATTCGGTACTATTTATGGGACGCCGACATCTACTGTACAATTCTAATTATACACAAACATCTTATTGCACTGCGATTTTATTGTAATATACTATATTATACAATATACTACTATATTATTATAAGATACAACTAGATTATAAGATAGTAACTAGTTTATAAGAATAAAAGAAGAAATTATTAATTTCGCTATAATCCGCGATTTTTATTGCGGATAATATTTTTGATAGCGAAATAATATTTTCATTACTTGTTGTATCATGGTACCTCTGCAAAGTAAGGCTATAAATTAACTAGTTTATGAAAAAAAGGGTTTTGTGTACCTAATCGATTTTAACAATTTATCACACGTTAAGTAAACAATCATCATGGAACCTGAATCAGAAAGATATCTAGGATATGTAATCAAATTAAATTTAGAATAGAATACTGTTTATTGTACACCACGGAATTTACAGTGAAATGAAATGACATTTACAAGAAGAAGAAGAGAAAACAATAGACAAAGTATGAACATAAGCTTGCAGCTCCTGCTTTGCCCCTTGCAATCGTACGTAAATAGTTTGTAAGTTTGAGTATAAAATTCTATAATAATATTCCGCAATTTTAGCTTTGTCATTACAGCAGTTTAAAAACTGATAAAGGGAGGCTGATAATGAAAGCCTATACTATTGAAGACTGATTCAAGAATTTTAGCTTTACTATTACAGCAGTTTCAAATACCATAAAAATGCGTGGATATAGCTACTCTTTGTTACAAGATAGTAATGATGAAATGTAACTAGTTATAAAAAATGTTTTGAAAAGAGCAACCGCCGAGTTTCTTGCTAGCTCTTCTCGGTAGGAATAACTTTCTGTACCAGCAGTAGAGTTCACGATACAAAAGCAAACGGTCACAAGTTTACTTGAATAAAGAATATTGAATTTGAAATGAAATCGTTTATTCTGTGTTAATCTTAATTTATTTATATTTAGTACCTGGTTGACCGAGCCTTGCTCTGTAACTTTTTACGAAATAAAAACTTACTTTCTTATTCAATATAAATTTTAGTATTTGTTAATGCCCAAAAACAGGGATAAAACGTTTTTTTTTTTAATAAAACCTAGCTACATCGATTTTTCTCCCCCTACATGCTGAATTTCAGGAAATTGGGGCTGTTTCCGACATTCCGAATATATATATTATATACTAGATTAACTCATTATATATTAAAAATGTTATATCACCACCGCAGTAGGACAGCAGTAGGTTGCAACTTTATGTTCCTCACCTGCTCGGTACAGCTGTGTATAACGGCGCCCGCCAATAAGGTACTGGTTCTTTAGTATACTGCGATTGCACCCTACTTGCACCATAAAAGTAACCAATACCACCGATCATGTTCGACATGGCGGCTTTAGCTACGTAAATATCATCGTCAGAATATCTGTAAAACATATATTTATATTAAACTAGATGACTCGATTGATGCTGGCCTGTTTTAAAATTTTTGAGTATGATACAAATTTCTAAAAATTTCCAGATACAATTTTTTTTCTTTCATGAGAACATTATCATCCCCCTGCCCTTATCCCTCTTATCCTTATGACATAACATGTTATAAACATGTTGTCACATGAATCGGCTAGGTATTTTACGACCGGCCGCCTGCCTGACGTCAACTTACCTTAGTAGCCCTTTAGGACACCTCAGTAAGAGTGGTTTATTCTACTCAGCCGGATGCTTAATATTAAACGTGCCATTTATTTGGTAGTTCTTCAATATAATATGACGATTCTAAAGTACTTGATAGCTTAAGAGCTGTAACAGCCCAGTCAGATCGTGTCAATCTTTCAAAAGGTTCACGGGTTGAAACCTTGACCAGGAATTAATGGGGTTTTACGTTAAAACTTATATCCGGCTGAATAGAATAGTACCACCTTACTGAGGTGTCGTAAAAGGCGACTAAGGTAAGTCGACCCGCCGTGTGGTATCCGGCTGAGTAGAATTGACCAACCTTATTTCTTACCGAGGTGTCGTAAAAGGCGACTAAGGTAAGTTGACCCACCGTGTGGTATCCGGTTTAGTAAAATAGACCACCCTCTTTCTTACCGAGGGGTCGTAAAATACGACTAAGGTAAGTTGACGCGTCGAGCAGGCGGTCGGTCGTAAAAATGCAGCCCAATCATGTGACAGCATGTTTTTAACATGTTGTGCCGACCCCACTTAGAGTGGGATAAGGGCAGGAGGATGATGACTTTTATACACTTTTGGCGTTAATGGCTTCAGAGCCTGAATAAATTTATTACTTACCCCTTCTCTTTCAATTTAAACTCCTCCTCAAATCTCTCATCGAAAGTACTTGTGTAGTTCTCTAGGGATTCTGTATATTCCTCTCCCTTTAAGGGGGGTGTGGGAAGATCCTGAGTGGTGTACACCACGTCAAGGACAAAAGGTGTCTCCACCAGCAGCTGGATTGGGACGAAGTTCACTTGTTTCTCCTGTAAATAATAAATTATTGTTTATATTGCTATAATTTATAAATATGTTGCTAAAAATTATTGTTTATGTTATAAATTATTTTGTGAATTGCTATTGCTGAATGTTAAGCTATTGCTGAATTAAGGAGATTTTGCAAAAAAAATAGTCATCATCATCTTCCTGCCCTTATCCCACTCCAAGTGGGGTCGGCGCAACATGCTGTCACATGACTTGGCTGCGTTTTTGCGACCGGTCGAATTAACGAATAATTCACGAATTGTCTATATATATATATATATATATATATATATATAGATTTCATTCCGGCGATATTTCTCTAATGAAAAGTTTTTATAAAAAACTCACAGGTCACTAGGTCCAGGCTTTAATAACAATAATAAAATTTATTCAGCCAAAAAATACATACAGTCTTCAATATATCTATTCTTCTTCTTCTTCAACCGATGGACGTCCACTGCTGGACATAGGTCTCTTCATGGGATCCCCACCATACACGATCTTGTGCCACTTGGATCCAGCGGCTCCCCGCGACCTTTTTAAGATCGTCAGTCTATCTCGTTGGGGGGGGGGTCTATATCTATTCTAGTAACATTAATTTATTATGTCCCCAAACATAACAATATCAAAAACTGTCTACTGTACTTTGCTGAAAAGGTCGTCGCCTAAGCATTAAGCTGCAGCTTTAAGCCTCAGACGCTTGCTAAAAATGCTTTTAATATTATTTTAAGTAAATTTATAAGTACCTTATCTTTCAGTACACCGTCGGGCCCTAAAACAGCAAAGCGGCCAAATTGTGGATGCTTATCCACCTTTAGGAGGGAATAGAACTTCTCCTTGAGCAAATGGAGCCCTTCCGCGTGCGCTTCTGAATAGGACGTATGGAGGAGTTTACCTGTAAATAAAATACATCCAAGTTGAGAACCCTTTTAATCGTTATTACTACATCCTACTAATATTATAACTGCGAATGTTTGTAAGTATGGATGTATGTTTGTAACTCTTTCACGGCGAATCCGCTGAATCAATATCGATTAAATTTGGCACAATTATGACTTATATACCGGAATAATTAAAAAAAATATTAAAAAATAATAATAATAATAATATATATAACATAGGCTATAGAAATCCTGTTAATTCTACAGGAATAGAAGGACACTAAAAAGCGCCATCTATTATAAACCTATCACGCGACAGTTTACTCGAACGAAGTCGCGGGTAGCTAACGGGTAACGAAGCTAGTCTAGTGTATAAATCGTACACTTACATTTATAAAAGTCTGTATATCTCTCACTGTCTGTTAAGTTTCACGGCTGGAGTAATATTATTGATAACATTCGGTACAATGATATTTATATACCAGGATAACATATAAGGTAAGAAAATTCTCGTTTTTCTTTCGGGAACAAGAAAAAAGTACAGTATAAATTGAAGGAATTTAAACACAAACACAACTTTCTAGTTAAAATTTATTTTTTAAACCGATTTGTTTTTGTTAAGGTATGACTTTTTCATTTTACTGTTAAGCTGGACCATCAACGGAGAGACCATGTGAGTCTTAAGAGGATCTTCAAACCCTGGACAGGCATGAATGAGTTTTTCTGTTAAAACTTGTGTCTAATTATATTGATTGCAATTTATCACACTCATTTTGGTGAAGGAAAATATCGTGAGGAAACCTGCATATCTCTGGAGAATTATTATAGGAGTGTAACTAACCAATCCGCATTGGAGCAGCGTTTTATGTCTTAGCTCCGACCTTTCTCTCTAAAAGCGGAGAGAGGATGCCTATGCCCAGCAGACTTCGGTCAAGTGGACTGTTCTGGTGCGAAAGTTTAATAATAGATGGCGCACTTCAATGTCATCCTATTACTGTAGAATTAACAGGATTTCTATAACCTATATGTTATTCTGGTGTATAAGGAATAAATTATGCTAAATTTCATCGATACTGATTCAGCGGATTCGCCGTGAAAGAGTAACAGAGTAAGGAAAAAAGTACCAGGGTAACATAATCCATAAAGAATTCTCACCAGAATGCGCAACAAGTTGCACCCGGAAATTGCCTAATGAGGGTGTGTGGCCCAATATTGATCCCTGCTCATGCCACAGGCGGGAGTTAACGCCTGAGCCCATGGACTCATCTAAGGCGCCATACCATATTAGCACGAAGGGTGTTTTCAGCTTGCTCTGGTAACAAGAGTATTGCATTTTTATGGTTCCCAAAGACAAGTTTAAGTTCAAGACAAACTTTAAAAATTTTCAAACTGTCTGTGTGTGTGTGCCTCGGGACCGAGTTTCTTTGTGAGAGGCGTTTTCTGTGTGCTCCATTTTTGTAATCTAAAGTGACTCTTAAAACACAGTACCCCGTTCTTTGCGATGGTCCATTATTCGTTAAAAGTTCTTAATAGTTATGAATGAAAGTTAACAATACTTTTGTAAACAATATAACGCACGCTAAGTATTAAAGTGTACTAATTTAAAAAGTTGTTTTGTGGCAAATTTTAATATAGAGGGTAGTGCCTACAAAACTCATGAGGGTTAAGGAGACCCATAACTTGGAAAAACATGAAAACACTAATTTTTTTTTAAAGTTCGTTATGTGATATCATAGATGGCATTGAAATAAGGAATTACAATGTATCTAACTCAATTAAGACTAATTTTCAATTTTAGTCACTTTATACTAAGAGAGATATACATCTCAGTCACATATAATTCAACGAAGTACCTGTTAGACCAAGCTTTGGTCGGTAATTTTTTACAAAATAAAAAAAGGAAAAGATAATTGGGTAAGTGGGGCTCGATCCTAGGTATTTTCATTTCTAGAGACCACTCGTTCCCCGAATAAGCTACGCTGTCTTACCAGTTTCGGCAAAAATAGTGATATATATATTCAATTTGAATTGAATTTGAAATCGTTGAAGCCGTTTCCGAGAGAAAATATACATACATATATATATATAGTTTATTTAGTTTTAACCCTTTGTGTATATTTAGTTTTAACAAAACATTATCTAAATTAGCATTGTTTACAATAAAGTTATCATAAATAACATAAATAAATAAAATATATTTATTATATTTATACACAAGATTAACTCAGTTAAATATTTTCAACAAATATAGTATTTACATACAGTTTCTGTAACATTAATACGTGCTGTCCAATGACCACCATGCTGCCCACCAGGGATCTTCAAGAACGAGGTGTGTATATTATGAGGAGGATCAGATATTAGTTGCTCTCCAAAGTTTACCCCATCGTGCCGGAGCCAGCCATATGTTGGCAATCTGTCATTTTGCTCACACCAATGTCTAAAATTAAAATGTACCTGTATTGGGAAGTAAAACAGAATGGAAAGGATATTTATTTGATATATAAATGTAAATAAATATATGGGACACTTACACACATGGTCGCCTGTCCCCAAAGTAAGTAACTTAATACTTGTGTTATGGTAGACAGACAACTGGTGAATATATACATATGTAATTTTTAAATACATACTTAAATACAAATATACACCCAGGTTCGAAGAGACAACAAATTATTTTTTTAGAAAATGTTGGCCCTAGGTGGGAATCGAACCCGCGACCCGCGGCGCTGAAGGCAGGATCACTAACCACTGCGCCAAGTCAAATATATGCTGAATTAAGCTAAATATATGCTAAGTTAATAAGAAAATGTTTTTTTTAATGAGTGAAAAAGATACCAGAATATTTCTTATAAACTATTTGGAATAACTCATTTTTAATTTATATACCTGATTCCTTTGTGTTCCGATGCAGTCATTTCGTACCACATCAGACCAAAAACTGGTGATCTGGGCTCCCGACTCTTTAACCCAAAGTACACCCCAGGCCTATATGTGCCCCAGTATCTATCAGGTACTGTCAAGCCTGAATTCTTGACTGCCTGTAAAATTAAGTTACAGTTAATGCAAAAAGAAAAAATCATCATCTTCCTGCCCTTATCCCACTCTATTGATGATTGGCTCTCATGATTTGGCTGCGTTTTTACGACCGGCCGCCTGCCTGACGTCAACTGAACACTTGAAGTAAATAAGGCACTAAGTATTTAAAAATTAAAATTCGAACTAAGTATGCAATTTGCATACTTAGTTCGAATTTTAATTTTTAAGTACGCAAATATAAATAAATATAATATTTATATTTGCATACTATATAAATATTTATATTTGCATACTTAGTTCCAATTTTAATTTTTAGGTACTTAGTGCCTTATTTACTTCAAGTGTTCAAGTTACCTCTATCATATTTTACTACATCTCGGTAGGAAAGAGGGTGGTCTATTCTACTAAACCAGATACCACACATACACTACTTACCTTAGTCGCCTTTTACGACACCTCGGTAAAAAATGAGGGTTGTACTATTCTATTCAGCCGGATACCACACAGCTTGCAAAAAGCAAAAAAAATAAATTAGCTTTACTTACAGGTAGTACATAATACTTCACAATAGTTATCGTTACAGATTTATGTGTGTTGAGTTTTTAATTATACTTTTTTATGGTTGAGTACTTATATTTACTGTTAAAGAAAACTTATACACATTAAAAATTATATTTGTTCCCTATTTTGAACAAAATCAGTAAATTGTGCATACCAAAAAATCCGAAAATAAGCATCACATAAACTGTGGGTTATCGGTATTGAAAATAAATAAATCAAATGCTATAACTTCATGTGCATCATGATTAATCATAATCAGAAAAATAGTAATGCTTAGAATGTGAAAAGAAATATTACTAGGTTTATAAAATCATATAGAGAGGTGAAACTCAAGCTTCTATCTCTGTGTCCTCAAAGGAAGTCTTGTATTTTGTTGAACTATCTGCAAATATATCTATCTGTTTACAAGACAAAAATAATCAGACTATTATGTGCACAGTTTGCTATAAGATGATTTATATGAATAATGTTAGTATGGAAATAATTCTAGTAATAGTACCACCCTCATTTCTTACCGAGGTGTCGTAAAAGGCGACTAAGATAAGTCGACCCGCCGTGTGGTATCCGGCTGAGTAGAATTGACCAACCACATTTCTTACCGAGGTGTCGTAAAAAGCGACTAAGGTAAGTTGACCCACTGTGTGGTATCCAGGTTAGTAAAATAGACCATCCTCTTTCTTACCAAGGTGTCATAAAAAAAGACTAAGGTAAGCTGACGTCAGGCGGGCGGCCGGTCGTAAAACGCAGCCAAATCATGTGACAGCATGTTTATAACATGTTGTGCCGACCCTACTTAGAGTGGGATAAGGGCAGGAGGATGTTGATGGAAATATTTCTAGTAATTACTCATACATATTAAATCAAATAGCTTTTATATGTGAGTGCCCTATTTATTTCTAAACTGCTTGCCACTTAAGACTGAAGTAGCACTGAAAATGTTTACTGCATACAATTTCCTTTTCGCCTTTCCTTACCAGTGGAACAGTAGATATAATAAAACTATACGATAAAATACACTACAATTAAAGCAAGAATAAACATCGGAGGCACGAACATAACTTGATATTACCTTTTCATCGTCTAGTGGAGTGTTCACCCTCGTCTCGAGATATCCTAAAGTACCTACATATACAGCTATTATAAAGCACACAACCCCAACACAGGTTTTCCATATAGATAATATGTGAAAAGTTCGGCTTGCAAAAGAAGATTCACTGGCACCAGAGCTACTGCTTGACTCGTTGTTCCCATGTTTGTGCTGCACGTTAGGTTTTCTTTGCCTTACCATATTCGGCGACCATTAATCAATTACAAACTATATGAATCTTATGTTTTATTGCTAAAATTTTTATTTAAATGAATACCGATGATAAAGCAACGAAAATGTCAATAACGTTAACATAGAACGTTAATAGCCGCCGACTTCAGACATCTCACATCACTATGACAAATGACAAGACGTAGTGATGTGATTGTCTGAGTTCTGTAATCTCTATATCGACAAAATTATTAGAATGAAAAAAAACTTTATATTCGATAGGAGCACAAATAAAAAAGTTACATCAATTATTTATTAAGCAAAATAATTAAGAATTATCCTCGAGTAGAGTATGTAGTATGTGGTGTATTTTCACTGTATGAAATCAGCAAAAATGATGATATATCGAGAGGTAAAAACAAATATACACAGACTTTCATAAAATAACTATACAAGGTTCTATTAAAATCAGTTCATTTCTATTTTATTATTTTTTAAATACAGATGTAAAGTAACAAAATTTAAACTAAGTACACAAAAAATTTAACCAATCACTTTTGCAATCCAATCCACGGACAAGCTTACAGGCGTAATAAATCCAACTTTTGTAAATAATTTATATTTCGGTTTCATTGCAGTTTTAGAATGACAGTTTCTTAGATCTGCGGCTGAATTAATTCCCACTATGCCTGAAGTGTGTAAGACTGGTCCCCCCGAGTCCCCCGGGCATACAGCAGACCATTGCCCACATGGTCCAACTAAGCAAAACGTTGGGTTGATCTTAGGTTGTGGGTCACATCGCATTACAATTGCTTCTAGAACTTGTAATGGCTTGTTAACTTCAAGAGCGGAACCGAAGTTATTGTCAGATCCATCCGTGAGGCCATAACCCAGAGCTAAAACTTTTTGACCGTACAAAGTAGAATAATCAACAGAGCTTATCTTTGCAAAAGTCTTCATCGGCACGGGTGCTGTTTGTAGGAGGCCAATATCATTCTCGCCTATGTATAAATCATGTACGGCATAACTTGAATGCAAAACAGAAGATAAGATAATGCTCATGTCTTTTAAGGAAAATGGATTATATCGTACCACCGCTTTTACTTCTGAGTCCACGTTTAGTATAATATGCAATGGTTCTAGACAATGACCTGCGGTTATACTCCAGGTAGGCTTAAGAAGAGAACACGTACAATGCTGTGAGAATTTGGATATGTTCTCATTATGAAGTCCTTGGATTTCTATCGACATCACAAATGGAAATTCGCCTATACTAGCATTACGTCCCCCCATAATTCGTAATCCTTGTTTTTTAAAGTTTAGACGACTTGAATGGATCACTTGAAATTGTAAAAATATGATATAATAAACAATACTCCGACAATATATATGTAGTGTCTTAAACATTGTAGACATTTAAATATATCACTTTTACAATAATTAATTTTTGATAGTATGATCAAACAATAGATATTCAGTGATATATTGATTTAAGAAATTAATATTACCTTTCTTCATGCTTACAAAAACGAACTGTGATGAAACCGCGATTCGAAGAGCAAGCAATATTTCTCGTTAAATTGAAATTTTACGATGTATAATAAAAAATAGGTCTATGAAAATTATTTTAGAATAGTGTTATTTTATATATTTATATTCACTGTGCGGCGCAAATATTTTATAGAAGCACAAGAATTCGATAAAAAAGCACTCTGCCACCGAACTAAATACAGAATATTTAAATATAATTTTGGTAATATACCATATGTATTAGATTCCGTCGTATGGTATCCGGCTGGATAGAATAGAGTACCCCCATTTTTTACCGAGCCGTGTTATAAAGCGACTACGGTAAGTTGACATCAGGCATGCGGCCGGTCGTACAATAATCAGCCAAAACATGTACCAACATGTTGTGCTGACCCCACTTAGAGTGGAATAAGGGCAGGAGAATGATGATGACCATATGAAAAATATTGTATCTAGGAATGCAATGTTAATTTTTATAGGTCCAGTTTATCTAACACACATATGCACATATCTGGGAATTTTCCAGAGCAGCTTCCTAGCTATGTTTCTTTCACCGAAAAGTGATGAAGTATTGAAAATATTATTTAAGCAAAAGTTTGTCCAAACAACTCATTGTTGTCTGTTTGGGATTTCTGTCATTTATTACGTAACATCATATTACTTTACGTATATAAAAAAAAACAGTACATGGATGACGGAGCTTTGCCCAGTATTTTTTTAGAAGATATAAAAAAAGCAATATGAGAAAAAAAATAATGAAATTTATACAACGGACTATATATATTAATACAGGATTAACTCATTTAAATATTTAAGATTTATCCATAAGTGTTATTTAAGGACATCACTAACTGACACGTGTTTTAGACCAACGTAGGCGTGACTTTATCAAACTTTAAAGACTTACAATAATTATACTACTGTGCAAACATATAGACATTTGAGCTGACAAAAACTTTCATTACTTTTTTTTAGTTTTATACTGAAAGCCGTAACTACAGTAACAGTCATAGACATTGTTTTTTTTTTTTTTTTTTTAAATAAACCGTATATTTTAAATTCATATTTATTTACGTTTGGTATCCGACTGAATTGTACTACTGAATAGTTCCACCGTCATTTCTTACCGAGGTATCGTACAAGGCGACTAAGGTAAGTCGACCCACCGTGTAGTATCCGGTTAAGTAAAATCGACCACCCTTTTTCTTACCGAGGTGTCATAAAATATGACTAAGGCAAATTGATGTCAGGCAGGCGGTCAAATCATGTTACAATGTTTATAACATGTTGTGCTGATCCCACTTGTCAGTGGGATAAGGGTAGGAAGATGATGATTTTAAATTGATATTTACAGGATATACAAACAGCCTCATTGTTCGTACGGAAGGAGGCAAATACCTCCTTCCAGAGTCTGGTGCCGACTTGAGGTTGTCAGGATTTACATTGCGGTGTAATTAGCAATTGCTGCTAGATTTGTGCTTATGGAATGGGAGATGCATAGATATACCACATTGAAGGTGCCAGTACCGATCTTTAAGCGACTCCGGCACTGATAGGGAGATGATAGAGTACCGTCTATATTATACCCAAAGATGTGATGCGTCCTATTTACTTTATTACCTAACTTTTGTTTTGCAAAAGTTTTTGCAAGTTTAATAATACCAAAAATACCATCAAATTGTGTATAATGTTCTTTCTATTTTATTTAGTAGCACACAGAAAATTATTAACAAGCCTTAAAAAATAAAAAATAGTCTCTTAAAAACTTTTAAAAGTTATAAGTTAACTTCCTATA
Organism: Morpho helenor; assembly: GCA_029227775.1. Lineage (NCBI taxonomy): Eukaryota > Metazoa > Arthropoda > Insecta > Lepidoptera > Nymphalidae > Morpho > Morpho helenor. Next base: position 8,865,693 of record JARGCU010000011.1, read on the forward strand.
GTTGAAACAACTTTCAAGTTTTGTAGCTTGCGTATCGATTCAAAATAAAGCGCCTACAGCGCCATCTTTACATATAACTTAAATCACTATAAAACGAAAGATGCTACTTCTGAAAGCGCAACGTTCTTCGATATATAAAGGAAATATCTTTTCTAAGTAAGAAACCATCACCAAGTTCACAAGGCTTAATATATAGGAATAACGCTTATTAAATATAACAGCAGAAATAGAAATAGTGAGCTTGAGTTGATTTCTAATTTAAACCGATTGCCCGCGCCACCTGCTACACATGTCGGTAAAACAGTTTGTTTATTCGTCGGTAAAACTGAAAGCACCCCCCGCGGCGCATCGCCCCGCCCCGCCCAACGCTCGGCCAGCCAGTACCATCGAGCGAGACGGGCTGTGTATACATACATCGTACGATGCGCGACGCTACGCGACTGTCATGAGACGAACGCTATATCCCAATCAACTAATCAGTGAAATAATGTAAAACATTACAAAAACAATCGCCCAAAGTCACCACGGCGGCGCCTACCTGCGCCCGTGAGTTTCCTTCCCGCCGGCCGGCGACGCGGCGCGCGACAACGCTTCCAAAAAAAAAAAGAAACTCGATGTCAGTACGCGTGAGGATTGTAGTGACCAGTGTAGTGTAGTTCAAAATAGTTAAATGTATAAACGGCGTGCAATGTTCGTATGAGGAAGAAAGGCACCCGGAACATTGTAAGTGCAGTATTTGTTAGAGAAAATATGCGGGGTGTCCCGCCCTGCCCGGAGGTTTTATACGCGTGGGGCCGCTGATTGAACTACGGAGGTACGGAGGTCTACCCCTCGTATTCTCGTTGCTTTTTTTTCCTACACGAGCAGGTCTCTAACCCCTTTTTTATGCGTCCCGTTTTTTTTGGAGGGAATGTTTACGAATCGATCTTGCAGGTTATGGGTGCCTGGTAACTTTTAGTATAAACTTTTGTTTTTGTTTAATGAACTTTAAAAAATATACATAAAATACACAAATAAAGATTTCAAAGTTTACGTACGGGATTAATTTTGTAATTTTCACTCAAAAAAGTTATAAATAAGAACTGTATTTATACTTCACAAAACTTACAAAGGAGGTTAATCTAAAAAACATACGTACCTACCTACAGAGCGAGCTTAGGCTAACTTCAAAACCAGTTTTGACATACCTACCGGCCGATGTACGTGAAACAGTTACTACATTTATACGTACCTACTGTTGAAACCATAATTTTGACGGACTCCGTAGTGCAGCGGCCTGAACCAGAAGGTCCGGGCTTCGATACCTGTGTCTATTGGTTATTATAAATAATTTTATATTCTGAAACAATTAAGTAAAGCTTCAGTCCATCATAAGCACATCTAAGCTAATACCAATTTAATGATAATATCATTTATCTACAATCGGCTTTACAATTTTGTCGTGAAGCTTATTATATATATATATTATGATGCTTCGGTTCTGGGGCGAAATGATTGCTGTGATTGTGGTAGTGAATGTGTGTAGTGTGGTAATGATTTGTATAGCGTATATTTTGCGAATCATGCGTGTATAAGGTATGAAAACGGATAGTACAATCTATCTACATTTAAATTAACATAGATTTTCTTTAAACGCGGATTTCAGAAAAATAATATTAGAGACAACAACTCATTCAAGAATACTGTGTACTACGCTATAAGTCACAAATATTAATTATAATTAAACAATAAACACGTCTAGTCCTACTAATATTATAAATGCGAAAGTTTGTGAGTATGGATGCATGTTTGTTACTATTTCACGTGGAATCCGCTGAACCAATGTCGATGTAATTTGACACAATTATTCCTTATACACCGGAATAACATATAGGCTATAGAAATCCTGTTAACTCTACAGGAGTTTCATCCTACATTGAAAAGTGACATCTATTATCAATCTATCACACGACAACAGTCCACGCGAACGAAGTTGCGGGTAAAAGCTAGTTAACAATAATTTAATAACATTTGACTATATCTAAATTTCAAATATATTTACGTTGTGTTTTTGTTTATTTAGTACTTTTATGAATCAATAGAATTGAATGAATATAAAAAAAAAGTGATGATCTTAATTTATAGAATTAGGTGTTACTTTGCGGAGGACCATAATTTTTTTAATGAAATTATTATTATACCAAAATAATATTTTCATTACTTTTGTAGCGATGATCTTACTAAATCATCATTATTCATCATCCTCCTGCCCTTATCTCGCTCTAAGTGGGGTCGGCACAACATGTAATAAACATGTAGTCACGTGATTTGGCTTCGTCCTGACCTGACGTCAACTTACCCTAGTGATATTTTACGATACCTCGGTAAGAAAGAGGGTGGTCTATTTTACTCAACCGAATACCACACGGTGGATCAACTTCCCTTAGTCGCCTTTTACGACACCTCGGTAATAAATGAAGGTTGTCTATTCTACTCAGCCGCATACCACTTGGTGAGTCAACTTACCTTAGTCGCCTTTTACGACACCTCGGTAAGGAATGAGAATGGTCTATTCTACTCCTCCGGATACCACACGGCGGGTAGACTTACATTAGTCACCTTTTACGACACCTCGCCTTCACGGTGGTAAAGAATAGTACCGATCTCAATTCTTACCGAGGTGTTGTAAAAGGCGACTAAGGTAAGCCGACCCGTCGTGTGGTATCTGGCTGAGTAGAATAAACCAACCTCATTTCTTACCGAGGTGTCGTAAGAGGCGACAAAGGTAAGTTGAACCACCGTGTGGTATCCGGTTCAGTAGAATAAACCACCCTCTTTCTTACCGAGGTGTCGTAAAATACGACTGGGGGTCGGCACAACATTTTAAAAGCATGTTGTCACATGTTTAGGCTAGGTATTTTACGACCGGCCGCCTGCCTGACGTCAGCTTACCTTAACCGCCTTTCACGACACCTCGGTAAGAAAGACCCATCGTGTGGTAGTAGAAAAGACCCCCTCTTTCTTATCGAGGTGTCGTAAAATACGACTAAGGTAAGTTGATGTTAGACAGGCGTATACGTAGCCAAATCATGACACCATTTTTATAACATGTTGTGCTGACCTCATGTTGTGGGATAAAAGCAGCAGAAGGATGATGAATTTTAAGTAAATACATTAGCGGTCAATTACTATCCCACTGCTGGGTATAGGCCTCCTCTGTCCGTTTTTGGAAAGAAAGATTGGACACGCTGCTCCAATGCGGATTGGTAGATTTACACATATCCCCAGAATTCTCTAGAGATGTGCAGGTTATCTCACGTTCTTTTCCTTCGCCGAAAAGCGTGTGTTAAATTGCAATTATAAATTAGACACATAAGGTTGAAAAAACTGAAACTGTGTCCCCTCGAACGATTCGTTCGGCCTCTTCGCTAGCCGTTACTTACTTATATGCTATATTTTTTTTAAGCTACAGACAAACTCTACCAACGTGGGTGGAAGTTCGTCGTTTGTTCTACGAAATGGATAATGCAATTTTCTTATCAACATTTCTCAGGTCAGCGATTAAGTCTATTTTATAATAACAGAATACCAAAGGTCTCAACTTGATAACATTCGTCACTAAAAACCGTGGTCGAAAATAAATATTTCGTTTTTAGGCATAAAAAATTATAGGTTTGTATTAATTTCGAACATACTATTGCGAACTACACGAGGTTTGTCCATATGAAATGGAACATAAAATGAAATTTAAAATACTGAATTCAAGCTAGCTAACTAGTGGTCCGGTTACGTGTTGCTGTGGCTCAATCTTGTTTTCAACCTCCCCTCAAAACAAAACTGTAATTGACAGTTCAAAAAAATGCTCCGATGGCCACCAATTTTTATAGGATTATCATGGTCAGTCTAAAAATTGTTTTAAAATTCATTAAAATCATTGCAGCCGATTCGGATTCTTAAAGGAAGATACATACACACTTTCTCTTTTATATCTATAGATAATTAATTACTGGTGAGGACTTCATTTGTGCAGACCGAAATAAAATGCTACTAAAATGTACGAGTAGCTTTCATCCCTCAGCCCTTACAAAAGATCTCTAAAAAGACTTCTAGTACGGGAATGCCATTCCAGTACCTTGAGACTCTTAACGTTCGTGGACGTTGAACTACGGGTCGCCATTCTTTTATTTTTTTTTTTTTTTTTTTTTATTTATTTGGCAATCCAACAGCGTTTTACAATTTCATTACAAAGTATGAATATATATTATAAAATAAGCCAATTTAGGATTACACTTTTAATGCCTTAAGCTAATCTTATCACTAGTTACAATACAAAAATCCGCCATAACTAAGATTTGTGTATGTGGATGTGGATGTGTGTGTGTGTGTGTGTTTCTGTGTGTAGCGTCTGTTTGTACTTGCGTGTGTGAGTGCGTGTATGTGTGCGTGTATGTGTGTGTGTATGTATGCATTTCATAAATAAATTTAGTCACTAGTATGTCTATTAAAAATTTCTAAACTTAGTTTTTCCTTATTAATATTGAATAGATCTATGTTACTATAACATTCATTATATAAACGGGCTATACGATTTAAAGGTGAGTTTTGTGCATAGTTCGTTTTAGAAAACGGTACATAAAATAATGATTTTTGTCGCCTTATGCGGGGAGGCACGTTAAACAAAAACATTTGTAAAAGTTCTGGGCAGTCTATTTCACCAGACAATATATCAAATAGCAATTTTATATCAAATCTTTGGCGTCTTTGACTGAGAGTTTCTATGCGATAGTGCCTACATGCTTGAGTGTAAGATCCAAAATTAGTATAATCTTTGTAACAGAGAAACCGAACAAATTTTTTCTGAACCATCTCAATTTTATTGATATCAGTCGCATAATAAGGGGACCAAATACTACAGGCGTAATCAAGGATACTTCGTACATAAGAAAAGTATATTAATTTAATACATTCTATATTTTTAAAAGGTTTACTTATTCTTTTTATAAATCCTAATTGTTTTAATGATTTATTAACTATGAAATTTATATGTTCTTTTAGATTTAATTTTTCATCAAGGTACACTCCTAGATCCTTCACACATTGTGAACGTTGTATGGGTGTTTGGTGAATCGTGTATGTGTACTGTATTGGATTATTTTTTCGAGTAAAGGATATCATCTGGCACTTTTTAGAGTTTAGAGTTTTAGAGTTTTCTTTACAACAAAATGTACAAGTTGTATTTATCTTAAATTACTTACACGCTAGGACTATACAAATCATGCCCACGTGGAATGGTCCCAAGAATGCTGGCGGCTTTTCCGCGTTGAATCGCTAAGCTGATTCATTGTGCGAAAAGGGAACCACCCCTCTTGGTCGCCATTCCAAAACCTGGAGGTTCTAACGTCCATAGATTTATAGGGTTGTCCTTCCAAAATCTTAAGCTTTTAAGTCCGTGAACTTACGGGGTTGCCATTTCAACACTTTGAGGCTCTAATGCCCATGGGCTTACAGGGTGTCTAAACCAACACAATGAGGCTCTATCGTCTATGGGCTTCCGAGTTCACCATTCGAATGCTATGAAACCAATGTCCACGGACATTCGAGGTCGCCATTCCAACGCTTTGAGGCTGTAACGTCCATTGACTTACGTGGTTGTCATTCCAAAACCTTAAGCTCCAAAGAAGTTCGAACGGATTTGGCCTATCGCTACTTTAACATCGCGATCTTGGAACTGTGCGAGTCCCTTTGGTTTTCCACGAATTTCCTTATTTTTTATGATCTCATAGAAATACACAGAGTATTTGATAAAACTATGGTGACCACTGATAAAGGTATAATCATTTGTACAGACTAATATAATAATAAATGACCGATTGCGGCTAGCAGCGTTAAGCTTATCGGTTGAGACGAAGAAGTTACGAGTATATTTAAAGATAATTTTTTTGTACTACAGCTTTTTATTGACCTCAGAAGCAAAAGAAATTGTTGGATCAAGGATAAGATACAGAAGGCTGTATTGCTTGAGACGTCACGTATATTGAGGAGATTCCTCACTCTGTAATCTAACTAATAGGAGCTTGCATTTCTCTGGTCTCTGGACGTCAATTTTTTGTATGTTTTTATAGTATTACAATTTAATCTACAAATTGTAGAAAAAATGAATGATTTGTCAATATTTTAAACACAGACATTTGAGTTTCAAATATTGATCCGAAAGTACAATACTTTCAAAGTATGTAATCACTCAGTGTCTCAATAGATGTCGCTAGGCCATGTGTAAGGCGGTTAACATATATTTGGCGTAAATATGGCTGAGTGGTTGTAGTGTTTGGATGCGTTATTCTTAAGACGCTGGTTCGATTCTTGCAACGAAAAAACGTGTCCCGCGACTGTCTGGTGGAAGCTTTTAGACCCATCTTCAAATCAGATCTTTTTTTATAAAGCCTAAAAATAGTTATTTTGAATTGAGCACATTAGATTACATCATTAAAATAACTTAAAGTTTAAGTGTTTATTCTTTTCTGTAAGTTTAGATAATTACACAAATAATAATTTATATAATTAGGTGTTACTTTCCGGAAATCCATACTATAAAAGTAATAATACTATTATTTTAGTATATAGTTTTTTTATATAAAAAAAATAAAGGAAAAAATTAGTAAGATTTATTTTTGACATATAAACATAGAAACAGGATATATTAATTCGGGTTTTTTCTAAAGAACTGTCGGAAAAATCACATTATATTATCGCGCTAAGTACCAGTCTATTGTTAATATTTATTATCTGTGGAAAACGTGATTATTGATTCTTATCATTTTATTCAATAAATGTTGCCAAATTAGAAACAATTAAATTTTATTTGCATTTTTAAGTATTATGTTAAATTAAAATTATCAATGAGATGAGAATGTTAAGGTGGATGTGTGGTGTGACAAAACTGGATAAAATACGAAACGAGTATATAAGGGGAAGTCTGAAAGTTGCGCCCATTATAGAAAAGACGAGAAGTGCAAGATTGAGATGGTATGGACATGTAATGAGGAGGGATGAAAATCATGTGACTAAACGTGTGTTAAATTTGAATGTGGATGGATATGTGCCTAGAGGGAGGCCTAAAAAGAGATGGTTGGATTGTGTGAAGTATGATATGCATATAAAAGGAGTGGCGCCAGAGTTGACGAAAGATAGGACAGAATGGAAGAGAAAAACATGTTGTGCCGACCCCACTTAGAGTGGGATAAGGACAGGATGATATATATCTTTATTCTATTAAACTAAGATAATAAACATAATTGTTTTCATCTGAATCGCCATACATCATTTAATAGAATGAAGCCACGATAAATTTTATAAGTAGTTTTTATATTAAAGATCCAGCAAGTTACCGTAGAGTTATCTATACTTATTATAAGACAAAGTCCCCAAAAGCTGTCCTGTCTGTATGTGATCGATTTTCTCAAAATCAACTGAACGGATTTTTGAACGGTTTTCACTAAAAAGATAGCGCAATTGCTGAGGAAGGTTTACGTTAATAGCTCATTGTGGTATAATTTCTGCGGGGTCGGAATTTTCGCGGAAAATCTTTAGGAAACACCGAATACCACGCGGGCGAAACCTTATACACAGCTAGTTATTATAATAAGTTAATAACTAGAGTAAGGAAGCCAGGCTTAATTGTGACATATATCAATAAAAAGAAATAAAGAGAAAGCAATTCTCTGTCTATAGTGATCTATCTGTCTCTTTTTTTTATGTATGATTAGACAAAGATGAAATTTACGAGTTTCATCTTCCCTTTCATTATTTATTGTGTCTCACCGCTTGTCTATGTTTCCCTACTGTAAATATAAAAACTATATGCAAGTTACACAGGGGTCGTTGTTTTTAAGATAAAATAACAATTTGAATAACCACACTGTTTGGCAAGTCTTTTTCTCGGAGTAAAAAGAAGAGCTTAAAACCACCTTTTACTGCTCTACTTTGTTTTTTTTTTCTTATAATTATATTTTACTTTATATATCATGTTGTATCCGGCTGAGTAGAATAGACGGTAAGAAAGAGGGTGGTCTATTAACCTCAACCGGATACCACAGGTTGGGTCAACTTATCTAAGTCGCCTTTTACGACACCTCGGCAAGAAATAAGGGTGGTCTATTCCACTCAGCCGGATACCACACGGCTACATTAGCTCAGCGCGACCTAGATATATACATCTTATAGTCGAATCTTTGCGTGAGACTAGTTCTCTTACAATCTGCACTGCTACGTATATTTTGTACTATTCAAAATTTTTATAACAATATATCGCGCGGCTCCAACGATTTTCCTGAAATTCAGAATGGGGGGGTTTTGGGGCATAAAAATCGATTCAGCTAGGTTTTATTTAAAAAAAATCGTTTTATCTCTGTTTTTGGGCCTTAAAAATACAAACATTTAAATTTAATATAAAACACTATTTTTGCCGTGTTTGTTAGCGTGGCTTATTTGGGGAACGGACGGTCTTGAGAAATAAAAATACCTAGGATCAAGCCCCACCTACCCAATATTTTTTTTAAGTTTCTTTTTTTATTTTGTTAAAAAATATAGCAAAACTCGGTTACCCAGGTACTAGAGTTTAAAGCAGCTGAAATTTTGTCCTTATGAAAGTTAATATTCCTTATTTAAATTTAATAGCACTGGAGTTCTATCACCAATCCGGGCGATTAAGAAATGATAAAAGTCGCCACGTTTTATCACGCTAAGATTCGTTTTAAAGCGCATTAATATTGTCAACTCCTAGATCTAGATGTAGTTTGTCCTTGGTGCAATTGTCTGAATTAAATTTAATTATTTATTTCCTGTGGTCATCAGTGCTTGTGCCTAATTGGATGCGTTTAAGATTTATACGGTGCTGTAAGGTCTATACATTATCTTTAATATTTAAATGAGTTAATCTTGTATATATATATATATATATATATATTTTCCGATTCTCGGAAACGGCTCCAACGATTTTCCTGAAATTCAACATGTAGGAGGTTTTGGGGGAGAAAAATTGATCTAGCTAGGTTTTATGTAAAAAAAATTTGTTTTATCCCTGTTTTTGGGCATTAAAAAACACTAACATTTATATTGAATTGAATTTTCGCCATTAACTGTCAAGTCGACGTAGCTTATTCGGGTAACGGGCAGACTCGAGAAATGTAAATGTCATGGATCGATCCCCAACTAAATAATTGTTTTTTTTTAAAGTTTTTATTTTGTAAAAAATTACCGAGCGAAGCTCGGTCACCCAGATATTATAATTTATAGAATAAGGCGTTACTTTGCGGAGATCCATAATACAAAAGTAATGATAAAATTATTTTGTTATAATCCGCGATGAAGTAAAATTGAAAATATATATAATGCTAAATGTAGAGTGGACAATCCGTTTTCATACCTGATACATGCAGGATTCTTAAAAACACATGTACAAACCTCCACCACCGCCACCGCAATACACAAGCACTACATACGTGCACTATCACAAACTCAACAATCGTTTCGCCCCGCAACCGAAGCATCATCAGGAGATAGACTCCCCGACCAAAAACTTTGCGATTTTGGTCGCAAAGGTTGAATCCTGCAAGTACCAGGTATGATAACCGATTGTTCACTTACATTTAGCATTATATATATTTTCTATTTTACTTCTTCGCGGATTATAGCAAAGTAATTTTATTATTACTTTTCTATACATTATCTTTAACTTGTATGATTTTTACATCGGGAAATATTTGAAAGCACATGAAAGAGTATTTCTGAACATCTACATATGTATAATACTTTAGTCCTGTGTCATATAGTTACATAAAAAAAATAATTATAGTCAAAAAAGCTTAGTCGCTTAGACTTTGTTGCGTGGGATCTTCTTTCGGACACTTCACCATTGAATGTACGTAATAATAAAATTATGAGTTTCTATCTGGACATCACAATCCATAATTCTAATTCATAATGTTTGATATTTGCGTACCTTTTTCTTTAATATAAATTGTCTCATCTCGTAGGTTAGCTGGCAGAGATCTCTGTCATAGGGATAAGTTGACCTTTGTACACTTTTTTTACCAATTATGTTTTTTTTTCAACATTTTTTATGGTGCATAAATAAATAAATAATAAATAAATCCCTTAGAGAAACTTGTATATTTGGTTCTTACGTCAAACCTTTCAAATGTGGACAATAAATCAGTAAAGGATCTTCTTAGTCCTAATATTCTTTGAGTGGTCTTGTCTTGTTGTAACTAGGCGATGCTAAGTTTAAGTAGTAAATAGAATCCATCACAGATATACTCGTGCCTATCTTGGAGACACGTGGTGGGTTTTTTATCCGTATCATCATCAAAAACTCACTTATGGAAAGATTTTTCTCGCTCGAGATTTTTCTAATATCCCGCACACTCAAGTCCGTTGAAGCAAACTTAGCATATTACCAGCCTTAGCTGATAGCGTATGGGTATTTAGCCTTTATATAAATTAGTCAATTCCTGCTGCATTTAAGCCGGATAAAGATCTCGTCAATAAAAGCCACGCGTGGGCTTGAAACTAATCGGGCTCATCCAATAATATAAGACGTTAATATAGCTGGTTGTTAAATTTGAATATGGTAAAAATATAAGTCAACAAGTCTATCATCATCCTCCTGCCCTTATCCCACTCTAAGTGGGGTCGGCACAACATGTTATAAACATGTTGTTACATGATTTGCATGGGTTGATTTGCATGTTACATGGGTTGCGTTTTTACGACCGGCGGACTGCCTGACGTCGTCTTACCTTAGTCGCCTTTTACGACACCTCGGTAAGAAATGAGGTTCGTCTATTCTACTCAGCCGGATAGCACACGGTGGGTCGTCTTACCTTAGTCGCCTTTTACGACACCTCGGTAAGAAATGAGGTTCGTCTATTCTACTCAGCCGGATAGCACACGGCGGGTCGTCTTACCTTAGTCGCCTTTTACGACACCTCGGTAAGAAATGAGGTTGGTCTATTCTACTCAGCCGGATACCACACGGCGGGTCGTCTTACCTTAATCGCCTTTTACGACACCTCGGTAAGAAATGAGGTTGGTCTATTCTTCTCAGCCAGATACCACACGGCGTATAACTCAACAAGTCTATCACCGCACAAATTCACTAAGACCTTCCTACACGTCTCTCCTTATAACTGGATCATCATAGTCCATATTCTCGTGTGGCTCGCAGCTATTCGCCACTACATTATCCCAAATGAAAAGCACATTTGTCATTTGAAGCTAAAAAATCCTTTTAGACTAATAACGACGCATTAATGTTTAATTTTGTATTATGAAATTGGAATCAACGTAACTAAAAACATAAGCAATCCGTCAAGCATTACTAATTACTAGCTTTTCCTGCTGACCTTTAAGAACGTGATAAAAAATATCATATATGTTAATCCGAGTGATGATATGGTTGATGGCAAACGGTTGTATAGCGCTATTTATACCAAGGGTTTCGACCTGCAACTGTGAAATTTCTACAAAAACCCATATACAATTTATTAATTGATTGGCAGGTTGGCGTGCGTTACAGTGACCAGGGTTAGCTCAGCAGGTCGCTAGATTGACTCCCCTCGACGGCCAACATTTTCTATAAACATTTTGTTGGTTCTTCGAGTCTAGGTGTAATTAAGTATTTATTTAAAAATTATATAGGTATGTAGTATATTTACCAGTTATCTGTCACTCATAACACAAGTATTAAGTTACTTAGGATCGGTCAATCGTGTGTGTAATTGTCACATATATTTATTTATCATGCGCTTCACGATAAAAGAAAACATATTTCTTGGTAAGGTCTCTTGGTCTAAACTTTTCTGCTTTTTTCTAAGGAGACAGTAGACTTATGCTCAGAGATACGAAAATAATAGGCCCAACTTAATGCAACATACATCGTAATTCGTTTACTACATACCGACGTACTCGTAGTTTCACTTCCACGCCTAATCTATTTTTAGCATTAAGAATTTTTGTTACAATCGAAGATATATAGTAAACTGTACATATTAGGATATAAAAAATCCTGTTTTTGCTTCAAGAACATAATAAACACTAAACACGCACGAAGTCACGAAGCACAGCTTTTTCATAATATAAGTAGAATTTAGATTTTAATTCAACCACGGATTAATATAGAATCAAATATAAATAAAAACAAAAAAATTCAAATATTAAAAGGGTAAATCAGTTCCTTAATCAATCTCATTTAAAATCGACCTAACATTAGTAAACCGGGGCACGCTGACGTCTCGAAGACAAACAAAGTACCTAAATATTGTTTCTTATATACGGAATCGCTAGTCGCGATATCGCGTGCCCGACTCCGGTATTGCAAGCACTATAGAAATTAGGTTAGTGTTTATTTTTAGTGTTCCTGCGTCGTGCCTTGTACCGGCAAACACAACACTACTGTAGTATTATTAAAAAAAACATTCGAATCCGAATTATCGGTAAACGTCATTGACAACTGCATGCCTGTTAACCGCAGCACTAGCGCTATTATTGGTTCTTTTTGAAAAACGTTCTTTTTTTAAAATTTAATGTTCCTTATAAAAAAACAGTGTTTACATCCTTTTTTTTAATGTAAACGTTTACCAAAAAAAGGTTAACAAAATTAGAAAGAAAGAAAAACTTTATTTATAACGTACACCACTAAGTTTTACATATAAGGATAATTAAGAAAATTTATTTATAAAGGCGCGGTGTGACGCCATAAAATGGGTAACCACTCGGCTTTGGTTCGAATTTGAAACCCGAACACCGATTTTCAGTGGCCGCCATTTTTTACGCACGGACGTCAGCAACAGATAAAAGCTAAACTAATTTACTATGTATATAAGTATAAATATATTTATAATATGGTGAAAAGTACAACTTAAAACTTTAATTAATTAATTTAAACTATATATTTTAAACATCATTTTTATTTTATTTATTTATATTTGTATGTAGACTAATATATTTAAAAGACTAATGCACAACGTTGTGTGGGTTCTTTAAATTCTAATAAAGTACATATTTTAAGTTTGTTTTTGCTTATTTATTAAGTATAGTTTATATTTTCTTTTAAATTGTTCTAACGATTTTAGATTGCGCAGAGGCGGTGGAAGATTATTCCAACACTTCGTTGCGTTGTACTTAAAGCTACCATGGAAAGAGGCAGTATGGTGTCTAGACATACGTATTTTATATGAGTGTCCTCTAGTTTCATGCAATGTTTTGTAATCTCTAGCAAATTTTAATTTAAAGAATAAATACGGTGGTACTTTGTAATTGACAATACCAAACAGAAGTGTTGCTAGGTGTAATTGCCAACGATAATCCATCTTTAAAATATTTGCCGTATTTAAAAATGGCGTTATATGTAACCAAAATACAATCAAAATTTCACACTTAATACTAAAAAGAAAATTAACCAATTGTATGGCGTATAGCAATATTTTCCGCCGTGTAATATCCGGCTGATTCTTATCAGACCACCCTCATTTCTTACCGAGTTGTCGTCAAATGCGACTAAGTTTAGTCGACCCGCCGTGTGGAATACGGCCGAGTAGAATATACCACCCTCATTCCTTACCGAGGTTTCGTAAAAGGTTAGTTGATGCGCCGAAAGGTTAGTTGATGCGCCGAAAGGTTAGTTGATGCGCCGTGTGGTATCCGGTTGAGTAAAATAGACCACCATCATTTCTTACCGGGGTGTGGAATTAAGATAAGTTACCCTGACCAAAACACCACCCGGCGCTGTGGTATTTGACGTCAGGCAGGCGTCAAGTCGTTAAATAAATAGCTAAAACCACATGTTTAAAACATGTTGTGCCGCCCCACTTAGAGTGGTATAAGGACAGGAGAATGATGATGGATATTTTGAATTATTTGCCATAAGAATTGTTGAAGTTTATTTCTCAAGTATAATAAATACTAATTTATCACTAACTAGCATTTACCCGCGCAACTTCGTTCGCGTGGACTGTAGTCTTGAAATTAGAAGTGGCTTCTGCCACCATCCAAACCTTCAAATATCTCCATCACAAAAATTAGATCGATCCGGGATTAATCAGAGGGATTTATCGTTTGATCAATAGCTTAATATGATAATTTTAGTAAATAACCCGTACTTACATGAAATATATATTAAAATAGCGCAGTAAAAGGAGTGCAAAAACTTTATATACATTACACATATTTAAACACATGAAAAATTACTTATGTTTTCTGGAATTAAATATCTCTACAAATATTATAAGCTTCGGAAACGTGTTAGAAAACTTATTTAATAATAACATTTATACGTAACGAATCAACTGTCAAATTGTTTTTTTTTAAATTACCTATACGTACGGCGCTGAATTCCAACGTTTTTAGTATAAATACGAAAAATTAAATTTAAATTACGTTTTTGTTAACATAATATTTTAAAATAGGTATCGGAAAATATATTAAACTTGATTTTGTTAACTGTAATGACTTTTCAAATATTAAAAATGGTGTTTAGAAATAAAATATTTTTTCATTAGCAGTATGGCTTAATTTCTATGGGATTAAATTAAATAAAACTTTCCAATACATGTCAATTAATGGTCATTTATTTCGTACTTGTTGCCATAGACTACTAACTAAAGACCGTTTAAGAATGCGTTTTCTTGAAACGTCTGTTTTTTTGACAACAAAAATTATATATGATTAAATTTTACTTGAACTTAAATGATTATAGCTTATTGTTATATTTTCAATCTTTTTAATGTGTTATTATGGTATTTAGCTAGTAATTGTTCATGTACATAGCCTCAAACTATAATAAATGAATATTAGATAAAATAATAATTGATACCAAGATAACAAATATTTTTCTATTTAACAACACTAAAATTATTACTCTGGTCTGGGCTAAAAGATGTTACATACATCATTCTGGCGGTCTCTTTTTTATTAAATATTTTTCTCCGGTTTATGAAATAAACAAAAACCGAAATATTAAAAAAAATAATGATAACTTTTTTTAAGATTTTTATACGTTACCCCGTATAAACATTAATTTTGCCAAATTTCATCTATATTGGTTCAGTGAATTGACCATGAAAACGTTACAAACAGACTTTCGCATTTATAATATTATTAGTTTATTTATTTTACTAAATAACCCGTATTACTTATATCAATAATCCATTGTTATTACAATGTTAAATTTTCTCAGTTAAATTTGTCCAGTAAACGAATAAAATAAAATATAAATACTCTTTAAAGATAACTCTTTTGACGTAAGTCGAAAAACTTGGAATCTAAATACTTCGTAAATACAGATTTGACTTGATTTTGACACATCGTAAATAAAAATTAGTTCCATAGGTTTATTATAGATGGCGTTTAGAATGTCATCGTATTTAATTCCTCCTGAATTTAATTCCTGTTGAATTAACAGGATTTATATAGCCTATATGTTACCCCGGTATATAAGGAATATTTATGCCAAATTTCATCGATATTGGTTCAGCGGATTGGCCGTGAAAACGGAACTGACAGACAGACAGACAGACAGACTTTCCCATTTATAATATTAGTAAGGATTATGTTATCAATCACTATCCAATGTTACTGATAACAATCAGAAACGACGATTTGAGGTGCTCTCTGAGGCGTGATGGCAAGGTGAATGGGTAAGAAACAGACCCTTTAAATTCAACCAGTTGACAGCTTGGACCTTTTTTTTTAAATAAAAAAGGCAATCACATATTCGCTGTCCCTCCAAGGACAAAAATATTCATAAATATATATATACTAATATATAAAGCTGAAGAGTTTGTTTGAATGATTGTTTTAACTCGCTAATCTCAGGAACTACTAGACCGA
Organism: Morpho helenor; assembly: GCA_029227775.1. Classification (NCBI taxonomy): domain Eukaryota; kingdom Metazoa; phylum Arthropoda; class Insecta; order Lepidoptera; family Nymphalidae; genus Morpho; species Morpho helenor. The sequence continues at coordinate 8,881,557 of JARGCU010000011.1, forward strand.
TTTGAAAAATTCTTTAAATGTAAGATAGTTCATTTATCGAGGAAAGATATAGGCTATACAACATCACGCTAAGATGAATAGGAGAGGAGCAGCAATAAAAAATTACGAAAACGACAAAATTTAAAGCTTTCCTTGCGTACGTACGATAAGTAAACGGCGAATTCGAAAAGTCGTGTATTACAAAATTGTTCTTTTCTAAAAGTTCTAAATAAAAGTCCGCGATACCATATGTCTAGCTTTTAAGGTTAATCTACTTTAACCATTTTTATGATTATGAAATATATTACGGTTAATCTTTCCACGCGGGCGAAACCGCTGGCAATTGCTACAAATATATATATTTTTTTCGTGTTTTTTCCTTATATGTATATATTCAGAGAAATATGTTTTGTTTTTTTATTCAAAGTATACCTACTTAGGTATGCTGACTATTTTATTACTTTAGTTTTTATAGTGCATCATTCTCCTGCCCTTTTCCCACTCTAAGTGGGTTCATCCATATTCCGAGTGAAAGCGTAACGGACAGACAGACTTTCGCGTTAATAAGTAGTATGGATTAAAATTGTTTAAACAAACATCTGGTTTCATTAAATTACTTTTATAATATTACAATTCTCGTGAAATCTACTTTCTAGCCCTCCACTCTAAGCAGGTCATATTACAAATCACCGCGTTAGAACCACGTGAACTGTAACACACCTTTCGTCACAACAAATTACACAGATTTCACTGACAACAAAAAGTGCCTCGCTCGGGAGTCGAAGCGGTTAGCATTCCGCGGGTCAACGACCCCGGCCGGCCGCGGATTGATTTATCGTAGATTATAAGAGACAATCCCAAGCCCTTCATTCTTCATATGTGTGTAAACTGTTGCATCATCGAACGGAAAGGTAGAGAAAGATAATGTGTATATTATAAGCAATCGTTACTTAATTACCTGTATTAATAATATATCATTTGAAACCGGTCTCTTTGTAACAATTTAGAAAAAAATTAGATATACTTTTTCTCAACATTTTCAAACACAACAATTTCTCGTGCTTCGAGCCTGGGTGTATTTTTGTACTTAAAGTTTTATTCTTACTAATATTATAAATGCGAAAGTCTGTCTGTCTGTTTGTTACGTTTTCACAGCCAATTCGTTGAACCAATATCGATGAAATTTGCCACAAATATTCCTTAAACACAGGGGTAACATATAGGCTATAGAAATCCTGTTAATTCAACAGGAATTAAATTCAGGATAAATTAAATGGGATGACATTCATAAACGCCATCTATAATAAACCATTAGAAGTTTTTTTATTCAAGTTGTCAAAATCAAGTCAAGTCTGTATTTACAAAAGTATTTAGATTCCAAGTTTTTCGGCATACGTCAAAAGAGTTATCTTTCGAGAGTATTTATAATTATTCGTTTTACTTTAATTGATAAATTTAATTGAGCTATTACAATGGATGGAACTAAAATAAATAAACTAATAATATTATAAATGCGAAAGTCTGTCACATTAATGAATTTTGATTGATGAATTTTGTCACAATTAATGTATATTAAATTATTATATTATATATACCTGGATAACATATAAAAATCATCAAAAAAGTTAATTTATTAAAGATTTATTGCATATTTTAGTTTTTGTTTATTTAATAAAGAAAATATTTGTTAGTACATACTAACAATTATTTATATTATATATTTATTTTTTATTTTATTTATATTTATAGTAGATACTAACAATTATTATTTTATTTAATTTCTATGTAGAAACTATAAAAAAAAGAATTATAGTTTGAGGTTATGTACAACTACAAGTACAAGCGAAATACCCTAAATAACACATTCAAACGATAGGATATGTAATGAAAATATAACAATAAGGTAAAATTATTGATTTAAAAGTTGATATTTTTTGTCCTCTGAAAAACAGACATTTCGAGAAAACACATTCAAGTCTTAGTTAGTAGTCTATGGCAACAAGTACAAAAAGAATGACTAATAATTGAAATGTATTGGGATATTTTTTATTTGATGGCATAGAAATTAAGATCGTAGCCATACAGCCAATGAAAAATATATTTTTACATAAATTTCATATAAGTCATACGAGTTATTTATTAAAATTATCAAACTATGGTCTTGATAAAACGACAAATCACTCTGAGTCGTCCCGGATCGATCTCATTTTTGTGATGGAGATATTTGCAGGGTTGGAGAGTGACAGAAGCTACTTTTAAGACTTTAAGACTACAGTCCACGCGAACGAAGTTGCGGGTATATGCTAGCGTGTATATATTCACCAGTTGTCTGTCACCCATAACACAAGTATTAAGTTACTTACTTTGTGGGCGAACGACCGTGTGTGTAAGTGTCCCGTACATTTATTTATTATATTTACTTTTTTTTTTCAACTGAAACGATTTACGACTATTTAGTCATACCACCAGGACTAAACAACTTCCTCAGACGTGTTCCAGCGTTTTAGGAGACGTCAGTCCTACCACCAGCCTTACACGATGTCCTAACCCGTCTTCCGGCGTCATAGTAGGCCTTAAAAACGTTATTGTTCCCGACAAAGTAGAGCTCGAAAGCTCAACACGCGTTTCACTCCCTCGACCATGCTTCTATCTTCGTCAGTCCAGCCTGGTAACCCTTTTATGAGGCTTTAACGGTGACACCATATACTCAGTTAAATAAAAGTAGTTTAAAGCTAAAATTGATACGAAGTAATGTCACTCTCTCTCTCTTTCTGTCTTTACTAAGTTATATCTCCCTCTCAATTTCCATTCGCCGCACCCGATGTCCTTTTTCGTTTTTACCAGCTTAGTTCGCTAGTCATGCGAGCCTAAAGAAGTTTTACTTCACAAGTTACGATAGAATTATTTTGCTATAATCCGCGTGTGCTCTTCTGTACTATGGAATTACGCAACGTAACGCCTGCTTATATAATTTAAGTTTTACCTCAATAAAACATTTGTATTTATTGTTTTACTAACTACACACTAGTTACGTAAAATATAACATAACAATTTAAATGTACAAAAGTAATAATAAAATTATTTTGCTATAATTCGCGATGAAGTAAAATAGAAAATGTATCTGTTTACATACCTGATGCATGCAAAATTCGTAAAAACACATGTACAAACCTCCACCACCGCCACCACAATATACAAGCACTACATACGTACACTATCACAAACTCAACAATCGTTACGTCCCGCAACCGAAGCATCATCAGGAGATAGACTCCACCACAAAATTGCAAAGCGTCGTAGAGTCTATCTCCTGATGATACTTCGGTTCCGGGGCCAAACGATTGTTGAGTTACATTTAGCTTTGCCATTACAGCAGTTCAAAAACACTATTAAAGAGATTCTGATACAAAAAGCCTACTATGCTGTTAAGGATTATTTGGACGATAAGAATGCGTGGATATAGGTACAGTCCGACCTTGTACAAGATAGTAATGTCTTAATGTAACTTGTTAAAGTATTATGTTGTAAAGAGCAACCGCCGAGTTTCTTGCTGGCTCTTCTCGGTAGGAACAGCTTTTCGAACCCGCAGTAGAACTGACGATTCAAAATTACTTGTTTACAAGTTTATTTGAATAAAGAAAATTTTGAATTTGAATTATATATATTTTCTATTTTACTTCATCGCGGATTATAGCAAAATAATTTTATTATTACTTTTGTATTATGGATCTCCGCAAAGTAACGCCTAATTCCGACTGACTGGCTCGTTGGCGCAGTGGGTAGTGACCCTGCCTTTATCTCCGCGGGTAGCGGGTTCGATTCCCTCCGACCAACATTTTCTATAAATGAATTTGTTGAGCTTGGGTGTATATTTGTATTTAAGTATGTATTTAAAAATATATATATATATATATATATATATATATATTCACCAGTTGTCTGTCACCCATAACACGAGTATTAAGTTACTTACCTTGGGGACGGACGACCGTGTGTGTAAGTGTCCCATATATTTAAAAAAATATTTAATTCTATAAATTACGCCGTGTGGTATCCGGCGGTATAGAATAGTACCACCCTCATTTCTTACCGAGGTGTCGTAAAAGGCGACTAAGGTAAGTCGACCCGCCGTGTGATATCCGGCTGAGTAGAATAGACCAACCTCATTTCTTACCGAGGTGTCGTAAAAGGCGACTAAGATAAGTTCACCCACCGTGTGGTATCCGGTTGAGTAAAATAGACCACCCTCTTCTTACCGAGTAAAATACGACTAAGTTAAGTTGACGTCAGGCAGGCGGCCGGTCGTAAAATACGTAGCCAAATCATATGACAACATGTTAGTAGCATGTTGTGCCGACCCTACTTAGAGTGGGATATGGGCAGGAGGATGATGATGATGACTTTTGTATTATAGATCTCTGCAATGTAACGCCTAATTCTATAAATTATTATAGATGTACTTCCACCAGCAGATGTCGGTGGGCCTTCAGCGGCGAGTGCCAGCGCTGGACGAGGCGGGCGGGGGCGTCCCGGCGGCATGGAAAACGGCCGAGCCGCCTTTCCCGGCGTTCGCGCCGCCCGCCGGCTCGCCAGCCGGGCCGGCATTCGCCGCGTCGCCCGCGCCGTCCACTCCCGGCCCGGGCCCCGGGTTCGCGGGCCCGTACGCGGCGGCGGGCCCGTTCGGCAGCCCGTCCGCCCGGCCTGGCTCCGGCGGCGGGTTTCCCCCGGGCCCGCCGCAGCAGGCGCACTTCCCCGGCCCCGGCTTCGCGCCGCCCGGCTCTCCGTTCCACCCGCACCCTCCACATCCGCCGATGCCGCCGCATCCGCACATGATGGCGCCGCTACCGCCACCAGTTGACAGGTAATAAATATATATATTTACATCTCACTATAACGTGTGCTATGGTAAGTAGAATAGACCACCCTCATTTCTTACCTTAACGGTCCCTTTTTTTTGTAATTCTCCCAGCGTCGAACGCACAAATTTGAACTATCATGTTTTATTACTCGGCACCTAGCGACTTTGTAAACTTACGTACCTAAGCTCTTTATTCATCCAGCTGATGAACAACGACCTTTCGAATTCTCTCTCTGATAAGGTGTTTTCCACCGTCACTTCCTTGTCATATTAGAAAGTGTTAATAATCTCTAAATTGGCGGTAATTCCTTAGTAAAGAAAAATAGAAAATCTACTTATTCATTCGCAGTTCGGAGTGTAAGGAAAAAATTGTACCAGTTAGTATCATCGTTCGGCAACATCATTTACCCCCTTACACTCGAACCAACGGGAATTTAGAAAGCATATTCATTTCAGTTAAACACAATGCGAAACGAATTTTATAATTACTTCTTATATAATGATAACCGTTATAATGCGTCATAGTTTAGAAGGGCCAGTACTTTGTACTACGTACCTACGTACTAATCAGTATTTTTGATATTTGCGTACCAACATTTTCTTTATAAATAATGTTCTTCCAACATTTTTTATTAAACATAAATAAATACGCACAACGCATAGAAATAAATACGCATTATTTTTTTTAAAATTAGTTTTTATGTCGGATTGATAATGTTTAGTTTGATTGGTACAAGGAATACATAAAGGTATAGAAGTGGAAATATGTAACCTATATTTAGATAATGGACCTTAAGTAAACTCCTTATCGCGCTGCGAACTTGGTACTTGGTCCATTTTATATATGATTTAATATTTATACTTGTTTACCTATCTATCCTTCTTTTACATCAAGGTTATTATAAAAAATTAGAATTAATTCCAAAGTAATATAATAAATATAACTAAAAAGTAACTAGCTAACAGTAAAGTTATCAAACTAAAAGTAACTACAAAAGTAATAATAACATTATTTCGCTATGAAGCAAAATAATTTTATTATTACTTTTGTATTATGGATCTCCGCAAAGTAACGCCTAATTCTATAAATTATTTTAAAGTATTTAGCTTTTACCCGCGCTTTTACACGGCAGCGGCGGTGGTCGCGCTTCTTCAACGTGTTTCCTGTCGCTCTGGTCTTCGTCGTCGGATGCACGGATGAAGCTTGTGAATGCGACGCTTACGGTGTCGGGTTCAAATCGGTCTTCACCTGTAGTGTCAAAAATCGGTTTCCAAGCCAGAGGTAGTGTCCATCCACCGTCTCTGTAAATATGAAAGCTCATAAATAAAGTGCTCATGAATAAGAGCCCTGGATGGGTTCGAAACTAGTCGGGCTAACCCTATGGTATAATTTCTTGCGTACGAAATACTTTAAATTTGTTTCGTTTTATTCCGAGTTGTGAATTAGGTCTACACTTATAGTGGGATGTTTCCTAAAGGAGACTGAAGAAAATATATGGCAATTTATCTTAGGCTATATCTAGTAAGATTCAGTATATCTAATTAATAAAAAAATGATTCGTTTTCATTTTTTACCATATTGCAGGAAAATATTAACAAAGAAGCCTTGTTTACATATTGCGATGCGATAAATATGTAACGATACTATTATGTATTAAGGTCCTAATGTGGTGCTAAATCGTTTCTTAATAACATTATATTTCTATACATTATTACAAAGCATTATTAATTAATCTTCATTTTGAAATCAATATTTTTAATTAATCACCTGCCACATTTTAAGGTAGAACTCACTGCTTGAATTCAGGAAAACGGCACGTTATAGGAGGCTAATGAAAAAATTCAAGGAGACATGATACTTTTATCAATTAATTTATAAAAGTTAAAAAAACTTTTATTTAATTCATGCATTTTTTATTCGTAAGTTTCCAACAGTAATGGGAAATTTTAACTGAGGCAAGACAATGTATTAGCTAGTATTATATAAAAATTATTTTATAAAAAGAACTCGTCATTCGATTTACGTCAAGAAAAAAGGCGCCGTTCCACGACGATGCTCAAAATCGCAAAATTATCCTCGGAGTAAAATAAAATGCGCCCGTGTGCGTGCGGCAACGCTCTTTCTATGTGTGAGCTATAAAATTGCATCTGTGTGAGTGTACAAATAAATGTAGGTGAACGCTGTGTAGGTATATATTTTGAAGCGGCTGTACTGTCGCATTGAAAAATGTTAATTGACGATGCGATGCATAGGCCTCTTTCAAACCTTTCCACTTGTTCCTATTCATAGGGTGCTTGTTGTATCTTATATAAATTTCATTTAAAGTTCATTCCCTCGTCGTATACGAGGTTTACATTTCACACTAATGATGTTTTGTTGATAAAATTGTAATAAGGTATAAGTATATTAACATATTTTTAAATATAAACAATCAAATGTTACAAAAGAGAAATGTTTAAATAAAGTTGACGTCAACATTTTATGCAAAATTGGCTATAGTTATAATAAATACTAGGTCGCTGACTATGGGCCTCATAAGAAAGCTCAGAGTCGCTCAGCGGGCGATGGAGCGAGCTATGCTCGGAGTTTCTCTACGTGATCAAATCAGAAATGAGGAGATCCGTAGAAGAACCAGAGTCACCGACATAGCTCAGCGGGTCGCGAAGCTGAAGTGGCGATGGGCGGGGCACATAGTGCGGAGAACCGATGGACGTTGGGGTCTCAAGGTGTTGGAATGGCGACCCCGCACCGGAAAGCGCAGTGTTGGAAGACCCCCTACTAGATGGACAGACGACCTCAAAAGGGTCGCGGGGAGCCGCTGGATACAAGCGGCACAAAATCGTGTGTTCTGGAGATCCCATGAAGAGGCCTATGTCCAGCAGTGGACGTCCATCGGTTGAAGAAGAAGAATAATAAATACGCTTCCCAATTAAAGACTTAAAATTCTGTTCTAATGCAGTAATGCTGTGAAAAAATGGACTAGAAATATGTTGACTATTCGAAAAATAAATATATTTCAGTGTTTATTTTAAAAATCAGACCATATCATATGGTTCGATTATATTTGTGGTAAGATTATTATGAGCAGAAATTACTGAATGCGGGTAGCATACCTACCACTGTGTTGCTCTAACACTGTGTTAATATTTTTATGATATCACTAATGACATGAATGGCAGATCTTGTTGGATCACTAGTGATCCTACGAAAATTAAGAAACTATCAATTTGCCAAGTCAGATAAACGAAATAACGATCTAGGCGTCATAGCATCTACTACTCATATAGTCTTTAATACACACAACTCTGCTATTTATAACAACTATATTGTTACTAAATATTTTTAGTTTTTTAAACATTGTTCAGTGAGAGAGTAGTTCCAGTTTATATCGGTTAACCAATCAAAAATGTCTAGTGTCAGATTCTTCGAGACATTTAGTTTGTAATAGTGAACGTGTGTAGTGCTTGTGTATTGTGGTGGCGGTGGTCGAGGTTTGTGCACGTGTTTATACGAATCCTGAGTGTATCAGGTATAAATAGTTAGTTAGTGATAGTCCACTCTACATTAAGCATTTTACTTTATCACGGATTATAGCAAAATTATTTTATTCTTACTTTTGTATTAATACTAGTAAGGTTAATCAAGTTAATAAAGAATTTTTGTACACCCTTATGTGGTAGCTTACAGTACTGTCTGCTTATATTAGATCTATTTAACACTAATTAATGCACAAATAACGTAATGCGTAATTCTATAAATTATACAATAAGTAAAGTAAAGTAACGGCCTATTACTGCTGGGAATATGCCTCTTCTCTCTGTTTTTTTTTTCGAGAGAAGGATTGGAGCTAAGACCTACCATGCTGCTCCAATGCAATTATACAATACTTTTCGTTAATTCATAATTACACTATATGTATAAATGCATATGTAGGTAAAGTGCAAATCGCACCATTATGGGTATAGTCAGCAAAAACCCAACCAGTGGGATTCGATCTCGGGTTTTGAACTTTTTTGGTCCGCCTGATACCCATTGATTTCAAATATTATTTGCTTTCAATTGTACATTTAAGCATTTTTTCTATGCCTAAAAACAGGGACAAATGATTTTTTTTTAATGAAACCTAGTTAGCGCGATTTAAATGATTCGAAATCGTATGAGCTGGCCGCGAGATTCAGAATATATATACACACAAGATTAACTCATTTAAATATTATAGATTACAAAATTATACTAGTAATGATATAAGTCACGTACTACGATGACGTACTACTAAGTCATACATATCTAAATATGCCTGTTTCAGGCCATAGCACACGTTACCACGTAAAAAAAATATTGGCTTTAAATTGCGAAATTAACCATGCGTAAGGACGGTTTAAAAAAAGAAGATGCATTTGTCCGTGCAAAATGGAAGCGACTTATTAGGAAAACGGACCTTGACATTGATTAACTCTAGGAAGAAGAAGAATAAGATCCTAATGGTATAATAGGTATAAAAAAATAATTATAATAAATAAATAGGACACATGAGACTTGGTCGTCCGTTCCCAAATTAAGTAACTTAGTACTTGTTTTATGTGGGCGACACTTGTAAATATATAAATATGTATATAATTTGAAATACATACTTAAATACAAATATAACCAAGGCGCGAAGAACCAACAAATTGTTTATAGACTCGAACCCACGACCCACGAAGCTGAAGGTAAGGTCACTACTGCGCCAACGAGCCAGTCAAACATAATAATATAACTTCATATAATTTTTACTACTAAGCGTCAAAGTTAGTCAATGTTTAGTTAAGAACGCAATTAAAGGGCTCCATCATATACCTGCCCTTATCCCACTCTAATTGGGGTCGGCGTCATGTGACAACATGTTATAAACATGCTGTCACATGATTTGGCTGCGCATTTACGACCGGCTGCCTGACGTCAACTTACCTCTGTCGTATTTTACGACACCTCGGTAGGAAAGAGGGTGGTCTATTCTACTAAACCGGATACCACACGGCGGGTCGACTTACCTTATTCTATACAGTCGGATACCACACGGCGTAATTAAAGGGCTTAAACAATTAAAAATATGAATTCACTTTTCTCGTTGTCAGTACGCGCCCACCCCGAGTACCACCTACCTATCTATCTAGCGCTACGTACCGCGGTACCGCTTCGTCCGTCATACCTTAACCCGCCGCGTTCCCCGCGCGAGCAATAACTACCCATGAACCAATGCTCGCGGGTGACGTTACACGGCTCAACGAAAACTGGACGGGCTGTACATAAGTAAAGACTATAGACTCGGTCGCTCGAGTGTCGTCTGCCCGCGCTCCGATCAAAATCATTCGAAATACGAAATGGTTTGACGTTTTCTGGATTTTTTAAAAATTACGTTCCATATTTGTTTACGTTCATGTTTTTTAATTCACAAATTGTTACGACTAAAATATTTTCATTTCATCATAATTCTTATAATTGAAGTCTATATTTTATTAAAGAAAATTATTCTTTTTTAGATGCAAGAATAATTAAATTATGTCATCAGTGCACCATTATTAAGAACTCCAGTCAGAATCAGTAGATAAACAATATTGGATGGTTTTTCTAATATAAATAATAGCCTAACGGTGAGACCGTGCAACTTTATTAATGTAGTCACGGGTTCAAACCCAGGGCAATTGATATTTGCAGTTTACCTCACGTAAACCTCCATATCTCTGTGAATTCTGGGGATATCCCCAAATAATGGTGATATCTAAATTCATATACTACATTTTAACTAATTTAATTTTTAATTTTTTCCCTATGTATTTTATTTTTACAATTAATTACAGAATGTCTTTATATACAACATTCACAGTTTTCTTGACATCAGACAATACAAACATGTTTTGTTTAGAGGTTACTCTTGAAAGAGCGACATATATACATATGTGTAACGTAGCAATCAGCATTGGTTCAGCGTGGTGGTTGTGGTGACCTTGAAAACTGTGATAACTCAGCGGTAAGGTAGTTCGACACTTTCGACGGAGTACGGGTTTAAACTCCAACGAGTATATAACTATAAACTGAACTAGTGAAAATTTCTCCAATTTCTAAATATAAATTAAGTAGATTCTAGGAAAATAACTTTAATAATGGCCACTTACACATCGCGATGCCGAATTCGGAACCCGACGAATACGGAAGAAACTTTTTACATAGTTTAGTTGGGGCCTTAGTTTTTTTTTGTCCTATGGCCTCTGATAACCCAGCTAATAACTAAACTACTACATAGCGTCTAATATTCCTTCAAGTTTCTCTAAGAGACGGTAGTTCCTACAACCTCTTTCCAACTTTATTTTTATTTAATTTATTTTTCTTTATTAGGTTTACCAGCAGGTAATAAAATCTTACATTAGTATATGTTGATCCGTCGCGTGATATCCAGCTGAATAGTATAGACTGCCCTTCTTTCTTACCGAGGTGTCGTGAAAGGCGGTTAAGGTAAGCTGACGTCAGGCAGGCGGCCGGTCGTTAAATACCTAGCCTAAACATGTGACAACAGGCTTTTAACATGTTGTGCCGAAACCACTTAGAGTGGGATAAGAGCAGGTGAATTATGATTCTTATAATAACACATTATTGCTAATTACTTAACTATATTAAGGTAAACACAACATGCAATAATATTTTTTTTATCGAAACTTAATAAAACTTTGTGCTTGTAAAATATGAACGCTTGATATCTTGTGAATTGCACTCGGCAGTGACGTAGATACCGGAGGGCCAAATGGAGCCCCGTGGTCTCAAGACTAGGGGCCTCAGAGCTTCTCTTGAAGGCCGCCTGGGGCTAGTAAGTCAAAATAGTAACACGACAAATATTAAACTAACTTCAAATAGTTTAGTTGGGGCCTTAGTTTATTTGTTTTTGCCAGGGCCCTTGATTACCAGCTACGTCACTGGCACTTGGTGACTGAGGTTTAAGGCTAGAATTTTATTCACATCGGTTACGTAGTGTCATGCACTGAATAAAAGTTCCCTTTCGAAACGCCGTCTTTATCTACCTAACGGTCAATAGTCTCCTGACGAGTAACGGGTATAAATAAATATGAAACTAACTTTAAATAGTTTAGTTGGGGCCTTAGTTTATTTTTTTTGCCAGGGGCCTTGATTACCTAGCTACGTCACGTGCACTCGGTGACGGAGGTTTAAGACTAATTTTATTCACATCGGTTATGTAGTGTCATGCACTGAATAAAAGTTCTCTTTCGAAACGCCGTCTTTATCTACCTAACGGTCAATAGTCTCCGGACGAGTAACGGGTTCTGAACTAATACCAAAGTTTTGTGTGCATTCAATATGCGTTAGTTTTCTGTTTTATAATTTTAAAAAACTACTAGTCTTATCAACTCGGCCTTATTCATATTTAATTTGCCTCGTTAACAATCTGATATATGTTTTTAGTTTAAGCTTGTTACACGTGTTCAGAGGCAAAATAAATAGTGGGGGTTGAACCAATTACTATATAACTATGCTTGCTTGGATGATGCGTCGCATCATGCGTCGTATTTCATGATGATGTTTCGAAATTATTGTCGAGTTTCATATATGAAAACGGATAGTTCACTCTATATTTAGATTTATGTATATTATCTACTTTATCGCGGATTATAGCAAAATAATTCTATTAATATTTTGTATTATAGATCTCCGCAAAGTATTGCCTAAATCGATAAATTATTTATTTCATATTTGCAAATTATCCCACGCTTTTCAGTGAAGCTAGGCATCGTGTGAAAACGTGCATATCTCTGGAGAATTCCAGGGGTATATGTAACCCACCAATAATTAGAGCAGCGTGGGTTTATGCCTAGCATAATTACCGGGCGTCTAAGTCTTTTCTGTAATATTCACTAGTTTATTAAACTAAAACTTGATACGATCGTTCTAGAATGTGTATACTTTAATTATTACACATTTTCATTGAAAAAATGCTTTTCTCTTAAAATATGGATCGCAGCTTTGCAAAATTGCTTACTTTCAACCAATTTGGAACTGTTTATTTATAATTAGTTGGTTAAACAATCGTCTACTTATGGTAGGGTTAATAAATTTGTTATAGTCTTCCCCTTTAGTTCCCTTTAACACTTAAATCTTAATTTAAAACATTTAAGATGTTTTCCGGAATATCTAAGAAGTGGAAGTTGGAATTTGAACAAATAAAAAACAACAAAAAATCAGTCATAACGGTTTCCTGGTTTGCTAATAGAAAAAAAGTTGAGCAAAGGAGTTGGGCAAGACTTTACAACCCTTATATTTGCAATGCTGTAAGGTATTAATTTTTTCAAATAAAATTGTTCAAATCATTCAAGTTCTTCGTTTGATCGCTAAATTGCTAAATTGTCGGCACAATATGTTATAAACATGTTGTCACATGATTTGGCTACGTATTTTACGACCGGCCACCTGCCTGACGTCAACTTACCTTAGTCGTTTTTACGACACCTCAGTAAGAAATTATGGTGGTCTATTCTACTTAGCCGAATACCACACGGCGGGTCGACTTACCTTAGTCGCCAGCCGAATACCACACGGCGGGTCGACTTACCTTAGTCGCCTTTTACGACATATCGTCACATCTATAAAAAAACCATTTAATAAAATTTTACTTGATTTTACCTATAATTCAAAATTGAAACAACGGTACAGCGTCAATGTTGGTTTAGCGAACTTACCGGCGAAACCACGCAACCAAACCACGTAACCCTATCCATAAATAAAAAAAATAACCATAAAATTCCATGGCATATTATCATAAAATTGTTATAAATACACTGCGCTCGTACCAGGGTCGAAGCGCGGCGAGGGGGTGGCCCACCCTCGCCACGTGCTTACCCCTCAGTTAAGTATTCATACCTAAATATAGGTTAAGGCGTCGGTATGTAACGTTTTACGTATATAATTTGAAATTCAACAAGTTAGAAAGGCGATATAATTCTTATTTCTCGATCAAAAACCAACTTTTAAAGTACTTCTCACAAAAATTGTGATATATAGGGCGTTCAAATGTCACAATGTAGTTAATAAGGTCTTCTGAACATACCTGTTTCCGAACTCGCAAGTTAAAAATTTGAGTAAAGTCGCGGGCGGAATGGAGTTTGTTGTTCGTCCCACAAGAAAGCAATGACGAAATTACACAGGCTATTAGAATTATAGTTTGAACATTGTAACTGAGTTTCTTCTTGGATCTTCTCTGAGCATCCTGCTGTTGCAGGATTTGCAGCAGCAAAACACATTATTCACATGATTTTGGTTGGGTATTTTGCGACCGGCCGCTAGCCTGACGTCAACTTACCTTAGTCGTATTTTACGACACCTCAGGAAGAAAGAGGGTAGTCTATTCTACTCAACCAGATACCACACGGTGGGTCAACTCACCTTAGTCGTCTTACGACGTCTACAAATAAGGTGTGTTGACGTCAGGCAGGCGGCCGGTCGTAAAATACATAGTCAATTCCCCCACTTAGAGTGGGGTAAGGGTACGAGGTTGATGAGTGTTGTAACTTTTTTTTGAAATATATATCATATGTTACTAACTAGTCATGTTCCTACTTATGTTAACAGAATCTTTAAAAAAAACCAACAACAATCGAACAGGTCCGCAATATATATATATATATATACCATTTTAATTCCCCCACTAAGAGTGGTATAAGTGTAATAAAACTCCCTTTATTTTATACTTTTTATTAGCATACTTATTGACAATTATTCTTGTTCGCTGGTACGGTACAAAAACATCTACCATCTTAACACTTTTTCTTCTTCTGCCGTTGTATTTTAAAATAATACCAACATACAAAACTTTATTTTGAGACCACAAATTATAAAATAAACAGTAACATGTTTACCAACATTTAAGACCTAACATAAGGGTACGAGGACCATGAGTGTTGTAACTTTTTTTTTGAAATATATATCATATGTTACTAACTAGTCATGTCCCTACTTATGTTAACAGAATATTTTAAAAAAAACAACAACAATCGAACAGGTCCGCAATATATACCAGTTTAATTCAACCACAGTTTATCGTTTGACCTCCGCAACCGGTCAAGGACGGGGCGACTCGATTAATCAACTCGACATTTCTCTCTCGTTCTGAAACTTTACAATTCTCAAACAAATTATTTTTCACTTACGCAATAAACCAATATCGTTTGATTTCAAATATTGCTTCTCAAGCTATTATGGACTTACTAGCTTTTACTACTTCGTTCGCGTGGACTGTTGTCGTGTTGACGATCATCACTACATATTATAAAACAAAGTCACATATATCGTATGTACGCATAAAACTTTAAAACTACGCAACAGATTTGGATGCGGTTTTTTTTAATAGATAGAGTGATTCAAGAGGAAGGTTTGTATGTATAATAACATTCAATACGTAGTAGAAAAATACTGTAATCTTTGAGGTTTCTGTAAATAATTAAATTTTTTCCGCTTACATTGCAAACGCAGGCTAAACCCTACGAGATTTAACAAAATGATGTACTAAGTATTTGTACACCTTGAAAAGGTCTACAGAAAAGTTCGCGATGGTGTATGTCTATCTCTTATGGATAACCCACAATAGCATTTTTTGTCATTTACTTTTTACGAAAAATAATGCCTTATTTTTGAAGCAATTTTTATACAATACAGCATTAATCCTTATCCAATTAAGTACCTTAAATAAATTGTTGATTTAATATAGATCAATATGGCCGTTTACAGCATGTAATTTAAGTGAACATTTACGGAGATATTACAGATTTAAAATGCCGTGAGGAGGCCGCGCTTCGCCCTATAGCACTTCGCATTTAACAGCTATATGTCGTTGTTTCAAGAGTTTGTTTAATGACAAGAAAGCTGTGAATGTAGTATATAAGGACATTCTGTAATTAATTTTAAAAATAAAATACATAGGGGAAAAATGAAAATATGTAGTATATAAATTTAGATATTAGATGTAGCAGGAAATCTTCTTGGTATAGGGAAAGGAAATTGTTTTTCTCCAAATTTAACGCTTGCGGGCCACGGGCTGTAATGAATAAATGAAAACTACTGGATCGATTTTAATCATTTTTTTTTTACACTGACTGACATGGGATATATATTTTATACCCGTGCGAAGCAGGGGCATATAAATATATTCAAATTCAAATTCAAAATATTCTTTATTCAAATAAACTTGTAAACAAGTGCTTTTGAATCGTCAACTCTACTGCTGGTTCGGAAAGCTGTTCCTACCGAGAAGAGCCAGCAAGAAACTCGGCGGTTGCTCTTTTAAAAAAATATAATTCTTAATATTATTTACATTAAGTCGTTACTGTCTTGTACAGGTTCAAAGAGAGCTATATCCACACATTCTTATCTTCCAAATAATCCTCAAGAGTATAGTAGGCTTTCTGTATCAGCCTCTTTTTAACAGTGTTTTTAAACTGCTGTAATGGCAGTGCTGAAATTGATTGCGGAATTTTATTATAGAATCTTATACCAAAACCCACAAACGAGTTACGCACTTTTGCAAGGCGCAAAGCAGGAACCGCAAGCTTATGTCGGTTCCTGCTTTGTCTATTGTATACATCACCTATCGTTTTATAATTCTTTATATTTTTATGTACATAAATTAAATTGCTTAAAATATACTGTGAATGTTATAAATATATGGGACACTTACACACACGGTCGTCCGTCCCCAAAGTAAGTAACTTAATACTTGTGTTATGGTATACAGATAACTGGTGAATATATACTTATATATTTTTAAATACATACTTAAATACAAATATACACCCAGGGTCAAAGACCATCAAATTCATTTATAGAAAATATTAGCCCTCGGCGGGAATCGAACCAGCGACCCGCGGAGCTGAAGGCAGGGTCACTACCCACTGCTTCAACGGGCCAGTCAGATAATAGATGGCGCTTTTTAGTGTGATCCTATTCCTGTATAATTACAGGATTTCTATAGTATACAGGATACTAATAGTACCTCAGACAGCGCCGCCCTTTATAGTTTTCCCATCACTAAGAAATCATATCGCGAATATACGAAGATACTACTAGCTTTTACCCGCGACTTCATTCGCGTGACCCTTTAATGTCATCCTATTCCTGTAGAGCTAACAGGATTTCTATAGCCTATATATGTTATTCCGGTGTATATGGAATACTTGTGACAAATTTCATCGGATTCGTCGTGAAAGAGTAACAAACATACATCCATTCACACAAACTTTCGCATTTATAATATTAGTAGAATTTGTCATAAGAATTCCTTAGTAGTGTGTGGAATATCGCTGCACACAACTACTAAGTGAATGAAAAAAAAATCCCTCGACTTTACTAATTGTTGTTAAGTGGCTTATTTCTATTATTAGTATAACGGTTCATCATCATCCTACTGCCCTTATGCCACTCTAAGTGGGGTCGGCACAACATTTTAAAAACATGTTATCACATGATTTGGCTAAGTATTTTACAAAACGGCCTGAAGAAAGAGGGTGGTCTATTCTACTTAACCGGATACCACGCGGTGGGTCAACTTACCTTAGTCGCCTTTTACGACACCTCGGTAAGAAATGAGAGTAGTCTTTTCTACTCAGCCGGATACCAAACGATAGATCGACTTACCTTAATTGCATTTTACGACACCTTGGTAAGAAATGAGGGTCGTCTATTCTACTCAGCCGGATACCACACGGCATCTACTTTTTAAATAGTAAATATGTAGATCTAGCCTAAATCTTATTTATCATGTTATTAAAACGATCCTTGATTGATTAATAAAAATACCGTCATTTTGTAAAATTGTTTAATGTTTATTTTTTATTACTTTATATGCATATTAAATTAAAGAATTAATAATTATAATAATCTTTCAAATTAGATATAGACTAAACATATTATGATTCTTGATTTAAAAGATAAAAATGGCTTCAAAAGGTTCATTCTTTAGTAAGGTAATAAGGTATTATTTGTAATTTTATATCATTATTTACATTCTTTATTCTAAAAAGATTGATTTCTATTATTAAGAATTATTAAAATTTAAAATACTATTCATAGTTTATTTTGTTTAAATGGTGTAAGATGATTAGTAATATTTCAATTATTCAATTCAATTATGCATCGTTGTTAAATAGCTTAAATTGAATATTATTGTTGCAAATGTTAATAGATAAATGCAATAAAAAGTTATTCCTGTAAATATAATATTAGTGACTATGGTCTATACTCGATAGTTGCTATGGTCTATAGCCTGAAATAGGATTACTAACTACGTCATGTGAAGCTAGCTTATAACGTCATTATTCAGACGTCACACGTATACTACGACGTATGTAAAGTCCATTCCAAAGACTACAAGTGTAAATATAGAAAGTTCTTTGCACATAATAGCTTAATGTCACAAAAAATATTTTATTTATTTTATGTACTAATGCATTCTATGTACCAAAAAAACAATTTAAAAAAATATATATATTATTCTTTAAATCTTTAATAAAATTATAAACCTTTCATTTATTTATTTTTTCATATGTATTAATACTAATCTGCGTTAGAAAATGATAGAATGAGAACATTTTTTCGTAAGTTGTTAATAATAAATATTGTTAATACTTAATAAATATTTGGGGCAATTTTTTTCCATAGATGCTTAAAATGCCTAACGTAAATTTAATACACAAACGAAACTTTATAAAACTTTTTTTAGACCTCTTTGACCACCTTATAAAAATTATATTAAACACAAACAAGTTACTTAATACATAAATTTAACCCGGTTAAACACAATGAATATCTTTTAAAGTTTTTGATTTCAAGATTAAATAATGCAATGATTAAAACCGAAATATTAAAAAACCACCGTACCATATTACCTTTAAAACAATTCAGTATAGAACTAGGCACTACGTATTAAAATGTTTTTTATACAATATCTATAACTATATTTAATTTTTAAAAATAGAACATTCAACACGCATTATACAAAGTGTTTAAAATATTTCAAATTCGCGTTCCATTTTTAAATACAACCAACTCATTCACTAGAGTGTGTGAGCGCGGCACGCACCCCTATTTAATAATAATTTAATCCGTCCTGCTCGCACCCATTGATTGTGCGTATCTCCATCTCATTTGGGATGTAAATGAAAAATCAATGATGCACTTGTCTCGTTCTGACGTTTTCTTGTGTATTTGTTGTTAATAATATGACAAGATACTATAATATAGACATATCGATTTTTGAACTTTGTTTACTACAGGCTGTTATTAACTAGGCTTTAGGCTTAGGTACACATGTAAGAACGTTTTAGCGTCTTGGTGTCAGCATGTTGTTTGTGCGTTTTCGACATGCCTGATAAAGTTCCAATCAATTGGTACGAAAGAACCACAATTAGCAGCGCGACAGAGTTATGACGGTCCATCACATTCCGACAGTTAAAGTTTACAATGGAGATATACTGAAACAATCTTTTCCCTTATGACTGCGATAGATGTCATTGTAGTTTATTTATTTGTATAATTTTATTTTGTTGCATGCATTCAGTGGACGTTTAGGTTTTTTTAGGTATATTAAGGTATTCATTAAATAACCGACTGTATAAATGCCACACTCCATAAGCTAAAAAAAAATATTTTTTTAATCTGTATATCGCACCCACGAAGAAAAAAGTTACATGTTCTATAATCTATATTATCAACATTTGTATTGTTTGTAAAAAATGTATTTTTTTTTACAATCATTACAAACAATACAAATATATTTTGAAATTTTTGGAAAGATTATCCGCCAAGTTTCTTGATGTTTTTCTCAGTAGGAACAAATTTCCGAATCAGCGTTAGATTCTTTAAAAACATTTGACGATTCGAAAGGCCTGAAAACAATCTATGTGAATAAAAACTATTTTGAATTTAAATTAAATGAATTTTGAATTTTAGAAAGAAAGTAGCCTTTTACCAACAGGTGTATAGTAATTAGCTACACACCTTACTTGAGATTTTTTTTTGCATCAGTTTGGCGATTGATAGCTTAAATGCCTCTTCCAGTTTTACGTGCACATTACTTGTACAGTAATGATTAATCTATATCACTACATAGTATAAAACAAAGTCGCATTCTTTGTTTGTCCATATATCCCTATGTATGCTTAAATCTTTAAAACTACGCAACAGATTTTGATGCGTTTTTTTTTTAAATAGATAGAGTGATTCAAGAGGAAGGTTTATATGTATAATAACATTCAATAGATAATCGGAGTAGAGAAATACTGTAATTTTTGAGGTTTCTGTAAATAATTACATTTTTTTCCGCTTACATTGCAAACGCAGACTAAACCCTAAGAGATTTATCAAAATAATGTACTAAGTATTTGTACACCTTGAAAAGGTCTACAGAAAAGTCCGCGATGGTATATGTCTATCTCTTATGGATAAACCACAATAACATTTTTTTGTCATTTACTTTTTACGAAAAATAATGCCTTATGTTCAAAGCAATTTTTATACAATGCAGCATTAATCCTTATCCAATTAAGTACCTTAAATACATTGTTGATTTAATATAGATCAATATGGCCGTTTACAGTATGTAATTTAAATTAACATTTTCGGAGATATTGCAGATTTAAAATACCGTGAGGAGGCCGCGCTTCGCCCTATTGCACTTCGAATTTAGCAGCTATATGTCGATCTTTCAAGAATTTGTTTAATGACGAGAAAGCAGTGAATGTTGTATACAAAGACATTCTGTAATTAATTGTAAAAAAAATACATAGGGAAAAATGTAAAAAGTAAATATGTAGGAATTTCTTTTATAGATATACTAGCGGCCTGCCCCTGCTTCGCACGGGATATATAAAATATGTAGTTTGTCACTCAGTGAAAAAAAATGATTAAAATCGATCCAGTAGGTTTGATTTATTCATTACTGCCCGTGGCCCGCACGCGTTAAATTTGGAGAAAAACAATTCGCCTTCCACATGTCTCCAACTCTTTTGGTTAACTCTCAATAACAACTTTTGTATTCAAAATTTCAATTCACTGATTTACGCGGGCGAAGCCGCAGGCACGTAGACATTGCTAGTAATGTCTTCAGGAGGTTATTGTCAATATTCATCATATAATATTAAAAATTATATACCCGTTCGTCCTTTTTCATAGCGGTGAAGATAACGTTATATTATTGCTAATATATTTATTATTTTCCTTGTTTTGTCGTAACATTGATATATGTATAGTTATTAGTAAGCACTGTTTATGGCGGCCGGAAGTGTAACAGTCAGTACGCACTATCACTACTGGGTAACTTACAAAGAGAGAGATATACGGAGTTATATTTTGCTATAATCCGCGATAAAGTATAATAGAATATATATAATGCTGAAATGTAGAGTGGACAATCCGTTTTCATACTTTATACATGCAGGATTCGTATAAACATATGCACAAACCTCCTCCACCGCCACCACAATACACAAGCACTACAACGTTCACTATCACAAACTCAACAATCGTTTCGCCCCGCAACCGAAGGATTATTAGGAGATAGACTCCACGACAAAATCGCAAAGCGAAACAATACCCAAACAAGCTAAGTTATATACTAATCGGTTCAACCTAACCATTTATTTTATTTTGCACGCGAACACGTATAAAAAGTTTGAAGTTTTAGCATTATATATATTTTCTATTTTACTCCATCGCGGATTATAGCCAAATTAGTTTTATAAGTACTTTTGTATTATGGATCTCCGCTGAGTAACGCCTAATTCTATAAATTATAATTTACTTTTATACATACATTAGATCTAGACCAGAGGTCAGTAACCTTTCAAGACTGAATTAAGTCTATTTCTAAATTGCCACTCAGGGGACATAAGTGACAATTCATAGTTATATCTAGACTTTAAAAAGCCTTAATAATTGCCTTAAAGACATAGATAGTAATAAATTAATTTTAGAATTGTTTACTATTATACTAAAAAAAAAATTTACTCGATATCTCTATCTCTCTCTACATATCTCTTTATCACAAATCCTTACTTCGAAAAGAGTTTGGCTTTTGAGCCAAACCTTGCCGAACCTTGACTACATTGTATATCTATGGACCTCTGTACTTATGTTATGTTTCAGCTTCTACTCTTATATGCACCTGCATGGACTATAATACCGTAATACAAAGTAGGCTTTGTCACCTCTATAACATACCCTGAACTTCTAACAAAAAATCACAGTGATCCGTTTGTTAGCGCACATTTTCTACAATAACACGATATAATAAGAATACCACAATTCCCGGTCCGAGATACACTTCTCTTAAATAACGAACACGGAATGAATGTACTAAAACGTTTTACCAGTAGGAAGACTCCACCGGAAACAACACGACACAGTGTTGCCACCATTTAAGTCAAAACGGCGCGAACTCTTGTTTGTACGCCGTGTGGTATCCGGCTGAATAGAATAGTACCACCCTCATTTCTTACCGAGGTGTCGTAAAAGGCGACTAAGGTATGTCGACCCGTCGTGTGGTATCCGGCTGAGTAGAATAGACCAACCTCAATTCTTACCGAGGTGTCGTAAAATACGACAGAGGTAAGTTGACGTCAGGCAGGCGGCCGGTCGTAAAAACGCAGTCAAATTATTTGACAGCATGCTTATGGTATGTTTTGCCGACCCCACTTAGAGTGGGATAAGGGCAGGAAGATGATGTATGATGTTGCTATAAAATACAAAACGAAAGTCATTGGCGACAGCACGTTACTCTGTTCGGACGTGAAACAAAGACAACCAAACATACTGAATTTATAATAGTATTGATACGAATCATAAATAGAAGACCGATTGGTACTAAGTTTCATACGGTGTTCCGAATTTAGATTTCAAAGAATTACAATCATAACACGGGATGTGAAAACAATATCGCATTCCAAATAACAGGACTTTCTCTTATGGAACTTGCACGTTTAGGATAACTTTTATATTTGGACCAGTACCCACTTTTTTTTCTTAATTTACTAATGATTTTAGCCCTTGCACTGTTTATACTTTACCCTGACAACATAGTATCGGCTCTCTGCTTTAGACACCGCAAGCGCGTCCATCCTTTCCCGTAATCGTAGGAAATAGTGGGTAATTCTCTCACCTTGCCCCACTACTATAGCGCGCGGTGTAAAGGCATGAGACGACAGAATATACTATTATTAATCTGTCTATTATCAAAACTTCTACTTTTATTCGCATACACTACATCCCTGTAAAACCTGTGGTAGCCCAGCGGTAACACCGTGCGACTCTTTCGAGGAGGTCACGGGTTCAAACCCGAGCAGACGACAATGAGATTTTCTGTTAAAACTTATGTGTTTAATTGATATTTGCAATTTATCACACGCTTTTCGGTGAAGGAAAACATCGTGAGGAAACCTGCATATCTCTAGAGAATTCTGGAGATATGTGTAACCTACCAATCCGCAGCGTGCAGCGTGGTAGGTCTTAGTTCCAAACCTTCTCTCCAAAAACGGAGAGAAGAGGCCTATTCTCAGCAGTTTGATAGTAACAGGCCGTTACTTACTTTTTACTTCTACAGCCCTGCGAAGTTTCGCCAGGCAAAATTGGTAAGAGCCTAGTGCATTAACGCATTTGTCGTCATTGAACGTCGTCTTGAGGGTGTCTCCTGCGAAACCGAAAGACGCTGTTTGGGCGTCTGTGAAATCTATTCCAAAGCGACATCCTAAGCGCCAATTTCAGTGTTCAATCCTTTTAATCTTGCTATCCTACTAATATTATGAATGCGAAACTTTGTGAGTATGTATGTCGTTACTCTTTCACGGAGAATCCGATGAACTAATATATCCTCCTGCCCTTATCCCACTTTAAGTGGGGTCGGCACAACATGTTATAAACATACTGCCACATGATTTGGCTGCGTTTTTACGACCGGCCGCCTGCCTGACGTCAACTTACCTTAGTCGTATTTTACGACACCTCGGTAAGGAGGGTGGTCTATTCTACTAAACCGGATACCACACGGTGGGTTAACTTACCTTAATCGCCTTCTACGACACCTCGGTAAGGAATGATGGTGGTCTATTCTACTCAGCCGGATACCACACGGCGGGTCGACTTACCTTAGTCGCCTTTTACGACAAGAAAAGAGAAAAGAGGTAAGAAAAGAGGGCGGTACTATTGAATTACAGGAATAAGATGACGTTGAAAAGCGCCATCTATTATCAACTTATTACGCAACAACAGTCCACGCAAAAGTTGCGGGTAAAAGGAAAAAAAAGGAAAAATTTGTATGTTTGTAATGTTTTCACACAAAAACTACTCGACCGATTGGATAAGGTGTAAAAAAAAAAAAAATTACACGGGTGAAACCGCGGGATATTACTAGTAATATTATAAATGCGAAAGTCCCTCAATTATTCCTTATACACCGGAATAACATAAAGGCAATAGAAACCCTGTTAATTCTACAGGAATACCCCCATTGAATGCCTTTGATTGTACATAAATTTCACCACTGTCGGGCTTACATTTTAGTTAGGAAACCGTATGGACAGACAAATTTTTGCTTATAGTATTTACTAGCGGCCTGCCCCTGCTTCGCACGGGTATAAAATATATAGCCCATGTCACTCAGTGAAAAAAAATTATTAAAATCGATCCAGTAGGTTTGATTTATTCATTACTGCCCGTGGCCCGCAAGAGTTAAAGTTGGAGAAAAACAATTTCCCTCTCCCTATTCCAAGAAGATTTCCTGCTATCTTTGAATATCTAAATTCATATAGTACATATTTGCGTATTTATTTTTACATTTTTCCCTATATATTTTATTTTTACAATTAATTACAGAATGTCTTTAAACAAACTCTTGAAAGAGCGACATCGCTGCTAAAGTCGAAGTGCTCATAGGGCGAAGCGCGGCGTCCTCACGGCATTTTAAATCTGTAATATCTCCGAAAATGTTCACTTAAATTACATGCTGTAAACGGCCATATTGATCTATATTAAATCAACTATTTATTTAAGGTACTTAATTGGATAAGGATTAATGCTGTATTGTATAAAAATTGCTTCAAAAATAAGGCATTATTTTTCGTAAAAAGTAAATGACAAAAAATGCTATAGTGGGTTATCCATAAGAGATAGACATATACCATCCCGGACTTTTCCGTAGACCTTTTCAAGGTGTACAAATACTTAGTAAGTTATTTTGATAAATCTCGTAGGGTTTAGCCTGCGTTTGCAATGTAAGCGGAAAAAAATTTAATTATTTACAGAAACCTCAAAAATTACAGTATTTCTTTACTCCATATTAAATGTTATTATACGTACAAAGCTTCCTCTGGAATCACTCTATCTATTAAAAAAAACCGCATCAAAATCTGTTGCGTAGTTTTAAAGTTTTATGCGTACATAGGGAAATATGGACTTCGTTTTATAATATGTAGTGATAAATTAAACTACGACCAGAAAAATGACACGCTGAAAAGCACGTTTTGTCTTAAAAAGGAATTCACTAATTTTTAAACTACTATCATACAATTATTTATCGTAACGTACTTATAAGTACGGATACGTTGTCGCGCTGAAAAGCACGTTTTTATAAAGTATTGTTATTTTCCTCGCTAGAGAGCTCCGATCATAAATGCGTCCGATCGCTGCTAAATTCAAATGGTTAAAGGGCGAACCGCGATTTTTTTTTTCGAATATGACTAATGCTGTTAGCCCTAATGGCTTTGACAGCGTCACCGATAAGCGCAGAAGCATCGCCGAGAAGAAAAGAATGGAACCGCGACCTCCGATGCGCTATTTATAGGCACGCGGCGCGGCCCCTGCATTTTAAATCTGTAATATCTTCGAAACTGTTTATTTAAATTACATGCTGTAAAGGGTCATATTGATCAATATTAAATAAACAATATATTTAAGGTTCTTTATTGGATAAGGATTAATGCTGTATTGTATAAAAATTTGCTTTGAACATAAGGCATCATTTTTCGTAAAAAGTAAATGACAAAAACTGCTATTGTGGGTTATCCATAAGAGATAGACATATACCATCGCGGACTTTTCTGTAGACCTTTTCATGGTGTACAAATACTTAGTACATCATTTTGATAAATCTCGTAGGGTTTAGCCTGCGTTTGCCATGTAAGCGGAAAAAAATGTAATTATTTACGACATCACATTAGAAACCTCAAAAATTACAGAATTTCTCTACTCCATATTGAATGTTATTAGACATGTAAACCTTCCTCTAAAATCACTCTATCTATTAAAAAAAACCGCATCATAATCTGTTGCATAGTTTTAAAGATTGAAGCATACATAGGGATATACGGACATAGGGACAGACAGAGAATGCGACTTGGTTTTATACTATGTAGTGATATTATTTATTTTTACAATTGATTAGACCATGTCTTTACATACAACATTCATAGCTTTCTTATCATTAGACAATATAAACTTAAAAGAAGGACATTTAGTTGCGCCTCCGGTCGCTGCTAAATTCGAAGTGCTTATAGGTCGAAGCGCGGCCTCCTCGCGGGATTTTAAATCTGTAATATCTCCGAAAATGTTCACTTAAATTACATGCTGTAAACGGCAATATTGATCTATATTAAATCAACAATTTATTTAAGGTACTCAATTGGATAAGGATTAATGCTGTATTGTATAAAAATTGCTTTGAACATAAGGCATCATTTTTCGTAAAAAGTAAATGAAAAAAACTGCTATTGTGGGTTATCCATAAGAGATAGATATATACCATCGCGGACTTTTCTGTAGACCTTTTTAAGGTGTACAAATACTTAGTACATCATTTTGATAAATCTCGTAGGGTTTAGGCAGCGTTTGCAATGTAAGCGGAAAAAAAATGTAATTATTTACAGAAACCTCAAAAATTACAGTATTTCTCTACTTCATATTGAATGTTATCATACGTACAAACCTTCCTCTGGAATCACTCTATCTATTAAAAAAAACCACACCAAAATCGGTTGCGTAGTTTTAAAGTTTTATGCGTACATACGGAAATATGGACTTTGTTTTATAATATGTAGTGATAGTGATATTGATATAATATGACAGAAGACTAGAAACCCGATTTTTTATTGAGAATAGATTACTAACTAGCGCTACCTTATATCACTACCATAGCGACAACTATATGAACTCCATATTGATTCGTCCATCTGATTAAGTCGTGACAGCGTAACAGATAGACAGACTTCCGCATTTTTAATATCAGTATGCAATATTATTGTCATATATAATATAATTTATGTATATTATGTACATATATATATAATTAATTTATGTATATATAATTAATAGTATTTTTGTTTTTAGTGAGGAAAATGTTTTGATTCCAAATTAATAGCAAGTATAAAAGTCATGATAGAATTTCATTTTCTGTTTCTTCAATTTTTGTTCTATATAATTCCGCGAATTAAAGCCTATAGATTATCTTATAACAAATAGTAATTCTATATTGTCGGCAATGCAATGTCATCACCGAAAACTTCTTCAAACATAACTTAATATATCTAAAAATCCAGAATGCCAAACTTACCTACTAGAATAGAAGAAAATAAATCTTTATCTATACTAATACATAAAGCTGAAGAGTTTTTTTTTTTATAAATATATATATTTATGAGACACTGAGGAAAGACGACCGTGTGTGTAACACGGTCGTCTTTCCTCAAAGAAGTATCTTAATACTTGTGTTATGGTAGACAGACAACTGGTGAATATATACTTATATATTTTTTAAATACATACTTAAATACAAATATACACCCAGGCTCAAAGACCAACAAATTCATTTATAGAAAATGTTGGCCCTCGGCGGGAATCGAACCCGCGACCCGCGGAGCTGAAGGCAGGGTCACTATCCATTGCTCCAACGGGCCAGTCAAAACTTGTATGTGTGTTCTAATTGTTCTTTGAGTTTTTTCTTTTCTGTGAAGACTTTTTTGTTTTGTTTCTCTTGTTTTGTTATCTCATATTTGTATAACTGTTTGTCTTATTAATAAATAAATAAATTTTTCTCCTCTAAAATTTTTAAATTAAAGTCCGCGTAAGCATATTTATAGCTTTTAAGGTTAACCCACTTTAACCATGGTAATGGTTATCGAAAGACTATATTACGGTTTTAATTAATCCACGGCGGAGCCACTGGCGGTTGCTAGTTAGATATAAAGATATCTTATAATATGTATCTTAGGTTTCACTTAAAATTGCACCTTAAAATCTATTAAAAATTTCGAGCAAAGTTTACTTTTAACGTGT
This sequence comes from Morpho helenor, assembly GCA_029227775.1. Classification (NCBI taxonomy): domain Eukaryota; kingdom Metazoa; phylum Arthropoda; class Insecta; order Lepidoptera; family Nymphalidae; genus Morpho; species Morpho helenor. Next base: position 8,909,741 of record JARGCU010000011.1, read on the forward strand.
TACCCAAAAAAAGAGTAGAAATTTTTTCGAATTCCATAAGGTCGTTACGTACATACACCAATAATTGTTACGATAGAGTGCACTCGTACAGACTTGATATGACTATGTGTGAGTAGGATACCTCGACTAAATAGTTTTGGTCGTTTATATACAACTTTTTTATTTATTTATTTTTAAGTAACTAAATACTACAACTCATCTACACTAAAATTTTAATAGCGAAATTACTATTAAAAATAAGAAAAATACTTAGTCAATTGTGAAGCTGTAATTTATTTCGTAATATTTGACAGATATTTCTCCATAAACCTCTAACAATGGTAAATTATGATAATGATATTTAGTTTTGTCTATGCCGTGTTGTATCCGGCTGAGTAGAATAGACCAACCTCATTTCTTACCGAGGTATCGTAGAAGGCGACTAAGATAAGTTGACCCACCGTGTGGTATCAGCTTTAGTAGAATAGACCAACCTCATTTCTTACCGAGGTGTCGTAAAGGTGACTAAGGTAAGTTGACGTCAGGCAGGCGGCCGGTGGTAAAAACGAAGCCAAATCATGTGACAGCATGTTTATAACATGTTGTGCCGACTCCACTTAGAGTGGGATCAGGGCAGGAGGATGATGAGCAAGTTAATACAATTCATCTACACTAAAATTTAATAGTGAAATCTACTAGTTAAAAAAAAAGAAAAATACTTAGTCAATTGTGAATCTGTAATTTATTTTGTAATATTTGACAGATATTTCTCCGTACACATTTAAAAATGGTAAATAATTATAATGATATATATTGTTTTGTCTGAATGTGATTTTGAATAATACCGATACGTTTTGACAGGTGACAATACTCACGATAGTCACAAAAAATGATATTAATAATTATTTTTACAGCGTTTATGTTTTTTGTAAACATGTAAAAACTGTTTATGTTGTTTGGTTTACGTTCTTCGGATTAAATGTATAGAATATTATTTAAACATAGATTACAATAGATCCTGGTTAAATACGGCGTATGAATTGATTTTCTAAATTAAACGTATAAAAATATATCTGTTCCAAAAAAAATATTGGAACGAGGTATACAACCGTCAATAAAGACTGCGAATATAATATAGTCCGTATAATATAGTGTATAATATTTCATGAGACATCGTGAAAAGGTAAAAATAGTTTGTGCAAGCTGTTCCATTATTCACATTAATTCAATCTCTATTAATGTATCACATTGATTATCATATGTTTATTGACTATTATGTAATTAATTGAAATTATACTTTTATAGCTTATATTGTATTTATACTTTTTTTATTATCACTTTATTTACTTACCTTTTTCTGTAAACTGTTGCAAGTATCAAAACTTTTCGCGCGATTTGTATTTTAACAATGTCTATTGTTTTTAACAACTTACTATATAAAGTAATATTATAAAGTAAAAAAAGTGTATTTAGGTAGTACATCAATGTAACTACCTAAATACACAAATAAGTTAACTTAATTACACATAAAAAGGTAAACTTTGAAACTTACTATAATTGTTTTTGTTATACATTAATTAATATTGACTCTAAAATATTAAAGTTTTTTTCGCTCTGACTGCATTTAGACTTTTAAAAAATTGGTTTTTTTAGTAAGTCAAAAATGTATTTATCAATCAAGATAGTTCGTATCAGTTATTAATATTCATTTATTCGACATCTGCAGGTTTTGTGTCTAGGCAAAAATTGTTTTTTTTTATTTAGTATTATTATTTACCTTTGCTTACCTGAGTCCGAAATCAAGACGGTCCTGTCGCGTTATATCGTATCTAGCTTGACGCCGGAGCACACTAGTATCTTTTATTGTCTTCACGCACACATCGCCATTCTGCGGTGTGTGGGTGAGTTCAACACGCTTGCCCGCGTCATCGACAGAAGAAGACAACTGAGTTTTCTATGTTGATTATAGAATAATATTTTTTTCTTTTTTATTCTAAATTCAAATATGTTGGAATCAACGATATTTATTTTTTATTCAAACAGATTTCATTATAGGTATTCTTATAAAATTACAAATTATTTTTATTTTAATATCTGTAGTTTCTCTGTTGATAGAATACGCAATGGGTATATCAGGGGAAGTCTGAAAGTTGCGCCCATTACAGAAAAGATGAGAAGTACGAGACTAAGTTGATATGGTCATGTAATGAGGAGGGATGAAAATCATGTGACCAAAAGAGTTTTAAATATGAATGTGGATATTTGGCTAGGGGGAGCCCGAAAAAAAGATGGATTGATTGTGTGAAAAATGATATGTATGTTAGAGGAGTGGCACCAGAGTTGACGAATGATAGAGGAGAATGGAAGAAGACATATTGTGCCGATCCTACTTAGTGGGATAAGGGTAAGAAAATGATGATCTGTAGTTTCTCTTTTAAGATAATTTTTTAAATAATAATATTTCGTAAATTAAAACAGTTAAAGCGACAGCATTCATTTCATTAGGTAGGAATAGGCCATACAAGACCATTAAAGTAAGAGAATAAAGTATGAGATTCCTATGTAAAACTTTTATGCTTAATTATTAGATTTATTACCAATACTATTTATTACCAATACTATTTATTACAATTGCCTATATAAAAATTAAAAATCGACGGTACACGGTAATCGATGGAATCTATTTTATAATCTAGCTGTTTAACCTATGAGTTTAGATTAACTATCTGTTTTATTTACCCTAAGTCCCCTTAATTAATTATGGTAATGGTTACATGTAGCATTCTAGCCTCTGTGATACGTCCCAAACAAGTTTTGTAAAAACGATCGCTCTATTTCGGAATCAAATCATTTTGTGTCAAATGTGTAAGAACTATGTATTTACTCATGGTTATGTGCTGCTATGCTAGCTTTGAGATAGGTAGATAGAAGATATGAAGGAAACTGGCCACTTCCTTCATCACTTCATTTGCATGGACCTCAGTACCACGATATAAAGTAGCATCATCCTCCTGCCCTTATCCCACTCTAAGTGGGGTCGGCACATGTTATAAACATGCTGTCACATGATTTGGCTGCGTTTTTACTACCGGCCGCCTGCCGGACGTCAACTTACCTTAGTCTTATTTTACGACACCTCGGTAAGAAAGAGGGTGGTCTATTCTACTCAGCCGGATACCACACGGTGGGTCAACTTACCTTAGTCGCCTTTTACGACACCTCGGTAAGAAATGAGATTGGTCTATTCTACTCAGCCGGATACCACACGGTGGGTCGACTTACCTTAGTAGCCTTTTACGACACCTCGGTAAGAAATGAGGGTGATATATTCTACTCAGCCGGATACCACACAGCTAACCATGATAAAAAGAAGCATCGTCGCTATAAGGTAAGTGCACTAGTAATTGACCATGTACTAGTATTTTACCGTTTAGTATGAAATTTTAAATAATAAGCCTTTTGTTTGTTGTAACTAATAAAAAATAAATTTGTAATTATTTGTTGCCATCTATTAACAACTGCCATTTTTTTCGAATTGACTGTATGCTGTTAGCCCTAACGGCTTTTACAGCGTTACCGGGCGGGACGGGCGAGCGCAGAAGCATCCTCGAGGTTGCAAAATGCGGAGAGTAGAGCACAGAAGCTCTACTAGCGTCGGGGAACGTCGTCCTAAGGGTGCCTCCTGTGAGGCTGGACCACGGCTTAGGTGCCAAACAACTGCCAAAACCTCAGAACTGTATACAAAATGGTCAACTAGAGTACTAGTATATGGTCAAATACTAGTGCCCTTACCTTACTTCTTTAATTTTCTCTACTAAAAGTCACATCAATGACACGTTCTGTAGGCATAGTTTTATTGATACCATCGGTTACCAGGTAAAGCATGTTCGACTTTAACTAAGATCTATAAATAAAATGGCGTGCTAGGTTGCCTTGTACAATTCGTAAAAATTAACCAAGCATTATCTGTATCTTAAAAGAGCTTTTGATTCATAAGTCGTTAATAAGACCAGAAGTAGATTCCAGAACACGATTCCCAGCACTCAAGAATAAGTTTTTGAGTCAGTGAAATTCAGGTGGATCTAGCTAGGTTTTATTAAAAAAAAATCGTTTTATCCCTGTTTTTGGGCAAACATTTATTTTTACATTTAAATTTAATATAAAACACTATTTTTGCCGTAAATTGTCAAGTCAGCGTAGCTTATTCGGGGAAACGGCGGTCTCGAGTAATACCTTAAATACCACCTACCCAATAATTTTGTTTCTTTTTTTTTTGTAAAATCCCTACTTATCAAAAATGCTTCAAAAGCAAGGGAAATAAGCACACAGACTCAGGTCTAGTCCTCAGACTAGAAATAAATAGGAATAAATAGAAATAAATATCTCAATAAGAGAAACTGTTACTGGACTAACTGTTAAACGCTGCACACGACACCAGTGTCCACGAACACAAAAAGGTCTTGTGCAATGGTGTAGATGCGATTCCTCGTAACTCAAAACATTAGTATGTCAGACCGGCGGCTGTATAGAATAAACCACCTTCATTTCTTACCAAGGTGTCGTAAGAAGCGACTAAGGTAAGCCGACCCGCCGTGTGGTAACCGGTTAAGTAGAATAGACCACATTCTTTCTTACCGAGTGTCGTAAAAAACGACTAAGGTAAGTTAACGTCAGGCAGGCGACCGGTCGTAAAATACGTAGCCAAATCATGTGACATGTTTATGACATGTTGTGCCTACTCCACTTAAAGTCGGATAAGGCCAGGAGGATCATTATGATACCATAACGCACAAACAATTTTCACTTTTATAGATAGCTTCTAAAAAGCGTATTGCTAAAAATATATAGTGAAGCTAATAAAAATATATAGTTCTTACACAAAGAACACCTATTTTATTGTAAACGACAAAGTCGAATCATTTTCATATAGTTGGACAAAATATTAATATTATTGGATTCCATCTCACTAAAAACAAAGCTATTTATCCATATGAAGCGATAAGTAGTATAAGATGATAAGTAGAAATTTAGTAATACATATTTTGAAATATTGCAGCTCGCATTGACGTGCAACTTATAAATTTCATTGTAAATAAAAGAATAAAGTGTATTCAAAACCTCTTTTTATCTAATATTTAACATCAATAAATTGCGTTCGCTTTTAATTGTTATAACTCACGATTGCTAAATTTAAATGACATTATCGAAAAGATGAAAAATACAATCTTTTTGTGCTGAGACGTTAACGGTTAAATAGATTTGCCAGATATGTTAGTATTTCTGCAGATGTCAAATTCTATATCGCAGTTTAATTCAACTTTATATCTCACAGATATATTTTCTGTTTTTATTTCTTGCTAGCAATTGCCATCGGCTCCACCCGTATGGAAAGATTAAAATCGTAATATAGTATTTCGATCACCATTAAAATGGTTAAAATGGGTTAACCTTAAAAGCTAGAGATATGGTGTTGTGGACTTTTATTAAGAACCTTTAGAGGGGAATAATTTTGTAATACAAGATTTTTTAAAATCTTTTACCGTTTACTTAGCGCACGCAAGGAAAGCTTTAAATTTTGCCGTTTACGTAATATTTTTTATTGGTGCTCCTCTCCTTTTCATCTTAGCGTGATGTTATATAGCCTTCCTCGATAAATGGACTATCTTACACTCAAAGAATATTTCAAATCGTTCCAGTAGTTCCTGAGAAACAAACTCTTATCTTACTCTTATAAACTTAGATATAATTGTGACAGACTGTTCCACTTATTTTTTACAATTTATGTAATTATTATTTCTCTTAACACAAGTTGTTAGTAATTCATGAACTTTTTTCATTAAATTTTCATGTGGCTGTTCGTTCTAAAATCTTCAGCTCGGAGATATAAAATTACTAATGCAATGCTTATGTCTAGAAGCTTGCATTCACGTGTAAATTTATAATGTAGTATTAGTTTATTTATTTTATTAAACAATATGGATAAAGTGAACAAAAAACAAAAATTAAATAAATTTGGACAAAACACCAATCTAAGTGATTAATTATAGAAATTGCAAAGGTATAGCCAAAAAAGAATGATTGAAAATGTTTAATTATGATACTCAACTTAAAAGACTGTGTACTTTTTGACATTTATATATCTTTATATAAGTTTCTGCACGCGTCTTCGTCTGCATATACTTAAATAAAGAATAAATATCTCACCTAAATAATGACTATGTAGTCTTTAATACCAATACTACTTCGCAATCTTTTTTAGCTTTGCCATTACAGCAGTTTAAAAACACTATTCATAAAAAGCTAATACAGAAAGCTTACTATACTATTGAGGAATACTTGGATGACAAAAATGCGTGGACGTATCTACTCTTCGACCCTGTACAAGACAGTAATAACTAATGTAACTAGTAATAAGAATAATATTTTTAAAAGAGCAACCGCCGAGTTTCTTGCTGGCTCTTCTCGGTAGGAACAGCTTTACGAACCAGCAATAGAGTTGACGACTCAAAAGCACTTGTTTAAGAGTTTATTTGAATAAAGAATATTTTGAATTTGAATAGAGTATGTCACTTTTCGGCCCTTCAACTTCGAAAAAATCACTAAATTTATTCATTTGTTAGGATCTGTAAGAAAAAAAAGTAACACACTTTTACTTATACTACTATTTATGTTCCAATTAAACTATAAATGTTTGTAAAAGTTTATTTGAATAATGAATATATTTAAATTGAATTAATTTGATTTGTAGGGCTTACATTGATTTCAAACAATGCAAGTTTTTCCCGACTGGTGAGTTCCAAAACAAGTTTATGACTAAGAACTCCGGATGGGTTCGAAACTAGTCGAGGTCGATTTTTGTACGAAGTGACCGGTTACTTTTCGACTACAATTATTTTTTATCACGTTGTAAAAAAAAATCTACGTAATTTTGAATGTAGAACGAACCAACCGCACTCTTTTTGTTTGCGGGAAAGAAAGAACTAGAAAACTGTTTTTGTTTTAGTGTTCATATACTGCCTAGCCTAGCCCTAACTTCAAATTCAAAATATTCTTTATTCAAAAAAAATTGTAAACAAGTGTTTTGGAATCGGTAACTGTACTGCTGGTTCGGAAAGCTGTTCCTACCGAGAAGAGCCAGCAAGAAACTCGACTGTTGCTCTTTTAAAAACATAATTCTTATCACTAAATTAGTAACATTTAGCCAGTACTGTCTTGTACAGGGTCGAAACAGAACTATGTCTACGCATTCTTATGATCTCAGTAATCGTCAATAATATAGTAGTATATCTTACACTGAAAGAATTATTTAAATCGGTCCAGTAGTTTCTGAGATAAGCGCGTGCAAACAAACAAACAAACAAACAAAAAAAAAAAACAAACAAACAAACAAACAAACTCTTCAGTTTTGTATATTAGTATAGATAAGAGAATAACAAAACTAAGATAATTAGCACAAAACACAATATGAGGAATTAAAAAAAAAAATACGCCGTCTACATATTTATGTCAATGAAAGATATATTCATATTATATATGAGAAACAAATATATACAAACGTTTAATACCAAAGCTACTGACGAAAAAAAGGGAGAGGAAACCGTAACACCAGGACCCAAGACTGCACAAGATTTAAGGCGTGAGAGTGCTCAGAATTCCACAAGATTTAAATGAATAAATATGGCGCCTGAATCTCTAGAAAACAAGACCAAACTCGATTGGTTAAAGATCAAATAGATAAAGGGATATACAATATCAAGACTAACTTCAACTATAACAGTTCCAAGATCAGCCAACGTCACCTGGTTGTACAAATTGGATATGTGTTTGCAGATTAATGAAGACAAAAAAATACTAAAAATATCATACTTATTAAAAATCACGCATAGTTAGATGTTACGGATTTTTCTGGAAAGTTAAATACTAACTATAATCTCTGGAGCTTAGGACAATAAGAAAACCTAGACACGGGCCAGCTAGGTTAGAAACTAACCTAGAGACTTAATAAAGAAATAATTAAAAAATAATAATATTGTACTAGGAAATACACGTGTTGAGTTTCTGACAAAAGCGCCACCTGTCGAATAAATCTACTAAAGCTATATCATCGGTTGACTCGGAATATTTACGTGTAAAGGTGACATTTTGATAAATGTTAAAATTAATACTAATTTTGAAATCCGTGTGCATTACAAAAGCTATATTAACAAATATTAAATAATACATTTTTAATCCTTTTTATATTTGAATAGTTTGTAAATGTGATTAAATTTAAATACTAACACGTTTTGTATTTATAATAATTTGCTTTGAAAAAATATTAACCACATAATTTTCTGTTGATATCGCTAATTGTATGTTAATTAGAATTTTTACTTGACGCCATCTCAATGTTCTCGCTCGTGTACTAATAATATTTTGTGTCGATGTGAGTGAGACGTATTTACACTTGTGTGCGTGAATCATGCCTCTTTTACATGCTTATGGTAACAGTGGAAAGCAAGTTGAAGTTCCAGTTAAATATTAATATAATGTTCGTTAATAATTTAATTTTCTACAACCTTTACAATGAACAAAAAAGGAGTTAAACCTAAAATGCATGTTTGTTTTATTTTGAGTTAAATAATGATAGAATATTAGTTGGTTTAAAAAAATTAAATCGAAGTAAATCATTTTTACGTCAATCATTTGTTATCATTTGTTAATAAGCGGACTTGTGAATTTGTCACACATATTAAACGTCAATGACATCGAATAAACCCCCAAGCCGATGATATTATTTTATTCGATATTACTTGTATTTAAGTCTTCTCTTTCAACCGATTTTACATTGTTATATTTTTACGTAACATCATACTGATAATTTTAAACTTCAAATGGTCGTACTGATTCACCGACACTAAACTTTCTCAAAAATAATAAATAAGAAAAGTTCATTACTTCCATTCTTTCCAGATCCTCCTACGTTTCAGGTGAGTTATTTAATGACCTTCGCTAATAGAATAATAACAAATCTGTTTTAATACAATAGTAAATCACAAGAAACCATGCAATAATGTCAAGTATTCGACTTCGTGTAAACGCACCCAAAACTGCTGATAGCTCCTTATCTCATCTACTACTACGTCAACAGACTACAATTGCTCTCCTCTGGCATACAGACAATGGTATAGCGCCTTCGCTTTCCAACGCCGGTCGCGTCGTCTCTGTCGCACTAATGAATTATATCAACAATGTCTCGCTCGCTCCCTCTCGATAAAGAGATGATCGGCGTTCCCTATTTGAATTTATTTCGAATTTGGAATTCAGTTTTTACTAGACATGCATATAGATTATTATTTAATACTGTATCAATATCTTATCTCATTTAAATTAACAGAAAACGTAATATAATGATTTTAATCGTTTCCAGATTTAAATAAAATTAATATGTATGTATTTTCAAAAATATTTAAGTTGATGAATATAATTGTTTTATAAAAAATTTAAAGGTATGTAACAATGTCAATGTTTTATGGCTTCATTTATTAAAAGTATTTACATAAATAAAGTTTACTCATATTTTTTTAAACATCAATATGATTCTCAACAGTTTGGAGTAAAAAATGAAAAACATAAGTGCAACAGAATATAACAATATTTTAATGCTAATTGCTACCAACAAATTGCGAGTATGGTTTACAATAATTAGATCTCAATAAAATTAACAAAATTAGTCTACATAATTTTTATCTTTAACTTTTTATTATTTTTTAATGTATATATTTAGACTGGTTGTTTTATTTTTGTTTCATATATGCAACTAGCTGGACTTGTGGATTCGATCGCGTGGAAATCAGTGTATTTAATTAAAATTTTGAACATAAAAGTAATTGTGAGTTAACTATAAGAGATAGAGACATGCTATTCCGGACGTTTTTTTAAATAATTATAATGTTCCCAAAAGCTGTTTGTATATCATCTATTTTCTCAAAATCTACTGAACGGATTTATGCAAGGTTTTTACTAAAATTCTTCTGGAAGGTTTAGGTTAATAGTACATTACCGTTTTATATAAATAAATAAATAAATATATGGGACACTGACACACACGGTCGTCCGTCCCCAAAGTAAGCAACTTAATACTTGTGTTATGGGTGAGAGACAACTGGTGAATATATTACTTGTATATTTTTTAAATACATACTTAAATACAAATATACACCCAGGCTCAAAGACCAACAAATTCATTTTATAGAAAATGTTGGCCCTCGGCGGGAATCGAACCCGCGACCCGCGGAGCTGAAGGCAGGGTCACTACCCACTGCGCCAACGGGCCAGTCAAGTATAAATCGTGTTAGAGACGTCGAGCAGTTGTAAAACAAAACTCGCATGTATGAAGCTTTAGACACGTGCGTCGCGTAAACCAGCAGATATACAGAGGGGTAATGTAGTAGAGAATTGTAGATTTACAAAAATATTACTTAAAAAGTCTGCGACAGCATGTCTCTATCTCTTATGGTTAACTACTTTCGTGCACAATAACTACTTTCGTGTCTTTTTTCATACATATATTCCGCAGGGACAGTTTAGTATATTAATAAAATTTTAATTCAATAGTCTTTTGATCATTCAATAGGAAGAGTAAAGATAATAATTTATAACAAATTAGTCATATCTCCTTTCTTATTAGCTTTTAATTATAATTAATTTTGGACATACATTAAAATACTATTATTTTAATGTGATCAGACATTAAAAATATATTCTCTGTACGCCCGTTATGTTGTCGTAACTTCAGGCATTCATTCACTCGTTCAGCGTTCCGTCGGCGCTTTCACTAACTTTCTAAACTGTGCTAACTTTTGTCTTTTTTTTTCAAATATAATTATTTGTTGTCTACGTTGCTTTTTTACCTTTAAAGACTTGGTTAGGTAGTAGCTATTTATTTATTATGTAATGGGAAGGAGTAGGTATTCAGCCGTGTGGTATCCGGCTAAGAATAGTACCACCCTCATTTCTTACCGAGGTGTCGTAAAAGGCGACTGAGGTAAGTCAACCCGCCGTGTCGTATACGGCTGAGTAGAATAGATCGACGTCATTTCTTACCGAGGTGTCGTAAAAGGCGACTAAGGTAAGTTGACCCACCGTGTGGTATCCGGTTTAGTAGAATAGACCACCCTCTTTCTTACTGAGGTGTCGTAAAGTACGACTGAGGTAAGTTGACGTCAGGCAGGCGGCCGTTCGTAAAAATGCAGCCAAATCATGTGACACCACACGGCGGGTCGACTTACCTTAGTCGCCTTTTACGACACCTCGGTAAGAAATGAGGTTGGTCTATTCTACTCAGCCGGATACCACACAGCGGGTCGACTTACCTTAGTCGCCTTTTACGACACCTCGGTAAGAAATGAGGTAGGTCTATTCTACTCAGCCGGATACCACACGGCGGGTCGACTTACCTTAGTCGCCTTTTATGACACCTCGGTTAGAAATGAGGTTGGTCTATTCTGCTCAGACGGATACCACACGGCGGGTCGACTTACCTTAGTCGCCTTTTACGACATCTCGGTAAGAAAAGAGCCTCCCTCTTTTCTTACCGAGATGTCGTAAAAGGCGACTAAGGTAAGTCTACTATTCTATTCAGCCGGATACCACACGCTGTCACTTTATGCGGATTAAATTAGAAGCACGTTTATGTGATCAGTAGTAAGCAAAAATGAGCATAGTGGTCCGTGCATATTATAAAAACACCTGACAGAACCGGTTTTTTTTCAATATGTTACTGTCAGCGATTGACCGGAGACCGGTTTTCGCTATTAATCAATGTGACATAATGTAATCATATTAAAGTTGCCGCCACTAGACCACGGAGACACCCGATGATAGTCGAGTGTAGGGTTGCCACCCGTACTATATAATATACTATCGTACTATATTTTAGTCAATTGTACTATATTATATAGAAAAATAATATAGGACAAAAAAGTACTATATTTTAGTCAATTGTACTATATAATATAGGACAAAAAATACTATATTTTTATCGCTAATTCAATTGTCGCGCTTTTTTTAATCAATTGTGAATGGAACGCACACGCAGCACTGCATAGGGAATATTCGAACGAAACTCATTCATGTATTTACGGGGCTTAGTTAGTTAGTAACTCTAACTCCCTTTTCCAGCGAAAAGTAATAATAAATAATCATGGAAAAATAAATAATGATTGAAAATAGATGTGTACTATTTATTTTCCTGAATTTTCTACTTTATTTTTTTCAATTTAAAAAGAAAAATACTATTTTTCTTCAAAAAACCTGCAACCCTAGTCGAGTGCTTTGTGGTTAGGGGCGCGATATATTTTGCAGCATAAGGTTTCGGAACAAGGAATGGACATTTTTATGTTTTTTTTATAATTAAAAAATCCAATAATGTAATAATACGGAGTATTTTATTTATCTTCTTACATGCAATTAATACTTCTACGCCGTGTGGTATACGGCTGAATAGAATAGTACCACCCTCATTTCTTACCGAGGTGTCGTAAAAGGCGACTAAGGTAAGTCGATTAGCCGTGTGGTATCCGGCTGAGTAGAATAGACCAACCTCATTTCTTACCGAGGTGTCGTAAATGGCGACTAAGGTAAGTCGATCCGCCGTGTGGTATCCGGCTGAGTAGAATAGACCAGCCTCATTTCTTACCGAGGTGTCGTAAATGGCGACTAAGGTAAGTTGGCCCACCGTGTCGTATCCGGTTTAGTAGAATAGACCACCAGGCGGCCGGTCGTAAAATACATAGCCAAATCATATGACATGTTTGTAACATGTTGTGCCGACTCCACTTAGAGTGGGATAAGGGCAGGAAGATGATGATGCAATTAATACTTCTGTCAGTTTTAAAGTGAAAGTTTGGAAACCAAATGCCATTGTACTGAGCGCGCTGAAACTTTTTCGAGCGAGACTATAATATAATTGAAGTTCTACGATTTGTTTTAAATTTTTAGGTCAGTTGAATTATTACATTCATTTATATAGTTTTTATCGTTAGTTTTAATTCCGATGAACATTATATTAGTATATCCATCGATCTATTTGTTTCTAATGCTCGAAAGTCGGTCATGTATCCAGCGAGTGTGCTGCGGGACTAACCCGATCGCCGCCGAAGTTTGCCGAGCGGCTGACAGCTCGTCACTCGTCCGTCACAACGCGGCACACTTCTTCTATGTACTCGATTACATAGGTGGAGTGTACGTGGCCGCTAGCGCTCTCTACTGCACTCAAATTTCGGAATCGATTATTTATTTACAGTTAGCATTGCAACTTTTTCGATAAAATCGATTCTAGGCATTGTTATGTACGCATTTTCATTGCACTGCCGTCGCGGTCGCGTCGCGTTGCGGACGTGACGCAGACAATTATCATCTTAAAGCGCTGTACCTAAGATTTATTACTGTGTGTAGTTGGTATTTTACGTAGTTTCAGGTCGCTTTTCGCGGCGTATTCGAGTTTTCCCGCACGTGTGCTGCACTGTTTACGTGTAGCTAGAGTCATTGACACTCGGCATGACATACATTCGGCGAGTGACGGCACGCCAATACGCCCGTTTTTTTCGCGAGTGCTATCGGTCTAGTCGGCCTTATCAGAGTCGTATTTTTTCCTCCGTTGTATTGTTTATTATCGGTATATATATCTGTGCGATAAGAGTCTCCTTGGATCTCGCGTACAATGGGATTTCCGCCCCAACAATTGTGCATTGTAGATTTTCAAACGCCAGCAACAAGTAGTTTTGTGTTGTGACAGGAAATACGAGTATTTCATCTAAGTGTTAAATATTGACTTGTTTGTGAGTTTGACAGAAATACAAAAAAATTGTTGTGGATATTCTACATGTTTTTTATATTGAATTTTTTTAGTTACCATCTATACTTATCTAAAATTAAATATGTGCTTTTTAAAGTCAATTATATGATATTTCAAACATAAACTACTTTTTAAATATAAATGGATTTGTTTCCCGCCCGCCGAAAATTATTTTCCACATTTCGATGCAGATTTATTGATTAATTTTTGCGCGTCACGGTCGTTACTAATAACGTTAGTTCAACACAACCCCTTTGACTGTTGTACTTATATTTGACGAATTAAATTGTTTTCCCTTCAAAAAATAAACCAAAGGATTAATTATTGAATCTCTTATTATAACTTTTTCTTGAAACGATCAGGCTTTTAAAAATTAGTAATTGAATTCTTTTGGTAATAACACCCAAAACTGGATATTTTAACTCGTGAAAATTTCACGGACACATCTGCCAGTTTATTTATAGATGTAGTGTTTGATTTGTGTACCGCGTAGCTCACCTACATACCTACGGTCGTCGTAGCTCGGAATGTACATTATATACATCTTGCACTATGTCGGTACGTTGATATAACAATATAGATGTCGATGTGTGCGTGCCGTAATGAGCGCTCTATGTGCTGAGGAACAGTAAAAAGTATGGCGCGAGCGCACAGAGCGGCAACGTCGCGCGCTCGAGGTCGCGTCGGTGAAAACAATGCCTTTATCATTACTTTATAATTTTTGAATAATTAATTTTTATGAAATAATTTCATATTTGCCATTATCTAAGTTACCTGTAGCTCTGTGATATCGATAGTGTTAAATTATAAATCTCGGATGCTCATTGTGTTAAGTTAAAAATTATACTTAATTAAATTAAAACTTGAATTATTTAAAAATAAGTTTACTTGAACCGTCACAATGATAGTCTAATATAATGTTGAATACAACCTTTTGATTTAAAAACAAACAAGGCACGAAAATAGCCGGTATAATAAAAAAATAGTAACCGATGTTGACCTTTCCGAACGCAGCTTACTAGCGCGGCCAGCTGACGCGACGTTGCCGCTCTGGCAGTACAGACACGAATCCTCTAGCTTATCGCCTCTATGTCTTTGGAAGAGCGTCTAATTTTCCATAGCAATGTTAAGTACATAAGAGATATAGGACGTTTTCTTCACAGTAACGACACTTCCCGCGCGAAAAATTCGAAATACTTTTTATCAGTCTCCTTTGGCTTGTAGATTTAGACAGTTGGTGTGATTCATCGATGAATTATTCGGCTTATTTTAAAAATTTGATAACGGGAGACAGAATTTTATATATTGAGTGTCTATTTTACAGTGACGTGTGGTTAATTTTTAATGTATAGTGCAATCATTGTGATACCAAAGTGTCCAAAGTTTTACTATATTAGTGTTAAAGATAATAAATATATAAAAAAATATTTTTATAAATAAATGTGTAAAACTAGTAAATAACTAAGAAAAATTCCTGCATTTTGACGTTTCCACAAAACGGAAGTACCAGGAGTGTATAAGACGCTTGGAAGTTTTCGTATATTGCGCAAAAGTTCGTGAACTAAAAGATAGATGGCGCGGTGACAAAGTGGCCTACATGCCTGTGGCGCTGGGCTCGCTCGGCGGCGAGGGCGAGTACCGCGAGTACCACCACCTCTCGCCGCACCATCCCCATCACCCCCACCATCACCAACTCCAGTACCATGAGTACGCGCCGCCGCCGCTGTACCACCCAATACCGGAGCCACACTTTAGGTAAATCTACGAATTATCTTTCGAACATTTTACCAAGCAAACACAAGACCTTGAATTGCGACTAGTTTCTGGTAAAACTTCTTAACTATTATGCTCTACAGAGCAGTGACGTCATGGGTCGACATAATCCGATATTATGTAAGAATACCAAGATGACACTCCGCAATAAAGTGACACTATAAAACTTGCGTAAGATCAATCAAATTTGCTAAGCGAACGTTATGTTTGAGTAGGTTTCGTAAGTCTTCATCACGGTCCAAAGGCTACAGATAAACCGATTCATGCGGAGAGCTCTCCGCACTGGTTGGACGTAGTTCATGCGGAACTTCGACCTTCAAATACTTCCACTTCCTCAGCTTTACTCATCTCGATGTTGCACTTCTAGAAAGTCCAGATATAACCCAGGCCACTTCTAGATAGATAGAGCTATTGGAGATGTTGTTGTAAGGGGTCTACTAACGAAGAGTCATCCAGTGCAAAGTCACCATTTAAGCACCTTAGGACCAAACGCCCATTGGATCTACGATACTACTTGCCTTTCATATTGCCGTTTCAGCTCGCGGCACGTTGAGCTGTATCGATGACTTTGTTTCTTCTACGATTCACCTCATTCCTGATTTGATCTCATTGAGACACTACAAGCATAGCTTATATAATCAGATTCTGAGCTTCCTTATGAGGCCCATAGTGGTGGGATAAGCGGCTTAAAATATGTTATATGACTGTAATAAAATCACCAAACATACTCGAACTCGTCTTTGCCGAGGAAGACAAAGACGAGTGGCACCTATTCTCTGACGTCAGTGGTGGCTTCCTGTTGCTTACATAATTACGTGAAGTCTAAGACCACCTCAGTCATATCATAAACCTTCCACTACAATTTACACTAACCATGACCCGACCTCTCAGACGGCTTTTTATTCGCACTCTGTTTTCTACATTTCGCACTCTGCGCCATGCTGATGCGTTCGTCCACTGCGACCGGTAGCATATTAGCAACATCCGCTACTCAGCCGGATACCGTGTGGTATCCGGCTGAGTAGAATAGACTACCCTCATACCCAAAGTGTGGTAAAAGGCGACTTGGGTAAGTTGACGTCAGGCAGGAGGCCGGTTGTAAAATAGGCCAAATCAAGTAACAACATGTTTCAAATATTTTGTACCGATCCAACTTTGAGTGGATAAGGGCAGGAAAATGTGAACATATTGGTAAATACCTAAAAAAAAATTAATTTACGCTTGTATAAATAAAGTAATACTTCTAGTGTGAAAAGAATACTGCAAAAATTAGTAAAGTAAAGTAAAGTTTCAGAAAACGATAAAATAATAATATAAAGTTATAAAATCAAATTAATAAAATTAGTTTATTTATATATTTATTAAAATTCTTCATGTTCTAAATAACGATAAATTAAATAACGATAAATACATGTTTTCATTAATATATGTTTATTATAATTTCTTTCAGTAAATTAAATAATGACTTACATAATAGCTAGTATATACTAGCGGTATCCGAAACTTTGTACGCGTCCACTTTATTGTTAAATACCCTCAACTCTATTGTTTTTTAACTATGCACGGAATAAATAAATAAAATGTAATAAATAAAAAGTATTCGTGTGTAATAAATATAAAGAAATGTATATACTTTCAAGTACTAGGCGAGCATGAATAATGTGGAACGTACTTTAGTGAACATAGGTTTCCCATAGTGTGTAACCATCGTGTAGTAGTCATAGTCTATTTTACTTCGAAGTAGCGCCAAAGTTGAAAAATGATAAGAATGGAATGGAAGAGAATGGAAGAAAAAACATTTTTTAAACCGACCTTTTTAAAGTGCGATAAGGTCAGGAGAATGATGATAAAAAAATCGATACGCAAAATTTATGGATATTATTTAAATAATTTGTAAAAAAAGAAAACCAATAAAATAGTTCTAGAGCTTCGTCGTCTTTTCAATGTATTTCTCTTTCTTAGCGTTATCCAACTAAATTTCTCCTACGTTTTCTTGTACATCTGATTAACGAAAATTATTGACCCATATGAGAGTATGTATGTAGTATATAGTATAATACTATGATATATAATAATAAGTTCCTTTTCTCTTTCATTCCAGGAGGCACGCCCCCTACTTCGGTCAACCAGACTACAGAGTATATGAACTCAACAAAAGGTTACAACAGAGGACAGAGGTAAGCATATATATAAAAAATTTATTTCATAAAATTAATTTTAGAATTTCTTCTTCCTCCTTTCCTTAACCTACTTTAAGTGGGGTCGGCACAGTAACGGCCTGTTTCTATCCCACTGCTGGGCATAGGCCTCTTATTTCCATTTTTTTTTATGGAGAGAAGGATTGGAGCTAAGACCTACCACGCTGCTCCAATGCGGGTTGGTAGGTTACACATATACCCAGAATTCTCTAGAGATATGCAGGTTTCCTCACGATGTTTTCCTTCACCGAAAAGCGTGTGATAAATTGCAATTATCAATTAGACACATAAGTTTTACTAGAAAACTCATTGGTGCCTGCCCGGGGTTTGAACCCTAGACTCTAGGGGTCGGCACAACGTGTTTTAAACATGTTGTCACATGATTTAGCTATTTATTTTACGACCGGCCGCCTGCGTGACGTCCAATTTAGTCGTCTTTTATCTATTTTTTAATTTATTTATTTATTCTGCAACACAATAACACTATAAAATTAATAAAGGAAAAAAAACAACGTAACAACGTAAAAACAAACGCAAGCAATACGAATAAAAAAGGAACCTCCACATTTGTCAAATGTCGTAAAGATACATTAGTATAAAGTAAAATATAAATACTTTACGTCACCTCTGTAATAAATGAGGGTAGTCTATTCTACTCAGCTGGATTCCACGCGGCGGGTAATTTCAAATAGATATAAATACACCCAGACTCGAAGAACAAACAAGTTGTTTTTAGAAAATGTTCTGTGGAGTTCAAGGCAGGGTTACTGCCAAATGCGCCGACGAGCCAGTAAAATAATATTCCAGTCAAAAAACTATATATGTACTTGTTTGTTTTTCCAGGACTCTGATAACCTATGGTGGGACGCGTTTGCGACAGAGTTCTTCGAGGACGACGCGACGCTCACACTCACATTCTGTTTAGAAGATGGACCTAAGAGATACAGTGAGTATATATTGTATTAACATCTATGTAGATCTGTGCATTTTAACTGTAGTCCCCCATAGACTTACCAGAGTAGAAGCGACGGACTAAAAATGTCTATCGAAAGAAAAGAGGAAGCAAATGAGGCTACCTATCTATTTCTGTTTTTACTGTAACAAGATATATGACCTCTTTAGTTTTGAAAAAGAAGTTGCTGTTTTGTAATTTCATAGAATTATTTTATATTTTCGTTTACTCGACTAATTACCTAATACGTTTAATAAAAGCTTTTAGAATTTCTAGCAATCTTACCTTTATATAGTCTTATACTTGAATAACTCTAACAGATAATATTTTTATTTAACACATACATTTAACAATTCTTTTTAACAAACAATCGTACTAAAAAGTGGTAAATAAAGTTGTTGTTTTTTACAACACGAAAAACAAAACACTGTATGCTTTGTTATTGTTTATGGCCTGCAATAGTGGCACAACTCAAAAAACAAATGTTTTGGCTATGTATAGGCGTAAATGTTAAAATACACATTTTTTCAGCAATACCGGCATTTACTTCATTCCTATTCATGCAATACCTCATAATTCAGGTTGTTTTTTTGGGAATTTTCCTTAGTAATGAAAACTTTGAACCCATTTGTCTGAAAACATGTTTTTTTAGTTTTGCTACGATTAAGGGCTGCCCTTAAGCGATATCGAGCACTACACACATTTTTTTACAATATTACTAACATTTATTATTGTTTTTTAATTTTTAGTTCAAAAGTCTGCTTTTAGTATTTTTAAGCTCTATTTAAGCTTTCAGGAGTAAGAGATAATCTATGTGTCTCATCATTGAGATTATTTTGACATTAAGACGACATGAACGAAGTCGGGCGTACCAATAGTTAAATTTATATTTAATTATATATATATTTAATATTTAACTCTATGTTCCAGCAATAGGAAGGACGCTTATACCGCGGTACTTCCGTAGTATATACGAGGGTGGCGTGTCAGAGTTATATTACACAATGAGGCAACCCAAGGAGTCCTTTCACAACACAAGTATCACATTGGACTGTGACCACTGCACGATGGTCACGCACCACGGGAAACCTATGTTCACTAAAGTAAGTTCCACATTATTAATGCTTGCCCAGTAGAAGTATATACATTTTGTATAATACTATCAAAGCTTTATACTGGACTGAATACTGTCCACTGCACGATGGACACGCAGCACGGGAAATCTATGTTCTCTAAAGTAAGCTACACATTATTCATGCTTGCCTAGTAGAGTATATACATTTTTATAATACTATCAACCCTAAAATATACTGGGCTTGATACTGTCCACTGCACGTACTATGTTCACACATCATGGTGACCCTATGTTCACTAAAGTAAGCTACACATTATTCATGCTTGCCTAGTAGAAGTATATAAAGTTTTATAATATTATCAAAGCTGTTCATTCATAGTGGTCTCTCCACTGCCCGATGATCACGTACCACGAAACTTATATACACTTAGTTAGCTACACATTATTCATACTTGCCTAGTAAAAGTACATAAAATTTTATTATACTATCAAAGCTGTTCATACTGGGCCGACCACTGCACATGGTCACGCACCACCTATGTTCCCTAAAGTAAGCTACACATTATTCATGCTTGCCTAGTAGAAGTATATACATTTTTATAATATTATCAAAGTTGATCAAAATATGACTTCGTAATTAAACAACTGCAAGATGAAAGAAACTTGAAACACACTTAAATCACATGAAACTGAAGTTCATTTAAATAAGCTCCATATTATTCATGCTTGCCTAATAATAAGAAGTATATAAATTTTGATAAAATAGTAAAACCAAAGCTTTCCAAAAATTCCATGAAAATAATTAATAATAATAATAATAATTCTTCGAGTAAACAAGGTTACTTACTCCAATTTCACACTTATTATTAACGTGAAAGTCTATTTATTCTATTTACTCTTTGTAGGCTAATAATCTGTAGTCGCTGAATAAAATTTGGTGCTATGGTAGCTTATAGACGGTAGCACTGGTAACAATGCTACCTAACATCCTATACATATTAAAACGATAGGTGATGTATACAATAGACAAAGCAGGAACCGACATAAGCTTGCGGCTCCTGCTTTGCGCCTTGCAAAAGTACGTAATTCGTTTGTGGGTTTTGGTATAAGATTCTATAATAAAATTCCGCAATCAATTTCAGCTTTGCCATTACAGCAGTTTAAAAACACTGTTAAAAATAGGCTGATACAGAAAGCCTACTATACTATTGAAGATTATTTAGAAGATAAGAATGTGTGGATATAGCTCTCTTTGAACCTGTACAAGACAGTAACGACTTAATGTAAATAGTATTAAGAATTATATTTTTAAAAGAGCAACCGCCGAGTTTCTTGCTGGCTCTTCTCGGTAGGAACAGCTTTCCGAATAGCTTTCCAGCAGTAGAGTTGACGATTCAAAACCACTTGTTTACAAGTTTATTTGAATAAAGAATATTTTGAATTGAATATTATAAAACAAAGTCCCTAAAAACTGTCTGTATGTGATCGATTTTCTCTATCTATTAAACCGATATTTGTACGGTTTCTACTAAAAGATAGTGCAATTCTTGAGGAAGGTTTATATAGAGATGATAAATGTAATTTTAAAAATAATCTGTTTATTTTTAAAATAGGTGATGTACCATTTCCAGGTATGCACTGAGGGTCGTTTAATATTAGAGTTCACATTCGACGACCTTATGCGCATAAAGTCGTGGCACATGGCGGTCCGCGCGCACCGGGAACTAATACCGCGGCAAGCGGTCCATCCGCCGGACCACGCGGCGCTGGACCAGCTCGCGAAGAACATCACAAGACAAGGGATCACAAATTCAACGCTCAACTATTTAAGGGTAAGCTAATAACAAACTTATGGTTGCCTGGTAGATGATTGTCTAAAGTTATAAGTATATTTCAAAAATTTGTAACGCGAGTAAAATGGATGTTGTTTGTTGTTGTGTTGTGGAACTTGAAACCCCTCTTCTGCTCTCCCTCTACCGTCTAAACATGATGATTTCATCAGGATGGTGAAATCATTATGTGTAGAGGAGTAAGTATCATGTGATTTTACCTTGAAGTTATATGAACATTAGTAGTAGTACCTGGTTATGGTAATAAAGAAAGAGACTTCAAAAAAAAGAAAAAATAAGATTGGTATGATGGTAGGTGGGGCTATTTTCATTTCTCGAGACCGCCCGTTCACCGAATAAGCTACGCTGACTTGACAATTTAGGGCAAAAATAGTGTTTACATATTAAATTTATAAACGATTTTTTTTAAATAAAATCTAGCTAGTTCGATTCTCCCCCAAAACCCCCTCCATGCTGAATTTCAGGAAAATCGTTGAAGCCATTTCGGAGATTCCGAATATATATATACGAGGTGTGTTCAAAAAGTATCGCGAATTTTGAATTTTCTCGGGTTACGTATATTCGAATTTTGTTTTTTTTGTGGCGTTATGTTGGTACATTTGTCCCTCACTTATGCTGACAAGTTTGGCCTATTTGAATTTTCAGTTAATTGTTGACAGCTGCTTTGCTTGCACGTGTTTTGGTTCGTCTTCGATTTTTACTTATTCAAAAAAATGGACCACGATAACGCCCCTGCTCACACATCGCTGCTTGTACGCGACTTCTTGGCCAAAAACAACACACTAATGATACCGCAGCCACCTTATTCCCCAGATCTGGCCCCCTGTGACTTTTTCTTGTTCCCGAAATCGAAAAGGCCCATGAAAGGACGACGCTACGCCACGACTGACGAGATAAAGACGGCATCGAAGGAGGAGCTGAACAAGATACAAAAAAATGATTTTTTGAAGTGCTTCGAAGACTGGAAAAAACGTTGGCACAAGTGTATAATATCCCTGGGGGACTACTTTGAAGGGGACAAAATAAATATTCACGAATAAATAAATAGTTTTTGAAAATACACAAAATTCGCGATACTTTTTGAACACACCTCGTATATACATACATATATACAAGATTAACTCATTTAAATATTAAAGATATAGTTAAAAGAATTTTATTTTGAAAAGATCAATTGTCAATTTTACCAATTGCAAAGCACTTGTTTACACTACTTTACTTGAATAAACAATATTTTGAATTTGAATATTATAGTGTGTACAAACTGGTTCTAGTAAACTGGTAACATATGGGTCAGAATTAAATATAGATTATAAAGAATATGTTGCAAGGTTTCATGTAAAAATAATTGTTATTGTATGTTTATGTTCCAGTTGTGCGTGATATTAGAACCAATGCAGGAATTGATGTCCCGGCACAAGGCGTACGCGTTGTCGCCGCGGGACTGCCTCAAAACCACGCTCTTCCAGAAGTGGCAGCGGATGGTTGCGCCGCCCGGTAAGGAATTTAGCTCTTTAATATATAATATTTGCAAAAGTAATAATAAAATTATTTTGCTATAATCCCCGATGAAGTAAAATAGAAAATATATATAATGCTAACTGTAGAGTGCGCAATCCGTTTTCATACCTGATACATGCAGGATTCGTAAAAAACACAAACAAACCTCCACCATCGCCGATTGTTGAGTTTGTGATAGTGAACGTATGTAGTGCTTGTGTATTGTAATGGCGGTGGTGTGGTATTGTGGTGGTAGCTTCTATTTTACTTCATCGCCGATTATAGCAAAATAATTTTATTATTACTATTGTATTATGGATCTCCGCAAAGTAACGCCTAATTCTATAAATTATACATGATATTTGCTTATATATACCCGCGACATTTTTCGCGTCAACTTTAAGTTTTTCCCGTTCCCGTAGGAAAAAATGAAAAATTTAAATGCGATACGTTAACCTGATATATAGTTTTAATTTTGGCAAATTACATCAATATTTCAGAATTTTAATTAATCCAGCATCGTTGTTAAAGCGTTATTTAGTATGCTCTAGAAAATTTGAATATTAAAAGGATCATTGTCTAGAGTCATTCATCTTTATATTCCTGCCCTTATCCCACTCTAAGTGGGGTCTGCTCAACATGTTATAAACATGTTGTCACATGATTTCGCTAAGTATTTTACGAGTGGCCGCCCGCCTGACATCAACTTACCTTAGTCGTATTTTACGACACCTCGGTAAGAAAGAGGGTGGTCTATTCTACCGTGTGGTATACACACGGATAGTCTAGATTATGATTAGTTATTAATACAACATAAAATACATAATAAAAGATTAATCAGAGAAAAATGGGTATATATTTGATACAAGCAGATTGCACAGTAAAATTATTCAGATACATATATGTAGTTGTTAATCAACGCCGTGTGGTATCCGGCTGAATAGAATAGTACCACCCTCAATTCTTACTGAGGTCTCGTAAAAGGCGACTAAGGTAAGTTGACCCACCGTGTGATATTCGGTTTAGTAGACCAACCTCTTTCTTACCGAGGTGTCGTAAAATACGACTAAGGTAAGTTGACGTCAGGCAGGCGGCCGGTCGTATAAACGCAGCCAAATTATGTTACAGCATGTTTATAACATGTTGTGCCGACCCCACTTAGAGTGGGATAAGGGCAGGAGGATGATGATATGTAGTTGTTAATCAGACCCAAGAGTATATGTAGGCAAAGAAGAATTGTTCAGTAGATTATGATGGGAATTTGTTTCCATTATGACTAAAGTTCTTAATGGTAGATGTATTCACCCATCCAATAGCAATTATCTCAGATTCCTACAAGATCTTAACTAATGCTGAATATAAGGATTCTTAAATACTTGTTACTTTTACAATTACGCGACACCTACACAATTTACAATTTAAAAAAAAGTAATTACACTATTAACCTAAACCTTCCGGAAGAATTGCACTACCTTTTAGTAAAAACCGTACAAAAATTCGTTTATTATAATGAGAAAATCGATCACATATAGACAGATAGCCTTTAAGGACTTTATTTTATAATAAGTATAAGGGCCTGTTTCACAAGTTACCGATAAACTGTCAGTTAGCTTATTCGAAACATATCTGACACATATCTCGGAATTTTGCGTTTCTCAGGTTTCTGATAGGCTTATTAAGCACTTGAAAGTCCCTAATAAGTTAACAGGTAGATCATGTGACTGTTAGTTTGTTTATCTGCTAGATAGCAAATATCTATTTCAAAATGGCCGCGATTTTATTTTATTAAATTTTTTCACTTCTTAGTCTCTTTTTAGAGACATTTATCTGCTACTTAGTTTATTTGTCGGTTAACTATTCGACACTTTAACAGTAACTTGAGAAACAGGCCCTAAATATAGAAAAAAATGAAATTTTGTGATGAATTATTAGTCTACTTTAAATTAAGAATACACCCGCGTTATCCGCGGCAACCAATAACACCCCTCTACCCTCCCCTGCGTCGTACTGTTCATGGCGTAAACTCACCTGTACCTAGACTTTGTAAGACTCTTAGTAAACATAGTACTATAGTTGACATTTACTGAGACATTTTAAATGAATTTAGGAAAAAAATATTAAAATCTTAGTGACTTTAGGGAGCGCGGTTTTATTTGTACTTTTCTACATATTTTTTACAATTAGTTATAAGATTTATATTGTTTTTTAGTTTTTTCGCTTTTAAGTTTTTTGTTAAATATGTAAGCTTCTTTTATGATAAATGCGGTGTTTACTTTAAAATAAGTGTAACATTTATAAAGAAATTCTAGTAAATAAGAAATTGTAAATGCTTCAATGTGTGTAGTTGTAAGTAAACCTTTTAAATAAATGAATGAATGCTGTGTTTCAGAATCCCAACGGCCGGCCAGCAAGCGGCGCAAGCGCAAAGGCAGCGCGGGCGCGAACGCTGCGCCGCCCGCGCCCGCTAAGAAGCGCTCCCCTGGACCTAACTTTAGCCTCGCCTCGCAGGTAACTATTGCTCTTGTATTAGAAGCAACTTGTTAGACAATACCAGTCGCTAATAAATACGCAAACTTGTAAGACGTTTCATTAAAAGTACCTGGGTGACTGAGCCTAACTCGGTAATTTTTAAAATGATGTAAAAAAAAAATTAAAAAATAATACGGCAGGTGGAGCTCTACCCTAGGTATTTTCACCCTCTTGACCGCTCGTTCCCCAAATGACTTTACGTTTGGCAGCGAAAAATTGTGATTGTATTCAACATAAATTTCAAAAAAAATTTAGAGCTCGAAAACAGGGATAAAAAGACATTTTTTTTTTAAAATGAAACTTATCTAGATCGAGTTTTCTCCCCCAAAACCCACTACATGCTGAATTTCAGGAATATCGTTGGAGCCGTTTCAGAGATTCTGAAAATATATATAAATATTAAAGATATATCTCCACCTGCATTACTTTGATTTTGCTCCATATTAAAGAAGTCCACAAGCAAACACCATCAGCACAGCTCTCAACCCCAGTCTATTGACTTCATAGAGTTATTATAGTAGAGTAGGGAAGCCAGCCATTAAATATTCCCTATTAATATAGAGAAAGCACATGACACTATCTATCTGTCGCTCTTTTATGTGTGTTTAGACTAAGATATACGAATGTTTGTGTATTGGTTTCGTTTGGATTCAAAATGAAAATTTTGTTAATTCAAATAAACTTGTGAACAAGTTTTGAATCGTCAATTCTACTGCTGGTTCAGAAAGGTGTTCCTAACGAGAAGAGCCAGCAATAAACTCGGCGGTTGCTCTTTTAAATTCGTATTACTAGTTACATTTAGTTATTACTGTCTTGTACAGGGTCGAAGAGTAGCTACGTCTAGCTCTATAGCAGTGATTCTCAACCTTTTTTTGTTGCGGCACATATTTAACGATTTCAAAATTTGACGGCACACAAAGAAAAAGATAAAAATTATTTACTTACTACATACAACACACTGTATAAATAGTTAATGACAAAAATGTTAAATATACGAAATAAACTAATATATACTACTATATTAACTAAAGGTTTATTAAGGGATTAATTACAAGCTAATAATAAAAATATTTTTCCTTTTAAATTATATAATTTAATAATATTAACATTATTATATATTTGCACAATTTGACGGCACACTTTTGATTTGGCGGTTCACAAAAGTGCCGCGTGTCCAGTCCAGTGGTTGAGAATCACTGCTCTATAGTATAGTAGGTTTTCTATTGCAAAAGCTCTTCCTGTAGGGGTATATTGAATTAAAATGAAATGTCTAATAACCGAGTCGTTAGTAACAGTAACTGTTGCCAACTGTCCGGTACAAGTGTGGCATGTTCCAGGACGTGATGGTGGTCGGCGAGCCGTCCCTGATGGGCGGCGAGTTCGGCGACGAGGACGAGCGACTGATCACCCGGCTCGAGAACACGCAGTACGAGGGCGACGGCGTGGAGTGGAGCAACCCGCCGCCCGCCTCGCCCGCCAAGACGCCGCCCGGCAACCACTGACCTCGGCTGATAAATAAATAATATAGGCCTTTACGGATACCACACACATTATACGGCGTTTTTGTTATACAGACATTCATTTTACCTACCTCTCCACCCTTCGTCCTTTTAGTAAACGTTTAAACTTTTAAAGGTGCGTACAGATATCGAGAGGCGTACGTTGCGAATGGTTCGTCTCGTAAGCCTCTAGCTGTGTGGACGTGTGTGCACACAGTGAGCATTCACGTCATACGATCGTTGCGAACACTGCGTCAGTGAGAGCCCGTGCGCTCCGTGTTGACGGACGTTTTGTTTGCGTCCCACGCTCATAAGTCATAATTTAATCGGTTCATAAAAAATCGTTTTTGTCCATTAGTCTTTTCTCTTTTTTTAATATTTTATGAATTACTATATAGGCCGCAGTTGAAATTTACGTACATGTTTCTCCTTGTCGGAGGCATTTTTCTACTGATGAATACTATGCGTGGTTGCATAGCATGTGTCATTCGGGACGCATGTTTAAATTTACCGTAAGTTGAGGCATGCGTGACGAACTATTCGCGACGCACGGCTCGCGATGTCTGTACGCGGCTTAATACAAATATATTCGGTTCGAAAAAAATGGGCATCAACTGAGTTTACTTTGCACAGGTTAAAAAAGCTTTAACCAAAGTATCATGTCCCAACCGTTGACGAATTCTCTCGTCTGGAGCCAATCCTGGCAGTAGTATCAGGTCATGCTTATCATAAACACGCATTGTCATCGGATAAAGACTATTGCTAATTACAATTATATGTCATCGAATTAAATAAAATGAATGAAATGAAAAGATCCTGATAAACATTTATTGAAAAGGAACGTGTCATGATGAAAATTTTAGAACGCATCTAATTTTATGTCAGTGTGACATGTTGTCAACACGTCACTGATGATTTTCAAAGGCGCGTTCCGAATAGAATTACCAATAAATATAATTTTTCTTAATTTAATTTATTCGCTCATCGTTACTTTCAAATGTTATAAAAAAATTATTCATAAATTTGAGTCGACAAATTTATTAGTAAATAGTCATTTATACACACAATTTATATATAAATTAAAGAAGAAGTACTTTTCGACTCCAATTCAAATATCTCGTGACATTAGTGTATCGATTTGGCATACACCTTTCACTTTTGCATTAGCAGGCGACGTTTTGACATTCAGCAATACGTGGACGGTGAACTAATATAGTAACATTATTAAAATCATAATTTTAACATAAACTCTGCCAAAACAAATACAAAATGGTCATAATCTTAGCTCTGTTTGCCGTCGCAATAAGCGGTTCATTGGCACAAAGTTGTCAGAATCCTCAAGTAGAAGCCTCTTCTTTTACAACACTGGATGCCACTGTGGTCACACATATAGCCTATATTGCTGAATTTACATTGAAATGTGATAATCCTTTGCCAGAAAACTACGCATTATACGCCGAGGTTGAGGGAAAAGCCTTGTCTGCGGCCCGCGTTGGATCTAATAAATATCAGGTGAACTTTTTCTCTATTCATTTTTTGACTTTTGTTGGACCGGTAAGTGGGAAATTAGGGTTTCCAATTAAGAAGTAACTGCAATCATACTACTTGACTATATTGAATTTCTGACCCTCATTTGGTCAGCCATATGACTGCACAGACCAATTTAAGAAATCTGAAATTGTACCTGAACTTTAGGTTTTGTCTTGCCAAGTCAAAGTGCTTTGTCAAGTCTGAAATTTTCCACAAGAATTGTTTTCGTTGGTTACAAGAGAGACTTTTATATTTTAGGTGACACATTTCAGGGTTGATAATTTTTTTTCTGAACATATTTAATAATAAATACACTATTCATGTCATTTATTTATCTTGTAGAGACAGTAACTATTCAAAGACTAGATTATATTCCATATGGCTATATAGAAATAGGTTCACTAAAAATGAGAATCTAATTCTTGTAATTGATTGGCTATAAAACATCTTTCTCTGGTTAGATATACATAAACGGTAAATCTAAATTGTGTTAAACTTTCAATTTATAACCAAGTGATTAATTGCAATATTCTTTTAGCTTAGACCCACTTAAACTATGAATGTTAACTTTTTATCACAATAAGAACAAATACTGCTTTCTTTAAAAAAAAGGCTAATGTAATTATGTTTTCAGGTGTCCTGGACGGAGGAACCATCCAAGGCACGCTCTGGTGTACATGAAATCCTAATCCTAGATGAAGAGGGCTGGGCCTCTCTTCGACGAGCTCGCCGTTCAGACCCTGCGGCAACTGTTGCACCGTTATTAGCTATTCAATTGCAACATCCAGGAAGTAAGCATACTAAAGATATATTAATGGACAAATTAAAAACAATATCCTTTTAAATTTTTCTCTTTTTCCATATAATGAAATTTTCACCATCTATGAAGATTTAGATGTGATTTCATGAGAGTGAAATTAAACTATTACTTTCTTAAAAGTGTTGCTTCTAAGCTTTACCTGCACACAAAATTATATGTTTAAAACTGACTCATATAAATATGAAAATTTCTTTAAATAAATTCTCATAGTAAATTAATTTACATATATTAAATGATTCTGATTTAAAAAAAAGACATTTTTTGTGCATAATAAATCTTAAGAGTCATTTTTGGCAGTTCACGTTGCTGTTATATAGTATTTTAATTCTCATAATCTTTTGCAGGCT
The DNA here is from genome assembly GCA_029227775.1 of Morpho helenor. Taxonomy (NCBI): domain Eukaryota; kingdom Metazoa; phylum Arthropoda; class Insecta; order Lepidoptera; family Nymphalidae; genus Morpho; species Morpho helenor. The sequence continues at coordinate 8,939,630 of JARGCU010000011.1, forward strand.
ACTCTGGTCCATGGGTGAACTCCGAAGTGCTCGCAACAGTGCTCTCCATTGTAGTTGCATACACTGCTCTTAGGAACAAAAGCAAAATCCTAGCGTAGTTATAGTACATTGTTATTTTTATAAAGTTTAAATTAAATTTTTAAATAATTTACTTACTCTGTGTTTTACTTCATTATTTAATCTTGATTGAGTTGGAAGTAACTAGAAACTTATAGGTAATGTAAGGAGTTTCAGGATAAAAATAGGCAGGGCATAAAATAATTACATTGGTAGTGGGCCATATGTGTAGGAATCTCAAGTACTCTAGTACCAGCAATTTGTGCCATCTAGCGACAATATAAAAACCATGAAGTAGCTACTGAAATTATTCAAATAAAAGTTGACAATCAATAAAACAGATTTTTAGCACTGAATATTTATTTTGGCAGTGTACAAGGAATGTATACAATTTATAGAATATGGCGTTACTATGCCGAGGTACATAATAAAGGTAATTATATTATTATTTTAATCATCAAAATATTGCTAAATATATATTGCAGATGCTATCAGTGTTCATCATACCTTTTATGCGTGCATGGAGTTTAATTAAAATGATTAAAGCTGTTTCCATTATATTATGTGCATTAAAATACTTCTCTTATACATGCAACACTTATGTGCCTTAAAACACTTCACTGAGGAGAATTTTGTAAGGTGTTCCTTTCACGTGACTTCCGACACTTTACTTAAATGAATTAATATTTAATGCTCATTTACGACTTTAAAACTTCTTTTCTGTGGTTACAAAGTTTCAGTAAAATGATTAAAGCTGTTTCACTTACGTCAATCAAGCACTTCACTTTTAACGTATCAACTAAGTTAAGTAATGCGCTTTGCTAAGTGAAACTATGTTAGGGTTTGCTCTCGCGCTTCTACACTTCATTTAAGTGAATTAATATTAACTGCTATTTCATATTATTAGATTTCGTATATCATTTACGACTATAACACTCTTTTGTGATTGGAAAGTTTAACTAAAATTATTAAAGCTGCTTCACTTATGTCAATTAAATACTTCACTTATAAACGTTTCACTTAAGTGACTCAAGGCGCTTCACCGAACTTGGTAAGCTGTTCTTACGTGACTTTCACTCTACTCGCTTTGGTCTTTTTACTCGCTTTGGTCTCTTTCCTCATGCTCTGAGGGCAGCATCTAGCTCGGCGAGCTGCATCGTGGCCCTCCGCAGCATCTCAGCCTGTTGCTGGCTGCTATCGTTGAGCGCGGACATGTTCTGTTTGAGGGACGATAGCCGGGCCGTCACTCGTTGCTTCTCCGCTACCAAGAGCTGATGGGCCTTGGTGCCTAGAAGATAATGGTTAAGTTAAATAACAACATTTTCGTATCAATAAAAAAAATCTTTGTTTTTCTTCACATAAAGTAACACTTGTAATAGTGTTTTTCTTAAGAATAAAAATAAAAATGTATGTGAGACTGAATTTTGTACTAGGTGACCTTTTGTACAAATAACCAGGCTTTCACCTTTGATCAATTAATTAATGGGCCAAAACTATGCGTCAATGGTCAAATTTATATGGTGAATATTTCAGTGAGTCAATAAGTCTTTTATATCGCTCATACAAACTTAAGAATATTTGAATAGTTCTCTTACTAAACCTACTAAGTACCTAATTTATGGCTGACCTGAAAAGTATGCGTTTTGAACCTGTTAAAATATTAACGCCTGGTACGGATATATTGGCTGGCCTGACTGGCCCGTTGGAGCAGAGGGTAGTGACCCTGCCTTCAGCTCCGCGGGTCGCGGGTTCGATTCCCGCCGAGGGCTAACATTTATGAATTTGTTGGTCTTTGAGCCTGGGTGTATATTTGTATTTAAGTATGTATTTAAAAAATATATATGTATATATTCACCAGTTGTCTGTCACTCATAACACAAGTATTAAGTTACTTACTTTGGGGACGGACGACCGTGTGTGTAAGTGTCTCATATATTTATATTTATTTATTGACTTTATATATGTTTGTATTAAATTAGTGAAAGGTTTCTTACCTAATAGTGGTAAGTAGTCACTGGCGCGCTCGGAACGCACGTCAAGGGTGAACCACTCTTCCTGGTCCGAGTCAGATGATGGGAACTCCTGCAAAGAAGACGCTGAGGGCTATATAACCGGAATAGAAGAAATCAGATCATACGATGATCCGCCATGTCCGTTCTTTAAAACAAAATTGGGACAATGACTTCTGAGTTAAAATATTTGAGCCTTACTAACTAATGACGCCTAGATTACACCTCCAAAAGGTCCGAAAATCATTTGTCGGTCTCGCTACACGTTTTTATAACAAAATTCCTCAACATTATCTAGACTTGCCTTTACACAAGTTTAGAAATTATCTCAAAACGATGTTGCTACATAAAGCTTACTATACTATTGAGGATTATTTAAGTGATAGCTTATCTTAACTGCAGTCAGCTACGCATCCAGCTGCAACGATTATCTTGTAACCATCAAATTGTAATAATTTTTTAAAAGATTATCCGCCGAGTTTTTTGCTGATTTTTCTCGGTAGGAGCAAACTTCCGAATCAGTGGTAGCTTCTTTAAAACATTTGACGATTCAAAAGTACTGTAAACAGTCCACTTGAATAAAGAATATTTTGAATTTGAACTTAATGTTGTGTTTTTTTGTGTTTTCATTGTTCTCTTGTGTTTACGCCGTGTGGTATCCGGCTGAATAGAATAGTACCACCCTCTTTTCTTACCGAGGTGTCGTAAAAGGCGACTAAGGTAAGTCGACCCGCCGTGTGGTATCCGGCTGAGTAGAAAAGACCACCCTCATGTCTTACCGAGGTGTCGTAAAAGGCGACTAAGGTAAGTTGACTCACCTTGTGGTATCCGGTTAAGTAGAATAGACCACCCTCTTTCTTATCGAGGTGTCGTAAAATACGACTAAGATAAGTTGACGTCAGGCAGGCGGCCGGTCGTAAAATACGTAGCCGAATCATGTGACAACATGTTTATGGCATGTTGTGCCGACCCCACCTAGAGTGGGATAAGGGCAGGAAGATGATGATGATTGTTCTCTTGTGTTTATTTTTAGGTTTTTAATTATAACATTATAACTAAGAATCATCTGATATCCTATAATTGGTACTACATAATTAATTTGAGACTATAAAGGATATTTTTTGGATTATATTATATGTAATGGAAACCCGAATAGTTAAATAAATAAATACGAAAAAAGGGTTCAGGTGACCACGACCCTCAGCAATTCAAATTCATTTTTTTAATTCAAATAAACTTGTTAACACAAGTGCTTTTGAATCAACAATTCTACTGCTGGTTCAGAAAGCTGTTCCTACCGCGAAGAGCAAGCAAGAAACTCCGCGGTTGCTTTTTTCAACATAATACTTATAACTAGTTACATTAAGTCATTACTATCTTGTACAGCGTCGGACAGTATCTATATCCACGCATTGTCGTTTAAATAATCCTCAACAGTATAGTAGGCTTGTCGTATCAGCCTCTTTTAAACTGCTGTAATGGCAGTGCTGAAATTGATTGCGGAATTTTATTATAGAATCTTATACCAAAACCCACAAACGAATTTCGTACGTTTGCAAGGCGCAAAGCAGGAGCCGCAAGCTTATGTCGGTTCCTACTTTGTCTATTATATACATCACCTATCGTTCTATAACTCTTTATATTTTTATGTACAAAAATTAAATTACTTAAAATGTATTGTGAAGCAAATGTAAGAATACCTATTTCCTTAAACTTCTCTCGCGGACTTTGTCGTAAAAGACGACTAAGGTAAGTCGATCCGCCGTTTGGTATCTGGCTGAGTAGAATAGATCAACCTCATTTCTAACCGAGGTGTCGTAAGAGGCGACTAAGGTAAGTTGACCCACCGTGTGGTATCCGGTTTAGTAGAATAGACCACCCTCTTTCTTACCGAGGTGTCGTAAAATACAACTAAGGTAAGTTGACGTCAGGCAGGCGGGCGGTCGTAAAAACGCAGCCACATCAAGTGACAGCATGTTTATAACACGTTTTGCCGACCCCACTTAGAGTGGGATAAGGGCAGGAAGATGATGATTTTTATGTACAAAAATTAAATTACTTAAAATGTATTGTGAAGCAAATATAAGAATACCTATTTCCTTAAACTTCTCTCGCGGACTTAAATTGTAAATTGTATGGCTCTTTTTTGTAATACAATTTTTTTTTCATTATCCACGCATTTACCCCATAACAATAGTCCGTAAGACATAATGCTATGCAATGAGAGACTTAGGTACTGAAGTATTTGTAACTCACATCGTACAGGCTGTCGTCGTCTTCGGACTGTGACTCCCCATCGGTGGGCACCTCCTCGTCCATCTGCTCGGGCCGCATGATCCGCTGCCCCCTCTCCCTTTCGGGCTCAGACTCGAAATTCTATAAATAATTAAATAAATAAATATATGGGACACTTACACACACGCTCGTCCGTCTCCAAAGTAAGTAACTTAATACTTGTGTTATGGTAGACAGACAACTGGTGAATATATACTTATATATTTTTTAAATACATACTTAAATACAAATATACACCCAGGCTCAAAGGCCAACATATTCATTTATAGAAAATGTTGGCCCTCGGCGAGAATCGCACCCGCGACCCGCGGAGCTGAAGGCATGATCACTACCCACTGCGCCATCGGGCCAGTCAAAGCAAAAGCAGCAAAAAGCTTCTGGTAGCAAAAAGCTTCTAACGTTGAACCTCATCATGTAAACTTGTAAACAATTGTTTTTGAATCGTCAACTCTACTGCTGTTACTACCGAGAAAAGTCAACAAGAACGTTGTTTTTTTCAATATTTAATTCTTATTACTAGTACGGTTAGTACATTACTTGTACAGAGTCGAAGCGTAGCTACATATGTCCAAGCTTTCATATCAATCTATGGCTCAGTATGGCAATAGCCTTCTTTTAACAGTCTTTTTAAACTGCTATAATGGCGAAACTAGAATTGATGTGGAATTTTATTATAGAATCTTATAGCCAAACCCACAAACGACTTGCGTACATCGCCGATTTTTTTTATAATTATATATATTTCTATGTACAAAAATTAAATTTATAAAAATATACTGTGAGGCAAATTTAAGAATATGTATTGCCTTAAACTTCACTCGCACGGAATCACGAGGACTCAAATTGTAAATGCGTCATATAGTTCTTTTTTATTAATCAAACATTTTTCAATATACGCGCATTTACAATATTCTATAAAACATCTTTCCTTCAACCGATGGACGCCCACTGCTGTACATAGATCACGATCAAAATTTTAATTAAACACACCAAGTTCCACGTGTGTGTTGTGTGGTATCCGTTTGAGTAGAATATACCACCCTCATTTCTTACCAAGGTGTCGTAAAAGGCGACTAAGGTAAGTTGACCCGCCATGTGGCATCCGGTTGAACAGAATATACCACCCTCATTTCTTACCGAGATGTCGTAAAACACGACTAAGGTATGTTAACCCACCGTGTGGTATCCAGCTGAGTAGAATAGACCACCTTCATTTCTCACCGAGGTGTCGTAAGAGGTAAGTTACGAGTGGGATAAGGGTATGTAAATGATGACACTAATTTTCACGCGGGTGAAGCCGCAAGCACAGCTAGTTAATAATATAAATATACAAAAGTAATAATAAAATTATTTTGCTTTAATCCGCGATGAAGTAAAATAGAAAATATATATAATGCTAAATGTAGAGTGGACAATCCGTTTTCATACCTGATACATGCAGGATTCGTAAAAACACATGTACAAACCGTCACCACCGCCACCGCAACACACAAGCACTACATACGTTCACTATCACAAACTCAACAATCGTTTCGCCCCGCAACCGAAGCATCATCAGGAGATAGACTCCACGACCAAAAACGCAAAGCTCTAATAAATATAGATAATCACCTCATCCAGATCGAATTCATCATCTTCCTCAAGGAACTCCTCTTCATTAATGATCTCATCCGGTTCGATCCTCGTCTTCACAATCTGCTTAGTTCTGGAAATTTCTCTCGAAACTTCCTTTACTTTAGGTGGTTCTGTAATTTTTCTTGAGAGCTCCTTCTTGGGGGTGTGTTTTGGAGTGACGGATTCCCTTAATTTTGTAAAAGCGGCGTCTAATTTCGCTCTAGACAGTGCTGTGGACTTTTCTGATGCTAAAATAGGATAAACAGAAGAATCTCGTTAGTTTAATATCTAAGAGAAGCACAAAATATTTTTAATTTTAGAGTCTGGAAATGGATTTTTTTTAAATAACAGAGGTTTTTACGTTATAAAGGTTGTCTTCTCCCTGCCCTTTCCCACTCTAAGTGGGGTCGACACAACATGTTATAAACATGTTGTCACATGATTTGGCTACGTATTATATGACCGGCCGCCTGTCTGACGTCAACTTACCTTAGTCGTATTTCACGACACCTCGGTAAGAAAGAGGGTGGTCTATTCTACTTAACCGGATACCACACGGTGGGTTAAGTTACCTTAGTCGCCTTTTACGACACCTCGGTAAGAAATGAGGGTGGTCTGTTCTACTCAGCTGGAGACCACACGGCGTAAAGGTTGTATTCTACTAATATCATACAGGTGCATTCCTATTTTATTATTCTTTATTTATTTATAATAATAATAATAATTTTTGATTACTAGAACTATAGTGCAATAAGGTATTAAATAAATCTAAAATAAAATTAAAAATATTGTAATAACAATTAAATTTCATCAGTTCAATTAAAATTAAACAGATTCAATCAATACTATAATAAAATATACATTAATTTCACTCCTTAAAACCCAATAAGTTTTTACTTTCCCTAATATAAACACCATCATATTACCTATTTAATTTTTTTTGTCCAATATAATATGTTATAGGTAATTAGGAGTCGTGCTTAGTATGATAATTATTATTTGTATTTTATTTTTAATCGAAGTTAAATTGTACTATTCTATATATCTAAAGTTATAAAAAGTACAATTAAAAAAAAACTTGTTTTTTTACATATATAAATTTGTAATTTGAATACAAATGATACTTGAATGTATTCGAATATTGTATTTATTTTCGTCATCACAAACACAATCCTCGGTAGTATAGTGGTAAGTATCCCCGCCTGTCACGCGGGAGACCGGGGTTCGATTCCCCACCGGGGAGGAGATTATTTTTATATTATTTTTGCTTTTTAATTTTTTTTTCATCATTACTTCACAAACCGATTTTATTAATTTTTAAAATATGTTTATAAAATAAAATGTGTGTAAAATATATGTATTCATTTTTTTAAAGCCAGAAGTTTAACAAAATGAATGGTATTGAAATTTATTTCAATCAATTTTTAAATAAATATTTGTTTATTATTAAAACTTTATTTCATAATATAATAAACTGGCTATAGTTGCATTATCTCATCAACGATGTTCTATGTATAGATAATTCAGACAGATTTTTTTTCTTGTTTTGGTATGTATGTTAAAAACTTTTCTCGAGTTCTATCTACAGTCCAATAGTTGAAATCTATTGGTTGAAGAGAGAGGACCTCCTCTCTCTTCAACCAATAGATTTCAACTATTGGACATAGGTTTCTTCGAAGGTCTTGCATAACACACAATCTATGCCTATACGTAAAGCATATTACATAATTGAAGATTATTTGATTAATAAAAATTTTTGGATTTGAAAATACTTTCAGCTTCAAACAAGACTGTAATAATGAATAAATAATGTAAATTTAAATTTTTTAAAAGATTGTCATCAGTAAGAGCAACATTCCGAACCAGTTGTATCTTCATTAAATCTAATTGATTCTTGTTGACTCAAAACTGCTTGTAAAAAGCTTACTTGAATAAAGATTAAGACTAGGAGCTTTGAACGTGGATATAAGAAAAATAAAAAAATAAACCAAAAAGTGGTTGTAATATCAGGGGCTTGAGCCCAGGCATTTCCACTTCTTTAGTCCGCCCGTTATCCAATGAGCTATCTGAACTTTACAAATGACAGTTAAAATATCATTTACATTCTATTCAACATTTTATTTTATATTTTTAGCATTTTTTCAGTGCGCGAAAAATGACATCTTTTTTAAACGAAACCTACCTAGATCAATTTTCTCCCCCAAAACCCACTATATGCTGAATTTTAAGAAAATCGATGGAGCCGTTTCAGAAATTCAGAATATATATATCCATATCTATGCATATTATAAAACAAAGTCCCCAAGAGCTGTTTGTCTGTATGTGATCGATTTTCTCAAAATCTACTGAACGGACTTTTATACGGTTTTTATTAAAAAGTAGTGCAATTCTTATGGAAAGTTTAAGTTTAGTTATTAGTACAATACGGTTTTACGTCAATTGTGATAGGAAAAAGTTCGTGACACAGTGTTTTCCACGCGGGCGAAGTCGTGAGCACAGCTAGTATATATAAAAATATACATGATTAACTCATTTAAATATTAGAGATTTTGATTTGATTTGATCTTGTGCCGCCTTAATCCAAGGCTCCCCGCTACTTTTATAGCAGGGCTTCTTAAACTTTTTTATATAGCGACCCCCTTCAAGGTTAGGAAATTTTAAACGACCCCCTCCTCCATATAATGAAATATATATTAACCCTAGATGTAGATGTAATATCGCACTATTTTACAATGTAAATAACAGTTTTGCATTGCCACTTTTTCAAAAAATAGTTATAATAAAACTACAATAGTATTTTGTATGATTTTTATTTGTATTTATATTTGTACGTAGTGTGTATACTAATTTTAAAATTTTATTTATAATTGTAAACTAACCAATCATAAATTTAATAAAATCTATTTAATTAAATTTAATGAAAAGTGATAATGAAGGAACTTAGGAGGAGAAATATCAATAAATCTTTGTTAGAAAAGTTCTTTAAAGGACAGCTGCAGCCATGTAGTTGTACTTTGCGACGCCCCTTTCAGTAGTCTCGCGACCGCCCTGGGGGTCGCGACCCACAGTTTAAGAAGCCCTGTTTTATAGGATGGCTTTTTATAAGGTGGGGGGTCTAAACTCCGTTTTCCGGTCACCATTTTAGTAACTTGAGATCCCAACGTCCATGGGTTCCTCGCACTATATACAAAGCTCCAGCCACCTGCAATCCTCACCTGTTGATCTGTGTATGGTGACTAGCCTCTTGGTGACGCTGGTGGAGGCGTTGACCGGCTTCGCAGTGCTCTTTGATGCGTAGTTGCCCGCCTTGCGAGTGACGAACATCTTTTTGACCGTCAGACCTTCATCCGACGACTGCAAGTAAACATCAACTCTTAGCCATTATGCAAATTTTTTTTATTTGTGTGGTTTTCATGCAATGAGTCGACAGACTATGAGCAGATGTGGTGTTAGTCTGAATTTATCGTTCGGAGTTAACGACCCCAATGGAAAGAACTCTACGTTTCAGTCAAGTATATGGCGTCTTTTCAACCGGCGAATCGTCTGTGACAGTGTCAATTGCACCGCTAACTGATTCGGATGATTTCCAAGTCTTTTTATGTAGTAATACTAACACTAACACTACAAATAGTAGTGTTTTTCGATTACCTGTTTCATGCAATATCTTTTAATATCATATTAGCATTAAGTTTTTTTGGATTATAAAAATGGCTGGATTTGAAAAGCCTTTCAGTTTCATATAAGACCGCGGTTTAATAATGTAAAATTGAAAATATTAAAAGGTTGACCGCAGAGCTTCTTGTTGGTTCTTCTCAGAACCAGTTATAGCTTCATTGATCATATTGATCCTTGATTCAAAAGTACTTGAAAAAGCTTATTTGAATAAAGATTATTTATAGAATAAATAATTTATAGAATCCGGCGTTATTTTGCGGAGATCCATAATAATAAAATAATAATAAAATTGTTTTGCTATAATCCGGGATGAAGTAAAATAGAAAAAATCGCTTTGCGATTTTGTCGTGGCCTATCTCCTGATGATGCTTCGGTTGCGGGGCGGAACGATTGTTGAGTTTGTGATAGTGAACGTATGTAGTGCTTGTGTATTGTGGTGGCGGTGGTGGAGGTTTGTGCATGTGTTTTTACGAATCCTGCATGTATCAGGTATGAAAACGGATTGTCCGCTCTACATTTAGCATTATATATATTTTCTATTTTACTTCATCGTGGATTATAGCAAAATAATTATTATTACTTTTGTAAGATTACTTTGATTTGATTTCGTAGAGCTTGATGGAGCAGGACTATTTTCCTTATAACGCTTTATATTTTCCTGATATCAGTTAACTATCGCTGAGATTTTCTATGTGAATGACTGCGCATTATAAAGATTCTTAACAAACGCAGATTAAAGCAAAATAATTCTATCATTATATACTATACACTTTTATCATTATATATGTATATATCATTATATACATTATACTATACACTCTCACCATATCTGTATCGTCCTTGTCGCTGATGCTTTCAGGAACCGCCTTGGTAGGGTACTTCTTCAAGACTGGATTCTTAGCCACCCTCAGGCGGGCTACCTTAGCGCCCTGCGGACAAATGTACTACTTAAAACATATAAATTTACTAGCGGCCTGCCCTTGCTTCGCACGGGTATAAAATTTATATCCCATGTCAGTCAGTGTAAAAAAAATGATTAAAATAGTTCCAGTAGTTTTGATTTATTCATTACTGCCCGTGGCCCGCAAGCGTTAAATTTGGAGAAAAACAATTTCCTCTCCCTATACCAAGACGATTTCCTGCTATCTTTGGAATTTATAAAACTCATATAGTACATTTTTACTTATTTATTTTACCTATGTATTTTATTTTTACAATTAATTACAGAATGTCTTTTAACAAACTCTAAAAGATTCGAAGTGCTATAGGTCGAAGCGCGGCCTTCTCGCGGAATTTTAAATCTGTAATATCTCCGAAAATGTTCACTTAAATTACATGCTGTAAACGGCAATATTGATCTATATTAAATCAACGATTTATTTAAGGTACCTAATTGGATAAGGATTAATGCTGTATTGTATAAAAATTGCTTTGAACATAAGGCATCATTTTTCGTAAAAAGTAAATGACAAAAACTGCTATTGTGGGTTATCCATAAGAGATAGACATATACCATCGCGGACTTTTCTGTAGACCTTTTCATGGTGTACAAATACTTAGTACATCATTTTGATAAATCTCGTAGGGTTTAGCCTGCGTTTGCAATGTAAGCGGAAAAAAATGTAATTATTTACAGAAACCTCAAAAATTACAGTATTTCTCTACTTCGTATTGAATGTTATTATACGTACAAACCTTCCTCTGGGATCACTCTATCTATTAAAAAAAACCGCATCAAAATCGGTTGCGTAGTTTTAAAGTTTTATGCGTACATACGGAAATATGGACTTTGTTTTATAATATGTAGTGATAAAGAGGGAAAATTTATATGTATGTTTGTAATGTTTTCAAACAAAATTACTGGACCAATTTCAAAAATTCTTACACCATTGGAAAGCTGCATCTTTACTGAGCAACATAGGCTATATTAAATTTTCAAAAAATAATCCTTTATAAAAATGTCAAGTGGTGTAAAAAATTAAAAATTACACTGGTGAAACCGCAGGATTACTAGTAAGAAATAATTGTGCCAAATGTCATCGATATTGGTTCAGCGGATTCGCCGTGAAAGAGTAACAAACATACATCCATACTCACAAACTTTCGCATTTACTTTGACAACTTTGACGATTGAAAGAGCTTATTTGAATACAGATTATTTTGATTTGATTTGATTTGATTTAATATAATATTAGTAGGATAATACCGCCGTGTGGTATCCGGCTGAATAGAATAGTACCACCCTCTTTTCTTACCGAGGTGTCGTAAAAGGCGACTAAGGTAAGTCGACCCGCCGTGTGGTATCCGGCTGAGTAGAATAGTCCAACCTCATTTCTTACCGAGGTGTCGTAAAAGGCGACTAAGGTAAGTTGACCCACCGTGTGGTATCCGGTTGAGTAGAATAGACCACCCTCTTTCTTATCGAGGAGTCGTAAAATACGACTAAGGTAAGTTGACGTCAGGCAGGCGGCCGGTCGTAAAATACGTAGCCAAATCATATGACAACATGTTTGTAACATGTTGTGCCGACCCCACTTAGAGTGGGATAAGGGCAGGAGGATGAATATTAGTAGGATAATAATATAGCTACCTCAAATATATACTCGTCGTCATCGCTAGACTGCGAATCGTGACCACGTTTCTGTTCAGGATGTTTTTTTATTTCCTTCTTGTTTCTCTGTCTGTCCTCACCCAACATACGCTAAAAGAAAAGAAAATAATTAATTCGTAAAATCTGTTTACGTGAATATAATATTAAAGAAGTATATAAAAGTGAAAATATTAAGCGTTTGAGGTAGATAATTAGCTAACATAAGAATGCTGTAACATGATTTGGCTGCGTTTTACGACCGGCCACCTGCCTGACGTCAACTTGCCTTAGTCGTATTAAACGACTCCTCGGTAAGCAATGAGGGTGGTGTATTCTACTCAGCCAGATACCACACGGCGGGTCGGCTTACCTTAGTCACCTTTTACGAAACCTCGGTAAGAAATGAGGGTGGTGGTATTCTACTTAGCCGGATACCACACGGCTAATCTAATCCCCTTATATGTACTTATAAATAGCATGTACGATTTTTTTTGCAATACACACGGGAATACGCAACACAACACGTTCATATAACGCGGAACGAATGTACCGTGTTATAGGGTGTATTACAGTGATATTTCCAACATGCACGTTTACTCTATAACAGTATTCCATAAGGCAATGTTATAAGTAAGACTGTGATCACTCACCAGCAGTTCGTCCGTATCATTACCATCGTCCTCCGACAGTCTGGTAGACTCATCTATTTCGTTGACAACTTTTTTCTCCTCACTTGGTTTTCCATCAGTTTTTCTTACCAAGAACGCTCCTAACTCATCAGGAATCTCTGGCTGCAAGCCAACAATATATATAAAGTTCAAAATAAAATACATCAAAAACAGAAAATTAAAATAATTTGACAGCATCCATATTATAATTCAAATTCAAAATATTCTTTATTCAAATAAACTTGTAAACAAGTGCTTTTGAATCGTTAACTCTACTGCTGGTTTGGAAAGCTGGAATATATAAGACTTAAAAAACTCCTTTTTTCGTTCAGGAATAGGAAAAAAAGTACATAATTGATGGTAATTTAACACTGTTAAATTACTTTATTTACTTTTAATATTTTATTTTTACTTTATATACTATTAAATTTCGTTATATTCTTAATTGTTAGTCTATGCAAACATAGTCAACACTACTTTAAAGATAAATATATCTTCAAGTAGGCCTTTTATAGGCTTTTGATATAAAATAAATTCAATAATTAATAAAGAAAACTTTTATGCATATTTTGTGATTTAGTCACCACAAGTTATTTAAGAATTAAAAAAATGTCTACTTTGCATCATACAGCAATATATTTTTATTTAAAATAAATATTATTACTTATATTTTAAAGCTATTTGTACCATTAACAAACAGCTAAACTTCGACTAATAGTAAAGTATGGACTGTGTGTGTTCCTATACAAGTGCATTAGTTAGTGTCTTGCATATGTGTGAGTTTGCATAAGTTCTTATTGTAATACTATATATTTCGAACAAAAGATATTGTTTTCATACTGGCTGAGAATTCTCAAGATTGTTCAAAGTCTGCTCGATATCCTGTGACTTGGATACATCCTTTGTGCATTGTTCTTGGGCCTCATCATCTGGTATGCTAGGTGTTGTGTTTTCTTGGCTTGTGCTCACATTAAAATCACTCTTATCCTGGTCAGCCTATCGAAAAAAGTAAAAATAATTATAACACCTACAGGTAACCCACCCATAACAGTTTTGCTATAACACTATTTGCGACAAACCCTACTATAACACGGTTTCTTTACAACATGATGAAAAACTACAAATCCTTTGTACATACATGGACAAAGTATGTACATATGTTGTTTTTACTTTGTACATATATGACCTACTATAGCCGCGGCGTGGCTTGTTGCCCTATAGATACAGCGCTTCGGAAAGTATGTAAGCCCTTAGACCAGTGATTCTCAACCTTTTTTTTCGTTGCGGCACATATTTAATGATTTCAAAATTTGGCGGCACACAAAGAAAAAGATAAAAATTATTTACTTACTACAACACATTGCATAAATAGTTTGAGAAATTTTTTAAATATACGAAATAAACTATTATATACTACAATAATAACTAAACGTTTATTAAAGGATTAATTACTTAGCAGAAAATCTGAAGAATCTTTTCTTGAATACAGAAATGGAAAGGTCCACTGAATCAAAATCGAAAACGAAAATTCAAAAGGGAGCTGCAAAACTGTCTGGCTCTGTACTGCAAAATTTACAACTACCTAGTAAAAACCAGGAAGCAAAGGTCGATAATAGTTTTTGTTAAAGAAATCATTTCACCTAAATAGCTATTAAAAATGTATAACAAATCACTTACAGCAGGGTTATAGTCATCATCAGTTAGTATACCCTCACTCAGCCACTCTTCCTGCCCCTCATCCATTTCTTCTTCATGATCTTTAGCAGACATCTTAAATAATTCAACAGTTGCAATTTAGTTATTTTATATTTTTTTGAATTTAATTTTAAAATTATTTGAAACTTTCAATAAAATCACACACACATACCTCACACGATTTTACGACTGGCCGCCTGCCCGCCATCAACTTACCTTAGTCAACACCTTGGTAAGAATTTAAGAAAGAGGGGGAGAGGGAGTGTTCATTGCCTGACTTAATTATTGATTGTTATATAATAATTTATATGACCTAAATAATAATTAAAGTTAATAGCAGGCAACACAGGAATTTTCATTATTAGAATTTTCAATTTAACTTCATGGACAAGACATTAGATTCTTTAGAATCTAATGTTTTGTCTTGTTAGAAATCATGTTAAGTATCAATACTAGGCATTCATAAGAATATTATTTCATTAGTAAATACTTCAAAATTTCTTTTATATTTCAATATCCAACCTATTTACTTAAAAAAAAATTGTATACATTAAGTATGTATCAAATCTGTAAATACATAGCATATTTGTCTTTAAACAAGTTTAAGATGGCTAAGCAAATACACTGTATGCAAATACACAAGGTAAATTGTGAGAAATAAAAAAAATCCTATTTTAGGAACTCAATATATCTTTAAACATAAAATAATTAAAAAATTCTATAAATTTAACATTGTTATTGCGGTTTTGACTTCATACTAACCTCCATTTTCGAAACTTTTGCCGCTGGCTCCTCGTAGTCAGTCATCACGTATAATATAAAACTACAAACAAGTTTATATAATTTTTTGTGGTGTAATTGCAGTGTAAGATCGAAATATTAGTGCGAAAGTTAACAATACAAATTTCTAACCTTAAAAATCGATATTTGACAAGTGACAACCGACAGCACAGACTGCAACTTTATACTTACTTACTCTTATATTATAGTGTATTATCTATGTTCATTACTATATGTCCCTTGCAAAAATGTTAATGTGTGAATGCAGTGCTGCTAGGTCGTATTTGTAAAAATACAATGTTTTGAATCCAAAATAATGCATTTTATTGACGTGTATTATTTTATTACTATTGTTTTAAATTTTCTTGACGTAGCCATACACCACGAAATTTTTGCTTTAAAATCGTTTTTCTTTTTCGTAAACGGTCCTTCATCATCTCTTTTATAAATAAACATTGAATAAAATAATACTGTGATAATAATAAGTAATATTTACTACAAATAAAACTGAAATGTTTCAACTGATAGTCGAAAAAGAATATTATATGTATCATATTATTTATTATTCACAAGATTACAAAACTAGTTCACAGTGAACATAGAATATAAGAAATACTTACTTTGCCTTTTTTTAACATTACTATAATTACAGTGTTTTTCATACACTGTATTTTTTAAGATACAGAGTTTAATTTTCTTGTTGGATTTGCATGCTGCAGTTTCTTACCTTTTATTATTTTTATAACAGTGATTTTTAATATATTTTTTATATTATTTGTTTTGAGCTGGGTCTCCGTTGCAAGTCTGATTAAAACCTTAATACAATTTAAGCCTGGGTTGATCAATAAGAGAAAGAAAAAGCGTGGCTGAACATTGAAGTGAAGAACGGCTTATTTATTTATTAGAACTAGAAAAAACCTTCAGCCATATTTCGCAAATGTCAAATACTGCGACGAAAAAAGCTTTATATTACTTCCATTCACTTCATTTTCCTTTTTGGTTTAAAATTTTTTCGTCCAGTCCATAAATAACACACATGTATAAGCAAAAATCAATAGTAATTTATTAATTTACTTACAAAGTAATGTATGTTACATAATTACTCAATATATACTTTACTTTCTCTTTCTAAATAGCGCAACTATCTCGCATCAACCAGAACTTAATAAAAAAAATACAAACTAATAGGTCTCACACGCCAGTCGACATGAGGTCATTCGTTAAATTGTTCACATGATGAGGTCAAATATAAAACTACTGTGACAATGAGATCACAATAATAACGGTCCGTTTACGACCTCCAGATAAATCAAGGTTTGCTTAAAAGCTGGAATTAAGGCATATTTCTCATAATTTTCTCGATTACTATGTCTCAGATTATTTGTACGTGGTAAAAGGTTCGTCTCGGTAATAAGTACTAGGATATATATGGTCTATTTTTAATGAAAATTTGTTAATGCGTAAAACTGGAGTCATAGAATGAAATTTTGATTCAGCTATTCTGGACTTCTTTACATTAATCAATTTGGAACCTTACTAAACGGAATTTCTTGAAAAAGAACTATCTCTTTATAAATTAAAAGTTTTATATATAATTTATAGAATTAGGCGCTACTTTTGCAAAATTCCATAACACAAAAGCAATAATGAAATTATTTTGCTAAATAGCAATAAAAAAATTAAAATAATTTTATCATTTCTTTAGTTTTATATGCATAAAACGGAAATTCCTCCTTCATTATTTTCGTACTGATCTAAATATAACCTTATTAATTATATATATTTTCATGAAAATTCTTAATTACCGCCTGCGGTAATATATATTTTTTTGTGATATTTTCTAGGACAATTATTTTAAATTATATTGTGTAAAAACAATATAAATCTTAAATGCCTAAGTTACTATCATACTTATTAGTACAATAATTAATACTAAATCAGTCAAAATAACTCCGCCAGTGTACGGCTTATTATCAAAGATAAATTATTGTTGTATATAATTTATTATGACAAGTATCTAAATGAACAATACAGATTATATTTATATCAAGGTGAAGTCAGTCTAAGACCTTTGCTTACATCACTGACATTCCCCTATTTTAATACATTTATTATATTAGTGCAAGCATAATTAATATCCGTTTTGCAGTATAGAAGAAAGCGAGAAAACAGGCACACAGAAATGAGAGACTATTATAGACTCATTCGGGTCATACCATACAGGTTTTATGATCTCAGTGCTTTAGTTACTCGTATGAACTGATTGTAGCGCTGTTTTGACTTATTAAAACGTTAATCTTAATTTTTATAACGTGTCAAATCATACTATGGAGTTGAAAAGAGTGATTCACAAGTATCTTTCCCAATACTAAATCTAAAAACAACTTATTAGTGTAAGGTATGACCCAAATAAATCGTAATAGTTAAAATATCTACCATTTTTAAGTGTTCTAAAAAGCTACATCCATCTAAAATAATATATACACAATTCCACACAAATTTTACTATCAAGAGTGTTGTCATTTTGTACTTTGCAAAAAGGCACAAGTTTCGTTTTTAAATGTTAACGTTCATTCGTTCCATTTTTCATAAATAAACTAGTACAAACTTTGGAGCAATGTTATTATAAGTAACCTAGTATACTAATAAAAAAATTACAATTCTAACTTTCAATTTATTTAACACATGTGCATTCCTTTACGTTATTTTTATATATTTCAAACCAGTTTCACTAAACCGTGTGCCATCTATGAGTTTTTAAAATAAGTAACTATCTTACGTGAGTGACAAAACGATGATCTACTAAGTTATTTAAATGTACATATCACTTATATATACAATAATTGATACTTATAAAAACCTAAAAAAGAATTTAATGTGTGACCTCAAATATATCAGAGTTATAATACAATTGTCTTCAACAAACATTTATACACTATTATATGCACATTTTATTTTATTGGATTTAAACATCATATTAAAACTGTTTAAAGAAATTAAAAATATTTCATGAAAGATTTTGTTGACTTTAACCGGACTTACTACAGCAATCTCGTTCATTTCATTGTCATTCTGATACTGTCAGTGTAATAAAAAATAAATTTAACGAATGACCTCATCAATCATAATCAACTCTTTGATTGCGTAATATACCCACAATAAATTTAAATGTTTATAATGACTTTTGCTATCAAATTTCTTCTATTACTTGACTACTTATTATGAGTACGCTACGCAACAAGTTTTCAGTTTACGATTTAACAATTGACCTCAGGAATCCGTTATAAAAATTAACATACAATCTCATTACTCTAAAGACACGTTCGGACTGACGAGCGGCGGTCTCAAATAAAAACATGTCATATATTGCGATGAACTCGGATCAACCGAAATAGCCGTATATATTAGATAGCCGCTTGTCAGTCCAAACGGATATTAATATAATTTATAAGTACAAATAAACTTAAAATTGTCTCAGAGAAGCATTCTTAGTTCCTAATAGGTATTTCATACATATACACACTCATTGAGAACAATGTATAAACATTCGAATAAAACTATTTTAATGGATCGGATAAAATGCAATTAATATATACATATAAAAAAAACTATAACGACATCATTCAGAGATATAGAAGTTAGCATGGTAATTTTTTTACAGAATCCTAAAGAAAGTGTAATTTTTTTTAGATGAATACTAATTTTATATTTTTCTTTTATTTATAGTAGAAAATAAATATTTTTATTCATAAACCATTTTCGTAACTTAGTCTCAGCTCACTAAGGTAAAATTAAAGATTTGCTGCCCGCCATGCCATAAAACATCTGTGCACTAGGGACAGGCGCGTACGGTGCGTCATTTATCGATACTTAGAAGAATGAACAAATAGTACGCTCTCGCGCGCGTTACATAATATTTTAAGTGCAATTTAAGAAAAATTATGGTCTATATTGAGCGCCGGCAATGAATTAATTAGTTTGCAAGGATAGTTTTATAATGATTATTAGGCTTTTGTATTTGTAATATTATAATAAGTATATATTTTGACAAATAAATATGTAACTATTAAATAGTGTTCTTTTTATTTTACATTTTCTTTTTTCATAACAAACACATCGACACGTTAGTGGTGCGTCACTAAGCCTACCGTAAGGCCCGTAGGTGCGACAGAGAGCGCAACAGACTTCATATTTTATTAAACGCGGGCAGGGACTTTTTGATACTAGTATAAAACATCAACAAAATTAAGTATAAGCAAAACCCAATCTAGAGAAAAAGAGCAAAGAAGATAAACTTTTATATAGAAACTTAAGGTCAGCTGAATTAACTCACTTCCTGTTTTTTGCACATATTATTTATTTAGCACATAATATATTCATTATTGATTTAGAAATTTTAAATTTATTAACTTCCCACACCAAATACATCTTCATCTCTAGGACAAATAAAGTTAACTCTTGTTTTGAGTTTAAATTTAATTAATAGATAAATAGATCTAAATATAGTTATTTAGATCTATTTATATTTAGACTAGGTTTTATGTACTTAAAGACATTTTATTATCGCTCAAACAGATGGTTATGTATGGATTAAAAAAAAACAAAGTTTTTATTTTTAATTTGAATGTTTTAAATATTTATCTATCTGATGTCTAGTATCATAAAATTGCAAACTTCTATTAAAATCATTTACTAGAGATGTACATATCGAACTGGTAACTGTACAAAAATATTTTAATAATAATCCACTAAAATAGCCTTATTATAACCGGTAACATTTAATTTGAACAGGCAACTCTTTAATTAGTTTAAAGGATGCGACCACATTTGACGTAAATAATGGCAACTCTTGCTTGCTCATACTAGCTTGTTGGCTTAAGTTGAGGGTTTAATATTAAAACAATTTTATGCAATGGACCTGTAAAAGATATTTTATATTATCAAATCTTCTAAAAATTGTACCGTGAAATTTTTACTCAATAATTATGCCAAAGGCGTATTGCAAATTGACCGGCTGTCTCCAACGTGCCTTGACGCTTTCTAAATCCAGAAAGATATTATCCTTTTTATTCGTCCCGACCTGGAATGTGGTCACACCCTAAAATTTATCTAGCAATTACAATTAACGCGTTCTAAACTTTTTCATAATAATCACCTATCTATAAATATTTTACACTTTATACAGTCGAGGAGGAAAAAATAAAAAAATATTAAATTTTCGTTGTATTCGATGGTCATAGCATCCAGTAACTTAGGACGCCCAGACTGAATAGCCTCTCCCAATATTGGGATACATCGTTTTGTCGAGGGATCTATGAATCGTTTGACATTCTGTTATATCAGTTGCCGTTCGGAGGTTAAATTCAGTTTTTGATTTTTTATGTGTCAACAATATTTCATACAATTAATATACCAACAATATTTCTATATATTTACTAGTAATATCTCGTGGTTTCACCCGCGTACATACCTATCTTATGGCAGTGGAAAGTCGGACTATGGATTTAATTTTTGTTCAATATATCATCAATAGTTTCCGCAGCGCATGCTTTTTATGACTAATTTTTACAACATATGACATTTTTATTACGGATTTGTTTTTTTTTTTAAATGTAATATCGCCTTTGTTGCTAAGCAAAGATCCAGCTTTCCAATGGCGAAAGAATTTTTTAAATCGGTTCAGTAATTTTTGTGTGAAAATATTACAAACATACATATAAATTTTTCCTCTTTACAATATTAGTATAGATAACAATATAATTAGAATATGGTTAATTTAAAAGATAACAGCCTTTAAACTGATGTGCTTAATTTAATAGAATATTTAAGTCTGGTAACCTTGGCATTTGATTTATTACTACACTAGTAATTATCAGTACACCAACATTACGAAACGCCATTATTGAAAACTAAAATGTCTATTTTACGAGTCATGCTTTCTATACCTACCCTCCTCTCACTAGTAAGAAAGACGACCTGAAAAAAGGTTGTAGGGAGCCATTGAATCCGGGCTATTGATTGGGTAAGAATATATAAGTATATAAGAAATTTATTCCCCTCCTCGACTGTGCAAACATCAGTTCGTATGTACAATTAACGACGAATTATAATACTTTATTTAGAAACACTATCGTATCGTATCGTTGTAAACACTATCGTAAGTGTATACTGCTACTTTAAGTGTAGGAAGGGACAACTATAAACTAGCATTTAAAACGACCATGGCGGCTGTACACTCTCTGCGAGACACCCCGAGACATCTCGGTAAGTCTCGCCCGCTCGCGTTCTCGTGTTTGTTTTTGTGCGCGAGTCAAAGAGTCTCGCGCCGCCTAACACAAGCACCGAGCGCGTCGCTGTTCACTCTCGAGTATACATGCTTACTCCAAGCATACACGCTTAATCTGAGCTTACACGTCTCGAGTTAGACATAGCAAGTGCTCTCGTGCGAGAGTGCACAGCCGCCATAACTGTCTTCTAGCATGAAGAACATTCAACTTGAACAGTATCCTTATATTATTACCAAAATCCCAAATCGTGGATGGGACAAAACACTTCACCTCTCACAAGAGTATAATTTTTTTCTCTAATTACAATAATAAAGCGGATTTTCGTTAATAAACGAATTTTTTATGATCTACGACTATTTTGCTCGTCTGAATAGTCATATTTTTTGTTGTTTACATTCATTGAAATTAAAATTCAAACTTATCAATTATATTCGGCTGTTACAATTTTAAATAATAAAAATAAGAATTTCCTAGTGCAAACATTTTTAAGGGCACAGAGTGTGATATATAATTTATTACACAGACGTGTGGAGGAGTGGAGGCTAAGCTAATGATTTCAGGTTGTTAAACTGTTTCTGCCATGGATTTCAAATACCAATGACAGTATCATAATAGATGTATAAATAGTATTAAATTAAAAAAAATAGCGATAGCGACATTCTGCTATCATTCAATTGAAAAAAAAACGTCATAGTCAACTAATAAAAATTTACTTTTGTAAGCTTTTGTTCACATAAGGCAATTTGGATGTAGATTTAGCTAATGGATTTTCATAATGTTATGGTATCGAATGACCATTAAATACTGAAGGTTTTGATCTAAATGCTGAGTCTATTATAGTGATGTGAGTCCTATGATAATGATGTAGGCTTTTATAATCCAATGTGATTTGTATCAATTAATATGAATAGAAGATTTCTGATTTGGTCACTCGAGTGTTGAGGCACAAAAAATATAGCTCATTCCTGACTATAAGATCAGTCAGGAGCTATCTAGGAGCTAGGAGTCTAATGACCATTTTTTAAAGGTTACTAATGATTTGGGTTACAAATTACTAGTAAATTTTTTAACCTCTCTGGCTAAGCTAAAATGCTTGTATTAGGAGTGGGTTCACGACGGTAGTATAATGGTCGGGATTCGAACCCACATATAGATATTTAATAGATTTTTCAAACAACCACATAATTACCCAAAAGCTGCTGAACAAAGTTAAAACATAGAAGACCTTGTCCAATTGAGTCTAATTTGCTTTACATATATACAGTTTATTAATAAATATAGTGTTTTTAATATTGTTTAGACATCAGAGGTTATTTGTCCGTCTATATTATTTGGTCAAGTGCAATAAGTATTACCATAGAACAGCCAAATACATCAACAATGTAATAAAACTCGAAACTGTATACTATTATACTTATAATATATACATCTATTTATAATCATTACCTTGACATTATGACAAGTTATCGGCAGTAAACATTTATTAATTATAAACCCAAAAGTTTCTTTACTTATCATATAGTTTTGTCATTCATACATTTAAATTCAAACAGGCAATCCATTGAGAAATCTCATCATATACAAAGTGCCACGGAAAGGGTATATCATAGGGCGAAACGTGTGTAGTGATACCTATAACAAAATAATATCTGCTGGAAAAATAACAAAAAGTTATCGCAGTATGGAGTTACGAGGTGTAAAGCGTAACATTCGTACTGTCACATAATGCCCACTGTGACAGCCCTATAAGCTTTAATATTTAAATCAGTCAATCTTGTATGTACATATATATTTTCGGAATCTCGGAAACGGCTCCAACGATTTTCCTGAAATTCAGCGTGTAGGGTTTTGGGAGAGAAAAAGCAATCTAGCTAGGTTTTATGTAAAAAAAATCGTTTTATCCCTGTTGTTGGGCATTATAAAATACTAAAATTCATATTGAATTGAATTTTTGTCAAGTCAGCGTATCTTATTCGGGGAACGGGTGGTCGCGAGAACTGAATAGACCGAGGATCGAGCCCCACTTACCCTATTGTTTTTTCATTTTTTATTTTGTAAAAATATCGGTCAACCATGTACTACTACTAATACTCATTGTTGAAATTTTACGTTACTATGAACTGTTGTTCTAGTGACCTATTTATTGTATTATTTTGTTTCTTTTTTTATTGACTTCTCGCTCGTTCTCTCATTATTTTATTATGCTAACTCACTTACATTATCTATCAATGAAATCCTTATTGATTTTTAAATGTGGTCAAGGTCATAACTTAGGGTTGTTAGTCAACATTTTTACGGAAATAATTTTTAGTTTTTGTATGAAACTTTGAAATACGCCTTTTCCCAGGTTTGATATTTTTTTTTGGCATATATATATAAGTAGTACTATAACTGCCTTGCATGATACACCCTTTCCGTGGCAACCTGTATATAAATAGTCATTATAATACTATTTTTTAAATAAATGTCTGTTAGTAAGTAATATTTTACTATCTTTGATGCTTATTAATTGCATACAGTGATTTACTATATGTAAATAAATTGTAGGTATCTATCATGTATAGCAATTTAATATACATAGATGTTGCTTGAAACATTACTGTATTAAGTGAAAATAATTTAACAGAAATATGTTTAAAGTAATTTAGCAGAAATATATATCGCTTTCTTAGTATTAAATTACCAAATTCAAAATTAGACATCTATGACACACTATTAAGTATTAAAAAAGCTAGTGTTTTGTTACTATTCCAAATTATGGGACTTTTTAACACTCGCGAATTTTGTAGGCTAGCACTGTGCGTAGTGCGAGTTTTTTTAACCTACTCGATCGCTTTAGCGTAACGCAATTTGTATGGCGAAATTTGTAATATGTATAGCAATCACTAGATGTCGCTATTGCAGCGTCATACAAATTGGCGTTACGCTAACGCGATCGAGTAGGTTGAAAAAACTCGCACTGCGCACACTGGTAATTGTTCGCAACAGTTGAGCTATGTAATTTAGTTCAGAACAGATCAGTCATAAGAAATTAAATATTATTACAGCAATAATACTAATTACAATTGGAAATGTAATAATTTAATAGATATTTTGTTTAGTCATGACAAGATTTCCTCTCAACTACGGTGAAATATATATAACATTGTATATATTTCAAGATATATGTCGTCCATTTTGTCATAATTTGTTTTATTAACAATTTATGATGTCCCTACTTAAACTTATGACATTCCATACTAGCAAGTATAAAATGTCTTTTAAATGTGTAAATACCTGCAGTCTATTAGTGACAATGGCGATATTATTAACAAAATTGTCACACGTCATGACGATCGGCGAATAAGGCCATAATTGTATATATAAAAAAATTACAGCTAATTTTATCTTGCTTTCTAAAGGACCAAATAATTTAATGAACTGATAAAAATGGTCATTGTCAACATATAATTTGAAGCGAGCTTCCTCAATGATGACATCAGGTCTAAATACGAGCATCCTTAATAAGAAATGTTTTAGTCTCATTAAAATAATGATATATTTGTATGTAACGAGAGTTTTAAAAATGTACATGACTTGTTTAATTTAAACACTACATGACTCAAAATATGAGGGTTTACCTAAATCTGCAAATTCTAATTTTGTGATATCCAGTTTTTTTTTACCTATGTTACTATAGAGATGGGTAGCTCGCTAGCTAAAGACAGAAAAGACATATATCTTTGCAAAAAATATAATATCTTATAATCATATCTTTGCAAAAGATATAATCACTCTCTAACTCGCATGTGTTTTGAATTATATCTTCATACTTAAGAGTCATTTTCGTGATGAGTTATGACTCATTCAGAGTTAGAGAGAAAGAGATGGGCTTATGTAGCAATTTACATATAAAAGAGAGAGATGGTTAGCTATTGCATGTTTTTATTAAAAGAGCTGATGATATAAAGAACATATTTTTGGTCTTAGAGGCCTTATTCTCTGTCTGAGCCTTACTGAACTAAATAAGTTGAAGATACAAAAGATGGATATATATCGCAAGATTGAAAAGATATGTATCACTCTTTTCTTGTCAAGGATACATTTTGCCCATCTTTAGTTAACTGGATATAAAACATAGTTCATAGATGGTACTGAGACATCAAGACATTCCTACATGAATGACCATATCTGTTGTATATAAAAAAAAAATCAAATACAAACATGATTACAACTTACAGCTACGATGAATAAGCTGTTTTTGAGATCCAATCACTATTCTCATAATCATTAGATTAAGATACTGAAAAAGTACCACTTTGTGTCACCTAGCATAATGTCTAGCTAAATTTATCGTCACCACTTCACTTCTTTATCACTTCACTTCACTTAAGTCACACCGCGGCGGCCGGGCCCGGATTTGTAGCCGTTATCATGAAGATAATGCACAAATACGGCCTGTGAGAAAAGCCTGGAACAAATAACAATTCTTTATTTCCTTCTGACACAGGTGTTTTTTCACTTAAAAGAAGGTTAGAAGGTTAAAAGAAGGAAGGGAACCTTTTGTTTTGAAACATTTATGTATGTAACGAAAAATAAATAAATTATTAAATTAAAATTAAACAATGCTTATATTTTAACCTTTACTTTACCTTGATTAAATAATGGAAATCAGTATTTAATAAGATTATTACATAATTTATAGAATAAGCCGTTACTTTGCAGAGGTCCATAATACAAAAGTAATGATAATATTATTTTGCTATAATCCGCGATAAAGGAAAATATATGTAATGCTAAATGTAGAGTGTACGCAAAGCTTTGCGATTTTGTCGTGGAGTCTATCTCTTTACAATGCTTCAGTTACGCGAAACAATTGTTGAGATTGTGGTGGTGAATGTGTGCAGTGCTTGTGTATTGTTGTGTTATTGGTGTCGGGTAGTACATGCGTTTTTACAAATTATGCATGTATCAGGTATGAGAACGAATAGTACACCCTACATTTAGCAAAATAATATTCTCATTAGTTTTGTTCTTTAAAATAATATTCTCATTAGTTTTGTAAGATTATTACATCAATTCACAATTTTATTAAGACAATTCTTTGTAATACTTATAAAATTTTCTTAAGTTCATTTGGTATCCAATATTATTGTATTTATGATATTTCATTTGGATTAAAAAACTGATTGTTGCAGCTCCTAAACAATGGGCATCACATAGGAAACTTAGATTAAATGTAACTAGTATTAAGAATTGTATTTTAAAAGAGCAACCGCCGAGTTTCTTGCTGGCTCTTCTCGGTAGGAACAGCTTTCCGAACCAGCAGTAGAGTTGACCATTCAAAAGTTACAAGTTTATTTGAATAAAGAATATTTTGAATTTGAATAGTGGCCCCTTCCTCCGCTGATCGATGTAGCACCAGATACATCGACTGCCTCTGACTGACTGACTGACTTGCCTGTAGGCAAGTGTAATATCATCATCTTCAGCCATTTCTAGTCCAATTTTGGACGTAGGTCTCTTCCATTTCCCTCCATGCCAGACGGTCTCGTGCTCTCAGCTTCCAGTCTCGACCTGCGTGTCGACTTGTGTCGTCGTGTTGTGTCGTCATCTCTTGGGAGGACGGCCACGGGATCTGTTGTTAGCCCGTGGTCTCCATTTCAGAAGTTGTTTGGTCCAACGAGTGATATCCATCCGTGCCACATGTCCAAGTGTAATATATTCAAATTCAAAATATTCTTTATTCAAATAAACTTGTAAACAAGTGCTTTTGAATCGTCAACTCTACCGCTGGTTCGGAAAGCTGTTCCTACCGAGAAGAGCCAGCAAGAAACTCGGCGGTTGCTCTTTTAAACATATAATTCTTAATACTATTTACATTCAGACGTTACTGTCTTGTACAGGTTCAAAGAGAGCTATATCCACAAATTCTTATCTCCTAAATAATCTTCAATAGTATAGTAGGCTTTCTGTATCAGCCTATTTTTAACAGTGTTTTTAAACTGCTGCAATGGCAAAGCTGGAATTGATTGCGGAATTTTATTATAGAATCTTATACCAAAACCCGCAAACGAGTTACGCACTTTTGCAAGGCGCAAAGCAGGAGCCGTAAGCTTATGTCGGTTCCTGCCTTGTCTATTGTATACATCACCTATCGTTTTATAATTCTTTATATTTTTATGTACATAAATTAAATTGCTTAAAATATACCGTGAAGCAAATGTAAGAATACCTGTTACTTTAAACTTCTCTCGCAAGGAATCACGCGGTCTTAAATTATAAATGCCACGTATAGCTCTTTTTTGTAAAACAAAAATTTTTTCACTATCCGCGCATTTACCCCATAGCAATATTCCGTAAGACATAATGCTATAGTTTACTGAATTTCCATACCTAGTCATAGAAGGCCCGGTCTTGGTCAGGCGAGGAGCGTCGCGGGGGCGGTGCCGCGGGGGAGGGGGACGCGCCGCCGTAGTTGAGGAAGTCCCACACTAGGATGGTGTCGTCATGGGACGACGACACTATCTGGAATTCATCGAATTGCAGCCGGAACACGCGGCCCGTGTGCTCCTGGAATTTTGCAAAATATTGGGGTGTAAGGGAGATCATCATCAGTTTTGCGATATATTTGGACTTTGGCATGCCTCAACGAAATTGATTGCACTCCCACAATACCCTCTCAATCACTTTTAATGTTAAAGCAAAAGCCTATCACAAAAAACATTGCTCTTATAATTGAGAAAATTATCACCAATAGCAGAAGGAAAGTAATTCATAATTAAAATATTTCACTAACTTCTTTAAATAAATTAAATGATAGAGATAACGAGAAAATAAGAGAGAGAGAGAGAGATAAAGAGAGAGATATCGAAGGGGGAGAGAGAGAAACTATCTCACCACTAATGTCCTTAAGCATAAATCCTGATGAGGTGTGCGCACGTCCAGCGCCGCTCGGAGGTCCCACACTTTGATTTTCCCATCGTAAGCACCGCTTACTATCCTCTTGTTGTCAAATCTATAGTATATTCCAAATTTTAGATGAACATTTTATAATTTGTACGTTTGAATCTTTAAGTATGTAGGTAGTTGAAGACAATTGATATAGGCTACTTTTAAGTATACACTTAGGTCTTAAGTAAAAAAAAAAAAAGTAAATATGTTTCCTTGATAGCATCTGCCGTCTATGGACACTGGCACTTATAATATGGATATATTTAAAGCAAGAGTGAAGTGAGTCACGCCTAATTTTCTACTGAACCACGCTTACGACTATATCCCATAGTCTGCATAATTGCAATTTAACATTGCCCTATTAATGTATAAATATTTTATTTATATTTCTTAAGTAAACCAGTAAAAAAAGGTTGCCCTTTCTTTTGCTGTGTCAATAAAAACTGACAATAAATTTTGCACTGTTACATTCCAATTTTAAAATTCTACGAAGCATGGCAACATTTTGGAGCACTTACCTGATACACCTAACCAGTTCCTCGTGACCTTCGAGCACCCGGATACACTGTCCACACTCAATGTCCCACAGGCGGATAGTGTTGTCTGAAGAGCCAGACACAACAAGCCTATCCCTGTACTGAAGGCAAGCAATCCCGCGTTTGTGGCCGTTAAGGGTGCGAACGAATTCACATGATGATGTGTTCCATACCTTAAAATATGGATATGCACTAGTCAATAGAAGCTATAAGTTATAGTACCTGGGTGACGAAACCTTACTAGGAAGTTTTTTTGTGGATAAAAAAATGCACTTAACAAAAAGAAAAAAAAGATGTTATCTGGAATCAATCACGGTATTGGGAGTTTGAGACCGCCAATTACCGCCAAATAGCTATAGTGACTTTGAATTTGACAACGCAATTTACCTTTGCTTTCACATAAAATTGTAGCAATTTTTTCTGTGCCCGAAAACAGGTATAAAACAAATTTTTCTTTCCCAAAAACCCCCAACATGCTGAATTTCATAAAAATCGTTGGAGCCGTTATCAAAATTCAAAAATATATATACATATATACGAGTACATATAGACGATTAACTCATTTAAATGTTAAAGATTGCAGATTAAAATTTCTTAGCAAGGCTAATACTAATAATAAATTTAAATCAATATTTCCCCTACCTAGAAATAGAATAAATGTTTTAGAACAAATTATCTTTTAATAAATAATGTTATAACATATAAAAATATTCAAATATATAATAAGAAAAATCTCTTACTCACGTTACTCAACCTTTTTTATTAATAGATTCATCTAGAAATTCCGACATATATACATATACATATTTTATGCTTTAAGTCAATGTAGGTCTTTCGCCGACCTACATTGACTTAAAGCATAAAATATGTATCAGTAAACATGTTATGGCTAATGAAATAAAGATATATAGCATGCTTAGATTGAAAGTGGTTGAATTTAAAGTTCTTTGGCGGCAAATTGTAAGTGTTATAACTCGTAAGTGTTAAAGAGACATAACTTGGCACTAGCTTTTTTAATAATCCTTCGTGAGATGTCATAGATGGCATTGAAATATACAATGTATCTTATTCAATTCAGCCTTATTTTGAATTAGGTCAGTTTAATACTAAGCATGTGAAATGACTAACGAGTGATCAGTGATCTGTCTATCTAAGATATCACCTTCCTCCTTTTCTTCTATCTCTCTGAGAACTGAGGTACTAAGGCTCTGCTGGATTGAAGAATTATTAATTAATATTCTGTTTAATCCATACCTTTATAGTCCTGTCTCCACTAGCACTAACAATGTATTTTTCGTCAAAGTCAACTACATTGACTGCAGCCCTGTGGCCCACAAGGACCCGTCTCAACATTATCTCAGTTGTGGATGTCATATCCCATACAGCTATCGATCTGTCCTGGAAATTAACAATAATCACAATTTATACCACAAAAATTAAAAAGAATGTCTTTATATGTTACTAGCAATTGTCGCAATATAGTCTTTTGATAACTATAAAAATGGTTAGAGTGGTTCAACCTTTAAAGCTAGACATATACTGTCGCGGACTTTTATTTAGAAGTTTTAGAGGACAACAATTTTGTAATACATGATTTTTGAATAACTATCACCGTTTACTCAGCGCACGCAAAGAAAGCTTTAAACTTTGCAGTTTTCGTACTATTTATTATTACTGCTTCTCTCCTTTTCTTCTCTCTTCTTAGCAAAATGTTATAATAATGGACTATACTGAAATCTTAAACTGAAATAATTTTTCAAAACGGTTCAGTAGTTCCTATATTAGCGCGTTCAAACAATTAAACAAACAAACTCTTCAGCTTCTTATATTAGTATAGATATGGGTTTGTAATATTAGCATTTAAACTATCAAAATATAATCTTCAAGCTATGCTCTATAGATTGGTCTTGGTCTCTACATTCCTTAGTAATAATTTGACCATTTCATCAAATACTTTTTCGTTTTATTTGCCAAACTTCTCAATTTTATTAATAATATTATTCAAAAACATCCCATAAATGTACAGAATCTTCCAACAGTAGTTTCTAGAATAACTTGATTTTACAAAATTTCAGAGGTGTAGCTTTTGATATTGATAATAATTTTGACTGTAGGCAATAAAGTGGTCAGACTAAATACCACAAATAAAAGAATAAGTAATCACTCTAGATATTAAGTAAATCAAGATATAAATAAAATATATTTACCTTACTACATGTAACCATCATCCCATTGCAGAACCTCAGATGTAGAACAGCCTCACAGTGGTGGATAAGAGTGTTCAGCATCGCCCCAGTGCTGACATCCCACACTCTCACCGTACTGTCCGATGAGCCAGAAATTATAGCTCTTTCATCATATTGTAAACATAGAACTGAACCTGTGTGACCTTGAAGTTCCTGAAAATAACAAAATACATAACTTAAATAAAGCATATACAGGATACAGAGCTTAGGACCATAAAGACTCCTTAAAGGATAAGTCTGATGATTGGAGGAACTATGCAACGATTTGGAGTTTTAAAACACTATTAAAGAGAGGCTAATACGAAAATTCAACTATACTGTTGAGGATTATTTAGACGATAAGAATGCGGGAATATAGCTACTGTCCGACCCTGTACAAGATAGTAATAACTTAATGTAACTAGTTATAAGTATTACTCTCCTGCCCTTCTCTCACTCTAAGTGAGGTCTGCAATATATAATATGTTATAAACATGTTGTGACATGATTTGATTTGTATTTTACGGCCGGCCGCCTGCCTGACGTCAACTTACCTTAGTCGTATTTCGGTAAGAAAGAGGGTGGTGTACTTTACTCAACCGTATACAACACGGTGGGCCAACTTACCTTAGTCAGCTTTTACACCTCTCTCTCTTTATCATCATCTTCCTGCCCTTATCCCACTCTAAGTGGGGCCAGGACAACATGTAAACTTACCATAGTCGTATATTACGACTCCTCGGTAAGAAAGATGGTGGTGTTAAACGCTAAACAATCTTTTTATATAATATAGCTCACTAACCTACTCAACAGTTCAGGTGGTCTATTCTACTCAGCCAGATACCACACAGCGGGTCGTCTTACCTTAGTCGCCTCTTACGACACCTTGGTAAGAAATAAGAGTGGTTTACTCTATTCAGGCCAATACCACACGGCTAAGTTGTGATAGCTGATATGGGCAATATTTTTTTTTGGTTTGAGATTTTACTTGATAATTTCATTAGAGTTAACAGATCGGAAATTAAAATATATCACCTTAACACACTGCAAAGTTTTTCTATCCCATATCTTGATAGTGTTGTCTCTCAGCCCTGAGACAATTTTGTTGTCATCATACTGGAGGCAATAGACACCTTTGGAATTTTCTGATCGACAGTTTATCCTCTGTAAAAAAAGGTTTATCATAAGAAGCATTTCAAGAAGATAGCAAGTTGGACTATTTGTTATAGCAAAATATGATCGATCCGTTATAGATTTTAAGATAAAATAAGTTGTTGTACTCCATTATCGCATTGGCTAGCTGTTAAGGTAATGGATGTTGTTCAATAATTAAATAAATAAAAATTTCATAGATAAATACTTTGCTTCGGCTTTGATGGAAATCGAGCTTTATTAGTTCAAAATTATTTTAGTTTAGATTTATTTTGAATTTTTATGTGGTTCTCTATAGGGATTTTATGTACCACTGGTGAGAAACTCCTAACTTGTGGCCAAACTCGTCACATGTTAGGGGTGACGGCTTCCGCTATTGGATATGTCCACCGCCACCCCACCTATTGGAATAAGGAACACTGACCTTATTTCTACTATTTACCTGTAAGTTATGCCTGCCCATGCGCCAGTTGTCTTCTATAGATTGTATGTCTTGGATGATCTTGGGGTATAACTGTCGGTAGAACGAGTGTGATGGATGCTGGCAGCCAGGCTTCGGTTTGAACAGGTACATAATCCTGGAATATGAAAAATTATTTGTAATCATAATACTTATATAAATATATCTATAAAGCATATATAGCAGTAGAATTGACAATTCAAAAGCACTTGCTTACAAATTTATTTGAATAAAGATTTTCAATTTGAATATAGATGATAGACAATCTATCTATCTAATTTCGGGGACGCCTGTCGGTGCAGGGCGGGTGGTCAGCTCCTATTACAGACTATTCCATCCATTTCCCTATGTTGGGACAAGGGTTTCATTGCTGTCCCGACAGTGTCACCCAGGCTTGGTCACCAGTGTATTTATTAATGATGTTTTTCAATTTTTTTTATGGTCCATAAATAAATAAGTACCTGGGTGACCGAGCTTTGCTCAGTATTTTTTTTTGGAAGTTATAATAAAGATGAAACTTGAAAAAAAAACAAAAATTGATTAGGTAGGTGAGTCTCGATCCAGGGTTTTTCTCTTCTCCAGACCGCCCTATTGAACTACCATGACTTTACAAATGACAGTAAAATTAACCATTGTATTTCTAATAATTTTGTAATAGTTTTTCAATGCCTGAAAACAGGGACAAAAGTCATTTTTCGAAAATGAAACCTAGCTAGATCGATTTATCGATCGATTATTAGGTTTCATGAAAATCGTTAAGGCCGTTTCCGAAATTTATTTTCCAAAATTTATCAGAATTAAATGGTATCTGGCTGTATAGAATAGTACCACTCTTATTTGATGAAGTCATGAAGGCGACTAAGGTAAGTCGACGCACCGTGTGGTATCCAGTTGAGTAGAATAGTCCACTCTCTATCTTACCGAGGTGTCGCAAAAGGCGACTAAGGTAAGTTGACGTCAAGTAGGCGACCGGTCATAAAAAACGTAGCCAAATCATGTGACATGTTATGCCAACCCAACTTAAAGTGGGATAAGGGCAGGACGATGTCCCAATTAAAGATATAAAGCTTGTAACAGAATATGAAAGAAAGAAAGAAGAAAGAAATTTATTTGGACACAATTCCAACAAAAAGAAACAAAAAAAAAATACATTTTTACCTATATATATATATATATATATATATACGAATACGAATATTGTGACCAAATAAGGTGTCCTACTCAGCTCATATGCTACAACAGGTTGTAGCGCTGGTTTTCAGTAGGCACCTTTACAGATACGCGAGATCGCGGAGGATACCAAGATTTATTTATACATATGCCATAGTTGTCCCAATATTTTTTTAACTTACCAGCCACGTCTCTCAGCGAGTCCACGCCATAACGAGTCGGTCCGCACCTTCCTCTCGACGAGTTTCTTCCACAGCATCCCCTCGGAGATGACCCGCTGCCACTCGCGGCAGACCAACTCCGCGGCACAAAGAGAGCTCGCGTCCAGATACGAGAGTATATTTTCGGCAACGTGGTCCAGTCCTTTTTCTGTCAAATTCGAATTCAAAATATTTTTTATTCCAGTAAACTTGTTAACAAGCATCTTTGAATCGACAACTCACTCTACTCGAGGACCTTTTCAAACCCTCTCTTCCTACTAATGTTCTAAGTTCATTTTGCACGTTTAGTATTAAAGTGACCAAAATTAAATTTGGGCATAAATAAATATAAATAAATATATGGGACACTTACACACACGGTCGTCCGTCCCCAAAGTAAGTAACTTAATACTTGTGTTATGATAGACAGACGACTGGTAGATATGGGAGGATTATTTATTTATTTATTTATTTATTTATTTATCAAATACTTAACCCACAAGACATTACAGTTACCCAATTCATCTTGTGGGGCTACATTGTACAAAAAACACAACAAAACATGCAATAATATATTATATACAATAAGATATCCAGAAAATATTATATATATACAGAAAATATTATATATAAATATTATATATATATATAATATTATATATATATTATATATACTGGGTTATATATTTTTTAAATACATACTTAAATACAAATATACACCCAGGCTCAAAGACCAACAAATTAATTTATAGAAAATTTTAGCCTTCGGCGGGAATCGAACCCGCAACCCGCGGAGCTGAAGGCAGTGTCACTACCTACTGCTCCAACGGACCAGTCAAATAATTTAGCATAATTTAGTAACATAGTAATGCTTATTTCAATGCCATCTATGACATCACGTTACGAACTATTAAACAAAGCTAGTGTTTTCTTGCTCTTTCAAGTTATCGATCTCTTTAACACTCATCTACTCTCATACTAAGCGTGCATAATCATTTTTATATATAAGACATATATATATAACAGCTTACTTGGCAGCATGCTGATAAAGTCCCGTTGCAACATTGGCTTGAGATACGCGTTGATGTGGCCATGTTGATAGTGGCACATACGCGCCAGGAGTTGCTCCACAAACTCTACCTGGAAGTGACGTTGAAGGTTCTAAAAATTACTGGTATACATGTAACGAAAGGGTTACTGAAACATACGTTTATATTCTTGATTTAACTTGAGGGCATATTCCATCAAATAAGTTTAGCTTCTCGTTGGTCGTTGGTCTTTGCAGCATAGTGGTCTTAACGCGTTCACGTTAAGACCACTACGCTGCAAAGACGCGGAGTGGTAGGATACGCATATCCCTAAAATTCTATACAAATATGCTAGTTTCCAGACGATGTTTTCATTTACCGAAAATGTAATTATTATATTACTTTTGTAAAATTAAGTCTAAAATTTATAGTGAAGCATTTGATGGTGAAAATAGTATTTTGTATACTTTATTTAAGTTAAAAAATATAATATAGTGAAAAACAGTACATATAGTTTTTAACAGTATTATTGGCGACCCTATTTGAGATTTCCGTAAATGAGTTCTAGATAGTTAATTCATTTGTACTTTATAACACAGAGAATACATAATGCTACTTACTAATCAAAATTAATTTACGTAGGTCACATGCAAATATAAAAGGGGCAAATAATAAAACAATTTTCAATGCATATAATTAATTCACAGAAGCAAGAATTCACAGAATATTTTGCATTTATCAATTCATTGATATGTATCAATGTACCATAAGTACTTTGGCACAGTTAAAGATCTGGGTCGACAGATTAGCAACAATGTATTGGGTTAACAAATTAGTTTGGCGCTTTTATCTCAGATACGAATCCAAAACCAATGTATCACATACTTAAGGCACATCAAAAGTGCTAAGTGATTTGTCAATATGTTTTTCCTACCGGTACACACATTTATAGCACATTCATGTGGACAAGCGAGTATTTCTAAAAATGTGAAATTTGTAGTTTAAAATGAGTGTGCTGCCAAGCTATTCTATGAAAGTATTTATCGATTAGCTTTGAGGGATAGTGAGCCTTGATGATTTGAAAGTGCCTGAATCATCAAGGCTTAATATCCCTATAATTTAAAAGGGTTTATTTGAATTTTGAAAATTATTTTGATTTGATATTATTCCACAGTATAATTGCAAGGCATCAAAAGGCTGAAGAGATCATTGTCCTTTAAGACTTAAGGCATTTTATTATATATATTTGAAAAATAGTGGTAGAAAAGAGACATCTTATATATTGTTTTTATTTGTATTGCTCTTTTGTTGTCTTTAGGCCAGATGGTAGGTCAGTGTGACCCTGAACAGGAGTTTGCAGGTACAAATCTTTGGCAAACACAAATGAGTTTTCTTTGAAAATTTTTCTGCTTGATAAATTATATGCTTTTCGGTAGAAATAACATCATGAGGTATTAAGTATGTTTCTGGTAAAATTCCATAGCATGGTGGGCTAAGCTTTGAACATTCAATTTAAAAAAAAGGACAGAGGTGTCCATTCCTCAGCAGTCATTTAGCAATACACATTTATTTAAATTTAGCTTTGAGACATGTTATAGGTGAGAAATAAATTAATAATGAAATTAAATTGAAAAATATTTATTAACCTGGTCTGTCTCGTTCCATCTTGAGAACAGGTTCAAACATGTGTTTCTTTCTGCGACGTACGCAGCCCCACTCGGGGCAGGACGTACACCGGTGTCTAAGGAAGTTAGAGACGTCACCTGGAAATGGTTTTTACAAAACAAATTAAATTGCATCAAGACATCTTTCTTCTTCTTATATACCTGGTATATAAGAATAATTTGTATAATAATATAACGCAGTGTGGTATCCGGCTGAATAGAATAGTACCAACCTCATTTCTTACCGAGGTGTCGTAAAACCCGACTAAGGTAAGTAGACCCACTGTGTCGTATCCGGTTTAGTAGAATAGACCACCCTCTTTCTTACCGAGGTGTCGTAAAATACGACTAAGGTAACTTGACTTCAGGCAGGCGGCCGGTCGTAAAAACGCAGCAAATCATGTGACAGCATGTTTATAACATGTTGTGCTGACTCGCTTATAGTGGGATAAGGCAGGAGGATGAGGATGATGATTGTATAATAATATAATTTCATCTATTTGCTCTACTGGATTAGCCTTGAAATGTAACAGACAGAGACTTCCCATTTATAATATTACAATAGAATATTTGCTATCTAAGCCTTATGTTTATTTAAACATTCATATTGTGAACATCATATTTTGAAATAATTCATTTAAGAAATACATCATTTGCATAAATAATTATAGAAGAGTTAAAATTTAGAACAATAATTTTAATGACCTATTTATTTAATAATCATAATTCATTATAATCCTACTACAAAATTTTTAATAAAATGCGCTTACACTTTTTTTATTCTATTTTAAACTAGTAACAACCTCATTACAGTCTTAAAGATTTTTCCTTTGCTTTGACAGGGAAGAAAAGCTGTATATTGTGATGTAGAATGGAGAATGGTATGGTTCACTATATAAATATATTAACAATAACAATAAGATCAAAGAACTCTTAGTATCTTGTGGACTCGTAAAAAGTTCTAGAATAATTTAAAATAATTACAATCAATTATTGACTTCCATATGGCAAGTTGGAAAAGAGTAAATTAAAGCGACAAATGGGGCAATGAACATTGATCTCCCAAACACAACCTGCCAGATACAGATAGATATATAACAAGTAACTAAGTTTAACTATTAAACTATCACTAGTATTATAGCTATTATTTTAAGGAAGATCTAAGTTAGTGAATCATTATAAAACAACCAGGAAACAGAACAGAAACAGGTTCATCAGGTCTTTGTCCAGGTCAGTGCATTCTCAATGACGAATTGATCTTTGGTTACAATTGAGTTAAGCTGTCATGATGAGTTATATTTTTTTTTATTATTCTATGAAGAGTGCACTTATTATGTAAATATACAACAAGGCAAACCGAAAGTAACATACTTATGAGATTTTTCAAAATTACTACATTTTTATTCTTAAATAAAACCTACATAAGTCTTTTACAGCAAACTTTACTAAAAGTCTTCACTTCTCTTACTATTTTATTGTGACTATACATAGTGGTCTTTTTTCTTGGAACAAATTTAATGACCCTATAGGTAAAAGTAATTTATGGTTAAAACCATCAGAGCTCAATTTGATAGAAATATCGATAGGATAAAAGTATCGTCTCATATAACAAATAAATATAAGGAAAATGGGTTAAAAACGACAGACTTGAAGCCTGCAATGCAGAAAGGTAATGTATAAAGAGTCAATTGAAAATCAAAGGAGTAACTTATTTGATAATGTTGTATACTTCTAGAGTAACAAATAAAGAATTTTATTCACCAAAATTTGTAAATTTACAATGGATATGGTGCTAGAGAGGCAAAGATGGCGGAATAGATTGCCATGACATTACTTCTGTGGCCTATTTATTATTTTTAAACAATACCTTAGGTGTCGTCGAGTCTTCTATCATCCAATCAGTTTCCATTTTAGTAATTTCACTAAATACATTAATATTTGTCCACACAAAACGCCACTAATAACGAAATCACAAACTAAATATTCATCGTTCTCGTGACGTCAAGCACAACTATTTTTTTTATTCGAAAGGGATGTTTTTTAATTCTTGGCATTAGATACAAGTCCTTCGGAGTCTATCGTCGATTAAATTAGATGACAGTGTGGCTATTGGCGACGTGAATATAATCTGTTTTTATGCTACATTGTCAGAATGACATTTCACAATTCTCTGAATTTTGTCTACGTAACGTTATTTCTATGTAGTCTATGGTTTCTTTCGAAACCATATCAATACTATTAATTATGTTATTTGTCTGTGATTTTCAGTGGCAGATCGAGAATTTGCGACAAGCTTATATTTGGCTTTTTTTTAGTAATATAAATATCATAATTAGGTATAATGTAATCCTAAAAAAATAAGTACTTGGATTAAATCATACTTTACAACACTGTATAAAAATTAATCATGAAGTTACAATAACAGGCGTCTTAAGATGAAATCACCGACTCTTATTTGTTTGTTATACTTATAGGTAAGTGTTTGTTGTTAAAATTTTCACATTACATCCTATTGTTAAATACGATATCATGTGACTATAGAAGAACATTCATTGGATTAAGGATTTAACTTACAGAAAAAAAAACTTTTTTAGTAAATAAATAATGATTACCTCCTGCCCTTATAAGACTAGTTAATTTGATAGATGTCCACTGCTGAATATAGGCGAATATACTAGGGGTCCCCATATCTTATTTTGGTTAAAAGTTTTGTGAGTGCTTCTTTTTCTTTTGCTTCATGGATTAGCTTTAGCTTCTGAGCTAATGAAGAGGCAGATATAGTTTTTTTTTCAAAGAAAATTTAAAGATTCCAAATGATTATATGATTTGAATACAGAAAAGTATGTTTTATGATTTTTTAAGTAATGGAAATTTTATTTGAGTTTCTTTCCAGGTAATGTTGTTTTATATAAAATCGAAATGGAAAGTCGTCATGCTCCACCAGGAGTCAACTCCCGCTCACAAACTGCCGCCCAGTCAGCCGCTGATCTAGAGGTTTGATTTATGTTTAAATGAAAATTGGTTAATTAAATTTAATAAATTATAAATTAAAGTTAATAAAGATGGTCTATTCTACTCAGCCAGATACTACACACCGGGTCTACATACCTTCCCATTTAATGTCACCTCAGTAAGAAATGAGGTTAATCTATTCTACTCAAACTGTTGAGTGAGTCCCAATAATTTTTCTGTTAAAACTTATGTGTCTAAGTGATAATTGCAATTTATCACACACTTTGTAATTTAAAATTTATTCATAAGCAAATAATTTAAACATAAAATTTATTCAGGTGTTACGAGAAATAGAAAATATATACTTCTCTTCACCGTCGGATTTCGATGCAGCGCGGTATGCTTTACAGCAAGCGCCATCACCGCCGGACTGTGTGGCTATTGAACAAATGTTTACGAAGCTAAAGCGACAACAGCAGGTGAGGGGCAAACATATAATTTCACTCCAATATACTGGAAACAAACGGTGTCACA
Organism: Morpho helenor; assembly: GCA_029227775.1. Lineage (NCBI taxonomy): Eukaryota > Metazoa > Arthropoda > Insecta > Lepidoptera > Nymphalidae > Morpho > Morpho helenor. The sequence goes on from JARGCU010000011.1 coordinate 8,980,154, forward strand.
GTGATGTATCCATTGTAAATTAGAGAATAGTTCTCATAATATCACGCCAGTATATGCTAGGTCAAGAAACAATATCACATACATACGTCGTCCTGCCCTTATCCCACTCTAAGCGGGGTCCGCACAACATGTTATAAACATGCTGTTACATGATTTCGCTGCTTTTTTTACGACCGGCCGCCTGCCTGACGTCAACTTACCTTAGTCGTATTTTACGACACCTCGGTAAGAAAGAGGATGATCTATTCTACTAAACCGGATACCACACGGTGGGTCAACTTACCTTAGTCGCCTTTTACGACACGTCGGTAAGAATTGAGGGCGGTACTATTCTATTCAGCCGGATACCACACGGCGTAGAAACAATATCACATACATGTACTGAATGTAACAAAGGATACTATGATATCATATCAATGTATCTCTAGTTGAATAAACAGAAATTATATCATATAAATCAAGGCCCATCTTAAGCACCACAAGCGTGTGACGCCAAAATAGTGCAAGGAAATCTTTAAATTTTGCCGTTTTCGTAATATATTTTATTGCTGCTCCTCTCCTATTCATCTTAGCGTGATGTTATATAACCTATAGCCTTCCTCAATAAATGGACTATCTTAAGCTGAAATAATTTTTCAAATCGGTCCAGTAGTTTCTGAGATTAGCGCGTTCAAACAATCAATCAAACAAACAAACAAACTCTTCAGCTTTGTATATTAGTATAGATATCATACCAATGTAATTGTTGATTATCGAAAAACAATATCACGCTAGTGTATTATGCATAAGGAGACAGACTAACAATATTACAAAAAAAAATTTGGGTTAGGAGACAGGCAAATGATATCAACAATGTATTTTAGGTGTGGGGACAATATCAGAACAAAATAACCTAGACGAGGGGAGATAATGATATTGTGGGTAAGGACACAAGAAAGTGATATCACACCAACATATTTTAGGTGAGGAGACAGACAAACTATATCACGCCAATGTAATTTAGGTTATGGACTACAAATAAAATAGGATATATTAATGATACATAATGAATAAGTCATAAGCAATATCTTTTTAATTTGTATTTATGGCTAATCCTTTCGTGTATAAATTAGACGTAGATTATCCGTCGAAATGTTAGAATCAAGTGTTTGCAATTTTATATGATTTTTGTTTCCTACTTCATACTTTAAGAATTAAAATATTAATCCTTATCTCATTTTCTTCCATCCAGGTAGTATCCGGTAAAGCTCTCCACTTGATCTCTCAACAGCGTGACAATTGCGACAGGGAGTTTGCCGAAATTGAAAACATTAGGGCACAACTAGTACAGACTTTAGATACTTGTAGAAAAGCGAGGGAGCGTTTGAAAACTGCGTCTAACCATCTAACTATATCCACCTTTGTCATACTTGCTAACGTAAGAAAGAGACAGATAATAAAATCCGTCTTGAAATCTCTAGATTTGTTGCAAAGTTTGCGTAGCGTAGAAAAAGATGTGGCAGATTTATTGAATAAAAAAGAGTATTACGAGGCTATTGAGTTAATACTGAGGAGTAAGAAGGCGGCTGCAGCTCATAAGGAGTACACATGTATAGCAGATCTCACCACAAGACTGCAAGACACTTTGGACATGACTGAAGAGAAGTTGGATTCAGTATTGGCCAGTATTTGCTACAATTTCGATGAAGAGGTGTTCAGAAAGCTAAAAAACGCTTACGACCTACTAGGAAAAACACAAGCCGCTATGGAACAATTACATATGCATTACTCTTCAGCAGTTAACGAGTCGGCTTTGGAGGCCATTAAACCGTTTCTGAACGAGTTCACAATAGAGATGAAGTTTCAAGAAATGTGCAACGCCGTCCCCTCAACCAAAGCATCAGTTTGTTTGTTAAAATTATGTGAGAATCTGTTTCATGTGATGCGAAGTTATTACTTGCTTGTCAACTGGCATTTGAAAAATGAGGAATCTCTGCCGAGCTCGAATGTTTTCGATATAGAGAGGAACGTAAGCCGCGAATACATTAAACAAAAGTTAAAAGGTGGACTGATAAGAATATGGCACGACGTTCAAGCGAAAGTGTCAACGTTCCTAAAAAGCTCTGGACTAGAAGAGTTCCCTTTCGAAAAGTTTATCCAAATGCTCGGCATCCTAAGAAAGTTGACCCAAGTTGCTGAAGTGTTTTGCGGCGATACTTCAGATTTGCTTCAAGACTTTATAAAAACGCAAAGCGTATCATATATTAAGAACTATCATAGAGGGAGAATGGAAGAGTTGAAGTTATTTTTGGAAAACGAAGGATGGGAGCAGTGTCCAGTTAAATCGACCTTCAATATCCTAAATCTTCAGGAATTCAAACAGTTCAGGAAATACATAAACCCGAAGTTAGAAACTATCGCGAAGGGAACGTTATCGGACGCAACCTCATCAGTCCATTCACAGGACGACAGCGTGTATATCACAAAATATCTTACACAGAGGACTTCACGTACGCCTTTTGAGATATTTCGAAATGAGAACGTAACGAACGATGATATATTCGGCTTAGAACCCGAATCGGAAGAATCAGATGAGTCTGAAGATGAACCTGATGAACTGAAGCGGGATTTCGTTGAAGACGCAGATAAACCCGAGTTCACAACTAGTAATGTACATAATAGTCCGTTGAAAGTTAAAGAAAGTGTAATAGTCACTAATACGACCCTGTCCGTGCTTAGAAATTGTGGACAGTATCTCCAAATCTGTAGATATTTGCCGCAGATATCACTAGAAGTTATAATGCTAATGAATCAATTATTCGATTATTATTTTTACGCGGTCCATATATTCTTTACATCGGACTTGGACGTCGCATCTACAACGTTGTACACTACAAAGTTGAATTTAGTTTTGAAGCGAATATCGAATAGTTTAAATGGGGCCGGTGAAGAAAGCTCGGGTTTCGATTGCCCGAGCGTTCCTCAACATTTAAACATGGATCACGAGGCGAAATTACACGGCCTAAGCGAGAGAATTGTTGGTGTAGAAAGTGTCATATTTCTTGCAAAGCAATTCGAACTCCTGCACCCTTATTTAGAGTCAATAGTTGCTCAGCATCAACGCATGATTCTGGAGCATTTCAAAGACAATACATTGGCCGTGGTCGTTGACTTGAGAATGCCAGTGTATATGTGTTCTGCTTCTAAAGTAGTAAACGTGAGATCCGTTTTCATGGGGATAACCCAAGTAACGTGGGATGTAAAAAATGTCGCTGTTGAGCACAGTCCTTACGTGGACATGATTGTACGTAAATTACAGGTGTTTGCGTTGCGTTTGGAAATTATATCATCTACAGTGACGTTGAATCTTGAGGTTGTTAATTCAATATGGGGGATGGTATCGAAATTCATCGTTCATCTGCTAGTAGAGGGATACTCGAACGTTACTAAGTGCTCGAACGGTGGTAGAGGTCTAATGCAGTTAGATTATAGGCAGCTGTTTGTGAAATTCGAGAAAATATGCGGTCTAAAACCCGTGCCATATCAAGATTATGTGGATAGGTATGTAAAAGCGTACTATTTGCCGAGAAATGAGCTAGAGTTATTCATTAGAGATAGATCTGAGTATTCCAACAAACACTTGTTAGCATTGGTCAGTTGTGCGTGCGAAAACAAACGCGATAGGCAGGTTTTGACGGCTGTTATAGAAAACAGAGACGTTACTAGTTGAATTTTACTTGTTTGTTGAACAGGTGCTATCGTAGGACGCAGAATGTCGAATGATATTCAACATCAAAATGGTATTTGTATATTATGAGAAATTGCGATTTTGAAATGTGGTATTTACCATCACTTACATCATAACTTAAATAAATATATAAATATATATAGGACACTTACACACACGGTCGTCCGTCCCCAAAGTAAGTAACTTAATACTTGTGTTATGGGTGACAGACAACTGGTGAATATATACTTAAATATTTTTTAAATACATACTTAAATACAAATATACACCCAGGCTCAAAGACTAACAAATTCATATATAGAAAATGTTAGCCCTCGGCGGGGATCGAACCCGCGACCCGCGGAGCTAAAGGCAGGGTCACTACCCACTGCTCCAACGGGCCAGTCAAACTTTAGTTAATATCGAAAGATATAACATGTTAAATAAGTCGTCACGTTAATTTAACTTAAACCATTATTGATGAGAGAACCATTGCTTATTTATATTGTATAAATATTTATCTTTATAATTAATTTCATGACTAATGTACAGGAAAAGAGGTAATCTCAAATATAAAGATGTAATAACTGATACTTTTTATTTTTAACATTATATATTTATAAAATAAATTAGGTAATAAAAACTATGTACAAACTGTGTTTTATTAATTCTATCGTTGACTCGTTTTTGTAGGTAAAGAACTTCCGCACTCGAAATTTTGAACGAGTACGTATACTGTTCGTAACCGTTAACGCATGCTTAGTATTAAAATGACCGAATTCGAAATTAGGCTTGAATTAGATACACTTTAATTTTCCGCAACGTGGTCCAATAGATACTTTTTAAAACTTCTTAACTTAGGTAAGTGCTTTTGAATCGACAACTCTACTGCTGTTCCTGTCGAGAGGAGGTGGCATTTCTTTTTCAAACCTCTTACTACGAACCTTCTAAGGACATTTCGCAGGCTTAGCACGCAATCAATAATTAGTGATCGAATTGAAAGTTAGGCTTAATCGAGTCAAATACATTTAATCAATTTATAGAATTAGGCGTTACTTTGCGGAGGTCCATAATACAAAAGTAATGAGAATATTATTTTGCTATAATCCGCGATAAAAGACAATATATGTAATGCTAAATGTAGAGTGTACTATTCGTTCTCATACCTGATACATGCAGAATTTGTAAGAACTCTTGCACTATCCGACACCGATGGCACAACAATACACAAGCACTGCACACATTCACCACCACAATCTCATCAATTGTTTCGCCCCGTAACCGAAGCATCGTCAGGAGATAAGACTCCACAAGGCTTTGCGATTTTGTCGTGCATTACATATATTTCCTTTTATCGCGGACTATAGCAAAATAATATTCTCATTACTTCTGTACATTTTAATCCTTATTTCAATGCCATCTATGACACAGTAAGGAACTATTAGAAAAGTTAGCGTTTTCTTACTATTCCAAGCTATATGTTATGGGTCACTTGAACACTCACGAAATTTGTAGGTTGTACGCTGTTTTATTTCAATTTGCCACAAACATTTTTTGAATTAGGTCATACTAATCGTGCGATATTAATCATCACCAAAATTAAAAAAATTACTTTATCATTGTAGCCAATTTTTTGCTTCGTAGAATGAATCACTGGCAACATTTATAATAATGTTGCCAGTGATTAATTTTCGATCGAGTTAATAATAAATAACAAATAAAACTTAAAATAAAGCTTCAATAATTAGAATTTCATAATTAATAAAAAGTTCCTTTAACGTCAAGTTTCGGAAAGTCGTCAATGGTTTGTATAAAATCCTCGTAAGTGCAACAAAAGCTGTGTGTCCCGTCATTCGGTCGCCATTTTAGCCATGCGTAGTTCCGATTCTGGTCGCAGATGTCGCTACAGAACGAAAGCGCCTTAATCATAGTACTATTGTAGAATGACGAGTTTATTGATAAGAAAGCGACTGCCGTTTTCTTCAAAGGATCATAGACAACCTGTAAAAATTTGTTTTTAATTAGTGTAAACGACTATGGCAGGATCAATTAGGTACTAAAATTAGACGAATAATGAAATATTTATTGACCCGTGCTATATTATAAAATATTTTATAACTTACATTTTCTTTCCAATAGAAATATACACTTTTTAAAATATATCGATTAAATAAGATTTTTTGATATTTATTTTTAATATTCATTGCATTATGTATTAAAAATTTCTATACTAATATATAAAGCTGAAGAGTTTGTTTGTTTGATTGATTGTTTGAACGCGCTAATCTCAGGAACTACTGGACAGATTTGAAAAATTCTTTCAGTGTAAGAAAGTCTTTTTGTTTAGGAAGGCTATATATGACACCACGCTAAGATGAATAGGAGAGGAGCAGCCATTAAAAATAGTACGAAAACGGGAAAATTTGGAGCTTTCCTTGCGTGCGCTGAGTAAACGCTGATAGTTACACAAAAATCATGTATTACAAAATTGTTGCACTCTAAAAGTTCTAATAAAAGTCCGCGACAGCATATGTCTAGCTTTTAAGGTTAACCCACTTTAACCATTTATTATGGTTATCAAAATACTATATTACGGTTTTAATCTTTCCACGCGAGCGGAGCCTCTGGTTTACTATAAAAGAGATTGCGGATTTTCATCAACAGATAGTATACACAACTTACCTTATAAAAATATAAAGGCACGGGCAAAATACCGTTGTTGTTCTCGTCAACATCGAGATATATATTTTGATGCTGCGAGCTTCTATCAGCGAGTGTGCACACACCATGAGTGCCAGTGAACACTGTCAATGGCTTCCCGTGAGTGCGGACGCGGCGTCGAAGTGCCTGAAGATATAAACAACTGATTAGCCCTTGATAAACCTCCTGCATGTATTAGGTATGAAAGCGGATAGCACACTCTACATTTTGTATTACATATACTTCTTTTATAGCAAAATAATGTTCTCATTACTTTTGAAGTTTATTTTAGTTCAAAAATAAAAATGAAAATGTTTTGTATAACAAAATAATTTTTATTATATAATATAAAGGTTCAACGTCTCGTCAGACAGTCAGTTCGTGACCACGGTGCATGCACTCTGCCGAAATGTTGAACCTTATACAAAGGTAATTCGATTATAACGCGATGTGACCCGTATGTTTATATAATAATCAGTATCGCGAAAGTTTGAAAGCCAAAATAATTTTATTTATATTTTAAACTACCACCACTACAATACACAAGCACTACGCATGTGCATGTATCGGGTTTGAAAACGGATAGTCCACTCTTCATTTAGCATTATATAGCATTTAGCTTTTGAATTATTGATCTCGACAAAGTAATTTTATAAATTATTTATCTTATAGACCACCCACCAGATGGACGGAAAATCTCAAAAAGGTCGCGGTGGAAGTCAATGGAAGAGACCTATGTCCAACAGTGGACGGCTATTGGTTGATGAGAGAGAGAGAGAGGGATTTATCTTAGTTATTTTGTTAACATCGGGCAAGTTATTATATGTCTATCTTATTTTTTCTCCTCTTCATATTATATTATTTATGCTGATTTTAGTTTATGTACTCACGTCTTCCAATGCGGCCCAGTCGCCCGCGTTTCCGCGCATCCATTGCGGCGCAGCGTTTATGTAGTGGAAGGTCGCTCTCTGTTCAGCGATCAATGGAAAGTCTGCCCTCGGTGCGAGGTGACCGCGATTAAGGAACTGAAAATGGATTATGAATTATATGTATAAAAAAACAGACTTAATTAACAGATGTAATTCACATTATTTACTTTCATTTTCATTCAATATTCAGATCACCCTCATTTCTTACCGAGATGTCGTAAAAGGCAACTAAGGTAAGTTAACCCACCGAGTGGTATCTGGTTTAGTAGAATAGACCAACCTCTTTCTTACCGATTTCGTAAAATACGGCTAAGGTAAGTTGACGTCAGGCAGGCAGCTGGTCGTAAAATACGTAGCCAAATCGTGAGACAACATTTTTAAAACATGTTGTGCCGACCCCACTTAAAGTGGGATAAGGGCAGGACGATGATTTCATTCAATATCTAGCAAGGTCCATTACTGATAGTTGATCTATTAGGCACACACCTAATATTTGTGCAATTTTTGAAGTAAAATTAACATGAACATCAAAACAATTTAATTAACCTAGTACTGTATGATAACGCACCCATACTTCCGCATAATATTATAATATAGAGGCGAAGGTAAGTCTCTAAAGTTTTTATATCCGAGCCACTAAACAATTGAATTCATTCCAATTTATATTTGTTAAAGGAAATAAGCATAGAGTTATTATACTAGAATAGCTGAGCCACTTCAGTAAGAAATGAGGTTGCTCTATTCTACTCAGCCGGATACCACACGGGGGATCAACTCACCTTAGTCGCCTTTTACGTCACCTCGGTGAGAAATGAGGTTGGTCTATTCTACTCAATCAGATACCACATATCCTATCCTATGATATATTATTTATCAATACTCACTTGTTTTTTCTATGGATATATGGCTAGGGGGAGGCCAGATGGATGGATTGTGTGAAAAATAATATGTTAAAGGAGTGGCACCAGAGTTGACGAATGATAGAGGAGAATGGAAGAAGAAGACATATTGTGCCGACCCCACTTAGAGCGGGATAAGGGTAAGAGAATGATGACTCACTTGTTTTTTCGTTAAATATTCGTCTTCCATACCCTTCCCGAGAACTGACGCTAGTACGCTCTTTTGATGTTGCAGTGAATAAAGTTTCGACATTTTCGCATCAACGAACAGATCTCCACCTGTCAATAAGAGAAAAGTTTTCACAATTTAATTTATCTCAGTTTCTGTTTACTTTGTAACATTTTATGTGGTTTCAAATCAAAGTAAATCTTTTATTTCGCGGGTGTAATAACTTCTAAACGGAGTTTATTAGTAACGGCCTGTTACTATCCCACTGCTGGGCATAGGCCTCCTCTCTCCATTTTTTTTGAAGAGAAGGATTGGAGCTAAGACCTACCACGCTGCTCCGATGCGGATTGGTAGGTTACACATGTCCCTAGGATTCTCTAGAGATATGCAGGTTTCTTACGATGTTTTCCTCGACCAAAAATCGTTTGATAAATTGCAATTATCAATTAGACACATAAGTTTTAATAGAAAAACTCATTGGTGTCTGCCCGGATTTGAGCCCATGATATCGTGAAGAAACCTGCATATATTTAGATCATTCTGGGGATATGTGTTGCCTACCAATCCGCAGCAGCAGCGTGGTGAGTCCTAAATCGAACCCTTCTCTTCAAAAACGGAGAGAGGAGACCTATGTCCAGCATTGGGATAATAAGAGGCTCTATTAGTATGAAGTACAATATTCAGGTCTATCAATAAAATACCTATAAATTTTGGTCTTGCACCACCTTGCACAAAGGTGTTTCCCGGTTTCAATTCGTGCTTGACGAACAGCGTATTCAGAAGGTAGTTGTCAAAACAGGCTTCATACAATTTGTAGAATTTATTATCTATTTTGTAACCGATCCTGAAATTAGAGCATTAGTAATAAAAATTTGAGAAACCGTCTGGTGTCCGGCCGAGTAGAATATACTACCCTCATTTCATAACGAGGTATCGTAAAAGGTGAGTAAGGTAAGTTGACCCGCCGCGTGGTATTCGGCTAACTAGAATAGACTACACTAATTTTTTACCGAGGTGTCGTAGGAGGCGACTAAGGTAAGCTGACTCCACGTGGTATTCGGCTGAGTAGAAGAGAGGTGGCTACACCCTCTTTCTTACTTGCAAAAACGACTAATGTAAGTTGACGTCAGGCAGGCGGCTGGTCGTAAACCTCGGAAATTGAAACAGGGTCTCAGTAGATGTCCGAAAAAGGCAATCTTTCTTTGCATGACGGTTTTCTTTAACATCCACTTACATTAAGCCTCCTTCAAGACAAGAGTGTTTGAGACGGATTGAGTCCAAGGGATTTTTATTAATTTACGAAAGCCCCACATCTCGGATCATGTACTCTGTGTCTCAGATGCATGTAACGTCTACAACCGTCTTTTGTTAAGGTCCATGATTCACATCCGTATAAGAAAGTGGACCAGACGTAGCAATTTAAAACGCAATATCTTATATTGAATGGGATTTTAGGGTCACATATTTAGGAGTTTTTGCCAAAAGCCGCTGTAAATTATAAAAACGTAAAAATCTGGTTATTAATAACACTGACGTAGTAATTTTCTTACAAAAATTTATCTATGTTATAATGAATAAAAATTAAATTATATTATCTGGGTGACAAAGCCATGCTCAGTAATTTTTTTAAAGATATAAAAAAAATAAAAATAAAACATGGGATTCGAATCTGGGTTTTGAACATTTTCGTTCCAATCGTTACCTATCGGCTATAGCAACATTACCTTAGACAATTAAAAAAATCCTTTGCTTTCTTTCACTTGTACATTTTACCACAATTTTTTAATGCCCAAAAACAGGGATAAAAGGATTTTTTTTGAAATAAAACCTAGCTATATATATACAGGGTGCCGTGGAAATAAACAACATTACAGTAGCTAAGAAGAAGGCATAACAATCACCTGTACATTTTGTATACACCAGAACAGCTTACTCCTGTATCTTCGACGCTGAACCAAGGTGATCCGTTGCATTTGATATCCTTTAGATCTCCCACCCATGAAATTTTGGTAGCTCGAAATGTAGTGTTCTTGACACATTTTACAACCTGAAATTCAAATTCAAATTATTCTTTATTCAAGTAAACTCGTTAACAAGTGCTTTTGAATCTTCAACCCTAGTGCTGATTTGGCAAGCTGTTCCTACTGAGAAGAGCCAGCAAGAAACTCGGCGATTGCTCTTTTTAAAATATATTTCTTATAACTAGTTACATTTCAATATTACTGTCTTGTACAGACTTTTCTTGTAAATTCTTGTCCTATGTAATCATATTAAGCCTTTTTTAAATAGTTGTTTAAAACTGCTGTAATGGCAAAGTTAAAATTGATTGCGGAATTTTTAGTGTTGTGCGAAATCTTTTACAATTATATTATTTTTTAGAGAATGGACCTTTTTAAATATAAGCATTTTTAATCAGTATTATGTAATAAGACAAAATTTTCCGTAATAAATGAATAACAGATATGCTGGAAATTAAAGATAACCGGTAGAAATTTCATAAAAATGACAAGATTTCAGTAGAAAGAAAGTCATGGATTTCTCAATAAAATGACGTCAAGTTTGCGCTGGGTAATGACGAAAATAGGCAACCAGATTTTTTTTAATATTTATTAAAGGGAAAGCAGTAAACTAAATTAAATTAAAAAATGTCTATGATTGTATTGTTCACAGTAGTCGTATCTAATAAACATATCCCACGAGAAAAAACGAAAACTTGTCAATTATTTAAAATATCTTATGATATCTTATGATATTGTTTTTTCTCTCTAATATATTATAAGCTTATAAGAATAAGCTAATGGAAAATTAATGAGTATATGACGCATACATATTATAATGATACATTGTCCATTACATCCACTAATTGTAATTTTATAAGTATTTAGTATAAATTCTAAACGTTAGTATCAAAAGCAATTAATAATAATGTTCATTATCTGTGCTCGTATTTATGATATCGTTTCGTAACGGTCAAGGACGTTTTTATAAGCAGAATATATTTTAAATGCAAATATGTAATTATCTGTAGTACTTACAATAACATCTAATTCCGTAGCATTGTTGCCTAAAACAACGGACCTCTTGTTTCCCGGACAAGCAATGTTCAAGATTTCTGAACGACGTAATAAGATGTCGCCCGATGCCGTGTTTGGCGCCAAAAAGTTACCGTTGTGAAGAAACACTGGGGAGGGACTTCCGAAATCTTTTTTTAAAGATAAATTACAACCTAAAAAATAAAAGTGTTATAGAGTATAGACTAATTGTAGACGTGCTTATTTACTTTGTGTATAAATATTCTCTCTAGTCTTTGGATTGTAAGTACTTGGGTATTATTTTGAATCTATACTAATATATAAAGCTGAGTTTGTTTGATTGTTTGAACGCGCTAATCTCAGGTACTACCGGACCGATTTAAAAAATTTTTGAGTGTAAGATCAGAAGTCCATCTGTCGAGGAAGGGCTATACAACATCACGCTAAGATGAATGGGAGAGGAGCAGCAATAAAAATATTACGAAAACGGTAAAATTTAAAGATTTACTTGCGTGCGCTGAGTTAACGGCAATTCAAAAATCATGTATTATAAGATTGTTCCCATTTAAAAGTTCTAAATAAAAGTCCGCGACAGCATATGTCTAGCTATTAAGGTTAAATAGCTTTAACCATTTTTATGGTTATCAAAATACTATATTACCGTTTTAATCTTTCTACGCTTGTTATATATTTGATTTTTTTTTATATTTTTACGCGGGCGGAACCGCTGGCGATTGCTAGTGTGAAATATAGATAAAAGATAACTTATACTTAAGTATTTTAGATCAATAGATATTACGTTAGCACGCTCATAAGAATAGCATTTAACATGCATAATTATTGTGACGTCAGTGTTACGTCATACTCGTCTTTTACTTTAATTACATTTTTTTTTCTATTATTGGAATTTGAGTCTTGTCCTATTCACGTTACATTAACGCCTTTACCTTTGCCAATTGTCGAATGACGAATTTAAAAAAACCCATTAATATAAAGATAATTTATTAACACGCATGCGCACTTTAATTCCTTTGGCCGATCAATATTTGTTTTCGTTTTCCATGCTATGAAATCATAGGTACGACCAAAACACGTTATCATAAACCTACGACTGTGTTTTCCACTCTTATCATACGGGTAATTATTTCGGTTATGAGTAAGCTTACTAAGCCAATGGAGGACATATTGCTGTTTCTTAATAATATTGTTATTGTATTAAGTTTAGTGTATTAGGAATTATAAATAATGACATTAGTTCAATATTGCCTATCAACCTGTTCAATATTCCTCAACTTAAGAGGTATTTAAAAATGGAAGAGGAATTTATTTTGGCGGCATTCTGTTCTGACACAAAATAATTGTTATTAAAGTAATTAAGGGAAATAACGTGTTTTAAGAATTGTTTTGATATATTTTGGAAATCTTTTCTAAGTATTTTAATAGGTACTATATATCTAATAAGACTATAGGTATATCTTTATATCGCTAAAGCAAAGGAGCTTGTTCTAGTAGCTTGATGAGAGTCAAAGACTAGAGTGTATATATAGACAAGTAGAGTCCTAAAGGTCTGCTCAGGGCGTTAATCTTCGAATTCTAAATATATTCAAAGTAATTTACAATAAGCAATGCTTCTAACCTTATTATGTTATTCCATTAGATACATTTTGTAATTAATCAAATGTTAATTTAAATAATATAGGTATTAATATAATTCACTTAAGAAAATTTATATAATAACAATTAAAGGTAAAAATTGTATTATTTCTGGGCTCATTGACCTCGACATCTATACATATAATAAAACTGTAGACAAGGTCAATTCTTTAAGTTAAAGATGAATAAAACATACCATATATTTTTTATTACAAGCTGTGGTAGCCCAGCGGTAACACCGTGCGACTGTGCGACCAATGAGTTTTTCTGTTAAAATTTGTGCCTAATTGATAATTGCAATTTATCACATGCTTTTCGGTGAAGGGGTGAAGGAAAACATCGTGAGGAATCCTGCATATCTCTAGAGAATTCTGAAAATATGTGTAACCTACCAATCTGCATTGGAGCAGCGTGGTAGGTCTTAGTTCCAATCGTTCTCTCCAAAAACGGAGAGAAGAGGCCTATTCTCAGCAATGGGATAGTAACAGGCCGATACTTACTTACTTTATATTTCTTCATGAGATTATATAAAACTAATAGGAGTTCAAATATTTTTCTTTATTCTTAAGTTTATCTTTGACTCTATTTTACATGCACACGTTAAAGTTAGATTGATATTCGATTTAAATTGTATAGTTTAAAGTTGGAATGTTACATTTTTTGGAGTCAAAAAAGATTTATTATTATTGTTATTAAATCTAACATCTAAATGTTAACACAATCTAGACAACAAAGAAATAAATAAATAAATAGTAGTGGAATATTAATGAAATTTTGCACAAAATAAATAACCAACGAGAAAAACAATTTTTTCCTTGGGCAATAGAAAAAAATGCTTAATACGTAGTTAAAAGTATCTTATTATGTAATGTAATATGTAAACACATATTATAATAAAGCGCAAATGCCTAAAACGTATGTACATAACGGATGTAAGCAATCCTGATAATCCCACGGGAACATATGTTAAAGTGTTGCAAGATTATAATTCGATCTAATATTTGGATATAAATACACTTTTATCTAACGTGTTAAGGAAATAGTTTTTCCTAGCGTTCTTATCTTTATCTTTAAATAATATTATAGAGATAAGTCAAACTGAGTTAAAAATAATGTTTATATCTTTATATTAATGTCGTACTCAAAAATATAATTTATGGTTTAATAAAATAACATTGTTCCCAATGAAATAGATAAAACTTTCTATTAATATTACGAGTTTTGTGTAAGGAGTCCCGAGCATAGTAAATATATTAATAAGCACTCAGAGCTTCCGGTGTAGATTAATTATAATCTAGTCTATATTTAGTCTTACCGCCATTAACCTCGTTGCACATTTTTAAAACAAATAAAATTAGAACGATTGAAACTCTGAACTTGTACATCGTGAATGCACGTTAATACTGATCGGCGAGCGAGTAAACACGTGAGTATCTTTATATAACGGTAAACTAAACCCCTACTATTGTTCTCGAGACGCTTAAATTATAATTATTTAATTATCACAGTAAATGAAAAACATTAGTAAAATAATGTACTATCGTTTTGAGACTTGCATAACTCTAGAAACTTCTTTGGTAGTGTAATATGCCAGTCCCATACTCTCCTTAAGTAGAGCGGAAGCAGTTCCTCAGCAAGGCAGCTGCATAACTTTTTTTTTTAATTCAAATTATTCTTTATTCAAGTAGACTGTTTTCAGTTTTTAATCGTCGAACATATCTCTAAGATTGATTCTGAAGTTTGCTCCTACCAACAATAACCAGCAAGAATCTTGGCAGATATTCTTTTAAAAATAAAATGAAAAATATGTTTACGATAAAAAAAGGGGTTAAAACCGTAATTCCTTGCAATCTAACTATAAATTGCCAAAAACCTACAGATACCGCAATACCGCAGTACACCATTACGGCCTTGGCGCCGACTAATACTTTATAATTATTTCAAATTATTTTATTGGTATAACCCGTGCGTAAAAATCAGCTGCGATAAACTTGTAACAAAGACGTTTGTCAAATGTATGCTAAATGCAGTTCAATATTAGACCATCGTTAAGATTTACGTAAAGAGAATTCCACTATGAATGACAAGTCACAATCTGCCACATTTCATGAAAATTGATACAGCTTACCCTCTTCACTTTGTCTTTCTTCTCTTTTTAATACTGGTGAGCTCATGCAGCTTATTAACAGTACTGGAATAGATATATGTTAATTATCACATTAGTTTCGTCTATATTTCCTCTGTAGGAATACACTCTTCACTTCGTTAATGAACACCAGCTAGTATTTAAAAATATCACAGATATTTTCTTATGGTATTCATCCCAGTGGCGTAGTTAGGGAATAAAAGGCTCTAGGGCTATAAAGAAACTAGGGCCCCATCTAAACTATATAAACTTTGCGATCCAGATTCGATGTACAATGGGAGGTTCAATCTCAGAGAGCCCCCCCAGAGTTTTGGAGCCCTGGGGCATTGCTAGCTCTCCGATAGCAACGCCGCTGATTCCTCATTACTTCTTAGGAATTCATCTTTAATATTTTATCATTTGACTGGCCCGTTGGTGCAGTGGGTAGTGACCGTGCCTTCAGCTCCGCGGGTCGCGGGTTCGATTCCCGCCGAGGGCCAACATTTTCTATAAATGAATTTGTTGGCCTTTGAGCCTGGGTGTATATTTGTATTTAAGTATGTATTTCAAAAAATATATAAGTACCTATATATTCACCAGTTGTCTGTCTACCATAACACAAGTATTAAGCTACTTACTTTGGGGACGGACGACTTTTTCTTATTATTTATCCTCCTGCCCTTATCCCACTCTAAGTGGGGTCGACAGAACATGTTATAAACATGCTGTCACATTATTTGGCTTCGTTTTTACGACCGGCCGCCTACCTGACGTCAACTTACCTTAGTCGTATTTTACGCGACCTCGGTAAGAAAGAGGGTGGTCTATTTTACTAAACCGGATACCACACGGTGGGTCAACTTACCTTAGTCGCCTTTTACGACACCTCGGTAAGAAATGAGGTTGGTCTATTCTATCAGCCGGATACCACACGGCGGGGAACTCATCTTTAATATTGAAATGAGTTAATCTTGTATATACATATATGTATATTTTTTTCCGGAATCTCGGAAACCGGCTCCGATTTTCCTGAAATTCAGCATGTAGGGAGTTTTGGGAGAGAAAAATCGATTTCGCTAGGTTTTATGTAAAAAAAATTCGTTTTATCCCCGTTTATGGGCATTCAAAAATACTAAAATTTATATTGAATATAAAAACACTATTTTTGCCATAAACTGTCAAGTCAGCGTAGCTTATCAGTTTGATGAAAAATGTAAGTACCTAAGATCGATCCTAACTACCTAATTATTTGTTTCTTTTATTTTAAGTTTCTTTTTTTATATTGTACAAAATTGCCGTGCTCGGCCCGGTAACCAGGTACTTATTATAATATTCAAGGATATATATTCAAGGATTCATAAAAAAAATGCTCCGGTCGCCACCAAAATACAGTAAAATCATCATATCTTTTTTATTTGTTGACCGATTGAAATAAAACATACCCTATATGTTAAGTGAGACTTTCTACTTTATATTAGTAAAAACAGCGTCTAAATCGAATCAGCGGTTTCCAAGATTAGCGGGAACAAACGCACAGAGATTTGACATCGCAATCGATTTTATTATATGTATAGAATAGATATAGATATAGATAGATAGAAGATATGACAAATTCATGTCACATTCGTAGTATGGAAAAATTATAAGGAGTAAAATGATAACAAGTGTTAACTAAAGAGCTTTATGATTCATCCTTGTCACACACTCATACTGATAATATAAGTGCGAAAGTCATCCTGTTAGTCAGCTACGCTTTCACAGCTAGTCCGATAAAGCTAATAAAATTTTAATATCTGGGTGACCGAGCTTCGCTCGTTAATTTTTTACAAAAAAAAATCTTAAAAAAAAAGAAACAATTATTTAGTTGGGATCGATCCTTGACATTCACATTTCTCGTGGATGCCCGTTACCTGAATAAGCCACGCCGACTTGACAATTTATGGCGAAAATTCAATTAAATATAATTGTTAATTGTTTTTTAATGTCCAAAAACAGGGATAAAACAATTTTTTTTTTCATAAAACCTAGCTAGGTCAATTTTTCTCCCCCAAAACCTCCTACATGCTGAATTTCAGGAAAATCGTTGGAGCCGTTTCCGAGATTCGGAATATATATATACACACACAAGATTAACTCATTTAAATATTAAAGATTTATACAATTGAAGCTTAATTATTATATGTCAAGCTAACGTTCATCCTCCTGCCCTTATCCCAATCTAAATGGGGTTCGCACAACATGATGTCACATGATTTGGCTACGTATTTTACGACCTGCCCGACTTCAACTTACCTTAGTCATATTTTACGACACCTCAGTAAGAAAAAGGGTGGTCTATCCTACTCAATCGACACCAAGGGGTGGGTGAACTTAACTTAGTCACCTTTTACGAGTCTTCTGGAAGAAATGAGGGTTGTCTATTCTACTCAGCCGGATACCATACATCACGTAGCTTACATGTAAGAGAAAAAACGTTTTCCCCTCTGGAATAGAAATAAAAAACAGTTCATAACTGAAGGGAGTTTAAACTTTA
The DNA here is from genome assembly GCA_029227775.1 of Morpho helenor. Classification (NCBI taxonomy): domain Eukaryota; kingdom Metazoa; phylum Arthropoda; class Insecta; order Lepidoptera; family Nymphalidae; genus Morpho; species Morpho helenor. The sequence goes on from JARGCU010000011.1 coordinate 8,997,900, forward strand.
AGTTTACGCTAACAAAGTCGCTCGTAAATCAATAAAATATACGAGAGATGAGTTTTCACGCTTTGCTGTGATAGTATTATTTTAAATTGGCCGAATTCACGTTATAACAACGTAAGCAAGGAAGAAAGCTTTAAAGTAAATTACCCTCTTTGTTTATTGCATATTCAAAGACAATCGTAGTTACGAAGCAATCTCTAGTCGTCTATATTGGAGCTTTAAAGACATTTACAATAGTTCATATAAATTAAAAAAATAAACAGAGGTAAAATCTCATTATCCTAGAAAAAATCATGTTATGACTTTTACGTAGGAGTCGATTTCATCAATTAACCTTAATTGTTTTACGGTCATTAGTAGAGTGCCTTTAATGAATTTATCAACAGAGAGCATCGCGGAGTGTAGTTAGTAATTGGGGAAACAGAATCATATAGTTATCATACTATAGGCTAACCGTTTAACTCAGACTTCGCTTGCGGTATACAAAGGCGCAGAGGTATGAGTAGAACGGAGACGAGGTACGTGCGAGCGGCGAGCGCCCGTATCGTGATATACATGATGATGAGAGATGACCTATCTATCTGAGTCCCCGTTTTTGTCATACCTCCGCTCCCTTGTACCCCGCAGGCGAGGTCTCCGTTAAAAGGTTAGCCTATAGAGTGGAGGAGGCCGCTTTATATTTGCCCATCGAAAAAAAAGAGACAGCAAATGAGACTACCTACCTCATTTTTTCTTCTTCTTCTTTAACTGATGGACGTCCACTACTGGACAAAGGATTCATGGGATCTCCAGAACACACGATTTTGTGCCGCTTGTATCCAGCGGCTTCCTGCATCATTTTTGAGGTCCTCATTCCATCTAGTAGGGGTATTCCGACACTGCGCTTTCCGGTACGGGGTCGCCATTCCAACACTTTGAGTCCCCAACGCCCATTGGTTCTCTGCACTATGTGCCCCGCCTATAGCCACTTCAGCTTTGACACACGCTGAGCTATGTCGGTGACTCTGGCTTTTCTACGAATCTCCTCATTTCTGATTTGACCACGTAGAGATACTCCGAGCATATTCTCACTTGAATTTTTTATATATTTTAATATAAAGAAACCTTCTGATATGTTTTATTCACTTGCATTGAATGCGGTGTTATCAAAGATGCATTTCAAATTTTGATGGAATGTGTTCGGGACGAGGACCTTAGGAGTGATTTTAGACGTAGGTAAATTAGGATTAATATTTGATTTTGCCACTTGTAATAGCATTTTGGTTTCTCCAGATTCGGGAGAAGCGAAATTGCTTTACAATGTGATTAAAGTAGGCATAAGTCGTAGAAAGTAAGGTTACTTTGTAGTTACTATGGAGTGGCATTTTCCTAGAGAAAAAACCCCCAAACATAAAGATTAAAAAAAATCATAACGTTTAACCATTATAAAAGTTTGAAGAACTAAGGGACTTCCCTTAGTTCTTCAAACATTATCCATAATCACGTAAACTGTTTATCTATAAGATATATTCAAGAGGCCGGGTTTTATTGGTCGGTTAGACTTAGGTATATTAAAACATACATTGAAAATAGTACTCTTCAATACGTACTTCCATTTACATTTACGCTATTAATGATGAACAGAAACACAAAACTGAACACTATTGTCAAATACATTGTGACCAAAAAACTATAGTGGTTCACACAAAACTAGTGTCTCGAAAGATGTGAAATTCCTAAATACGCTATGTACAGTCGCAACCAACCATTATTATTACAGTTATTTTTGAAAGGGATAAGATTATCTATACTTATAATAAATCTGTAGAGAGGTCAATTCTGTAACTGGAATATATTTCCAAAATAACTATCAGGGGGTGATTAGGGATCGATACTGATGCCAAAAATGCAATCAGTAAAAATTTTGTCTGTCTGTCTGTCTGTCTGTCTGTCTGTATAACCGTTATAGAAACAAAAACTACTCGACGGATTTTAACGAAACTCGGTACAGGAGTGAAGGGAAATGTCGGGAAAACGGGAGAAGTTACTCCATTTTTTAAGCTTCCGTCGCGTGTGCAACCTTGATGGTTAAAGCTACGTAGAAATCATGTATGAAGGAAATGTTTTTCTTAAAATTATATAAAAAATATCCCACGACAGCATATGTCTATCTTTTATGGTTGACTCACAATAACACGTGTAACTCCCGATAGCTTAGCAGTTCGAAGCTTTCTGGTTATATTTGTCTACTCCTACGTTTATATCACTCTCAATCATCCCTAAATAAAAAAGTGAATAGTATTAACCATTGTATAAAAAAAGAATAATTGAAATCGGTATAGAAACACCAAAGTTATACATGAAATACGCTAATAATAAGCCATTGCGCGTGAATACTGCATCATGCTATAGGGATTATCACTACATAGTATAAAACAAAGTCACATTCTTTGTTTGTCCCTATATCCCTATGACTGCTTAAATCTTTAAAACTACGCAACAGATTTTGATGCGGTTTTTTTTAATAGATAGAGTGATTCAAGAGGAATGTATAATAACATTCAATATGGAGTAGAGAAATACTGTAATGTTTCTAATGTGATGTCGTAAATAATTACTTTTTTTTCTTTATAATTAATAATTACTTTGATGTTAGATATAGCAGGAAATCTTCTTGGTATAGGGAGAGTGGAATTGTTTTTCTTCAAATTTAATGCGTGCGGGCCACGGGCAGAAATGAATAAATTAAAACTACTGGATCGATTTTAATATTTTTTTTCACTGAGTGACATAGGCTATATATTTTATACCCGTGCGAAGCAGGGTAGGCCGCTAGTATTTAATATTTAATTAAATGAGTTAATCTTCTCGGAAACGGCTCCAACGATTTTCCTGAAATTCAGCATATAGGGGCATGTTTTGGGGGAGAAAAATCGATCTAGCCAGGTTTTATGTAAAAAAAATCGTTTTATTCCTGTTTTTGGGCATTAAAAAATACTATAATAAAATATTGAATATAAAACACTATTTTTGCCATTAACTGTCAAGTCAGCGTAATTTATTCGGGGAACGGGCAGTCTCGAGAAATGAAAATACCTAGGATCGATCCTAACTACCTAATTTTTTGTGTTTTTTTTTATTTTGTATAAATTTACCGAGCAAGGCTCGTCAACCAGGTACTACATATTATTCACTATCTTGTACATTACATGCTAGATAAGCAAAAGTATATATCATATGTTACCACCCAACTCTACATTTTGCATATTTAACCTGTACCCGCCGTGCCTGCCATAAACCTATGGTAAAATAGTTGGTAGCTATACTAATTACAAAGATTTCATGCTATGCTAAGATAAAGGGAGCCAAATTATTTTAATAAAATTTTCACAATGAAGTTTTGTCAGTGGTATAGAATTTTTATAAAAAGCTAAAATTCTAAAAAAAAGTTGTTGTACTCAACTGTACTAATCTCAAAGTTAATTATCACGTAATCTGTTATCAGTGATTTATTATGATTCATTTTTATCAAATTTATTAAAAAATCAATCACACTATGTAAACTTTGAGTAACATTTACTTTTTATGCATTTTTAGTCTATAAAGACAATACATGCTTCTATAAATTCACATGCAAAATTGGCACAAAGTACAATACACTGTTATACAACTTTAATAATATATTTATAGGTATAGGTTGAAATTTCTATATTATTTATTTTTTTGTACAGTATATAACACAAAGTAGACAAATCTAAAAGTAATAGAACTTTACAAAACTGGAAACTATCTACTGTTTTTTATATTACTGCTACACATGCAGGGCATGAAGCTGTGATAGCCCAGTGGTTAGACTCTGCGACTCTTTCGAGGGGATCACGAGTTCAAACCCAGGGCACACACCAATGAGTTTTTCTATTAAAAAAACGTGTAACGTCTGTCTAGTTAATAATTGCAATTTGTCACATGCTTTTCAGTGAAAGAAAACATTGTGAGGAAACATGCATATCTCTAGATATATTCTGGGGATATGTGCAACCTACCAATCTCAATTGGAGCAGTGTGGTCAGTAAGGAGCTCAACACTTCTATCTAGAAACTAAGAGAGGAGGCTTATACCCAGCAATAGGATAGTAACAAGCTGTTACTTTATGCAGGGTACAAGATTTTAAAAAGTATCTAAATTCATTTAGTTTCTTTGATTCAAACACAATAAAACTTTCTAGGCTAAGCAGTATTTCCTATATTTCTATTTGTACCAGATTATTTTACTTAAAAAAATATAAATAAAATATTATTAGTGATTTAATAATTTATTTTACAGGTAAAGTATCTCCCCAGTTACAAGATCTTGCACATCTGTAAGTTGTTTGATCGTATTTTCCTTTTGAAAATATTATTTCTTTAAGTTCCCCGTGCTTGGTACACAGTCTGCATATTGTATGGCCTGATCTTACAATAGGTGCTCTTACAATTCTCGGCCATTGTGGATCATCTACAGGTCTTTCACCTTTCCTTAAAATTACATATGAAAACAAATCTGCCATTATTTCAATTTTTGATGGATAACCCAATGTTTCAAATTTCATAAGAAAATTGCAAGGTGTTTGATGTTCTAAGTATCTAGGACATACATTATCATTGGCACACGGTGCAAAGGCATATCCTTTATCCTTACAACTGTTTAATATGAATTCTCTAGCCTCATTCACTACCCTGAAACCAGCATTGGATCCATGTTCAACAATAATCAAGAAGTCCTCTGTCTTGTTCCATAACTTCTGTATTGTTTCTAATCTACTTTTCATATCAGGCATTTCAAATAATGAGAAAGCTGATAAAACTATATTGTATTTTAAGTCCGCAGACGCTGGAAGAAACTGACGTTGGAAATATGCTTTAAATGGCATGGCAACATTGTCTCTACCTTGACATAAAATGAGGCGCGCTAAATCATTCATATGTGTTGAAGTATCAACAGTGAAATATTCAAAAATATCACCTTTCCAATAATGATTCACCGCCCAAGTGCCAGTGCCAACGCCTGAGCCAAAGTCAAAGAAGCTTCTTGGCTTATAATCTGGTAGACGCCTTTTAATCTCGTCAAGTACGCGTAACAAAATCGCATACTCAGGAGCAGCTCTCGACATCAAGTATTGCAAACAAGTTGGCTTATCATAGGATATGTTACCCCACCGATAAACATTCCTCTTCAAAACGTTAAACACTGTTGTATTTATTTTCATATTATACGTTTCCATTTCATCTTTGGTTAATTCCTTGTCTACTTGTGGTAGAACTTTCTTTGACACAGTATCATGAATTTTCGAGGCTTTCTGTTTAATATCGGCGTCTTCTGGCGGAAGCAGGCGCGAATGTATATAGTTATTTAGCTTTACACTCTCTTGATAGTATTCTTTAGCGCCGTTGTCTTGAAAAATAACTTTTATTGCCTTCTTCAAATCGGGTGGAAGAGTGGCAATTTTAACCTGGGATCTACCAGGGTGTTTTCTAGGCTTATATACTTGGTTATCAAAGTTTTCACGTAAACTGCCATCAATTTCCACTCTTGTAGAATAATTTATGCATACTGATAAATTTGAAAACCTAATTTTTCTAAACATTGTTTGTTTTTATTTTTTATAACCTAAAATTATTATGACAGTTCACAGACTAAAAAATAACGAATGGACCCGCAATCGCAATATCAAATACAGAAAATAAAACTTGCAAAATTCTGAACATTTGGGGTATATTATTATCACATAGAATCTTATTAATATTTGGACCCTATCCTTTAAGAAATTTTTATTTGTATGCTTCGTTTTAATGATACATAAGAGTTGAAATATCATTTATATTTTCCTTGAAGACTATGATGTAATTTAAACAACAACAAGATTGTTCTGTATTCTATGACCAGAAAAATGTAGAATTAAATCATTAATGATATGGAAAAAACGTACTTAATTTAATAAAAGCCATCAAATATTTAAGACTTTATTATTTTACATTAAAATAACAAAATAACCTAAAATTTATTACAGTAACAAAATTATTATATTATTAACTTTTAAACCGACCCATTTCCTCCTGCTTGTGTCTTGTAATGCAGTCTTTAAAATCATTAACTTCACCTTGACATTTTCTCCAGTCCCTCGTAGTATTTATGCATTCCTAGTGAGAAATATATAACACAAATCTTTAATGAAGTAATAAGAATGGAAGTTGTTTGTTTAGTTTGTCTATTAGCAAGTACTTATTAGAGTAAATACAATGTTAAAATTATTTTAAATGTTACTATGAATATTTGAAAGTACTTGCAAATTTCATTAGTAACACACTTTCAAAATTCACTTTTAGAAAAACCTATGTAGTGCTAAATGTAGATAGTATAGGAGACTGCAATATGTAATTTCCTCTTACACTCATAACTAGTATAAAATTTAATATAATAGAGATTCATCAAATATTATCTAATAATAAAAAAAACATGAAAAAAATTGTGTAAATGATACTACACACTTACAGACTAGTAAATAGCGCCTCATATAATCTTTGTAACATTACACTTTTGAGACATAAGTATAGCTACAAACATTTTCATTATCAACAGGGATTTAAAATATTATAAATGGACAAAGTGAGTTTTGTTTGAGTGAATAATCACTGAAACACAACTCATTTAAAAAAATACTTGATATTCTTCACTTTTGTTTAAAGTAAGGCTAATGTCTGGCTATGGTTTCGTCATATGGAAAGCAAGCCTGATGGACCAGTCTAGCCAAACCTCCCAAATCTTACAAGTCCAGGAAGATAGATGGTGGCAGAGTAGTTCTCACTTGAGCAGTTTCAGAGATTAGTATAATAGAAAAACATGACAAAGGATTTTTATATATAAAATTTACTAATTAATTACCTCAACATTTTAAGGAGATGTATTTCTTTAAATTTTTGTAAATATTTGAAAACGTACATTTACTTGGGAAGATTAACTATGTATAAACCTGTATATGTGACAATTTTTGCTTATTTGACAAATCGTACATAAGCGAAAATTTTTAATAATTGTATGTAGTTTTCTAAGCGTTTTAAAAATGTATACTGGAGACAACAGAAATACATTATATAAATTTATCATATTTTACCTGTACTTTATAATGTAAATCAAGGCAGCCTGCCTTTTTCAACATAGATTCAACTACATCTTCCTCGCCATCAGATATTTTTTCTCTTGGTTTTATAGTCATTTTAATATTACATTTATATCGTAACAAGGTATATAGTGCATTATTTTGAAAATTGAAGGCGAAATGTCTTCAAAAATATTTATCATAGATTATATTTATCAAAACATAAACCAGTATAGCACAAAACATAGATAATATACTAGAGGGATTAAAAAAAGAATCGATTTTTATATTTATCGATTATTTTATAACAAAAATTATTTCAATCTAAAAATAAACGATTATAATAAATTTACATTAAGTACCCTCTTTTTTCTTGTCTTTCAAGATAAGATATGCGTTATTAGGTGCAACCATTGGGATTTTCGATTTAACATCGTTTCGTCTACCCTTTGAGGTGTTTCGTTAAATTTACTTGAGAATTTACTAACTACAGAAATACCACATCTTGTAGTTGATGTTTTTCAGATAAAGTCTATATTTTAAGTCACCATTATTAACTCTACTACTTGGATAAAGAATACAAATACTACGTCCATGCTCTACTATCTTTCACATGAAAGAGTTGGTACAATAATGGTCCCATGACAACTGCATGTTTTGTCAATATATGTTATCTAAATATTACAATGTACATGATGTTATCTTGTCAAAAACTTCATAAATATTAGAACGTATTAAATTGTTCTGTATTATTTATAATTAAAATGAGCGGCGAAACAATATACGAAGCGCCGAGAAGATACAATGTTTCTCAAATGAGAGTACATGATTATCTTTACGGTAAGCTTAACTTATTAGTTTTTTTTTATATTATCTGTGGACAAAGAGTGATATTTAAGGATCTTTATTCCTTGAATCTTTGGAGTCAATTATTTCAAACTATGGACTGATCCACTGCTAAGTATAGGTTTATTTCCACGCAAACACCCTAATGCCGGTTGAATCTCGCAGCTGCCTTCGAAGGCTCTTCGCGACTTTTATAAGCGCCTTTGTCTACTTTTAGTATAATTGAAATTTTAATACGGGCATTTAGGATAGACAAATTTCCATTTTATAAACAAACGCATAGTACATAACTAAGGGTATTTTCACATGTAATTTGACTTGAACGAAGTCGTGGCTACAGCTTGTGACACGATAAAAATATTAAAAATAATAAAATTTGGAAACTTGTGTCTTACACACCTATACCGTTTATACCTATAAGTTTGTCAGATTTTTTTTAATATTAAAACATAACAAATGATATATTAAGACATTTTCTAATAAGTACAAGTAAGTAAGTAAAACAGAGTACATTATAAATTTTATATTAGAACACCTTGTATGGAAAATTGCAAGCGCGTGTAAATATTTCCAGATTCGGCCTTCATAGTATCCGGCGCTAGGGATTACGCACGGACGGCATTCAAAGCGGCAATGGCCTCCGCTCAAGTGGTAATTCTACGTTTAAAAAAACTATTTAAATGCTCACAGATAAAAGAAACGATAACATTATTTTATTATAATCCGTGGTATAATATCTAAGTCTGTGTAAAAATGCTACGTCAGTGGAATAAGATTGGCTTGTTATTTTAGTCACCGTAAAACGTGAAAAAAAAGATGATAACAACGAGGACAAAAAGGGTATCCAAAGCGATATTGTACTTTAGTAATTGTACTTCTCTTAATTTAAATTCAAAATTGTTCTTTATTCAAGTAAACTTGTAAACAAGTGCTTTTGAATCGGCAAATCAACTAATGGTTCGGAAAGCTGTTCGTAACTAGGAGAGCCGGCAAGAAAATTGGCAGCCAACAAGATACTTGGCAGCCAGCAAGAAACTCGAAGTTTATATACTACGAGGTCCTTTAGGAATCTGTTTCGCGTCATCTATAGACGTTTCCAGAAAGCGGTAGACCGCCACGGAATATGGTGCCATCAATAGGAAATCGAAATAAATCCCAAAAAAAGTGTAGTCCTGCAATTTATCGGTAATCACTTCAATTCTCCCATAGAGACATCCACAGAGGTGACTCTTTACGATCTAGTTCAGTAAAATATTGTTTATTATGTACTTATATACCTAATGATAGTTTCAGTATACTTATTAACATTTAATTGTATTTGTATCCAGGTGATTCAACCCGTTTATAAGACCATGTTCTCAGAGCTACGTCAGTTTCCGAGGATGCAAGTCGGTAAGTTGTTTTCGGAAACGGTAGTAGTCAAATATCATTTCTTTAGTTTTTTATACCGGAGAACGTACGTGATCCATGATCGTGATCGTTCATACTTGTGACTTCTACCAAAGTGTCAGGGGTTGAACAATGGGCGTGCACTTATGAGTTTTTGTGTAAAAACTTGTGCCTCGTTGACATATACCTACTACAATATTTACAAATGAATTTTTGTATGTCCTTTATAGACTCCGAAACGAGAGTATGCAGTTCCGAAGTGGCACAACTCAAAAACACGTATTTTGGATAATGAATAGGTATAAATGTTAAAATGCATATTCTTTCGAGCAGCATTACCGGCAGAACTCTTAACTCAATATAAGGGCGTTCGTTTAAGCAAAATAAAACATTTTTATGCATTTTATTTAGCGATGAAAATTGAAACCCATTTATCTAAAACATGATTTTTGAGTTGTGCTATATTTATTGCTATTTGCCCATGAGTGATGTACTGCTATATCATATGATAGGATCGTGTGATAAATAAACAAACGTTGTTTAATATAGGCAAACAGTTTACACATTATTTAGTTACTTACTATTTAGTTAATCGGTAGCATCTCACTGTGTTTGCGCCCTACCACAGTTTATCATCCGAACTGCCGTCTCCCTTCACACGTGGACCGCTCCTATGGTGCTTATTTGGATAAAGTGAGACAAATGCGAGCGGTGCCGTCTCCTGAGCTTGGCGGGAAGGATCGTTTTAGATACAGCGCAGTGTTAGTAAACAAAGAATTAAAGTAAAATTTCTTTCTTTTCTCCTTTATCCTCGTCTAGGCTTTCTGAACAGTGAATTCCAATTCAAATTCAAATAGTGCTTAATGTAATTTAGCTTATGCAAACACTTTTGAAGCGTCAATTTGCAATGAAGCTAAGACTGGGTCGGAAAGGTGCTCTTACCGAGAATAACCAGTTAAAAACTCGGCGGTCAGTCTTTTCAAAAATAAATATTTCAATGAACACGTTAGGGTCCTAATGTGCTTGAACAAGAGTGCTCAACCTTTTTAACGGTTGAGCTGAACGGACGATTCTAAAATCTTTGGCGGGCCACTATAGTACTATATACAGTATTTTAGCTGTGCAATTTAGTTAAAAATAATAACTGACAAAATATTTAAAAAAAGTAATGTGATAGGTGTAAGCCCTGCTGCCATTATCCCTTTCTAAGTGGAGTCAGCACAACATGTTTAAACATGTTGTCACGTAATTTAGTTTACGTGCTGCCTGCCTCATACCTCGTAGTTTACGACAATTCGGTAAGGAAGAGGGTGGTTTATTCTAAATAACCGGATTCCACACTGTGGGTCAACTTACTTTAGTCGCCTTTTACGACACCTCGGTAAGAAATGAGGGTCGTCGATTCTACTCGGTCGGCGGGCACACGGCGGAACCAATCTTTTAGATTGTGAACCAATAATCATTACCACATTCAAATGATACATCTTTATGGATACCAAGCAACCTTAGACAAGTCTTACTTTGTCTTATGATGTTCTAATGCGATATACTTGTATACCTTTACAGCCCAAAAAAACTGTTTCCATTGAAAAGCGCGACTCCTGATTTCCATCCACCCACGCCACTGAGGACCCCTGGTCCGACCAGACCGAGGAATCGGGGGACGCAAAGCATATTCAGGTACATTTTTAAACATTAACAAAATTCAAAAGTAATATCAAAATTGAGCTAGAAAAATTTATCTGATCGTTAATGAGGGTGCCATTCTTATGTTTAATAATTCCAAGTTTTTCCCAGATGTTTAATTTAAGACTTTTGTCACAGGTACCTGGCACACACCTATGACAAAAGTCTTAAATTAAACAACTGGAAAAACAACTTGAGATTATTATAATTATAAACATAACAATTATATTATATTATAAACATAACAATGTCACCGTCATTAACGATCGGATAAATGTTTCTACTTCAAGCTTGCTACACGTGTTCGCAGGCAAAATAAAATTAATGGTGGGGTTGAACCGATTGTTATATAACTAAGCTTGTTGGGTTAATGCTTCGCTTTGCGATTTTGTCGTGCAGTCTATCTCCTGATGATGCTTCGGTTGCGGGGCGAAACGATTGTTGAGTTTGTGATAGTGAACGTGTGAGGTTTGTGCATGTGTTTTTATGAATCCTTCATGTATCAGGTATTAAAACGAATTATCCACTACATTTAGCATTATATTTTCTATTTTACTTCATCGCGGATTATAGCAAAATAATGTTATTATTACTTTTGTACAAACAACTTTCTTTTTTGTTTTAATGCCATGCTTAATGCCATGCATAGATTTTTTCATGGCATGGATTTTTACGGGAGGAAGTTACCTAACGTTTTGGGATCGAGCCTTTTTATTTTAAAAATGAATGCATGCATTTTACAGAGAATCATCAGCGCAGACCCAACCTTGGCAGCCAGATGGAAGGCCAGCCGAAGATTGTAAGGAAACGCCCGAAGTAATGCTTCTGGATAAATTAGAGTGGGGTAAGTTCTGTCGAACGCTGCATTTGAAGAGATTTATTTCAACTGATGTGATTAAAATTTCATAAAATATTATTTGCATCACACGAATATATATATTTTTTTAAATTCATGATCTAGAAAGATTATAATGTCTAGAATATTCTGGATATCTGGGAAAAGAAAAACTCATTGGATGCTCTTAATAGCCATTAAAGGTAGGTGAATTCTATAAGTTTAGATAAACACGATCCAATATATTTATAAATATATTTAGTTATGAAATTAAATATTAAATAATTATTTCTTACCGAGGTATAGTAAAAGGCGACTAAGGTAAGTTAACCCGTCCTGTGGTATCCGGCTGTGTAGAATAGACCACCCTCATTGCCGAGGTGTCATAAAAGGCGAGGAAGGTAAATTGACGTCGGGCAGGCGGTTGGTCGTTAAATACCTAGCCCAATCATATCACAACTTATTTAAAACATGTTGTGCAGACTCCTCTTGGTATAAGGAGTGGGATAAGGGCAGGAGATTAGAGAGAGAGCAGATGATTAGTTGTGAATTTAATTAAATCATGTTTCTTTTTTCAACATGTTATTAGGCCCGGGCTCTCCATATCTTACGGGCGACCTTCCCGCCGATTTCCACACAACAGAGATTATCAATAAGTAAGTATTACGAATGGTTTAGTTCATATATACCTAACATTTTATGTAGTTGTAATTATTTGGTATAATTTTACTTATGTATAGATTCATAGCCTTATAAATTTGCGTAATAAAACTCTTGTACCATAAATTGTCTCACTTCATAGCATAGCCGACTGATATATCTGTCAAAAAGGTGAGTTGACCTTTGTACGCTTTTTTTTAACGTTTTCCTAATGATTTTCATGGTGCATAAATAATAATAAATAAATAATATTGATGAAATTTGGCACAGTTAAAGATTATTTACAATACCACTACATATTATAAAACAAAGTCCATATTTCCATATGTACGCATAAAACTTTAAAACTACGCAACCGATTTTGATGCGGTTTTTTTTCATAGATAGAGTGATTCCAGAGGAAGGTTTGTACGTATAATAACATTCAATACGAAGTACGATCAATCAATCGATCAACCAATCGACCAACCAATCGACAAACCAATCGATTGTTGGTCGACGGGTTGGTCGACGGATTGGTCGACGGGTTGGTCGACGGGTTGGTCGACGGGTTGGTCGACGGGTTGGTCAACGGGTTGGTCGACGGGTTGTTCGACCCGTCGGCCAACCCGTCGACCAACCGGTCGTCCAACCCGTCGACCAACCGGTCGACCAACCCGTCGACCAACCGGTCGACCAACCGGTCGACCAGCCGGTCGACCAACCGGTCGACCAGCCGGTCGACCAACCTGTCGACCAGCCGGTCGACCAACCTGTCGACCAGCCGGTCGACCAACCGGTCGACCAACCGGTCGACCAACCGGTCGACCAACCGGTCGAACAACCCGTCGACCAACCCGTCGACCAACCCGTCGACCAACCCGTCGACCAACCCGTCGACCAACCCGTCGACCAACCCGTCGACCAACCCGTCGACCAACCCGTCGACCAACCCGTCGAGCAATCCGTCGACCAACCCGTCGAGCAATCCGTCGAGCATCCCGTCGACCAACCCGTCGACCAACCCGTCGACCAACCCGTCGACCAACCCGTCGAGCAACCCGTCGACCAACCCGTCGACCAACCGGTCGACCAACCGGTCGACCAACCCATCGACCAACCCATCGACCAACCCTTCGACCAACCCGTCGACCAACCCGTCGGCCAACCCGTCGACCAACCGGTCGACCAACCGGTCGACCAACCGGTCGACCAACCGGTCGACCAACCCGTCGACCAACCCGTCGACCAACCCGTCGACCAACCCGTCAACCAACCGGTCGAACAACCCGTCGACCAACCCGTCGACCAACCCGTCGACCAACCCGTCGACCAACCCGTCGACCAACCCGTCGACCAACCCGTTGACCAACCCGTCGACCAACCCGTCGACCAACCCGTCGACCAACCCGTCGACCAACCCGTCGACCAACCCGTCGACCAACCCGTCGAGCAATCCGTCGAGCATCCCGTCGACCAACCCGTCGACCAACCCGTCGACCAATCCGTCGAGCAACCCGTCGACCAACCGGTCGACCAACCCATCGACCAACCCGTCGACCAACCGGTCGACCAACCCGTCGACCAACCGGTCGACCAACCGGTCGACCAGCCGGTCGACCAACCGGTCGACCAGCCGGTCGACCAACCTGTCGACCAGCCGGTCGACCAACCTGTCGACCAGCCGGTCGACCAACCGGTCGACCAACCGGTCGACCAACCGGTCGACCAACCGGTCGAACAACCCGTCGACCAACCGGTCGACCAACCCGTCGACCAACCCGTCGACCAACCCGTCGACCAACCCGTCGACCAACCCGTCGACCAACCCGTCGACCAACCCGTCGACCAACCCGTCGAGCAATCCGTCGACCAACCCGTCGAGCAATCCGTCGAGCATCCCGTCGACCAACCCGTCGACCAACCCGTCGACCAACCCGTCGAGCAACCCGTCGACCAACCCGTCGACCAACCGGTCGACCAACCGGTCGACCAACCGGTCGACCAACCCATCGACCAACCCATCGACCAACCCTTCGACCAACCCGTCGACCAACCCGTCGGCCAACCCGTCGACCAACCGGTCGACCAACCGGTCGACCAACCGGTCGACCAACCGGTCGACCAACCCGTCGACCAACCCGTCGACCAACCCGTCGACCAACCCGTCAACCAACCGGTCGAACAACCCGTCGACCAACCCGTCGACCAACCCGTCGACCAACCCGTCGACCAACCCGTCGACCAACCCGTCGACCAACCCGTCGACCAACCCGTCGACCAACCCGTCGACCAACCCGTCGACCAACCCGTCGACCAACCCGTCGACCAACCCGTCGACCAACCCGTCGACCAACCCGTCGACCAACCCGTCGACCAACCCGTCGACCAACCCGTCGACCAACCCGTCGACCAACCCGTCGAGCAATCCGTCGAGCATCCCGTCGACCAACCCGTCGACCAACCCGTCGACCAACCCGTCGAGCAACCGGTCGACCAACCCATCGACCAACCCATCGACCAACCCTTCGACCAACCCGTCGACCAACCCGTCGGCCAACCCGTCGACCAACCGGTCGACCAACCGGTCGACCAACCGGTCGACCAACCCGTCGACCAACCCGTCGACCAACCCGTCGACCAACCCGTCGACCAACCCGTCGACCAACCCGTCGACCAACCCGTCGACCAACCCGTCGACCAACCCGTCGACCAACCCGTCGACCAACCCGTCGACCAACCCGTCGACCAACCCGTCGACCAACCCGTCGAGCAATCCGTCGAGCATCCCGTCGACCAACCCGTCGACCAACCCGTCGACCAATCCGTCGAGCAACCCGTCGACCAACCGGTCGACCAACCCATCGACCAACCGGTCGACGAACCCATCGAACAACCCGTCGAACAACCCGTCGACCAACCCGTCGACCAACCCGTCGAGCAACCGGTCGACCAACCCATCGACCAACCCATCGACCAACCCTTCGACCAACCCGTCGACCAACCGGTCGACCAACCCGTCGACCAACCCGTCGACCAACCCGTCGACCAACCCGTCGACCAACCCGTCGACCAACCCGTCGACCAACCCGTCGAGCAATCCGTCGAGCATCCCGTCGACCAACCCGTCGACCAACCCGTCGACCAATCCGTCGAGCAACCCGTCGACCAACCGGTCGACCAACCCATCGACCAACCGGTCGACGAACCCATCGAACAACCCGTCGAACAACCCGTCGGCCAACCCGTCGACCAACCGGTCGACCAACCGGTCGAGCAATCCGTCGAGCATCCCGTCGACCAACCCGTCGACCAACCGGTCGACCAACCCGTCGACAAACCGGTCGACCAACCGGTCGACCAACCGGTCGACCAACCGGTCGACCAACCGGTCGACCAACCGGTCGACCAACCGGTCGACCAACCGGTCGACCAACCGGTCGACCAACCGGTCGACCAACCGGTCGACCAACCGGTCGACCAACCGGTCGACCAACCGGTCGACCAACCGGTCGACCAACCGGTCGACCAACCGGTCGACCAACCGGTCGACCAACCGGTCGACCAACCGGTCGACCAACCGGTCGACCAACCGGTCGACCAACCGGTCGACCAACCGGTCGACCAACCGGTCGACCAACCCGTCGACCAACCCGTCGACCAACCCGTCGACCAACCCGTCGACCAACCTTTCGACCAACCCGTCGACCAGCCCGTCGACCAGCCCGTCGACCAGCCCGTCGACCAGCCCGTCGACCAGCCCGTCGACCAGCCCGTCGACCAGCCCGTCGACCAACCCGTCGACCAACCGGTCGACCAACCCGTCGACAAACCGGTCGACGAACCCATCGACCAACCCTTCGACCAACCCGTCGACCTTCCCGTCGACCAACCCGTCGACCATCCCGTCGACCAGCCCGTCGACCAGCCCGTCGACCAGCCTGTCGACCAACCCGTCGACCAACCCGTCGACCAACCCGTCGACCAACCCGTCGACCAACCCGTCGACCAGCCCGTCGACCAGCCCGTCGACCAGCCCGTCGACCAGCCCGTCGACCAACCCGTCGACCAACCCGTCGACCAACCGGTCGACCAACCGGTCGACCAACCCATCGACAAACCGGTCGACGAACCCATCGACCAACCCATCGACCAACCCTTCGACCAACCCGTCGACCTTCCCGTCGACCAACCCGTCGACCATCCCGTCGACCAAGCCATCGACCAGCCCGTCGACCAGCCCGTCGACCAGCCCGTCGACCAACCCGTCGACCAGCCCGTCGACCAACCCGTCGACCAACCGGTCGACCAACCGGTCGACCAACCCATCGACAAACCGGTCGACGAACCCATCGACCAACCCATCGACCAACCCTTCGACCAACCCGTCGACCTTCCCGTCGACCAACCCGTCGACCATCCCGTCGACCAAGCCATCGACCAGCCCGTCGACCAGCCCGTCGACCAACCCGTCGACCAGCCCGTCGACCAACCCGTCGACCAACCCGTCGACCAACCCGTCGACCAGCCCGTCGACCAGCCCGTCGACCAGCCCGTCGACCAGCCCGTCGACCAGCCCGTCGACCAGCCCGTCGACCAACCCGTCGACCAACCCGTCGACCAACCCGTCGACCAACCCGTCGACCAACCCGTCGACCAGACCAGACCAGACCAGACCAGACCAGACCAGACCAGACCAGACCAGACCAGACCAGACCAGACCAGACCAGACCAGACCAGACCAGACCAGACCAGACCAGACCAGACCAGACCAGACCAGACCAGACCAGACCAGACCAGACCAGACCAGACCAGACCAGACCAGACCAGACCAGACCAGACCAGACCAGACCAGACCAGACCAGACCAGACCAGACCAGACCAGACCAGACCAGACCAGACCAGACCAGACCAGACCAGACCAGACCAGACCAGACCAGACCAGACCAGACCAGACCAGACCAGACCAGACCAGACCAGACCAGACCAGACCAGACCAGACCAGACCAGACCAGACCAGACCAGACCAGACCAGACCAGACCAGACCAGACCAGACCAGACCAGACCAGACCAGACCAGACCAGACCAGACCAGACCAGACCAGACCAGACCAGACCAGACCAGACCAGACCAGACCAGACCAGACCAGACCAGACCAGACCAGACCAGACCAGACCAGACCAGACCAGACCAGACCAGACCAGACCAGACCAGACCAGACCAGACCAGACCAGACCAGACCAGACCAGACCAGACCAGACCAGACCAGACCAGACCAGACCAGACCAGACCAGACCAGACCAGACCAGACCAGACCAGACCAGACCAGACCAGACCAGACCAGACCAGACCAGACCAGACCAGACCAGACCAGACCAGACCAGACCAGACCAGACCAGACCAGACCAGACCAGACCAGACCAGACCAGACCAGACCAGATCTAGATCGATTTTTCTCCCCCAAAACGTTCGAGACGTTTCCGAGATTCGGAATACATGTATTCCGAATCTCGGATATATATATATATATATATATATAAGATTAAGTCATTTAAATATTAAAGATACTCTTCTATATGGAGTATACTACCCATGGTATGTTATCTTAGAACTAAAGGTCCTGATTCGGTTTTCAGCGACATCAAGAGTTCAGTTTTTGAAACTATGCAACAGTGTTTACATATTTTTAATTAAAGAGTGTAGTGTTAACATATTAAAAAAATAAAAATTTATAAATTTTATATTTGTAATTATTTTTTTAATGTTATGTTGTTTTAATTAAATAATAAATAATGTTGTAATAATTAAATAACAAGAATAAGTAATATTTTATATAATTTAAATAGAATAATTTTTCTACATAAAAAAACTATAGCTAAACTTGTCTTTGACCATAGATAATACACTAATGAGTGCTTGACAGATATCTGTTAAATTTGAAAAATTACGATAAATATATGTAATATATGGACTTTGATTTGAATATTATTAGTTTTTGTATGTTACGTAGAAAAAAATGTCGCAAAATGTTTTTTGTCCAACAGTCTTTGGTAAAGGTGAGTGCTTATTATTAAATTAATCAAAACTCCTGCCGCGTCTATGGCAATGACGTTTATACTTAGATTATCGAATAGTATTAATTTATATCTGCTTAAAATAATTGTTGCAGATCCTCTAAGAATATGGATTTATTCCAAACTTGGGTACGGAGGATTGGAGGTCCGCTAAATATAATAATTTGGAAGCAGATTACGTGTTCGGAAACCGACGTGTTTTGGCGCAAACATGTTTACATATATCCGTTTTTATTTCCTTAAAAATTTTCCATTTCATTTTAATTTGTTCGATTTGTTAATGTTGTTTTGGTGAGTTATTTAATACACAAGGCAAGTAGTAAAGCCAAGACTTTTCTATATGCATCATTGCTTCTAGGTGTAATAAACGATATAATATCAGATAATTTACGTATGACGTTCTTTTGTTAATGTTTGAAGTACATACTTTATTATTAACTGGACTGGCCCGTTGGCTCCGTGGGTCGCAGGTTCGATTTCCGCCGAGGGCAAACATTTTCTATAAATGAAATTGTTGGTATTTGAGCCTGGGTGTATATTTGTATTTAAAATTATATAAGCATATATTCACCAGTTGTCTGTCACCCATAACACAAGTATTAAAATTAAGTTTACTTACATTGGGGACGGACGACCGTGTGTCTAAGTGTCCCATATATTTATTTATATTTATAATGGCTTGATTTGTATTTATAACTTAAATTTATAATTTGTAGATATTACTTGTTTATTTTGTACATAAATAATATAATGAGCTTTATATTATAAAGTTAGCTTTTCGCATATATATTTATAAGCCTGCAATACTAAAGTAATTGTAATTTTCGTTATATTCAAATCAAAAGTAATTTATTGTTAAAACGACTGTATTATTTATACAAAATAGATAACTTTTCAATAATTTTGTTTTTTCATTTCTTTTGTATTTATACCCCGCCCTACTGCAAAAATATTATATATATATATATATATATAGTATATATATGACCCTTTTGACCTTTTTAGTACAGAAACTGATCTCTAGATGGCGCTATTACGGATCACAAAAAACGACTGCGAGTTACCCATCTATTTCATTATGTACACTGTAATCTTTGATACTACCTTACAATGTATTTGTTTCTTAGCTGAAACAAATTAATTGGAAGCGAGCTCGATTGCGGAGTTTTGAGATATTTGTATTGAGTTTTGAGAGAAAATATTTATCTTATAGGATATATTCAGATATTAACATAAAAAAGTTCGAGCAAAATTTCTTCGCCATAATTGATTTTATTAAATTATAAACGTTTAAAGTAAAAAAGGAATACGTAGAAATAAGATTAGTTTTTAGACTTTCATATTTATTCAATTGTTTCCAATGAAAAAACTTTATATATAATATTATTTTATATTTTAGTATAAAATGATGCTGAGTTGGACTGGATGGCGAATTGTTAAAGAATCAGTTTACAATGCAATGATTTTAAAATAACGAGAATTATACATAAATATGTCATTATTCTCTTATCCTACTGTATGTGGGGTCCGCTCATTATGTTATACTGCCTCACATGAATTATACGTATGTATTATAAAAAAATTCTATAAGTTTTCCAGTGACTAGACACGCTGACTTAACGTATTTCAATATTAAATCAACGTTGCGCGTATTTGTGAGAAGAATAAATTTTGACAAGTCTTTATTAGCATTTACGCCGTGTGGTATCCGGCTGAATAGAATAGTACCTCCCTCATTTCTTACCGAGGTGTCGTAAAAGGCGACTAAGGTAAGTCGACCCGCCGTGTGGTATCCGGCTGAGTAGAATAGACCACCCTCATTTCTTACCGAGGTGTCGTAAAAGGCGACTAAGGTAAGTCGACCCGCCGTGTGGTATCCGGCTGAGTAGAATAGACCACCCTCATTTCTTACCGAGGTGTCGTAAAAGGCGACTAAGGTAAGTTGACACACCGTGTGGTATCAGGTTGAGTAAAATAGACCACCCTCTTTCTTACCGAGGAGTCGTAAAATACGACTAAGGTATGTTGACGTCAGGCAGGCGGCCGGTCGTAAAATACGTAGCCAAATCATATGACAACATGTTTGTAACATGTTGTGCCGACCCCACTTAGAGTGGGATAAGGGCAGGAGGATGATGAAGTCGTTAGCATTTGTTCAGAGATGGATCATTTTATGGTCCTATTTTTTAGAAATAATGCAAAACTCAAAATGAAGTCGTAGTAGTAAAAAAATCTTATTATATACGAGAATGAAATAATATTTTTTGATGATTATACGGAGTCAACTCCCAAACTCTGTATTTTAGTTTGAGTAATGACGTCAACAATTACCATTATTTAAGCCGTGTCGTATCCGGCTGCGTCGAATACACCACCCTATATCTCACCGAGGTGTTGTAAAATACGAATAAGGTAAGTTGACGTTAGGCAGGCGGCCGGTCGTAAAGTACTAAGCCAAATCATGTGACAACAAATTTATAAAACGTTTACAATTACTGTTATTTTTCCATTAATTCGATACTATATGTGTAATTTCCGAAAAAAAACGGTTCAATGATTTATATAAAAAACTTTTTAATTCGTTAATATCATCACTACATATTATAAAACAAAGTCCATATTTCCGTATGTACGCATAAAACTTTAAAACTACGCAACCGATTTTGATGCGGTTTTTTTTCATAGATAGAGTGATTCCAGAGGAAGGTTTGTACGTATAATAACATTCAATACGAAGTAGAGAAATAATGTAATTATTGAGGTTTCTGTAAATAATTACATTTTTTTCCGCTTACATTGCAAACGCAGGCTAAACCCTACGAGATTTATCAAAATGATGTACTAAGTATTTGTACACCTTAAAAAGGTCTACGGAAAAGTCCGCGATGGTATATATCTATCTCTTATGGATAACCCACAATAGCAGTTTTTTTTATTTACTTTTTACGAAAAATGATGCCTTATGTTCAAAGCAATTTTTATACAATACAGCATTAATCCTTATCCAATTGAGTACCTTAAATAAATTGTTGATTTAATATAGATCAATATTGCCGTTTACAGCATGTAATTTAAGTGAACATTTTCGGAGATATTGCAGATTTAAAATCCCGCGAGGAGGCCGCGCTTAGACCTATAAGCACTTCGAATTTAGCAGCAACCGGAGGCGCAACTATTTGTCCTTCTTTCAAGTTTATATTGTCTAATGATAAGAAAGCTATGAATGTTGTATGTAAAGACTTTGTCTAATCAATTGTAAAAATAAATAATATCACTACATAGTATTAAACAAAGTCGCATTCTCTGTCTGTCCCTATGTCCGTATATCCCTATGTATGCTTCAATCTTTAAAACTATGCAACAGATTTTGATGCGGTTTTTTTTTTAATAGATAGAGTGATTTTAGAGGAAGGTTTACATGTCTAATAACATTCAATATGGATTAGAGAAATACTGTAATTTTTGAGGTTTCTAATGTGATGTCGTAAATAATTACATTTTTTTCCGCTTGCATTGCAAACGCAGGGTAAACCCTACGAGATTTATCAAAATGATGTACTAAGTATTTGTACACCATGAAAATGTCTACAGAAAAGTCCGCGATAGTATATGTATCTCTATCTCTTATGGATAACCCACAATAGCAGTTTTTATCATTTACTTTTTACGAAAAATGATGCCTTATGTTCAAAGCAATTTTTATACAATACAGCATTAATCCTTATCCAATTAAGAACCTTAAATATATTGTTTATTTAATATTGATCAATATGACCCTTTACAGCATGTCATTTAAATAAAGAGTTTCGAAGATATTACAGATTTAAAATGCAGGGGCCGCGCCGCGAGCCTATAAATAGCGCGTCGGAGGTCGCGGTTCGCCTCTCGGCGATGCTTCCGCGCTCGCCCGTCTTATCGGTGACGCTGTCAAAGCCAGTAGGGCTAACAGCATTAGTCAAATTCGAAAAAAAAACGTGGTTCGCCCTTTAACCATTTGAATTTAGCAGCGATCGGACGCATTTATGATCGGAGCTCTCTAGCGAGGAAAATAACAATCACTACATATTATAAAACAAAGTCCATATTTCCCTATGTATGCATAAAACTTTAAAATTATGCAACAGATTTTGATGCGGTTTTTTTTAATAGATAGAGTGATTCCAGAGGAAGGTTTGTACGTATAATAACATTCAATACGGAGTAGAGAAATACTGTAATTTTTGAGGTTTCTGTAAATAATTAAACTGTAAACCCTACGAGATTTATCAAAATAATGTACTAAGTATTGGTACATCTTGAAAAGGTCTACAGAAAAGTCCGCGATGGTATATGTCTAATTTTTATGGATAACCCACTAAAGCATTTTTTGTCGTTCACTTTTTACGAAAAATAATGCCTTATTTTTGAAGCGATTCTTATACAATACAGCATTAATCCTTATCCAATTGAGTACCTTAAATAAATTGTTGATTTAATATATTAAATACATTAATAAACATTTTCGGAGATATTACATATTTAAAATGCCGTGAGGAGGCCGCGCTTCGCCCTATAACACTTCGACTTTAGCAGCGATGTCGTTCTTTCAAGAGTTTGTTTAAAGACATTCTGTAATTAATTGTAAAAATACAATACAAAGGTAAAATATAAAAGTAAATAAGTAATAATGTACTATATGAATTTAGATATTCCAAAGATAGCAGGAAATCTTCTTGGTATAGGGAAAGGAAATTGTTTTTCACCAAATTTAACGCTACGGCCACGGGCAGTAATAAATAAATCAAAACAACTGGATCGATTTTAATCATTTTTTTACACTGACTGACATGGGATATATATTTTATACCCGTGCGAAGCAGGGGCAGGCCGCTAGTATACAATATAATAATAGATATTTATAAAGATATACGCTTTAATTGAAACATGTTTTATAATTGGTAGATTTTGACGAAATTGAGCTTACAGACAACTTGGAAGACTCTTTTGTCATAAATATTGTTACAAAGGAAAACGTTTTTAATTGTAACAGTATTTATGGTCAGTCTTATAATACACTACCAACCTCCACTACCACCACAGTACACAAGCACTGCACACATTCACTATCACCGTAATTGAAGGAAGAGGATCATCAGGAGACAAAATTTCGAAGTTTGTCCAAGAGTCTTTCTTATTCACTGTTATTACTTTTGAATTAATATACAATACGATGTATGAAAATGTTTCTTTCATCTTTCATCAGAATGCGGCATGCTCGCAAGTGGGCGGAACTCGTAGAGAAAGGTCAATTCCCAAGGTGGATAAAGAAGCAGGACGCCATTATCAGCGACATAGAGACTAAGGATTGGATCTTCAGAGAAGCGGTAGCTATCCGTTAGAATTTAAAAATATATCTTTGTGATATCTTGTTCACGCTGGTACGAAGGAACTCTATTTGTATGTGCTAAATAAAATACGAAATGAGTACATAAGGGGAGGTCTGAAAGTTGCACCCATTATAAAAAACACAAGAAATGCAAGATAACTATGGCATGGACAAGAGCAGGAATGAAAATCCAGACGAGTGTTAGAAATGAATGTGGATGGATATGTGCCTAGAGGGAGCCCTAAAAAGAGATAACTGGATTGTGTGAAGAATGATATGCATATAAAAGGAGTAGCGCCAGGGTCAACGAATGTTTAGTATGTCATGTTGCAGCTGTAAGTAGGTAGGGTATATGTGAATAATATAAGACTTGTATAAGTGAATAATATAGGACTATGCGTAACCAAGGTCCCTTTATTACTACCGTTCTCACACTTACACATCCTATCCTATCCTACTAATATTATAAATGCGAAAGTTTGTGAGCATGGATATGTTTATTACTCCTTGACTTCGAATCTGCTGAACAAATACAGATGAAATTTGGCACAATTATTCTTTATACTACGGGGTGATATAAAGGCTGTAGAAATTCTGTTTATTCTATAGGAATAGGATAACATTGAAAGCTATTATTAACATATAACGCTACAACAGTCCACGCAAACGAAGTTGCGGGTAAAAGCTGGTTCTTTTATAAATCTATCTATTTGTCTACTTATATACAAATGATAGGAGAGAATGGAAGCTAAAAATCTTAGACTAAGTGAGCCCCACTTTGAGTGACATAAGAGAATGACGGACGAAGGATCTGTATCATTTTAAAAAGCTCAAACTTTTCACAGGAAATAGACGAGCTTCAGGATATTCGACTGAATCTTCTGAATAAACTGAAGGTCCAACAGCAGAAGAAGAACGCCACTCGTGTTGGCACGAAGCTATCTAAGCTTTGGGCTTGTAAGAAGACTGATATGGAACGGAAGATTGATCATATACGGAAGACCAGGGACCGAGGTATGACACAATCTTTTAATGATTTCGTGCTTTTACTGTATTTTCTAGTTTTTACATTTTATTTCACTGTTAGTGGTGGAAAAGACCAGTTGAGTCGTTGAGCTTCTGATGTCCTAGTTAAGCTAGTCTAAATCTAACTTACTTGCTGTTCATCCTTCTATTTTCCAAAAATAGAAGCCACTTGATGGGAATTGAATGATTTAATATCTATATCCCTAGAGGAGTTTAGATAATTAAGTTAATTTTAGAGTATACAAATAATTCATTATTATTTTTGAAACTTGTTGATTTTTACTATTTGTTATAAAATACATACACTATTAAATACATCTAACGAAATACCTTTATACCAATAAAAACTAAAGCCCATTCTTCCTTTTGCTTCACTATGTTTTCTTCCTAACATTTGTATGAAATTCCTTAGAAATACGCAAGCTGACAGCCCTCCACGGACGTGGTGGTAGAATGGGACTCGTTCAGCAAATTAGTGCCGCTCGTGGTACCGGTTCTGCTATTGAAGCTGCCCGAGACCCCACCTCGGACCTGTTCGCCCCAAGAGCCAGACATGGCTACCAGGCCAGGAAGAGACACGGGGAGATTGTTTACGATCCATCCTTGCTTGGTAAGAAGAATTATAAGTAAAGTAGTTTGGTATATTTATGTAGATCATTTGTCACATTTAATTTCATACATTTGAAAACAATTAACTATGCAATAACACAAAATGTACGAGAAAATTCAATATTACTTGGATCGATGGGAATATTACTATTACTTAGTAAAAACCATACATTTAAATTTTGCCCATATAAGCACTAAGCCCCTGATTTCTAGTTCTTTTTTGGTAGCAGCACCTTATGAACCCGTAGTTATTTCTTCCACTACATTTGATTGTTCTATTCTTATATAACAGTAATCATCAAATGTTCGCTCTCTCTCTTTCTCCATTCTACACCTTTGATATAGCCTCGTTTTATATAAAGATGGTTTAGGCTTCTATATTTCAAAAAGAGAAGAGGGTGGGCTGTATAATAGTGGCGGATTTCGAATGTTAAAACGGAAGGCAATACGGAAAACTAGCGTGTTATGTCATTATTGGTCCTACATTTATTTTCTAGCTCTGGAAGATCACGATGCTCTAGCTAAGCCACCAGCGTGGTTAGAGCAGTGCGGACAAAATCTGACGAAGTCGTGTTCCGGTCACCATTTGCTACGCGACGAAACACAACTATGTGAACGAGAGACCAAGTGGAGCGAGCAGTTTTTGGAGAACCTTCACAATGATTTGAAGAGTAAGCTGTTTGGGTAGTTGATGCTTTTACATTTTAGTTCCAGATTTTTGTATTTTGGTACACGTTTAGGTTTACTTGCTTTTGATGTCGATGGGATCCAATCTGCCTGAGTATTCAGGTTGATTCAAGCGTTATGATCAAGACATTTTCGCGACTGTATATTTAACAGAACTTCTTAAGTAACAATGAAGCCTCGATGCCTTGATTATGATGGTGTTACTGTAATCTTGCCAGTGAGGCCGTGACTTTTCATAATTTAAATTCAGAACTATCCTTAATTGAAATAAATAGAGGAAGAAAACAAATGTTTATATAATAATATATTTTGTGTATGTAAGCTGCCCCCTGACATCTACCACCACCAAACACTCCTAATAATTCTTAGTCTCTTACCCTGACAGCAACCTTTTGTCCTCTTTGAAACTCACCCCTAATATTATATAGTAAGTAGTCCATAGTCTCTCCTATATCCTTTGCAAACACGATTGAAAAGCAGTGGTTATTTCTCAATACAATTTTCAGAGGCACGTCTCGGGGCTGCAACAGTCTCAGCTGGTCCGCTGCGTGTGCTTAAACCACGTCGTATTGTGGAGACACCAAGACCTCCAACTCCCGAGGTCGAGTCAGTTCCCGAAGAAGATGAATCATCTCACCAAGCTGCTCTCAGTCTGCAAAATATACTAAGGGGACGAGCTGTACAAAATTTGGTTAGTTAAATGAAGAGGAAAAACCGTCCGTAGTGCCAATGAGCTTCTGACTATCCAGTAATGGCAATAAACTTACAAAAGGCAACAGTGATAATATAACTGAAGAGGGGTGGTCAGTGCAGCAATGAATTTTAGATTTGTTTCTATTTTTATGTTTCGGTCCTACTGTATTCTTTACCTTTGTTTTTATTTTAAGGAAAAGTTTGAATATGTATGGATATGTACCTAGAGGGAGGCCTAAAAAGACATGGTTAGATTGTGTGAAGTATGCATATAAACATGCATATAAAAGGAAGAGCGTTGGAGTTAACGAATGATAGGTCAGAATGGAAAAGAAAAACATGTTTTGCCGACCCCACTTAGAGTCACTTAGAGAGAGAGAGTGGGATAAGGACTGGAGAATATATAAGGGATAAAGCAGTTTTATGAGGGATTTTTGACTTGTAGCCTCGTGGAAATTCTGTCAAGTCGTTGGGGATATTGAATCCTTCTTCTTCGAATGTTTCTTAATTAATTCCTTCTATTAACGTGCTCTGCTTCGGTTTATGATACTGTATTTTCAAATATTACCAACAGATGTTCGAAGGACGGACCAGGTCAGCAGAATTGACAGAGGAGTTGAAGACAACCCACGGCCTCCAGAAGGAAGATAGAGCACGTATTGCTAAGGAGGAATCCAAGGCCAGAGATTACCAGGCGGTGCGCTCCGAGGCTGAACAAAAGGTAAGGTCTTTTTTTACCAGTCCCTACAGTCGAATATCTTTTCTGTGTTTAATTAAAAAAAATTAAAACGTTTAGGAAGAAGCAATATCGGCTCTGGTAGAAGAGTTATGTGGCGGAGCGGTCTCTGCAGCCCTGGACTTCCTGGAGAAGGAGTTGCGAAGGTTGAAGGAGGAAAGGCGACAGCACGCCTTCATACTGATTGCTCGTAAATATTAGATTAATTATTTCTGCTAAATCATGAAAATATAACGCCAAAAATCCTATCCACAAATTTTAAGGTAACTTTGGTGAATGGCGTTTTATACATGATAGACGATATCATCACACTGAGCTCGCTACACTCCTACTCAAAATTCACTGCCTTTAAAAAGTATAACTATTGTTTTCAATATGATGTTATAAATATTTTGATACATCGTTCAAGATAGGTGCACTTTACTAATTATAAAAGATAACTAACGTATGCTTAAAGTTCGCGAGAAGTCAATGCGCGAAGCAGCCGAAGCCGGCCGAAGGCAAAAAGAAGAGCATCGAAGGAGAGAACACGACGAGATGTTCAAACAGGTACCTAATGCCCTTATTTTAACACAATATAAACTGTGGCGGTCTTATTTGTAGTATTTTTATAGATTTTAGTTTTGTGTGTCTCTGTTGGTTTACGCGGCACACGCGGCTTAAGCTCCCAACAGGCGAGTTTTTTATAACCTAGACCTCCGGAAGATTAGCACTACCTTTTAGTAAAAACCGTACAAAAATTAGTTTAGTAAATTTCCAGAAAATCGATTACATACAGACAGCTTTTGGAGATCTTATACTAAGTATAGATTGTGCCATGGCTTTCGCGTTGCGTCAAGAAATGCTTATCTATTAACAAAAGTAATGATTAGCAAGAAAGAAGTTGTTTCGTTTTAATCCACTTTAGTTAAGAATATAGGAATCTATGTAATGCTAAGTGTGCACAATTCGTTCTCACTAAAATTCACAAAAAAATCGTCAAACTATTATGATTTTGTCGTAGAGCCTCATGTCATGATGATGCTACGGTTACTTGGTGAGACTAATTTTAAGATTGCCGCAGTCGGTTATGACGGCTCTTGTACACACTACAGTTTACAATTTCTAAATATTTGTTAGAAGATAAAGCATATCTACATCAGTAGTCTTCAACTTTTTAGTGCTTTAAATGAACTTCATAAAATCAAATAAAGTGATATTGATTTGATTGGCCCGTTGACATTACACAAGCGTTAAGTTGCTTATTTTGCGGACTGATAACCGTGTAATTATTCCATATATTTATTGATAAGTTAATTAATCTTTGGTCAGGTCTTAGGTGTAACTCAAGAAACAGTAGATGCCTATCTTCATGAGATTATTAAAGAGGGCGTAGAACTGGCAGCTGAAGAGGACGCAGTTAAAAACGCTTTGGCTGAAGCGGACAAGATTGACCAATCACTGTTAGAACACGGCTCTATGTATGTGTCTAGGTTCTATATAATATGTATTTGTGCCTATTCTTATTAATATTATGAATGCGAAAGAAATTTAACTCTTTGATATTGCATTATTAATTGTAATGTTCTTTTCAATGGATCATCACTTATAGTAGGTAACAATTGTAACAAATTTGTGTTATTATCATAAATTTAGTATATATATTTGAAATTATTATTTTTGAAAAGTGACCGCTGAGTTTCTTGGTTCGCTGGTTCTATTTGGTAAGCACTTTTTCGAAGAAAAGTGGTGGCTTGATTATAATTGGAGGATTCAAAAATGTTTGTCAAAGCCAAATTGAATAGAGAATATTTTGAATTTGAATACAGAAGATTATTTGCATAGGTCTACAGCTGAACAAAACGAATTGGTAGCGGATTTGGTACAGCAATTTTTACTTCCCGAAGCGCATAAAGCTGCTGCAAGACATCGCGTGTCTGCGCTGCAAGCTACCAGAATGGACGCTGCTAGGAATAGCATATTTAGATGTTTGGATGAGGCAGAAATTAGACAAGGTATTAACTACGTAATTCTTCATTGGTTGCAATTTTTATAATTAGTAATTTTGATTGAAATATAATTTTTATTAAATAAAATCAGCTTTAAATAAACAATTTAAATTCAGGTGTCACTGTTAATTCATTTCTTGTATAGTGATTTTCTGAAATTTAAAACCAAAATTTACATGATCTTCCAGACGATGTTGTTGTTACCTTTACATTCGGTTCTTACGGTTAACAAATTTTTTTAAACATTTGAACGGTCTGCTATAATTGTATAGTCTTATTAGTTAAATGTTCTCCCTTTTTTAGTCATTATTTGGCTCTTCTCGGTATGAGACATTTTCGGAAACTGCAGTAGAATTCACGATTCAAAAAAATTCACTTTTTTATAACTTTACTTGAATAGAATATTTTGAATATAGAGAAGTGCAATCGTTGTGGTGGACCACTGGACTATCTCTGCAAATGTGCGACTTGCGAAATACGCTCGAAGCCCGTAGCGACAGTCTCCAGAGATGACCCACGGTGGAAAGCCACTAGACGTAAGATACTCATATTTATCTTGAATGAAGATAGGCCAACAGAAATATATACTAAACAAGTTGTACCCGCATCAAATTGAGTGTACAAATACTGAGGGTATTATGTATAATTCACAATAATTTGACGAATCTCACGTAGTTGAGTGTAGGAAATGATCGGTAGCGAAATCATTAAACATATACAATTTTAAATAAAAAGAAATAATTATTTTTTGATGAAAGTGGCGATGGTTGGAGCACTTAATATAAAAATCCGATGGGGGTTGGAGTCGTAAGGTGTTGGAATGCCAATCCCACACTAGAAAACGCATTGGCACCTCGGCTGCGAGGTGAACCTCAAAAAGGTCGCGGGAAGCCTCTGTATCTAAGTGGCATAAGATCATTTAGTGTGGAGATCCCGTGACACCTATGTCGAGCAGTGGAAGTCCATCATTTAAGGAGTAGTATAAATATTTGTTTTGAATTAACATTTACTCATTCTTAAAAACATGGGAGTTCCCAAAACTGAGCTTACGTTAAAAGATGAAAAAATTCTGAAAAAATTTTCATTCGTATATTATTTTTAAATTCTTGACATATTGAGTATTTAAAATCAAAGATCACCTTAAATTAATTTTAGGAAATTTAAATGCTTTCTAATTTTAAATTAGGTCGTGAAGTTATTACTGTCGAGGAGAAGTTCCCGCCACAGCATGAAATCCGCCATATGCTCAACGATATCTTAGACGATGGTAAGTGTATAGATCTCATTTACAAATCGGAAAACGCAGCGTCGGTAAACGAGGTGGGCTGATGACATCAGCATCGAATCAATGTCGCCGGGAGCCGTTGAATCTAAGCGGCCAAAGATCGTGTGGTGAAGAGATAATGTGAAGAGACCAGTAATGGACGTCTTTTGGTTGAGACGACAGAGAGAGACTGTCTATTTTGTTAGTTTAAGCTGTGATTACCGTACGGCGGAACCGTGTGAGGCATGGGGTTACGGGTCCATTGAATTCCTTGATATTTGCAATTTATCACGCCCTTTTCGGCGAATAGAAGCACCATCAAAGAACTTGCATATTTCTAGAAAAGTATATACCAATCTGCTTTGGAGATCCAACTCTTCTGCCAAAAAAGCCTATGCCTAGCAGTGAGATAGTAAGAAGTTTACTCCAAATTTATTCAACGATCCAAATAATCAATGATCGATGTGATTAGACCGATCAAGAAACTAAAGGTTTAGTTAATTGTGCTCGTGTATTCTCAATGAAAGTTAAAATTAGGCTTCAGGAGTACGGGATTTAATAAATTATCGGAAAACTGTTCGAGGGTAGATCTAGTCTAAGTAATACTAGATCTCCTCCTTGAAAATTCCAAGGTCCTAGTATATGGTAGTTGGAATTGGAACGGCCGTTACGATACTCTTACATGTTACAATATGCAACTATTAAACCATTCTTTGTTACCAGCCGTTGCAATAGCTCGTTATATTCATGAAGAAGGAAAGACTATAACGTGCCATCTCGCTCGAACCTTACGGGAGCGAACGGAGATCACGCTTGACGCTATGGAGACTGTTGACGAGGGTGAGTTCATTGATATTTTTAATGTATTTTTAGACTTTTACGGTAAAAGTTCAATGTAGGTCCAATTACTACAGTGTAGTTCCCAAAATGTAATTCAGATGGGCTACACCCGCAAAACCAAATTGAAAATTAAGCATTTGCAATATAATTTGTTTAGGAATTTGAATAAAAATTACACAATATAAAATATCTTAACACTAAACTTGAACCTTATTAAAACATATTTTCTTTATTTACGCGCATTACAGTGCTCTTTGTAGAGAAGAAACATTAAAACATTGTAATTAGGAATGTACAAAAATAATCGATTTTTATAATAATCGAGTATTATTTTAAATAATCGGTTTTTAATAATGGTATTTTTTACATTAAAAAATCTTTTAATAATTGATTGATAATTTATTTGTAGATATGATGAACACGACATTTAAATATTAAAACCAACGTAAAGTAACACCAGTAAAATTTAATCATCATCTTCCTGCCCTTATTCCACTCTAAGTGGGGTAGGCACAACATGTTATAAACATGATGTCACATGATTTAGCTTCGTATTTTACGACCGGCCGCCTGCCTGACGTCAACTTATCTTAGTCGTATTTTACGACACCTCGGTAAGAAAAGAGGGTGGTACTATTCTATTCAGCCGGATACCACACGGCGTCACCAGTAAAATCAATTATTAGTGCCTTAATTAAAGAAATAAATTAAGTAGATAGATTGATATATTCAACGACAATATATTTTCTTTCAAAAATAAAATAAGAAAAATACTATATTAAACATTACATTAAATAGTTAAGCTCTTAACTTTCTCTTAATATTTGTGTAACATTTTTTAGTGGAAACTTTATTGATGTGTGATATATTTATATTTAAATATTTATTTAGTAATAGAACCATTGTTTGTTTCCCAAATAAAATAAAATAAAATAAAATAAAAATAAAATACCTTTTAATGTATTTTGAGACATACAAAATTGCATACCATTGAACATTGTCATAGCAGTTGTGTTATGTCTATAGTGGTAGCGGTTGCGGTCGGTGAGCAACCACCGCGTGCCAAGAGGCCAGACTACCACTACTTCATGCGTCGCGTGCACGAGGACGCCCTTGCAAGGACTGTACCATTTGACACTCGTACTGGATGTAAGTTCCGTCAAATTCGCTTCCTATCTGATCGAGAAGAAATTTACATATTCTCTCACTTCTATGTATAGTCTTTAACCCTTTAATCCCAATATATCTTAAAGAGCGGTTCATCTTCTTGTCGTAAATAGAATGCGTCTTGTTGCAAATTGTCTATAGAAAATGTTGGCCCTCGGCGGTAATCGAACCCGCGACCCGCAGATCTGAAGGCACCGTTACTACCGATTGCGCCAACGGGCCAATTTTATTTCTGAATCTTTTAATTCTTCTATTCTATCTTTATGTAATCACACATGAAAAGAAAGACAGAAATTAATTGTTATTTGCAGCAACAAGCAAAGAGAAAGCCCAGGATCGGGCTAAGTGGCGAATAATTGGAGAGGCATATGTCCAGCAATTGACAAAGTGGGCTAATAATGATGATGAATTGTAATTTGCTTTCTCTTCATTGTCGAGGGGCAGATTTTAGGCTGACTCCCCTAATCTACAATAAATCTATGGTTTTAGTATGTAACATCACAGTAAATATCAAAAGGTAGCTAATACTAAAAGCAAAGTATACTATTACTATATTGCCAGGTCCCAAAGAGCTACCTTCAGATATAAGAAGGAAGGCAGAAGAGGCCGCCGCATTAGCAGATCCAACATGCCGATGCGAAGACGATCCATTGAAGAGCAAAGTTAAATTTGGACTAGGTGAGTTTAAAACAAGACAAGACTGGACCAGTATATAAAATCTTAGGAGTATATTAGCCGCAACATTTGAACAGTATATTAACTGTTGCATAAGCTATGTATAATTGTTGAATAAGCTGTGGTAGCCCAGCGGTAACACCGTGCGACTCTTTCGAGGAGGTCACAAACCCGGGCAGACACCAATGAGTTTTTCTGTTAAAAACTTCTGTGTCTAACTGATAATTGCAAGTTATCACACGCTTTTCGGTGAAGGAAAACATCTTGAGGAAACCTGCATAACTCTAGAGAATTCTGGAGATATGTGTAACCTACCAATCCGCATTGGAGCAGCGTGGTAGGTCTTAGCTCCAATCGTTCTCTCCAAAAACGGAGAGAAGAGGCCTATTCCCAGCAGTGGGAGAGTAACAGGCCACTACTTACTTTACTTACTTATTAACCGTTGAGCAGTTCCTTCATCTGGAGCCAATCCTGGCAGCAGCATCAGGTCATGCTTCTCATAAACATGCATTGTCATCAAGACCGGACTAGTGTGCAAAATTTCAGCTCAATCGGACCACCGGGAAGTAGGTTACATTTAACTTGCAAGATTCCACCTTCACATACATACACGGCAAGTCGATTAAAAGCTTTAAAGAAAGGCGTCGTACTCGTAGTATCAATCGAATACCTGACTGAGTGTAACGTACTGTTATATCCTAAGTCCCTAGGCAAATAGTGCTGACAGGGGTACGCCATGACGACCAAGTAACGCTTAACGTCAGGCTATATATAGGCCCCACTTCTAATTCCTAAGAGAGTTTCAACTTAACCACCGGCGTAGATGCATCTATTACAACCTCGGGACGCGTTTCGGAAATCCATTGTCCCTTGTAAAAGTGATCACCAATAAATCGTGTGTGCAGTGTTAATTTTTGTGTTTTTTTTAAAAACGGTGTGCAGCCGACCTTCTTAACAGTACGAAAAGATTCTAAAATGGTGCGCAGCCGATCTTAACAAGGTCGGCCAAGCAGTACGAAAAAATTGAGGCAATGGCGGCATCTATTTGACTCGTTAAGTTACAAGCCATCAACACACCACACATTAGCTCAGCACACGAACCAAATATCAAGGAATCTCTATAAGGGACTGGCTCTCCGACTATCTATTGGCCCTCTAACCAATTTGTTTCTAGATTTTGTTTCCTTTGAAAAAATTGTAACATAAGTGATAACACAACTATAGATACTATGGACGCAGCAGAGAAGTCGAAGCTATTGCCGTCCGAGCTCCGTGTCCTGGAGGAGCTCAGACGGTGCAAGTGTGACACCAACCCGTCGCCGAGCCCTGAAACTCTTTGTGAGTAGGGATTTAGACTAATGATTTCCAAACTGCTTTCACCAGCTAATGTTTCACTTAAACACTTGAATTTTAAAATAATTTATAGGGATTAGGCGTTACTTTTTGGTGATCTATAACACAAAAGAAATGTCTCATAGTCAAGTCTCAAGAAGAATAGGTCTCATAAAAAGCTCAGTCACTCAGCGGGCTATGGAGAGGGCTATGCTCGGAGTATCTCTACGTGATTAAATTAGAAATGAAGAGATCTAAAAAAGTACA
The DNA here is from genome assembly GCA_029227775.1 of Morpho helenor. Lineage (NCBI taxonomy): Eukaryota > Metazoa > Arthropoda > Insecta > Lepidoptera > Nymphalidae > Morpho > Morpho helenor. The sequence goes on from JARGCU010000011.1 coordinate 9,033,127, forward strand.
AAGGTGACACATACGAGTAGCTCAACGGGTCGCGAAGCTGAAGTGACGATTACGATTTGTTACGACCCTCAATTACTGGCCGAATATGGCTTCCGGCTCTAGTATAATAATTTTATGTGTGAATTTTTCCAATCGCTCAGTAGTTCCTGAGATTAGCGCGTTCAAACAATCAAACAAACTCTTCAGCTTTATATATTAGTATAGATGTTAAAGTAACACTATCAATCTTCAGGGAGTCCACTATCAGATGATTTCACGTCAACCGAAGCCACGACTGGAGAAGCGGTTAACGAAGAGGCAGAATACCAACAATAAATGGATTTTAATGTAGCGTTTTCACAAACCGCTATATAATTGTTGTTCTCGCCATCTTGTTGTTCACCACATTATAGCAAATAAAGATTATTTTTATTATTAATATTATTAATTGTGATGTCTTAGTAATTACAATGTTTGAAACTTAGCAAAGTTTCGTGGATTTATAGCCTAGGAGCTACTTGAAAAGTTTTCTTTTTAAACAAATTAACTGTGATAGCTGAAAAGTGAGACAGTATGCCAATCTCCGATCTCTCTTTAAACACCGAGCAGACAATAGAGAGAGAGATATATTGTTATTTGCAATTAATCATTAATTTTTCAGTGAAGGTAAACATCGCAAGGAAACCTTGCATATATCTGGAGAATTTCTGTAATATGTATCAAAATCAAAAATATTTATTTCTTTCCAAAATTCATTACAAGAAATATAGATTGAGACCTTCTAGTAAGTATTAGAAATACTTGTGTCAGGTCTCCTAAAATCTACCAATCAGCATTGGAGCCGCCTGTTATGTCTCAGTTCCCACCCTTGTCTCCATATGCAAAAAGAAGGCATAATGCTCAGCTGTAGGAAAGTAGCCGCTACGTTATATGCTCTATGGTGAAGATAAACAACGTGATGAAAACATGATGGGAAAACTGAAACCACTAGCGCGTTCTGAGCGTTACCACATTCAGAATCACGCTAAAGAAGGATTTAAATTATTTAAATTTAACTCCAAAAAAAAGTAAGATGGTAGTCTAGCCGAACAGTCGAACAAAGCTTTTTAAAATTGTTATTGTTTAATTTATGTTATTAGTTTAACCATTGCAACCATAACATAAAAAAGATTAAAAAATAAGGAGTTTCGTTCAACGTGTGTCAACCAACCGCGCTATCAACCAAAATAAAAGTATTGATTATCTAATCTTTATTTTCTTATTAATGATGTGTAAGAATCAAAACAATTTTTGTCAGTATTTATTTTGAGCATAATGTATATACAATTGTTATTATTCTATTAAAATTCATAAATAAATAAAGGTTTTAAAAATGTATTCATTTTATTTATTTATATAATAATAAATGCATGTGCACCATACAAGCCCTGAGCGTATAATTAAAAAAAATATAATTTGATTTATGAAATTATTATAATAATTTTAATAAAAGTAAGCAAACAAAAAAAAACAGATTCAAGTGCATATTTTCCGGAAAAAATTTCGGCTTTCATTTCCAATGAAGGAATTTGAATCGCATAACTAAGGCTATTAATAATTTTACGTTTTAGTATTAAATATTTTTTAACCTTGATTGGTTTATTTACTAATAGAATTAGTAAATAAATCAGGTTCTATCAAGTCAAATGAAAATTTATGTTTAATCAAATAAGCTTTTGCAAGCACTTTTAAATAATCAAGTTGCCAGAAGAACCACCAATAAACTCGGCGATCGATGTTTTAAATATTTTTAATTTACATAGTTAAGCTGCAATCTTATTTGAAGCTGGAAGAATTTAAAAATTCTAGCATTTCTATAATAAAATACCAACAAATTCTATTTCAAAAATCAATTTAGCAAACTGTTACAACTCAAAACAACAGTTTTGCTGTTACTGTCGTAACATAGGTACATTTCTTTTGTGCTTAAATGCAAATATTATACAACATGAGTTATTAGTTATTTTGAGTAGTATAAGTCCGTATGGTACATATTTAACAGAACATTTATGTTAATTATTAGAATTATACCTTTAAAAGTATACCTCTTAAAATAAATTATTAAATATGGGGGTCATTAAAGAATGGATACATATATATTTTTTTAGAAGCGAAAACATAAAAATAATTAGCTATAATCATCATTTTTATTTATTTATTTTCATTTTCGCTTAATCTATATTTAAGATCTGCTTACAGGTAACAATTAAATATTTAAATATACTTAATGATATTTTAAATAACATTTTAAAATCCAACATTTTTGGTCATTTCCGTGGACAAATAACATAAAACTTAACATCTAAGAATCGTACTACGTGAGACTACCCTACAGAGATAGCCAACAATAGTCTTTAAAATAATATGTAATAGATATGTAAATGTGATATCTACCGACGTTTTATAATGTGAATTAATCAAAAAGTCCATTCTTGAATTGGATTTTAACATAATATTAAGCAGTACATCGTAGTCATATGTGTTTAGTGAGAGTTTTTAAAATACTCGATTGCGCTAGCGTAACGCAAATTTGTATGGAGCTGGAACAGTGGTCACTAGATGTCGCCGTTGCAGCGTCATGCAAATTGGCGTTACACTAACTCGATCAAATTCAAATTCAGAATATTACTTATTCAAGTAAACGTGCTTTTGAATCGTCAACTCAACATTTTTCAGTGAGTTGTTCGTTTCATATTTGACATTTCATTACGTTTAAGGGCCTTAATTATCTTAACTTTACGGAAGATAAAATTTACTGAGTAATAATAATAGATTTTTTTTGTTTTAGAAGCTAATTAAAAATTTAATGAAATTTGTAAATAAATGAATGAGAAATAAAAATAATAAAATATTATTATATAATCTAAAGGGCTGCTGGTTCTCTGTTCGCATAAAGGAGCTGCGTATTTTAACTATCTATTTATTTTTAATGGAAATCTATGAGTAATGTCCTACACCAAAGTGATTTAGTAAATAAACTTAAAAAATGTGTATTAACTCATTTAATTATTTATTTATGTCATCTTTGATATTGTATCAAATATATTATAAAAAAGTACACATTACGATTTAAATAACTACAAATGGTTGATAGGTATTTAGTGAGTTGGATATGTATGATTATAGACGAACATCATGTTACTTTTAAATTCTCTAATATCGTGCTAAACTAAAAAAAACTCTTTTATAAAAACATTCTCTTGACAATAATTAATAAATAAAATAGGGATTTTGGCGAATTTTAATTTAGGGAATTTGTTACGCATGATGCGATGAAAAAGGGAAATAGAGATTCGTTTTTATATATACCATAGACATTTGATTTATATTAGTGCATCATTTTAATACGAAGTTTTATTATATATGCAATTACATAAGTATTTTTACGTGGTTTAAAATTATTATTTTACACTAAAGTCTAAGTAGCTTAAAAAATTATATAAGTTCATAGAGTTATTATACTAGAGTATGGGAGCTAGCTTAAAATGTGACCATCGAAAAAAAGGAAAGCAAATTAGTACCTTATATATTTATCTTTTTTGTGTGTGATTAGACAATGATAAGTATGTGTCTCATATCTTCTTTCTCTAATTATTTGTTGGACACAGGCAGACACAGACCTTTTTTATCAGGAAAAAGATAAGGGGCATGGAGGGAGACATAGGGGTATGGGTCCCCCCATGCCCCTTATCTCGGACTCACGCCGACTAAAACAACCTACTCAGGTTGTTCTTAGCACTCGCTCCACCACGCTGCTGGTGGCGGGGACAGGGTACCTTAGACAGGCTTGTACGCATTGCCCCCATCCCCGCCAGCAACTCTGAACCCCAGAGTGCGCCACGTCTGGTTCGGGGCCTCTCTAAAAGTGGCCCCCTTCCTGCATTCACGGAATCCTCTACTCTCTCTCCTACTCTATATATAATAACTCTATGTAAAACTTACAAATAAAATTCAATTATATGTCGGAATTATTTGTCTTTGTTAGCTCCGTAAGAACATGCGGGTTAACGACACGTTAAAGAACGCAGTAGGAATGAGAAATAATAAGAAAACGAGGTATAAATTAGAGGATATAGATCGGCGTGAAGAATTGCAGGCATCGGCATCGTTGCAGCTCTGAAGGCAGCCATGGACGTACCTAAATAAAAGGTTTTAATCAATCAATTTAATTTATACAGTAAGTGCAGTGATTGTATTTATATATGAATCAGATTTTGCGAGAAACCCTCAATAATGCGTATTGAAATATATACTAATGGTAGCGGCGGCCGATCGTTTGCATTAAATACTACAATTTTTTTCTATTCCCCAGGGAAACACGACTAATATATAGGACAAAAAAATATTCTATATATTAGTCCGGTTAATTTACAATTTCATCAATATTTATTCAATGAATAAGCCATAAATTAGAAATGAGGAGTTCCGTAGATGAACCAGAGTCACCGATATAGCTCAGCGTGTCACGAAGCTAAAGTGGTGATGAGCGGGACACATAGTGCGGTGAACCGATGAGCGATGGGTTTTCAAGTTGTAGAAATGGCGACCCCGCACGGGAAAATGTAGCGTCGGTAGAGCTTGTATGAGATGGACTGACAATCTCAAAAAGGTCACGAGGAGCCGCTGGGTCTAAGCGGCACAAGATAATGTAGTGTGAAGGTCCCATGAAGAGTCCATATGTCCAGCAGTTGACATCCATCGTTTGACGAAGAATAAGCCGTAAAAGCGCAAAAGTCTTTCACATTTATAATATAAGTATGGATGTTTATTTAACCTGTCATCATAATAAAATCGCCCGCAATGTGACATCCGGATGATCTCGGTGTCAGTGGTAGCTGTTCCCGAATCGAGGCCACACCCTCGTACTGTGATCGTCTCACCGTTGTCATCTGAAATGTGAAAAATAACTTTTATTGTAATACTAACTGTTAACTCAATTACTAAACCAGAAGCTGATTTAATTTAAAGTACTGCCTGAGTATAAGCCTTCTTTTTCTTATGGAGAGAAGGGTTGGAGCCAAAGGGTTTACACATAGCCACAGATTTCTCTAGATATATGCAACTTTCCTCACATGTTTCCCTTCGCCGATAAACGTGTATTAAATTGCAATTATCAATTAGACACATAAGTTTTTATAGAAAACCCATTGGTGCCTGCCTGGGGTTTGAATTCGTAACCAGCGAAAGAGTCGCAAGGTCTCACAGCTTGGCTATCATAGCTCATACTATGAAATCCTGGCGATTAAGCACAAATGGGCTCATTAACAGATTCTATTCCTTTTTACCGATTCCTTAAGAATCGCTTTCATATGTGTGGAAATATTTTGAGGAGTTAAATTAAAACCACCGTTGTCTTCTGCGTGATGCCTTGTGCACCTTTAAATTTGATATCACACATGTGTATTGTATTTAAGGAGTAAACTCCAATAGTGCATCGCGTGCGGTCCCCGATTTCTCATATCAAACCGCAAGCGGCCGAAGCGCTCGACCTTGGCCATTATAACTTTAATTACAACTTTCTCAAAATTTAGATACATCCCTACAAAACCTGTCGCTTTAAGCTGAGGTTTGCTCTCACAGGAGACACTCTTAAAGCGACACTTCCAGAAATTTGCGAGTCATATAGTCTATAACAGTCGCAATTTCGCACTATTCGCTCTCCCAAATTTGTCGCCAGCTCACTTCTGCGCTCGTTTCATCTCGCCGGTAACGCTGTTAAAGCCTTCAGCTCAAAGCATTCAATTAATCCAAAGAAAATTTTCATGATGCGTTTTAGAAATATAATGCCTGTGTTTATAACGCGGTGCCTGGGATCCGATATAAAATTTTGGAAATATTGGGTTTCGTTCAAGTCCAATCATTACTGAAAAAAAACCGCCTAATACTTTCTTGTGTATTACTATGGCACTTACCAAAGACACCAGCGATTTTGATACAAGATGTTGCCGGGAACAAACCATCTCTACCCTTCCTGCCACCCATGCACGGAGACTCCAGTAGGTTTAATGAGTGGTTATTGTGGAACGGGTCATCACAAGGAGGGAAGCGTCCATTCATGGAGACGCACTTAAAACAGTCTATGGTGTGAACTGGAATTATTCAAAGAGAACTTTGAATTTGTTGAATGGTGAATTGTCGAAAATGTTTAGTGATACGTTCTGTATAAGGCATGTTAATGGATTTTGCTTCCTAAACTTAGATTTTTGATATAATTCGCGTATGTTAGGAACATACGCGAATTATATCAAAATAATTGTATTCTTTTGCACTGTGAAATTCCGCAAAGTATCGCCGTCTTGCTTAGACAAAAATGCTTAGACAATACTGGGCTTAATTTTACTGAACGTTACTCAAAAGATCATATTCAATATCTGTACTCTTTCTAAATAAAACAACGGGGGTAGTTTAGGTTTCGAAAAAAGTGACACTAGGTTTAGACAAATAGAGAGTACCCAGTATACAAAGAAGAGAGTCAACAAATTAACAGCTAGAGTTTCTAGCTCTTTCAATTCAATAAGGGCGCCTTTCCGAACCATTCGTAGTTCCATTTTAATTTGACCATTTCAAATTAGAATGCATAGCGAATTTGAATAAAGAACAATTTGAATTGAACTTGTTTTTAATGGATATGTTTATGAATATTGATAATCATAGAAGATTGCATAGCATGGTTTTATAGTGTAATATATAATACAACTCACCGACGGTTATACACGATATAACAATGGTGGCCCTGATTAACAGATTAATGGTCTTCATTGTGTCACTCATTGCATAAACTGAAACAAAACCTATACTATATAACTATATAGTATCTGGGCAACCGTTACCATGGTCGGTATTTTTTTACAAGATAAAAAAGATATAAAAACAAGATAAAAAAGAAAATAATAATCGGGCAGGTGCGGCTCGATATTAGGTATTTTCGCTTCTCTAGACCGCCCGTTCCCCAAATGAGCTACTATGACTTTACAATTGACAGCAAAAATAGTCTTTTGTATTCAATATAAATTTAAGCATTTTTTCCGTGCCCAAGAACAGGAACCAAACGACTTCGGAGGCCGCGCTTCGCCCTACGCACTAAGAATTTAGCAGCGATCGGACGCGTTGGTTTTTCACATGGCCTATACATAACTATATGTCGCTCTTTCAGGAGTAACCTCTAAAGAAAACATGTTTGTATTGTCTAATGACAAGAAAGCTGTGAATATTGTTTATTAGGACATTCTGTAATTAATTGTAAAAATAAAATACATAGGGAAAAATGTAAAAAAAAATAAGTAAAAATGTAGTATATAAATTTAGATATTCCAAAGATAGCAGGAAATCTTCATGGTATAGGGAAAGGGGAATTGTTTTACTCCAAATTTAACACGTGTGGGCCACGGGCAGTAATAAGTAAATCAAGTTTTACTCCAAAATGAACCTGCATGTATCGGTAATGAAATCTAAATCCACTCATTTAGCATTATATATATTTACTTTAGGGCGGATTATTGCAAAATAATTTTGTTATTAATTTTGTATTATGGATTCCTCAAATAACGCCTAATTCTATAAATTATTTAATTTCCAATATAATAAATTAAAGAATCCAATAAATTAAAGAAGAATAAATAAAGCAGTATCTACACTATGTTAGTGTCCCTTCATGAGGAAATACGTAAGTACCATAACTCAACAGTACACAAAAATTAAACATAAATAACCACCATGATTTCTTGTAAACAGTTAAAAATAGATAATCAACTTACCTTGGTTTGAAAGCGGTATGAGCCTCTTCCAGTTAATCAATATTACAGATGATTTATTAAAGAAATACCACAACTATTAAACTGTGCGTCGTACAGTGCAATCTTTGCATACTAAAACGTAACGCGTAGTTAAAAATAAAACACCAATAATTTTTCAATTGCGCATTGTTAGCTTTATGTTCGGCATCGCGTGAATAAAATGGGATAGTGATCAAAGGTAACGCCGCACGCTGCCGAAAATATTGACTGAAATTCTGAACTGTACATATGAGTAGGTACACAGAGTTTTCCATTCAGTGTTGCAATGCGTTATGAGTTTTTCTTTCCTACTAAAATAGGAAAATATCTAAAAGCAAAATCAGAATGAATAGTTTTCGCTTTATATTTTTGCTCGATGATCTCTATAGTTGTTGGTTGAGTAATGGTTATTTAACGAATATTGTTTTATAAAATGAAGTATACCTTAAACAATACAAGGTTAAATAATAGTATACATCACGTCCAATAAAAACAATTTTTCCGTCCCTCTAAGCTTTATCGAGATGAGATATTCGAAAAACCGATATTGCGTTAGAACGAAAACAATAACAAAGAATTATCTGAATTTCTAAAATACTTTATGTAAAAACACAAACGCAGATGCGTCTTATTTGTAGTTTCACTAAATTATTTTCACAGGCGTAGAAAAAACGTCTTGTCTTATGGAAATAATTATCTATCCGCTTTATACGAATATATATAATAAATATCTCAACTTAAATTATACGTTTCGCTATAATTGTTTCTTAACAACTTGGGTTATTTTTTTTACATTACTATATTTTATTTATTTCCTTTTTAAGTCATGTATTCATTTATTAAAAAAAACCAACTGAACTGCATACTCAGGAAAGAAAGGGAATTTTTTACTAAATAAGCAGCATATATTCAATATGTTTCATATATTGAATAGTAAGGCCCCTAAGAATAATTCGGAGTGTGTAGTACAATATATTATAAGCAATAATCCTTAAATTTATCAAACGTCTAGCAGTTTTTTTTTACAATGGAATCTAATTTTGTAATACCAGTATGTACTTATACCAGTATAGAATTTCTACCAAGCTGAAGGTTCATTATCAGTAAGAATTATTGCCAAGAATAATAACAGCAAGTAAACATCAAATATCTCCTTCAGGGATATTATCAGATTCGTAAAAGCTACGGGTAGATTAGAGCAGGTGACACTGTCGGGACAGCAGTGAAACCCTTGTCCCAACATGGGGAAATGGGTGGAATAGTCCGGAATAGGAGCTGATCACCCGTCCTGCACCGACAGGCGTCCCCGAAATTAGATAGATAGAAACATTAAAAAAACATCATAATAAAACAAATATTAAAATTAAAAAAGATTTATTTTTGTAGGGAATTTAGGAATTAGATTAATGTGTTAATGTTTTACCTATTGCTAGTCTCAAGTGCAATACATTCAAATTTACTAACATTTACAATAATCTTATAATCTCTATTAACATCTACAATCTTAAAAGGTTTATACAGCTTCAATATTTTGTCTTTTTCTAAAAAAACATTACTTATGTACAAATGATTAATTAAAATTATAAATTTTCTATCCTCCATATCAACTGCTTCCAATAAATAACAGCCATGTTTAAAGCACAGATTTAGAATGTTGAATGCAATGAAGTCGCCAGGTATGATAAAATTTGAATTTTTTGCTAAAAATCGTTCGTGTTGCCATAGAGAAATATGAGCCTTTTGTTTTTTTAGCAGCACGCTAAGACGATGTGCCAGTCCATCCTTTTTATATTTAAATTTCTTCGACTTCTCAATTTGAAGTTCTTGATTACTTTCCAAGCAATCTGATGATGATATCTTCTCTATTTCTATATTATCTGTAACTGTTTTCATTACTGTTGGAGAATTAACAATTTCAATTTCTTCACTAGATTTTGAACTGTTTTTTGGTGTGCTATCATATTCACTGATTGAATGCTGTGAAGTAGTTTTTGAACTGAATTGAATATCAAAATATGATTTAACTTTTTCGATTAAATGATCATTTGTAGCTTTGTATGCTACTGTATCTAATTTATTTATTTTTTCCTCATTAGGACTGCTTTCTTCTATTTTAAATTCATTTAATCCTATGTTATTAAACTTTTTTTGATTATCTGTTTTGATTATTTCTTGCTTAATATTAATATTACCATCATCAAATACTCTACTTTTATGTTTTATCGTTTGATCAATCTGGTTACAATTGTCAACAGGTGATTTACACGCACTAGTTACTTCACGTGACTGCTCAACAGTGAAGGTGTTATAATTATTAAACAACTTTTTACGTACATTAGAAGTTTTGGGCGATATATACTTCAAAACTAAAATAGGGCTTTTGAGTGTATTTTTATGTAAACTGTTATTACGGTTACTAGACAATATAGGCGAATCAAGAACCAACTTATTCGTGTTAATTGGGACGAAATGTCGCTGTGAATTTAAAATAGGTGATAATGGTAATCTTTCATTCCAATTTTCTTTTTGTGGTGTGGATGGTCGGTCAATAAAAGAGATTTCTATGTTGGAGGTTTTTTTCGAAGTCTTTTTTCTAGTTTGTCCCCGTTTCCTCTTCCTATTTACTATTTTGCTTACTTTACCAAGACTCTCGTTATGTTTCGTTTTTTCGTAATCACTAGAATCGCTGCATGACCACACAATCTCTTCTGAGTTTTCCTGAGTATGTAATAAGTGAAATTTTGATTTAAAATCATTTTCTGTTGGATTTTTCATTTTATTATAAAATATTTAAAACTTATAAAAACCATAAAACTTTGTCTTCTTCAAATACGTAAAATATTTTGCCATAGACCAATATTACTGAATATTATAGAGTGTTGTCTATGTTACACAATATCATAGAAATTACACTATAAAATCAGACTGATTATTACTAATCACTTCTTTTACATAATCCTAATTCTTTTGTTTAGTTTATTTAATAAGCTTAAAATTAGATTTTTTTAATTCCTTCTACATTAATTCCAACGTTATACGTATTAAATAATAAGTTTAAATTTATAAGTATGAGTTGGTATTAAACTTTACATATCTCTCTATCTAAACTCTCTTTTATTGTATAATCGTCTACCCAACCATTATATTTCATTTAAAATGTAAATAATTTTTTCATGAATTTTTTCTTGTATAATAAGATACAATAGAAAATCCAAAAAATTAAATTCAAATAAAGTAGATAGTAGATACTAATGTTTGCTATGAATTTACACCACAATCGAGAGTATCCTATATAGTGAATACACTATCACTATCATCACTATCTATGATCAAGATTCAAGAGTAACACCAGGGCGGTTTTACTACAGGCGCTAACACATGTTATCTCGCATCCCTCTTGCACATGTACGTATTTATGAATGAATCGTATGAAAATAGTCTCAGCTGCATCTCGCTCCACTCCTACATACATATTTTTACGCACTCATTCTCATTTTGACTATCTATCATATAACAAGACAACAAGTTGATTTTATTAATGAATGGGCGGTGTATTAAATTTTTTAATTTCCCGTTGTAAAGTTCTAGTACTTTAATTTTTACTAAAATGTATAATTTTGTTTTAATTTAGTTAGCAAAATTCTTGAAACAAATATCACTAGAAGCAAATTAAATGTATCAAGTCTTATTTCACCAGTAGCTGTTGAGATATTTCTTAAAATGAGAAATATAACAACGAAGAAACGTGCAGTTATAAAACAATAAGAAGAGGATTTACTTAATCATTATATAAATGTAAGTGTTGAGTTTTAATGAATTGTGTGCATCTCAATAATAGTAAGAGCTTTCTTAAAATTTACATTCTCACATCTAAATATAATAACCTAACCTTGCATGGATAGCCTAAAACCTTTAACATGCAGTATAATTTTTATTTCATATTTGACTTAGTTATCGTTATATAAAAATTATGATATGTACATTAATTTCGATTGATGAATTAGCTATATTCATTATTATATTAAGGATATGTCTTGCGATTTTATATAGCTTCTAGTGTCTTGTAGTGCAATAAATGATTAATAATGGAACATTAAAGTGAAAGTTTTTTAGAAGTTGTTCTAATTGATCATAAGTGTGTATCTATCTTAGTTATGAATAATTTGGACAACTTAAATGGTCTACTTAATATTTTTTTTTAGAAGTATTTTTTAATTGAAGTTGTATACTTCATTGTATTATATTAGAACTTTAAAAATGATTGTCAAGTTTTTTATAATGAGACTCCGATGAAAAGGGAGTAAATAGCAAAAGAGAGCAAGTTTATTCTGTATAAAGCAATATAGGGTATATTGCTTTATATAACACTATTGTTGATTTTTAATTAAAAAGCAAAAGCAAAATTTAAATTTACGATTGATTAAACGATTGATTGATTAATTGCAGATTCAAGAATCCTCAGATCCAAGATTAAGAGTAATTTTTTATTTTAATATGATTGTCACATGATGTTATTTATAGTTATGATTTGAGATATCTTTACATTTACAGTGCTAATAAAAGATATAATAGTATGTGTAAGGAATGAAAGAATAACAGCAATATTAAAAGACTGTTCTATAAAACTGAAAGTAAATATTTATGTAATTTATAAATCACTCAAAATGTGCAACTGTTTATATGTAACAGAAATTAAATAACAAACAATATTTCTCCTTCATACTTATGCAATAATAAAAAGCAATTTTTCTAAAAGAGAACCCATTTACTCTTTCTTAACAAATCAATGCATAATGACACAGACAACATTTTTTTTATATTATAGAACAACTATTCATATAGATTCAAATACAACCTTGTTCATAAGAGGTTCTATTTGAATAGTAACAATTTTTAATTTTTTTAATTTTTTAAAATTATTTTCAGAGATGGAATAGCACTAGACTAAGTGCAACTAAAGGAAGGTAACTAATACTCAAGTGAAGTCTGAATTTATGAAGCTAAGTTAGATTCCCGTAATTTCAGCCACAGATGTAAGCGTGCACTCAAACATCAGTAGCCAAAAGCGACTGGGAAAAGAATTAAGGTTTTACATGTATTGCAGGTGCCAAATACCGGCTCTTTGCCAACCGCAACACATTACCATTACAAAAAAAAATGTGAAAATTAATGGATTGAATGAAATTAATGGATTAATTTTACAGGAGGGCAGTCCGACAGCTGGCCTCGTGACTCCACGAGCTACGCTGGTCTGGCCTCGCTGCTGCCAATGGAGACGTGCCGCCGCCCCTCACCCCAGGCCGGCCCGTCCGGCTATGCCGCAGCTGCTGTCGCTCCGCCGTCGCCTCGAGCGCTCGAACAGCGCCAGGCCGAACAGTAGCGTCAACCACCAGGACCTCTGTAATTTGAGAAAATGCATTTGAGGTAACTAATACTCAAGTGAAGTCTGAATTTATGAAGCTAAGTTAGATTCCCGTAATTTCAGCCACAGATGTAAGCGTGCACTCAAACATCAGTAGCCAAAAGCGACTGGGAAAAGAATTAAGGTTTTACATGTATTGCAGGTGCCAAATACCGGCTCTTTGCCAACCGCAACACATTACCATTACAAAAAAAAATGTAAAAATTAATGGATTGAATGAAATTAATGGATTAATTTTACAGGAGGGCAGTCCGACAGCTGGCCTCGTGACTCCACGAGCTACGCTGGTCTGGCCTCGCTGCTGCCAATGGAGACGTGCCGCCGCCCCTCGCCCCAGGCTGGCCCGTCCGGCTATGCCGCAGCTGCTGTCGCTCCGCCGTCGCCTCGAGCGCTCGAACAGCGCCAGGCCGAACAGTATTGTCAACCACCAGGACCTCTGTAATTTGAGAAAATGCATTTGAGGTAACTAATACTCAAGTGAAGTCTGAATTTATGAAGCTAAGTTAGATTCCCGTAATTTCAGCCACAGATGTAAGCGTGCACTCAAACATCAGTAGCCAAAAGCGACTGGGAAAAGAATTAAGGGTTTACATGTATTGCAGGTGCCAAATACCGGCTCTTTGCCAACCGCAACACATAACCATTACAAAAAAAAATGTAAAAATTAATGGATTGAATGAAATTAATGGATTAATTTTACAGGAGGGCAGTCCGACAGCTGGCCTCGTGACTCCACGAGCTACGCTGGTCTGGCCTCGCTGCTGCCAATGGAGACGTGCCGCCGCCCCTCACCCCAGGCCGGCCCGTCCGGCTATGCCGCAGCTGCTGTCGCTCCGCCGTCGCCTCGAGCGCTCGAACAGCGCCAGGCCGAACAGTAGCGTCAACCACCAGGACCTCTGTAATTTGAGAAAATGCATTTGAGGTAACTAATACTCAAGTGAAGTCTGAATTTATGAAGCTAAGTTAGATTCCCGTAATTTCAGCCACAGATGTAAGCGTGCACTCAAACATCAGTAGCCAAAAGCGACTGGGAAAAGAATTAAGGTTTTACATGTATTGCAGGTGCCAAATACCGGCTCTTTGCCAACCGCAACACATAACCATTACAAAAAAAAATGTAAAAATTAATGGATTGAATGAAATTAATGGATTAATTTTACAGGAGGGCAGTCCGACAGCTGGCCTCGTGACTCCACGAGCTACGCTGGTCTGGCCTCGCTGCCGCCAATGGAGACGTGCCGCCGCCCCTCACCCCAGGCCGGCCCGTCCGGCTATGCCGCAGCTGCTGTCGCTCCGCCGTCGCCTCGAGCGCTCGAACAGCGCCAGGCCGAACAGTAGCGTCAACCACCAGGACCTCTGTAATTTGAGAAAATGCATTTGAGGTAACTAATACTCAAGTGAAGTCTGAATTTATGAAGCTAAGTTAGATTCCCGTAATTTCAGCCACAGATGTAAGCGTGCACTCAAACATCAGTAGCCAAAAGCGACTGGGAAAAGAATTAAGGTTTTACATGTATTGCAGGTGCCAAATACCGGCTCTTTGCCAACCGCAACACATTACCATTACAAAAAAAAATGTAAAAATTAATGGATTGAATGAAATTAATGGATTAATTTTACAGGAGGGCAGTCCGACAGCTGGCCTCGTGACTCCACGAGCTACGCTGGTCTGGCCTCGCTGCTGCCAATGGAGACGTGCCGCCGCCCCTCACCCCAGGCCGGCCCGTCCGGCTATGCCGCAGCTGCTGTCGCTCCGCCGTCGCCTCGAGCGCTCGAACAGCGCCAGGCCGAACAGTATTGTCAACCACCAGGACCTCTGTAATTTGAGAAAATGCATTTGAGGTAACTAATACTCAAGTGAAGTCTGAATTTATGAAGCTAAGTTAGATTCCCGTAATTTCAGCCACAGATGTAAGCGTGCACTCAAACATCAGTAGCCAAAAGCGACTGGGAAAAGAATTAAGGGTTTACATGTATTGCAGGTGCCAAATACCGGCTCTTTGCCAACCGCAACACATTACCATTACAAAAAAAAATGTAAAAATTAATGGATTGAATGAAATTAATGGATTAATTTTACAGGAGGGCAGTCCGACAGCTGGCCTCGTGACTCCACGAGCTACGCTGGTCTGGCCTCGCTGCTGCCAATGGAGACGTGCCGCCGCCCCTCACCCCAGGCCGGCCCGTCCGGCTATGCCGCAGCTGCTGTCGCTCCGCCGTCGCCTCGAGCGCTCGAACAGCGCCAGGCCGAACAGTAGCGTCAACCACCAGGACCTCTGTAATTTGAGAAAATGCATTTGAGGTAACTAATACTCAAGTGAAGTCTGAATTTATGAAGCTAAGTTAGATTCCCGTAATTTCAGCCACAGATGTAAGCGTGCACTCAAACATCAGTAGCCAAAAGCGACTGGGAAAAGAATTAAGGTTTTACATGTATTGCAGTTGCCAAATACCGGCTCTTTGCCAACCGCAACACATAACCATTACAAAAAAAAAATGTAAAAATTAATGGATTGAATGAAATTAATGGATTAATTTTACAGGAGGGCAGTCCGACAGCTGGCCTCGTGACTCCACGAGCTACGCTGGTCTGGCCTCGCTGCTGCCAATGGAGACGTGCCGCCGCCCCTCACCCCAGGCCGGCCCGTCCGGCTATGCCGCAGCTGCTGTCGCTCCGCCGTTGCCTCGAGCGCTCGAACAGCGCCAGGCCGAACAGTAGCGTCAACCACCAGGACCTCTGTAATTTGAGAAAATGCATTTGAGGTAACTAATACTCAAGTGAAGTCTGAATTTATGAAGCTAAGTTAGATTCCCGTAATTTCAGCCACAGATGTAAGCGTGCACTCAAACATCAGTAGCCAAAAGCGACTGGGAAAAGAATTAAGGGTTTACATGTATTGCAGGTGCCAAATACCGGCTCTTTGCCAACCGCAACACATTACCATTACAAAAAAAAATGTAAAAATTAATGGATTGAATGAAATTAATGGATTAATTTTACAGGAGGGCAGTCCGACAGCTGGCCTCGTGACTCCACGAGCTACGCTGGTCTGGCCTCGCTGCTGCCAATAGAGACGTGCCGCCGCCCCTCACCCCAGGCCGGCCCGTCCGGCTATGCCGCAGCTGCTGTCGCTCCGCC
Source organism: Morpho helenor (assembly GCA_029227775.1). NCBI lineage: Eukaryota > Metazoa > Arthropoda > Insecta > Lepidoptera > Nymphalidae > Morpho > Morpho helenor. Next base: position 9,049,478 of record JARGCU010000011.1, read on the forward strand.
GTCGCCTCGAGCGCTCGAACAGCGCCAGGCCGAACAGTAGCGTCAACCACCAGGATCTCTGTAATTTGAGAAAATGCATTTGAGGTAACTAATACTCAAGTGAAGTCTGAATTTATGAAGCTAAGTTAGATTCCCGTAATTTCAGCCACAGATGTAAGCGTGCACTCAAACATCAGTAGCCAAAAGCGACTGGGAAAAGAATTAAGGTTTTACATGTATTGCAGGTGCCAAATACCGGCTCTTTGCCAACCGCAACACATTACCATTACAAAAAAAATGTAAAAATTAATGGATTGAATGAAATTAATGGATTAATTTTACAGGGCAGTCCGACAGCTGGCCTCGTGACTCCACGAGCTACGCTGGTCTGGCCTCGCTGCTGCCAATGGAGACGTGCCGCCGCCCCTCACCCCAGGCCGGCCCGTCCGGCTATGCCGCAGCTGCTGTCGCTCCGCCGTCGCCTCGAGCGCTCGAACAGCGCCAGGCCGAACAGTAGCGTCAACCACCAGGACCTCTGTAATTTGAGAAAATGCATTTGAGGTAACTAATACTCAAGTGAAGTCTGAATTTATGAAGCTAAGTTAGATTCCCGTAATTTCAGCCACAGATGTAAGCGTGCACTCAAACATCAGTAGCCAAAAGCGACTGGGAAAAGAATTAAGGTTTTACATGTATTGCAGGTGCCAAATACCGGCTCTTTGCCAACCGCAACACATTACCATTACAAAAAAAAAATGTAAAAATTAATGACGTACGAATCACCAAAACTGCGCAATTTCAGAAATCAGTACGACACCTTTATAATGGCTAGCCCGTTAATAAAACGTCTTACAAAGTAGCGCGCTTTTGAAGCTAATGTATATTTACTATACTATAATCTATATTTACCTAAGCTATGATTAAAACAGAGTAATTATGCAAAAGTAATAATAAAATTATTTTGCTATAATCGGCGATGAAGTAAAATAGAAAATGTATATAATGCTAAATGTAGAGTGGACAATTGGTTATCATACCTGATACATGCAGGATTCGTAAAAAACACATGCACAAACCTCCACCACCGCCACCACCATACACAAGCACTATATACATTCACTATCACAAACTCAACAACTCAAATGTTTGAATTTCAACAAACATTCTCGGATAAAATGTGAGTAGTTATCCAAAACTTAATAACAAATAAACTATACTTTTGCACTATTTAATACGAAGAAAATTGAAACGTACTGACTCACCTGAAACGTTCGTTATACGTAATATATAACTGTAATCACTTTTTACTTACGCAAAAATATATAAACCAACAAATGATTTTTAATTAAAATTAGACAATTCCATAAACTTCTTGTTAACGCACACTATATACAATAACACGATATAATAGGAATACCACAATTCCCGTTCCGAGATGCACTTCTCTTGAATGACGAACAAGGACTGAATGTCACTGAAACGTTTTATCAAATGGAAGACTCCCCACTCCAGTCCCCACCGAAAACAATAACGGCACAGTGTTGCCCCTATTTAATCAAAAAGGGCGCGATTAGGGTTGCCACCTTTTTTTTGAAGAAAAATACTATTTTTCTTTTTAAATCAAAAAAAATATAGTACTTTTAGGAAATTCAGGAAAAAAAATAGGACACATCTATTTTCAATCATTATTTATTTTTCCATGATTATTTTTTATTATTTTGCGCTGGATAATGACACGGAGTTAGAGCTACTAACTAACTAAGCCCCGTAAATACATGAATGAGTTTCGTTCCTACATTCCCTATGCAGGGCTGCGGGTGCGTTCCATTCACAGTTAATTAAAAAAAGCACGACAATTGCAATTAGCGATAAAAATATAGTATTTTTCGTGCTATATTCTTTTTCTATAATATATAGTACAATTTAAGCTAGTGTTTTTCAATTTATATATACATTTATTAAAGCAGGGACCTCGAAGCATATAGCATTATAGTATATCCTTAGTGTTTTTATTGAACTGTGATAATATAGGGAAGTTTTATTTTTTAATTTTAAAATATAAGTAAAAATAAAACTAAAATAATAAAAATAAAACTTTTCCTTCTATAGTAATATTTATTGTGTATGCTTTATTGAAGTGTTGTATATCATATGTCATACCCAATATCAGTTATATTCTATGTTTTAGGTGGTTATTTCTGAATAGTTTTTATTCTTTCTGCGACAGACAATATGGATTACAGACATACTTTAATTATTTAACAGAAAGTTATTTGTTCAAGATACTTTAACATACTATCCCATTTAGTTATGCACATTTCAACTAGATTTTTTGTCTGAGTAACTGTGTCTGGTCAAGGCACTGCTACTGTTGTTGCAATGAATTCATTAATATCTGATACAATGGCTGATATTCTTCAAGTGAGTTAAAATGTTTCAAATATAAATCATTTTTGTTTGTAAACACAAAAATTGGCATGTGTATGTTTAAAGTAACGGCCTGTTATCCACCCCAGCAGTGGGAACCATAAGCTTCCTCTATCCGTTTTTTGGAGAGAAGTATTGTAGCAAAGACCTACCATCGCGTTGCTCCAATGCGGATTGGTAGGTTACGCATATCCCTAGAATTCGCTAGAAGTATGCGGATTTCCTTACCATATTTTCCTTCACCGAAAAGCGTGTCATAAATTGCAATTGTCAATTAGACATGTGCCTGCGCGGGGTATAAACCCATGATCGTCTTTACAGAGTCGAACGGCCTCACCGCTGAGCTATCCATAGCTTGTTCCATATTTATTAAAATGTATTTGCAATAATTTTCAGATGAACCTGGTCATAGCCAAAGAGAGTACTCATTGGGATGACGTCTAAGGGCTATATGCTGTTGATGCTTTATGGGATGAAGCACATGATTAGGTCAATTGATTTGACTAGATGAAGGCAAGTAAATATTTGATGTAAAGTATGTCAGTCTGTCCATTTCACTTTCTATTAAAACTGAAGCTTATATGTCTAATGGGCTAACTGAGATATAACAAAAAATGTTTGGTACAATTTTTCCTCTATTATAGTGATGCAAAAAAGTGTGTGATATAAGAATAGCTTAAAAGACATATTAGTGATGATCATTGGAACTTTGTCACATACAATACAGTATTTGGAAAGCATAATATTTTTAGCCTGGTACTGCTAACAGTACAAAATCAAAGATATTTAACATAACACAAAGATTGTCACAGATACCCCTTATATTTTATTATTAAAAAAAAATATTATTTATAGTTATAGTCTCTATTCTATACTTAAAATATAACTGTAGACAAAGTTATAGACACGTAAAAAATATTTTCCAGACACTATTTAAGACCAGTAGAAGCTAAAAATATATTTTTAAAATTTAAAATCTCTGTTATTTGTCAATGCATCATTCTCCTACCCTTATCCCACTCTAAATGGGGTAGGCACAACATGTTTTAAACATGTTATCACATGATTTGGTATCTTACGACCGGTCGCCTGCCCGACGTCAACTTACCTTAATCGGTTTTCGCGACACCTCGGTAAGAAATGAGGGTGGTCTATTCTACTCAGGGGATATCAATGCCAAGATTGTCTGTAAGACTACCTTTGCAAACTAATGTTCTATCTATACATTATTAAAGAATAACTTATTTATTACAGGTTAAATATGCTGCGAACTCTTCCGCCGGGAAGTGTCCACGAACCCGATGATGCAGATGAACATATATGAAGAGCTTCAGTCGAATCATAATTATTTAGCCTCATTTATTGACATTAGTAATAACATTTTCACAGCGCGAATGCTTTTATTCACTAACAATTTATTTTGCCGCCTGAACCATTCGGAATTTTGGAATAAGGCTGTAAAAGTCCGCTTCAATGCTAGAGGACTCAAGAGAAGGTTGTGTCTTCAAAATAGTATTCATATTAGTATAATTGACAAACATTATGAAGTTTGAAACTTCTTAACTAGGACCCAATGGATTTTTTCTCAAATCCGTGGATAAGGGGGCTCTAGCACACTAGAACGGATCATAATTTGGTTTCATTGTTTAAAACATGATTGGTTAATATTATTGTTTGATAGTTATAGTACCTTGTATTCCATCAAAAATATTTTCCAGACCCAAGCCATATCATATTACCGGTTCAGTATATTGATATATCGGTCATGTGCAGCAATAGCGGTACAACTCAAAAACTTATATTTTGAGATGAATGGGTTTAAAATTTTCATTACTCAGGAAAATGAATAACAATTGCTTAGTTGCTAGTTTAATTGTTAGTTTGCTTAAACGACGGGCTTATAATGAAATATGAGTTCTGCCTGTATTGCTGCTAAAAATTGTGTATTTTAACATTAACACCATTTATTCCTATTCAAAACACGTGTTTTTACTTGTGTAGCAAAACTAAAAACCTGAGCAATCCTGGGAGTAATATATTTTCAAAACAGGATTATTTAAATTGTGAAATTTTTATAATTACGCTATTGTCTAATAAAACTGAAAGATTTGATCTAGTTAAAATTATATTATCCATCACAAAAACTTATATCTTTGGAATGGCATTATATGGCATGTAAAGTGTTAATTAGTCAAAAATGTATATAACTTAAAAAACTATAATTCCTGGTTAACTTGCATTAATCATAAATATGATTTGTTAAAAGTTTTTTGCATAATCGTAATCATAATGCGAGTTAGACAACGGTGTATCAATTAAGGAGAATTCACAGTACTGCAGATACTTGGAAAACGATAATGGAAATGGAAAATTTTATCGCAAGTAAAGTTATAGAACTATGATACATGAGGCAAAAGTAACTAACTAATATTACTATTATTTAAAAATTGATTCAAAATTTTTATTATTTTACTATATATACTCCATAAGTATAGAAACATAACAAGATGTAAACAAACAAAACCATGTGATTCAGGAGTGACAAATATGTCATAACAATAATATTATTAACAAATGAAAAAATTGGGATTCAACTGCAGTTGTCAAAAGAATATTTATACCTTTAGTATAGCAAAACAGCAATATATAATTTAATAAAATTCAGCAGATACAAATTAGCCAAGTAAACTACTGTTAAATGCTAAATAATATATATTTTGTTTTACATAACATTGTTCACTAACGACTACTCAACCCTAGATGGCGCTGCACGGAGTAATATTAAAATGAAATCGCGCTAAGGAGATTCTTTGTCTCAGACATAGGTAGGACTATGAGGCGTTAATTAGATCGAGATTTGTATTCTTGCGATTGTAGTTTCATTTCTCCTATCGGCTCAGTGTGGGTGTGTTCATTGGTACTTCGTAGCCGGAGTGTGGTTTGTGTTTGACGGCGGTTGTCAGTGATTACCGCGTCGACCCAGCGGCGGATCGTCGTTGATGGCGCTAGGGTGCTGAGGCACCAGGAACAGCTGTACCGGGAAGACGGTGCGGCCATAGCGCCAGCGGGCGCACGAGCGGAAGCGGCGACACAAGCGGAGCGGATTCAGTGAGTGTAGTGAGTTCAGTGCCGGACAACTGTGAGTACTCTTATATATTACGTAATAGGGACTTAGAAAATTTCAAGATTAAAGACACTTGTAAAATTTTAAAGTTAATAGTTTGGACTTAGAAAAATTCAATAGTGGTAGATCGGGACTTAGAATAATTTCGCTAAAAGTGAACAGACGGGGAACCTACGCCCGATTTTACTTAGAATTCTAAACACTTAGAAAAAATGGAGCTCTTGGACATACAAGAAGAATTGAAGTGTCAAATACAAAAACTTAGAATTAATTTCAGAAAAAGTCCGAAAGAAAGATTAACACGGCAATATGTTTCAACTAGATTACAAGCTCTGGAATCGAAATGGAAAGACTTTTCAAAAAATCACGTTGAATTAATTAAACAAAGGGCTTCATTACGTACTGATTATTTTACTGAAGATGTGTTTGGATTTGTTGAAGAGCTGTTCATGGACTTTAAAACCGAATTGAAAGAGATTATTGAAGTAAATACAGCAAGCCCGCAAAGAGATAATTCTTTAGTTATTAGTTCCAATTTTAAGAGCACAATTAAATTACCTAAAATAGTAATTCCTACTTTCTCCGGGCTGTACACTGAGTGGGTGACCTTCAGGGATTTGTTCAAGTCACTCATTCACAATAATGAGACTATTGACGACGTTCAAAAACTTCATTATTTGAAGGGACATCTCACCGGCGAGGCGGAGCAGCTTGTTCGTCACATACCCATATCGAACACTACTTACCTTCAGTGTTGGACATTATTAGAAAATAGATATAATAATAAACAATATTTGGCGAATTGTATTCTTAAAAGATTTTTTTCTCAAAAAAATGTAACGTTAGAATCTGCTAGTTTAATTAAACAATTGTTAGACAGTACAAACGATATGTTGAATGGTTTATCAAATTTAGAAATAGATACAAGTTCGTGGGATATAATTATAATTTATATTGTCAGTCAAAAATTAGATCCAGAAAGTCGTAAACTGTGGGAGGCTAGGGTCAGTGAAGGTTCGAATAATTTGCCTACACTTAATGCGTTTAAAGACTTTTTGGAACATCGTTTTCGATCACTCGAATTTTTAGATTCTAAACCAAATAAGCAAACAAATACTCGCAGTTATAAAGTACAAGTAACTGAATCGTGTTGTTCCTATTGTAGCGAAAATCACAAAATTTATAATTGTAAAAATTTTGTTAAATTGGACTCTGAAGCGCGTCGTGACTTTGTCCGGTCCAGTGCTTTGTGCTTTAATTGTTTAGGTGATAAACATTCCGCGTTTTCTTGTCGTCAGTCCTCTAAATGCCGTATCTGCAATAAAAGACATCACTCATTACTGCACCAAGTAAATAAGCCGATATCGTCTGATCAAGCAGATCAAGCTGACACGTTAGTTGGCCAGGATATGGTTGATGATGCAGCCACATCTTCACATAATGACACAAATAATATAGTGTCTTGTTTTTCCGACATAAGGAGTCAAGCTCTATTGGCCACAGCCTTGGTAAGGGTTGAAGCCGAAACTGGGTCTGCGGTAGTATTAAGAGCTCTGTTAGACCAGGGCTCTCAGGCTTCATTTATTACGGAGTCTACAGTCCAGTTGCTAGGATTGAAGAAAATGCCAATTGTAGCAAATATATCAAGGCTAGGCGATGATGGCAGTATGCCTTGCAATTCAATGGTATCAGTAATGGTCAAATCACGCCTAGACCCCAACTTTGTTATTGAGATCAAGGCGTACGTATTGAAAAAACTAACGTCCTTTTTACCTGAAAGAAAGCTACTTAATTTATTTACAACATTACCTGCTATGGAATTGGCAGATCCATCTTGTGGCACACCTAATAAAATAGATATGATTTTAGGCGTTGGTGTCTATTCTCAAATATTACTAGAAGGGTTGATCAAGGGTCCACCTGGGTCTCCTGTTGCTCAGAAAACAAGGCTCGGTTGGATCTTGTCTGGTGATATATATGATCCAAATGGCCATAGTCCAGGTATATGTAACAATGTTATTTTGAACATGCATGTAGAATTGTCTGAAAATGACATTCTTAAAAGGTTTTGGGAGTTAGAAGAACCTGCTTCGATTGATAATAAACTGCTTACTGAAGAGGAAGAAAAATGTGAGAAGTTGTTTTCGGAGACAACTAAGAGAGACGATTCAGGACGATATATCGTCAAATTACCCTTTCGGAATGATGACCCGCTCTGTAAGTATGGTAACTCCAAACATATTGCACGCAAAAGGTTCTTCATGCTTGAGCAAAGGTTACTTAAGAATCCTGATTTCAAGGTGCAATATGAATCTGTAATTAAGGAGTATCTTGATTTAAACCATATGGAAATAGTTCCGCTCACAGAAAAGGATAAACAGGGTACTGTTTATTTACCTCATCATGCTGTTGTACGAAATGACAAGAGTACAACAAAGGTGCGCACAGTATTTGACGCATCTTGCCAAGGTACGAACGGGGTATCGCTCAATAATGAGTTAATGGTTGGGCCGACACTACAGCCTGAGTTGCGACAGATTATCATGCGATGGCGTTGTCATCGTATATGCTTGGTTGCAGATATCATAAAGATGTACAGACAGATAAAGGTAGCTAATGAAGATGTTGATTTCCAACGTCTATTTTGGCGAGATGACCCAGATGATGATCTACAACATCTAAGGTTATTGCGTGTCACCTTTGGTACATCATCAGCACCTTATCTTGCTGTGAGATGTTTGCAACAACTTGCTCATGATAATGGTAAAAATTATCCATTTGTGTCTAATCGTATCATGACAGATTTCTACGTTGATGACCTCATTACTGGGTGCGAGTCTATTGAAGAGGGTATACAAATTTATATGGAAATGAACGAATTGCTTAGTTGTGGCGGCTTTCAACTTCAGAAGTGGTCTACTAATGATGAAAGGTTGTTAAAGAAAATACGAAACGAAGATGATAGTAAAGAAAATCTTGAATTGAAAGTAGATACAGTTATGAAAATTTTGGGAATAACATGGAATCGAGAAAAGGATGAATTTAAATATACAGTCCAACTTCCTCCGCTGAGTACACCTGTGACCAAGCGCAAGGTCATATCCGACATATCCCGCCTGTTCGACCCTCTTGGATGGATTGCACCGGTAATAATAAAGGCAAAAATTCTTATACAGAAACTTTGGCTTTCCGGATTGGATTGGGACGATGAATTGTCTGAGTCTTTGTTACACGAATGGATGGCATATAGACAGAATCTCAAGGGCCTCAGCAAACTGAGCGTACCAAGGTGGATGTCAACTACTATTAACGACAAACGTCGCGAACTGCATGGGTTTTCAGATGCATCGAATGATGCTTACGCAGCGGTTGTCTACTTAAGAGTAGTTGATCGCGATATGAAGGTTCATGTTAATCTAGTCACTGCAAAAACAAAGGTATCTCCAATTAAGCAAGTCTCCATACCTCGCTTGGAGTTATGCGGTGCTGTGTTACTGGCAAAACTGCTCCATGAAGTAGCCAATACCTTAGGTATTTCAAAAGAAAACGTTCATGCTTGGACAGATTCTTCAGTGGTTTTGGCTTGGTTGAGGGGTCATCCGAGTAAATGGAAGACGTACATTGGCAATAGGGTCTCGGAGATACTCACCATATCAGAGAGTAGCCAGTGGTCTCACGTCGACTCAAAGGACAACCCTGCAGACTGTGCATCCAGGGGGGTAAATCCAGCAGACTGCATTGGTAATAACCTGTGGATGAAAGGACCTAAATGGTTAAAATGTGATATAATAAATTACAGTAAAGGTGAAATAGAAAGTACTAATCTAGAAGAAAGGAGACAAAGGATTCTATGCAATCTAAATACAGAAACTATTGAAGATTCTCTAATTACAAAGTATTCGTGTTTAAGGAAACTTACCAGAATTGTAGCTTACTGTAAAAGATTTATTGGATATAAGAAATTAAAACATAAATGTAATTGGCTCACTTCCACAGAAATTCATGACGCTTTAGTTACCTGTATTAAGATGTGTCAAGAACTACATTTTAAAGAAGAAATAGAGTGTTTAAAAAGAGAAGGAAGGGTAAAAAGAAAAAATAAACTTACTTGTTTGTATCCTTATCTGGACGCTGAAGGTATTATAAGAGTCGGCGGACGATTGCAGAAGGCTAATATTCATGAAGATATGAAACATCCCATAATTATGCCTCACAAGTCTCACTTCACGGACCTATTGGTAGCCGATGCACACGAACGTACTTTACACGGGGGTCCTCAATTAATGCTCAATTATTTAAGAACGAAGTATTGGGTTATTAATGCAAAGGGTCTTGTTCGGAAACATTATCGCAACTGTGTTACTTGTATCCGCCACTCTGCTCAAACTAATCAGCAATTGATGGGTCAATTGCCGTCGGCGAGAGTTACAGCTTGTCGACCCTTTGGACAAACAGGTGTTGATTATGCTGGCCCTGTTGCAGTCAGGCCGCACAAGGGTCGTGGATACCGCTCTACGAAAGGTTATATTTGCTTGTTCGTTTGCATGGCTACTCGGGCCGTACATCTCGAAGCAGTCAGCGACATGACTTCACAAGCTTTCATAGCTTCATTTAAGCGCTTCACAGCTAGAAGAGGGCATTGCACTGACTTATGGAGTGATAATGGCACTACATTTGTAGGAGCAAATAAGGAACTAAAATCATTGTTTCTCAAGGAGCAATCCCGATACCCTGCTGACATAGCAGAGTGGTTAGCTACCAATGGAACGACATGGCACTTTATTCCACCGCACTGTCCGAATTTTGGAGGCCTATGGGAATCTGGAATAAAGTCGACCAAAACCCATTTGAAAAGAATGATAGGAAATCTCACCCTCACATTCGAGGAGTTAGCAACTGTCCTCGCTCAGATTGAGGCTTGTCTCAATTCTCGGCCCATTGGGTATGTCAGTAGCAATTCAGAAGATCCTTACCCTCTTACTCCTGGCCATTTTTTAATTGGTGAACCAGTTTTGTTAGTACCAGACTGCAATTATGAAGAGTCTAACATTACTACATTGCAGAGATGGCATCTAACGCAACGCGTGGTACAAGATTTCTGGCGTAGATGGTCCAGTGAATATTTGACCAAGTTAAATCAGAGGTACAAATGGTCGTATCAGACATCTGAACCAAAGGTTGGAGACGTCGTATTGGTGAAAGAAGACGATCTCCCACCAGCACGTTGGCTTTACGGTATTATTGTAGAAAAGCACTCTGGACCAGACAAGCTCACTAGAGTTGTTTCATTAAGATATAAGGGAAGTGTAACAAAAAGACCTGTGTCAAAATTAATTGTCTTGCCAGTTGTGAAGGATTAATGTATTTTTCTTTCATTTAATTGATAAAAATTCTGTATTTTGTTAATTTTAGGGTATGCTTTATCACTATTTTTCGTTTGATAATTTGTAATTTTCTGGTTAATTATTTGATCATTTACTTTGTCTGTGAGTAAATTCTTTTAGTCATGGTGGGTGGTTAGTTTTTAATTTTTCGGAAAGGTTTTATATGTGTTTGTTAATTATGGACATTCTGTCCATGGCGGGCGGTATGTTAAATGCTAAATAATATATATTTTGTTTTACATAACATTGTTCACTAACGACTACTCAACCCTAGATGGCGCTGCACGGAGTAATATTAAAATGAAATCGCGCTAAGGAGATTCTTTGTCTCAGACATAGGTAGGACTATGAGGCGTTAATTAGATCGAGATTTGTATTCTTGCGATTGTAGTTTCATTTCTCCTATCGGCTCAGTGTGGGTGTGTTCAACTACCTAAAATGGTAATTAGATTAAACAACGCAACATAATATCAATATTCTACGAGCTTCACTCTGTGATACTTAAATGTGTAGTAATTTAGTGTATTTAATATTATCCATCGTTTTCTTTAAAAATTTTATAATTCTTATTTATTGTTTCAAAGTTTGTAAAAATTATTGATAGCAATCACGCCATAATAAAGTGGTGCGAATACTATCAATAATTTTAAATTCTTTAAAAGAATTAAAAATTATATTAAATGTTAGTATAATGTGTTGTAATAAAAAAGGTACTTTATAGTAGGCAGATAATGCCTACTATAAACTACCTGTTTTGACATGTTTACATTTAGTTAAATACTTAACCCATGGAGTATAGTTCCTCATGATGTTTTCTTTCATCGAAAAGCTTGGTATCAATTGGCACATTAATTATGGCAAAATTTCACAATTTAATTCTTACTTTATATGTATAAATCCGAAGTGTTAACTGGTTTGATGGAAAATATTATACTTAGAGATAAAAACCACTAATATTCTATAAAACTACTACCAATATATCTAAAAAAGACTAATATTTATAATTTACCATCAAGTATACTCCTTTTAAGTATAATGTTTTTTCCTAAATACTAAAACGGTAAAAACGAAAGCATCTATTGTTTCAAATACTAATCTTGTAAATTTGTTTTCGAGTGAATACTTATAATTAATTATATTTAATAATAATATATAATAATTTAAATTACAATTCCTATATTTTCAAGATACATGATCGCCGATTCTGTTTCCTATTTAAATATAGTAATCATTTTTGAAGTTGCACTTTTAGCGTGTTTAGGAAAAAACTTTTTTTTTAAGAAGCATGCACATAGAAATGTAAAACGGCTGTTGAATATAAATTTTTTTATTACAGTAAAAGTCTATTAAAGAATTTCCTTAAATATTTTGTTTTATTAAAATCTAAAAATCATTATTAATATGTTACAGGAAAACCGGTTATCCAAATAATCGGTAAGAGTAAAATGTGAATCGATAAAACTTTGACATCACTAGTTACGGTTTTAGCGCACCAAGAACATCACTAATTTTACTACGATTTTACGTCATACGTTATATATATTACTACTCCATATGTGAGAAAGAGTCAGAGCTGAGACTAAATCCGTTTTTATGAATGAAACGGGTGAGAGGCAGATAGTTTTTTATGAATGAGAATGTAAGTAGCTATAGTGCTACTCTGCACCCCCCCATACCACCGAAAATAGGCTCGCGCCAATGTATGAATCTCAACCATCTATTTTATAGTTAATAATCTATGAGTAACACTGTCAATTGTCATAGACTATAAGATTGGTTTACGGCATGGACGTAGTAAGGTTTACGGACCTAGTAATATCTAAAGGTTGGCACTATTAACGTAGTTCACTGTATACTTTTCTCTTTGGTTGTCCATGTTATTTTACCAACTTCATGTCAATGTGCTCTCAAAACAAATACGCATACTGCATGCTGTACACAAATACGTGTGCTAAGTTCATCCCTCTTACTTTATGAGTTCCATTTGCAACTAATAAAGTATTTATTCCTACTAGAATCCTAGAGGATTTGGTTAGAAGTTTCTTAAGCTTATTTTGCACATTCCCTGCCCCGTCCGAAGCCGGCTGCTGTCGCCACAATGGAAGTTGATAGCGTCGCATCCGATTCGGGAAACGTGGCGGTGAACGAACACGAGAAACAAGTTGCGGGAGCCGGAGACGCTGCTGCCTCGCAACCGGAGAAGTTACGCCGCAAAAATAAAAAGTTCGCACGCAGTAACAGCAAGGAATCAGCAACTCCTGTAACCACGCCGCTACCTAAATATCGGAGCTGGAAAAATAGTCGGCGACCCCGAAATGGACACGGCAGAGGGCTGCCCAAGAAAGGTAAACCATATCTCCGCTTGTTAATATTTTTTGTAGTTAATGTTCCCATGCTACTGTACAGAACGTTCGAGAACAACGATGTGATGTATACACAGATGAATTTTGAACGTATTTACATAACTTTGTGTTTACTACGCACCGGCAAATGGCAATATTTTATTGTTATATATACAAGTTGCGGCATTTTTAGCGTCGTTTGAAGGTCACGTTTTGCTTTTGCGCAGTTGCATTTAATTGAATGGGTCCTGTTTCGTGTCGATTAAGGTAGGTCAATCACTAATCGCTATGATAGTTGAATGACACGTTACGCAATCGCAACTTGTAAACAACTTTCGACATCCAAGGCTATTTCGGTCATTTATAATATACTGAAGTTTTATTGATAAGGTTAAATTCATGAAGTATTTAAAACATCATTCTCCTGTCCTTATCCCGCTCTAAGTGGGGTCAAGACAACATGTTATGAACATGTTGTCACATGATTTGGCTTCGTATTTTATGACCGGCAGCCTGCCTGACGTCAACTTACCTTAGTCGTATTTTGCGACATTTCGGTAAGAAAGAGGGTGGTCTATTCTACTCAACCAGATACCACAAGGTGGGTGAATTTACCTTAGTCGCCTTTTTCGACACCTTGGTAAGAAATTAGGGTGGTACTATTCAATTCAGCCGGATACCACACGGCGGGTCGACTTACCTTAGTCGCCTTTTATGACATCTTGGTAAGAAATTACGGTGGTATTATTTTATTCACCCGGATACAACTTTGCGTAAATTCATTACGTATTTAAACCAATAAAATAAAATTTGCTTTAAAGGTGAATCTGTGTAAAAAGATAAAGTACGTTATCACGGCGTTTTCGTTCAGAATAAGAATGGTAGATACCTACTTATTTGTAGATAAAATGAATTCAATACTTTGGTAAACAAAACAACGTTTCAGCAATTGCTTTTCAATTGTATTATTTAACAATTGAATATTGTCTGTAAGTAGCATCAATGGTCAAGGTCAAATCTGTTATTATTTAATAGTGCTTTAACTATAAATAAGCATTATAACAGATTTTGCATTTAATAAGATTTTTACTGATTAAATTAGATAATAAAAAAAGTTATTTTTGTCTCTTGTCAAGTCTACTTATTATTATTTTTTATAATTTAGTAACTAGATTATAAATTAGCAAAATCAGATAATTTTGCTTGTTTGTGTTATAGTTTTTACGTGAAATATTTATAGTATTTTTTCTTTCAGACAGATTCATTTTAAAGCAAATTTAATTTTATTGGTTTTAATACTTCATGAATTTACGCAGTTTTGAATAGAATGGCTGAATAGAATAGTACCACACTCATTTCTTACCATTACCAAGGTGTCGTAAAAGGCGACTAAGGTAAGTTGACCCACTGTTTGGTATTTAGTTGAGTAAAATAGGCCACCCTTTTATTACCAAGGTGTTGAAAAAGGCGACTAAGGTAAGTCGACCGGCCGTGTGGTATCCGGCTGAATAGAATAGTACCACCCTAATTTCTTACCAAGGTGTCGTAAAAGGCAACAGGACAGGCCAAGGGTGGAAGTCACTGTTTTAAATAGGCTCTAAGCTTACGCGTATGTACTTCAAAAGTAATTTTAATATTATTTAGCTATGATCAGATATGCTTGCGATAAACCGCGGAATATAGTAAAATATAACAAAATAATATTTTTTATACTTTTGTATTATGACCCTCAGTAAAGTAACGCCTAATTTGCAATCGAGACTTTATGGGTTCGAATCTACGACGTGAACCCACATCTAACACAAGCATTTAGCTAGAGGGGTTAACATGTTTACTCGTAATTTGTAACCGAAATTGCTAGTAACCTTTAAAATATATATATATCATAAATAAAAATTTTCATTTTTATTAATTACTCAATGTGTCAATTAGGTCACAGCCAACTGAAAGTGAAAGAGCGTAACATACATATTATCAGTCGCTTATCATTTTAGGCAGCTCGATAAGAATTAAATCACTTATTTTTTTTCATTTAACAGTGAATTAAACATTGGTAACTAAGGGTGCTTGATCAACGTAGATTTGTCGCAATCGGGAAAATACTAGGTAATCTATGTTAGTTGTAATCGTACAAGTACTAAGTATGCCGGGCTCCCGTAGAGTTTTTGTACTTATGAAAGAAAGAAAACTAATTTTATTTGTGCAACACACTACACAAGTATAATAAACACAATAATATATTAAAACAAAAAAAAAAGAGAACGCAGTAAAGAATGTAACTTGCATAGTGTGATGCCGTAAATTGGTGTAACCTTTCAGCTTTGTCAGTCGTGATTAATCACTGCCGACGCTGACTTTCAGAGGTCAGTGGTCACCAACTTATAGAGTTATTTATAGAATTAGGTTTTACTTTGCGGAGATCCATAATACAAAAGTAATTATAACATTATTTTACTATAATCCGCGATGAAGTAAAATTTAAAATATACATAATGCTAAGTGTGGAGTGGACAATCCGTTTTCATACCCGATATATGTAGGATTCGTAAAAACACATGCACAAAACCCCACCACCGCCTCCACAACACACAAGCTCTAAATACGTACACTATCACAAACTCAACAATCGTTTCGCCCCGCAACCGAAGCATCAACAGGAGATAGACGCTACGACTAAATAGCAAAGTAAAAATACGAATCCTGCATGTATCAAGTATGAAAATGGATTGTCCACTCTACGTTTAGCATTATATATATTTTCTATTTTATTTCATCGCGGATTGTAGCAAAATAATTGTATTATTACTTTTGACTGCCTTTTATTGTGCAAGCGTAGTAAGCAAAACATTTTTACTGAAATACTTACCTAAACCTTTTCCTAAAATTTCAACGCATAAGGTCAAATGGGAGTAAAAATTGTACTAAATTATATACTGTTTACATCCTCTTGCTCTTATGCCACTCTGAGTGGGATTGACACAACATGTTATAGACATGTCACATTATTCGGCTAGGGATTTTGACGACCGGCCACCTGCCTGACATCAACTTACTGTAGTCCCCTTTTTACGACACCTCAGAAAGAAAGTGGTTGGTCTATTCTACCCAAACTGAAACGACAAGGCGGGTGAACTTACCTTAACCTTCTTTTGCGACACAGTAAGAAAAAAGGTGGTCTACTCTATTCATTTGGATACCACACGGCATACGGTTCAAGTTACCTAGGTCGACTTTTACGACACCTCCATGGTGGTCCATATATGCTGTTTAATTTAAACAATTTAATATAATTTGTGCCAATAACATGACGTGCAACGTGTTTAAAAAAACGTATAAACATGGTGGCAGTGGTGGAGGTTTGTGCATGTATTTTTACGAATCCTGCATGTATCAGGTAAGATAACCGATTGTCCACTCTACATTTAGCATTATATATATTTTCCATTTTACTTCATCGCGGATTATAGCAAAATAATTTTATTATTACTTTTGTATTATGGATCTCCGCAAAGTAACACCTAATTCTATAAATTATTTAAGAGACAGTCAGATTACTATCTGTCTTGAGTCTATTACAAAAAGTGGCTTACAAAGCCTCTTGTTTTCTCTTTTTTTCTATGGACACATGTTAGGTTCCCCCGCCGTGTGGTATCCGGCTGAGTAGAATAGACCAACCTCATTTCTTACTGAGGTGTCGTAAAAGGCGACTTAGGTAAATTGACCCACCGTGTGGTATCCGGTTTAGTAGAATAGACCATCCTCTTTCTTACCGAGTTGTCGTAAAATACGACTGAGGTGAGTTGACGTCAGGCAGGCGGCCGGTCGTAAAAACGCAGCCAAATCATGTGACAGCATGTTTATAACATGTTGTGCCGACTCCACTTAGAGTGGGATAAGGAAGATGATGACATGTTAGGTTCCCCTGTAGTACAGTAACTCTGCGGGCTCCACGCCGTCTGCCTCTGTGTACACGGCCTTATCCGTTAAAGCTAATAATGTAAACGCGTTACGTAATTTGTTTTCGTTTCGCCCGATTTGTTCACTTTAAACTGCGCAGTTATTGTTATCTAATGTCCGCATTCCAACAGAAGCTGAGCTATGAAATTTTGTTACTACAGTTCGTATGGGGCTACAAATTATTCTAATTACATTCTAAATCTTGTTCAAACTTCGGCAAATTCTCGTATCCTGTTAGTTGAATATAAAATCGATTTATATAATAGCAACTAAGTGACCGAGCTTTAGTTGGTAATTTTTTTTAAAGATATAAAAAAAAAATTAAAAAAAAATGAAAATTGAAAACAAAATTTAAAATCGTTGGGCAGGTGGGGCTCGAACCCCAGGTATTTTCATCTCTTTGTACCGCCCGTTCCCAAAATGAGCTATCATGACTTTACGTTTGACACCGAAAAATGGCTTTTGAATTCAATGTAATTTTTAGCATTTTCCCAAAAACAGGGATAAAATGACATTTTTAAGAAATGAAATCCCCCCAAAAGCTTCTATATACCGAATTTCATGAAAATCGATGGAGCCGTTTCCGAGATTCGGAAAATATATTTATATATATACATACAAGATTAACTTATTCAATATTAAAGATTATGAGTTATATAAACAAATAGGTATCCATTTCCATAGAAGCAAGGGTAGGAGTTTTTTCTAGCTGTAGAGGTCATATGTCATATCATTTCATAAAATTTAATATAACAAAACAATCACACAAAAATCTATATAAAGTAATAGTAATATTATTTTCCTATAATCTGCAATAAAAGCTAATAGAAAATATATGCAACGCAATACATTTTCATATCTGATGTTGTATTCCTAAAAACGCATGTATTACAAACCTCCACCACCATCACCACATTACATACACGCACTGCACATATTCACTACTACAATCTCAACAACACGACAAATTCGCAAAGCAACGCATCACCCTAGCAAGCAGTTAATCAGTGATTAAATTAATTAAATAATTAGAGAGACAGGGGACAGGCAAATAATGTAAAATATATTTTATTTATATAGATTTACAGATTGTTTATTTTTTTTTATAATTAATAAATTTATATCTCAATTATATTATTTACCTAAAACTTTATTTTAATTACGGTTATGCAAAGTTATCAATTCGTTATCTATATGTTAATTCTTTAAGCCGTTTGTTTATCAAAGTACGTTCAAATTCCGAGTTTTCATAATATTATATGCAAATATTGATGCGATTGTAAGGGCAGGACTAACTTACGAAATTGAACCATCGAGGTCTCGTTCTTACAATATAAATGTTTTGCCTAAACGCCGTAAAATATTGTTCCTATAATTATAATAAGTTAGTAACAAAATCTATATTAATGGAGGTTTCACTTAACCAATAAGTAATTATATATTAGTAGCATCTTTTCATCTATTTATTTTACCAAAATTATTTAATAGATTAAATTTATTTATTTTATTTATTTCAATACATTAATAATAATATTTACAATATACTTCTTATCCTAGACCCCTAAACTAGGAAAACCCGTATCTTAAATAGTTCAATTAATTTCAATTCAAGAAACAGTTTATATACTTTTTCTTTTTCTCTATATGACACGTACTCTCTTTCATCTTCAATTCTTGTCCTTTTCCTTCTATTACTCAAAGGTTGACTGGAAGAGATCCCATTTAGGGCAAGTCCGCCTTTATACATGTGTTTTTTTTTAATTTTTCTTTCTCTTTTCTAAATATATGTATGTATAAAAAGAAAAAAACATATAAAATAAATAAACCAATGTCTGTTAATTTTATTTTTTAGTATATTGATTAAGTCCTAACTGTGCTGCGCGATAAAATAGTTAAATTAAATAGGTTTTTTACTATATGCTGTTAGCTCTAGTAGAGTGAGCGCCCCTGAACCTTCGTCATTTTATAAAAGCTCAAAGTCAGCGCATGCTCCCAACACAGGTAAGAACGATGGTACATTAAGAAATTTGGGTCAACGTAGCTTTGGGAGATAAACGATACTCAAGATATGTAAAATACCGATTTGTTTGCCTTAAGTTATACTGTAATTTTATGGTATTACCTTCAGAATAATGTTAAATAATCAGTCAATGCCAGACACCATTGATGTCAGGCCTACTGAATATGCATATTTCATAAAAATCGGTCAAGCCGTTTCGGAGCAGTATGATAAGTAAAGATATGATAAATAATTACATTGTGACACGATAATTTTAAATATAAGATAAAAAATACCCAGGTATTCTCAATCAACTATAGATATTTTAT
Organism: Morpho helenor; assembly: GCA_029227775.1. NCBI lineage: Eukaryota > Metazoa > Arthropoda > Insecta > Lepidoptera > Nymphalidae > Morpho > Morpho helenor. The sequence goes on from JARGCU010000011.1 coordinate 9,069,019, forward strand.
TTTTGAGTGGAAATGTTTATAAATTCCGGAGTTTTTTTATCATTCGCCTGACCTGATAAACCTAAAGATTATTGGTATCTTTCTGTTTTTTATTTTATGTATACAATAATTTCGAGTGAAGTAAGAGATAAATAATATTACAACCGAAAAATTGTATGCAATGTGATTTACGTTACTCGATAAACAAAAGAAAAGTAAAGTAACGGCTTCTTATAATGGAGAAACGAGGCCAATGCCCAGCAGGCAGTGGGATTGTAACGGCCTGTTATAATCCCACTGTTGGGCATAGGCCTCCTCTCTACGTTTAGAAAGAAGGTTTGGAGCTAAGACCTACCACGCTGCTCCAATGCGGATTGGTAGGTTACACATATTCCTAGAATTCTCTAGAGATATGCAGGTTTCCTCACGATGTTTTCCTTCACCGAAAAGTGAACACCGTGTGATAAATTGCAAATATCAATTACACAAATGAGTTAAAAAAAACTTATTTGATGTACGGAGTTTGAAACCGTGACCCTCTCGGTAGAGTCACATGGTCTTAACACTGGGCTACCTCAAAAATGGGGGGGGGGGGGGTGAAAACCCAGGAGTGGGTCAATGAATATAATTATATAACTATACTTATAGAACTAGCTGACCCGACAGATGTCCTGTCTAAACTATTTAAGATAGAGAGTTTTCTTAAAGTTCGCTAAACTTACAATTTCTCTTACATAAGAACCTTCTGTATATATCGCGTATCATATTATAGAACCTACTTCTTTAATTTATAGATTTAACTTTACTTTGATATATAGTGAAACCAAAAAACCAGTAATGAAAAACCTTTATACCTACATATACTGATATCTATGGAAAACTTATAGAACTTAGAGCCTTCCTTTCCGCTTTGCCTGCGGCTTCGCTTGCGTGAAAATCAGTGTATTTCAATTTAAATTTCGAACATTAAAGTAGCCACTGAATTTTTTGTAAATCTAAATTCTCTAGTACATTACTTTAGTGTATCTTTTTGGTTTACGGGGCGAATGCGACTAAAGCTCCCAGCAGGCTTGTTTTTTACTGCAAGATCTTTTCAATACAATTTACATATAACTGTAAACTACTATTAACCTAACCGCCTTTCGGAAGAATTTCACGAACTTTTAATACAAATCGTACTAAAATCCATGAGATAATCGATACATACAGACAGACTGCTTTTGGGGTTTTAGTTTTATAATAAGTATAGATAAGACACATCGTTAGAATAACATTAAAAGTCATTTTGTTTTTATGTAGTCATAATAGAAATATTATATAACGATAGCGCGTTGTTTGCAAACATTAGTCTGACGTTATAAAATCGACACCGCGGTCTGACTCACTGATAACTGAGGAAAACATTGCGTTAGAATTTAGGCTCTGACTGATAAGAAAAATAAAGAACATTCGAATGTAGAAATCACGCCGTGTGGTATCCGGCTGAATAGAATAGTACCACCCTTTTTTCTTACCGAGGTGTCGTAAAAGGCGACTAAGGTAAGTCGACCCGCCGTCTGGTATCCGGCTGAGTAGAATAGACCAACCTCATTTCTTACCGAGGTGTCGTAAAAGGAGACTAAGGTAAGTTGACTCACTGTGTGGTAACCGGTTAAGTAGAATAGACCACCCTCTTTCTTATCGAGGTGTCGTAAAATACGACTAAGATAAGTTGACGTCAGGCAGGCGGCCGGTCGTAAAATACGTAGCCAAATCATGTGACATCATGTTTATAACATGTTGTGCCGACCCCACTTAGAGTGGGATAAGGACAGGAAGATGATGATGGTTCGAATGTAGAAATTATCGTACCGTAATGATATCATAGAGTTATTATAGTAGAGTAGGGAAGCCAGCCAAAATTTTGTCCTATTACAATAAAGAGAAAGCAAATTAGACTGTATCTGTCTCTTTTTATGTCATTAGACAAACATACAGAGTTTAATTTTTCTTTCATTATTTATTGTCATACTCAATTACAGGCCTGAATAAGGCTCCCCTACTATCCTTACTAATATTATAAATGCGAAAGTCTGTATGTCTGTTACGTTTCCACGGCCAATTCGTTGAACCAATATCGATGAAATTTGGCACAATTATTCCTTACACACGCGGGTAACATAGAGGCTATAGAAATCCTGTTAATTCAGGAATAGAATGACTTTCAAAAACGCCATCTATAAAAAACGGCCACGAAGCAGGGGCAGGCCGCAAGTTATATTATAAATGCGAAAGTCTGTCTGTTAAGTTCTCATGGCCAATTCGCTGAACCAATATAGATGAAATTTGGGACAATTCATGTCCCAAATTTCGAGCGATTTTCTTAACAAACGCCGATTAAAGCAATATAATTGTATCGTAACTTCTGAATATTTGTTTTTAGCCTTAACAAGTTTTACATCCTTACCTAGGGAGCAAAAGCATCGTTGATACAGGATTTATGCTAACATTCATTGTGGCCATTCGCAGGTGGTGCCGGTGGTAAAGGTGTCTGGGGCGCCCCTGGGTCTGAACTCCTCGAAGAGTACGTGGAAGACGCCAATGACCCTAACTACGACTCAGAGGCGGTCACCAACGGCGATGTGGAGTTCAAACAGGTGATAGTCGAAGCTGATCCTCAAGAAATCGTGGTGAGTTTAATATGTATACTGTAAACAAACCCACAACACAACAGTTTTTAGTAATTTGGACTATTTTTTTTATTAAGGACCCAAAACAAGAAACGTAAAGTTAGTCTTTGTGGTCATTTAGAATAGTTTTTTGAACATCCGGCTCGAAGGCCCGAATGTTTCTTCTTAGATGTTATGTAAGCTTTAATTGCACAATATTGTTCCAGCTGTTAAAGCGTACCAGACACACATACATTCGTACAGATCGTATAACATTAGTATAGATACATGCTTCTCACAATGTTCTCCTTCACCGGAACGCGTATATCAATTTAAAATATCAATTAAGCACAAGTTTTTAGAGAAAAATGCAATGCAGCAGTGAGAGTTAAAGAGTTATTATACTAGAGTAGGGGAGCCCGCCTAAAATGTCTCCGTCAATAATTCGCCGAAAACTTGGAATCTACTTCTGTAAATACAGATTTGACTTGACTTTGACACATCGTAAATAAAAAAACTTCCATAGGTTTATGATGGCGTTTATGAATGACTTCATATTCCTGTTGAATTAATAGGATTTCTGTAGCCTATATGTTACCCCGGAGTATAAGGAATAATTGTGATAAAATGTCATCTATATTGGTTCAGCGGATTGGCTATGAAAACGTAACAGACAGACTGTCGCATTTATGATATTAGTAAGGATATACTTGAAACAAATATTTTCTAGTCTGTGACTTAAATGCCGATAGGGTAAGCGATTTGCGGATCTTAAATCATAACAAGATATTATTATCTTTATATTTGTTTATATATTCAGTATGCTGTCATCTATATACATACCTGACCTGACACAATCTTTACACGGGTCATTGGCGGACGTCCAAACGAGGCGTTACTTTGTATACCCACTTGTTATTTTTGCGATAATAGATGCTTTCGCGAATTAATTATAACTCAAAATAATTTATAGAATTAGGCGTTACTTTGCGGAGATCCATAATAGAAAAGTGATATAAATTATTTAGCTATAATTCGCGTTAAAGTAAATAGAAAATATATATAATGCTAAATGTAGAATGGACGATCCGTTTTCATACCCAATTCATGCATTTCATGCAGGATTCGTAAAAACATATGCACATTGCACTACACACGTTCATTATCACAAACTCAACAACCGTTTCTCCCCGCAACCGAAACGTCATCAGGAGATAGACTCTACGACAAATCGCAAAGCATTTTTGCAGACTTTGAGAATTTGTCTTTTCTTTGCGACATTTAGCATTATATATATTTTTTATTTACTTTATCTCGGATTATATAGCAAAATAATTTTATTATTACTTTAGTAAAAATAACGCACTGTTTTTTACTTTTAGTTTAAGTAAAATAGTTTTACTAATCCGCTATTACCTGCAACGCTTTCCAAATGCGGATTTAAATCTATATATTAATTATGTATGGATTCTTGGGATATGTGTAACCTACCAATCCGTATCGGAGCAGCGTGGTAGGTCTAACCTCCAACCCTTCTCTCCAAAAACCGAGAGAGGTGGCCTATGCCCAGCAGTGAGATAGTAACAAGCCGTTACTTTACTATTAGCTCTCCTTTCTAGGTCTTAGAATTATGTATAATTCCTCTTCTACGAAACTTATTTCAAATGTGATCGTAGACACTCGAAATAATCATCGAGACTTATCTCGTATATAGATTGCGTAGACAACAGTGGTCACTATGTCAAAAGCGGCGTGTTGTTGCGACACAGTTACGTAAAAATTTAAAAGATTAGGTTGAGGTTACAAGACATAAAAACAGCGTTAAAGATGTAGCGTTCATTTGACGTATGGTCAGCGCTTGAGAAATCAATGTGATAATGTCAGGACTGTATTCCTTATCTAACATACGAGCTAAATTAGAAGAAACAGTGTAGATGCATTATATTGAAAACTTAGTTTGTTTGATTTATAATATTACGTACTCGTAAATCGTTACACATGCAAAGAGTTTTATCTTGATTGAGAGTGAACAAAATTTTATTATACCAGTAAATACGTAAGCCGAGTTCAGCTTTTATTATAACAGCGTCTCAAGTGGTAATAGCGAATAGAATCACTGTATTGTGCGGAAAGCATACTGACCTATTATCATCTAAAATATTTAAAAAGTCGTTGGGGTAAATGTTAAACAAAATCGGACCTAGTATGCTACCCTGAGGAACTCCGAATTGGAGTTTTTTATTATTTATATCAGACTCCTATGGGGGTTCCATAATAAACTAGACGCCTGGTTTTTTATAAACAATTGTGCAGCTATTTATTTAATCGCTTCCGCTTCTCACAATGGACGACCACTTACGATGCGGGTCAACGACCTCGTGACACAGAATCAGAGTAGCTCGTTAGAGAATACAAAAATATGCAAAGTAGGCGCGTTTCGTATCTTTTCACAGCATAAATAAGATTGCGACATTGCGCAACGACTATATTCGATTTTTGAATTATTGTAAAAAGGATAGTAAGGTATCATTAGTATAGTACCTATTAATTTGTATGGATATTAAGCTACAAAAAGAATCGCGAATTAGTGCGCGTCTAGTTTGGTGTTCAAATATCCCTTTCACGTTTATAATATACTAGCGGCCTGCCCCTGCTTCGCACGGGTATAAAAAATATATATTTTATGACACTCAGTGAAAAAAAAAATGATTAAAATCGATTCAGTAGTTTTGATTTATTCATTACTGCCCGTGGCCCGCAAGCGTTAAATTTGGAGAAAAACAATTCCCTCTCCCTGTACCAAGAAGATTTCCTGCTATCTTTGTAATATCTAAATTCTAATGGATTTCTCTAATCCATATTGAATGTTATTATACACATAAACCTTCTTCTTTAATCACTCCATCTATTAAAAAACGCATCAAAATCTGTTGCGTAGTTTTAAAGATTTAAGCATACATAGGGATATAGAGACAGACAGAGAATGCGACTTTGTTTTATACTATATAGTGACTAGCGTTCCGGCCACGCGTTGCTGTGGCTCAGTCTGGTTACGATCTTCCCCCTAAATAAAACTTCATTGACAGTTAATAATAAATTCTCCAATCGCAGAAAACTTTACAGATTTATTCGCTGAGTCAATCTAAATGTTACAAATATGTTGTCACTTGATTTGGCAGCGTATTTTATGACCGGCCGACTGCCGGACGTCAACTTATCTTAGTCATATTTTACGACTCGGTAAGAAAGAAAGTGGTCTATTCCACTTAACTTGATACTTACCACGCGGTGGGTCAACTTATCTTAGTCGAATTTTACGACACCTCGGTAAGAAAGCGGCTGGTTTTTATACTCAGCCGGATACTAAACGTCGGGCACAAGATCGTGTAAAGTGGATGTTTTGATTTCTTGCTAATAATATCAATAAATTTAAATTTATCTTTAATATTTAAATGAGTTAATCTTGTATGTATTTATATATTTTTTGGGAATCTTGGAAATGGCTCCAACGATTTTCCTTAAATTCAGCAAGTAGGGGTTTTGGGGGAGAAAAACCTATCTAGCCAGGTTTTATGTGAAAAAAAATCATTTTGTCTCTGTTTTTGGGCATTAAAAATAATAAAATTTATATTGAATTGAATTTTTGCTACGAACTGTCAAGTCAGCGTAGCTTATTCGGGGAACGGCCAGTCTTGAGAAATGTAAATACCTGAGATCGATCCCCAACTACATTATTATTTTTTCTTTTTTTTATGTTTTTTTTTTAAATGACCGAGCAAGGTCTACCTGGTACTATAAATAATTTGAAAAAGTAAAATAAAACCATATATTAGGTCCTTACATATGAAATTGGCGTTTTCTATGGGAGGAACATAAAGTTTTTTTTAATGAAATATATTTAATTAATCAACGCGATATTTCATGTTTTCCATTTTGTAAACAGAGTGACACAAAGAAAAAAACAAAAGAAGAAAAAACAAATGAATTAGGGGGTTTGAAACACAAATGCATGAGTAAATAGCTGTATGAATTTGAATTTGGAATTCCTAACCATAAAGGTAATATTTGAGATCAAAGTGGCCAGTACGACAAAACGCCAATTTCATATGTAAGGACCTAATATATTATATTTTAGTACTCTACTCTCAATGCCTATCCATTCTCTCTCTAAATTATATATCGTATTACACGATTCCACGGCTTTAAAGCGATGCAAATACCACCATTTAGAAGCGCACGCGCATGATACGAATGTCCAATGCCACAGGTAAAACAACGGGTCAATGACTACGAATATGTTGCAAACAATGTGATCGTACTGCGCGGTACAACTACATATCACGAAGGTTTCAATTTATAATTCCAAATACGATGATGTTACGTATTCGAGACAAAACTTTGTTCTCATACGAGTCTGAACGTTTATCTTACTGTTAAAGAGGGTTCAGAAGCGCGTATTAATAAATCTTAAACTATAATTCAGCTTGTATTATTGCACTCTTAATTAATATCATATCTCAAAGAAAACAGATAGACATTATTATTATTATTGTCTGTTATTAGTCAAAAAAAAGTTCAAGTCGTGTTTGCCTTTATACGATTGTACATAGTCATAGTATTATAATATTAATCTTGTATCTTGGTATAACATATGTAACAATCACTGGTAAATAATAAATAAAAAAAACATAAAACGTCACATCACACCAGATGGCTTTTTTATCCGTTGCTATCGAAATCTTCATTTGTTGTTGCGCGTTACTCCGAGCACGCCATCGACTGTGTTCGTAGGACGCTCGGTGGCAGGAACTCCTAACTACTTTTAGGCGTCGAATTTTCGCGTCAAATTCATAGCAGCGACTTCTTACAATATCCGTTTACATTACTTACATGCTCTCCCAAACAAGAAGAGTTGTGTAAATAGAACTTCTAAATATCGCACGATTACTATTAAAGCGACCTAATTCAAAATTGATAAGCTGTGATAGTCTAGCTATGAGACCGTGCGAGTCTTGGAAGAATCTAGGAGAAAGTTTAAACACCGGGCTGGAGTTTTTCTGTTGAAACTTAAGTGTCTAATTCATAATTGCAATTTATCACACGTTTTTTAAGAGAAGGAAAACATTGTGCGGAAACCTGCATATCTCTAGAGAATTCTAGGGGTATGTGTAACTTACCAATCCGCATTGGAGCAGCGACGGTAGGTCTTATCATACGTAGTAGATCGGAATTGGGGCAATAACGTAGTAGATGTTATCCAATCTTGTCAAAGGATAGCACTCCATTCCGCAGCTGATGGATCAGCGATAGCAACATGGTGTTACTTTAACTTTAACTGTTTTAACCCTTGTTTTATATGTGATTCGTTCATTTCAGCGTAAATCAGAACCTGTGATATTAGAGTATTTTGAACATGGCGACACGAACGCCGCTGCTGAAGACTTCTTAGAATTCCTAACGGCCATGAGGAGTCATGTTGTAAGTGAAGTTTTTTTTAATTAATCAAAATTTTGTTATACTTAATATATCAAACGTTCATCGAGAAATGATATAAAAGTTCGTTGACACAAATAATTTAATTTATCTATTATTTAAATATTTATACGAACGCAATCGCAATAAATAAATAAATATATGGGACCCTTACACACACGGTCGTCCATTTCCAAAGTAAGTAACTTAATACTTGTGTTATGGTAGACAGACAACTGATGAATATATACTTATATATTTTTAAATACATATTTAAATACAAATATACACCCAGGCTCAAAGACCAACAAATTCATTTATAGAATATGTTGGCCCTCGGTGGGAATCGAACCCGCGACCCGCAGTTGTAGGCAGGGTCACTACCCACTGCGCTAACGGGCCAGCCAAAATACAACGCAGTAGAGTTATTATATTAGAGTAGGGAGCCCATAGGCAGTGTGCTTTGTGCGAGTTTTTTTAAACTCGATCGCCTTAGCGTAGCGCCAATTTGGCGCTGTAACAGCGGTAACTAGATGTCGCTACCGGCGACATCACACAAGCACTACATACACTCTCTACGACAATCTCCATTTCGCCCCATAACTGAAGCATCATCAGGAGGGTAGGCTACATGACAAAATAATGATACATAGAGTATCTGTACGTTATAGAGTCCAAAACGGCTGGTTCGATTATAATGACATTGTCAACCCTTTAATTGACTCAGCGGATTTTTTTAAAAGTTTGGTGGCGGTCGGAGCATTTTTTTAAGCTAGAGTATCTATATTTGTTATGGAGTCCAAAACGGCTGGTTCGATTTTAATGATTTTAATGAAATTTTCAATCTTTTGATCGACAAAGCGCATTTTTTTGTAAGATTGGTGGTGAACGGAGCATTTTTTTTTAAATTTCAATGACAATTTTGTTTTGTTGGGAAACCAGACAATCATAGCACCTATAGTTCCATATGTTTCTAATGGCAATATGTGATATCGAAAATATATCTTAGTTATATTCTTTGTCAGGTCTGCGAGACGATAGTGGAAATCGCCTTGGACCACAAACCCTCCCACTGTGAAATGGCTTCCATACTTATATCTGATTTATACGGCAGACTGTTCTCCGCTAAGGACATTGGCTATGGTGAGATTCAGTTTACTAATTTGGCCTAAACTATATCATTGCACTTTTACGTAGCCTTCTTTTACAGTAAACATGTTGATAGCTGTGTGTTATAAGTTCATCGGCCGTCCCTCCTATATACACCCTGTTCGACTGCAACCCAGGGGGGTTGTCCCTATAACTAAACCAGTATTTACCAACGTGGGGTCCACGACCCACAAGGGGACAATTTTATGGTTAAGGGGGGGGCAACTCGAGTTTAAGCCTTTCGCTCTGGACCATTTAAGTGCAATGCTAGATTTCGGTGTCAAATTTAAAAAAAAAGCAATTATTATTCTTAAAACCTATTATTTATGTTCTTTAAGTGGACAATTTAATTTTTAATATTAAAATTTATGTATGTTACTTAGGGTGGCAAAATAATTTTAGACGTGGGGCATGAACCAAAAAAGGTCGGGAAACACTGATCTAAACCAAACTACCTTAATGTCACATAACCTTATAACCGCAAGTAAAATAGGGAATATAGGTAACGATAATAGGACCATAGGTGCCCAAGGTTTTAGAAGTATCTTCTTCCAGCATTCGAACGGCTGCTGGAGAAGTTACCGGACCTGGTGTTAGACACGCCGGACGCGGCTATCCTGCTCTCCAACTTCATAGCGCGGTGCGTCGCCGACGACTGCCTGCCGCCCAAGTTCGTACAGACACAATTGGCACGAGGGGAGGAACTGAACGCACCGGCGAGGTTAGAACGTTCTAGAACAATCCATACTAGGGATGTAACTTGGAGTACAAAAAATCGATTACTGAAATAATCGATTTTTTGTCCCCTTAAAATTAATCGATTTTTTAACAATCTAGTTATTCGTATCATATTACAACAATGACACTTCGTGCCGGTCATATTCAAACAAACAAATTTGCATATATTATGAAAAAAGCTCCTACACCCATGTTTCATGTACACACATGTTTCCCATGTTTTGTTAGAGTGTGTCCGGAATGAGAAAGCCAGAAGGAAGTTTCTTATTAATGTTGGTTATGCCTTTTCTGTCCCTGATTTTTTTAACCCTTTTGGCTTTCTCGCTAAGTAGAGGTGCAAAAATTATTCACAAATTATGAAATAAGTATTACTTATTTTAGACATAGGAAATGAGCATTACACAATTAGTGGCAACCTAGACTTAGTTATATAGCTTAGAATTAGTATTAGAAGTTTATGTAACAGAATGACATGGTAACATATTGTAACAAAGTTCTATGAATAAAAAAAAACGATTAATACGTAATAATTGATTTATATCTGACTTTGAAAAGTTGCATTTTTTTAATATAATAATTAATCAGAATAAAGGCTCATTAAAGTGGACAACTACTAATAAATAATAACAGATGCGCCGTTTGTGAAATTCAATTAAAATGTGTAGTTTAAATATATTGGTTTAATTCAACAATGCATATTTAATCTTAAAAAACTAGTAAAGAGAGTAAAAAAGAAAAAAAGGATAATTAAAATAATCGATTTTTAATGAAAATAAAATCGATTATTATAAAAGATTAATCAATTAATATAAAAATCGATTATTTTCCAAATCGCTATTCCATACTAATGTTATAAATGCGAAATTCTATCTGTTACGCTTTCAAGGCTTATAATTATTTAGCACTTGATTTGAAATTATCGTTACATCATCATCATCATCCTGCCCTTATCCCACTCTAAGTGGCACGACGTGTTATCACATGATTTGGCTACGCATTTTACGACTGGCTGCTTGCCTGACCTCAACTTACCTTAGTCGTATTTTACGACACCTCGGTAAGAAAGAGAGTGGTCTATTCTACTTAACCGGATACCACACGGTGGGTGAACTTACCTTAGTCGCCTTTTACGACACCTCGGTAAGAAATGAGGGTGGTACTATTCTATTCAGCCGAATACCACAAAGCGTAAATTTTCGTAATATCTACCCATGTATCTATCGCAAATGTAGCATATATGTATATATAAATAAATAAATAAAATAAAATAAATTAAAAACAATGTTTCAGACAAGCCATACACAGGGCGGAGACGCTCCTGTCGATGAAGCAAGGGTTGGTGAGGCTAGACAACATCTGGGGGGTCGGAGGCGGTATTAGGTAAGTACCAGTACCATCCTTCTGCCCTTATTCCACTCTAAGTAGGGTCGGCACTTCATGTTGCAAACATGCTATCACATGATTTGGCTGAGCATTATACGTCCGGCCGCTTAAAATAGTTAAAGTGGGTTAACCTTAAAAGCTGGACATATGCTGTCGAGGACTCTCATTTAGAACTTTTAGAGGGGAACAATTTTGTAATACATATTTTTTAATAACTTTCACCTTTTAATTAGCGCACGCAAAGAAAGCTTTCAATTTTGCCGTTTTCTCAATATTTTTTATTGCTGCTCCTCTCCAATTCATTATAGCGTGATGTCAAATAGCCCTCCTCGATAAATGGACTATCTTAAACTCAAAGAATTTTTCAAATCGGTTTAGTAGTTCCTGAGATTAGCGCGTTCAAACAATCAAACAAACAAACAAACTCTTCAGCTACATATATTAGTATAGATTTGGAAAAAAGTAAAATAAAACCATATATATTATATTTTAGTACTCTACTCCCAATGTTTATCCATTCTCCCTAAATTATATATCGAATTACACGATTCCACGGCTGTAACTTTATATATTAATATGGATTGTTACAACAAGTATACAAATATACTTTTTTTTATTATATTGATGATAGATGATTATTTGTTATATTATAAAATGATACTTTATAACTGTATGTTTCTACAGGCCAGTGAAATCCCTCATCAGACAAATCCAACTTCTCCTCAAGGAGTACCTCACGTCTGGAGACCTCGCTGAGGCCATGCGCTGCGTCAGGGAGCTCGAAGTTCCTCACTTCCATCACGAGCTGGTTTATGAGGTATATTTTGTTGCTTAAAGCCTGATTTCTCCAAAATTTGTAACATTTTTTATCAAACTGACCTATGCCTTCAGCTCTAGTAGCCGCGGATTTGAGTCCCGCCTACTGCCATTTCTATAAACAAGATAGATAGATACAGATAAACATCTTTATTGCACAAAATAAACTATAAATAAGAAACAGAAAAACAAATAGAAAACTTTAAAACTAATTATAAGCAAGTAAAGCATGCAAAGGGCGGTGTTATCACTAAGCAGTGATCTCCTTCAAACAAACCTTTTAAGTGAAGGAATCACATAAAAAAACATAGTTTAGTGGGTTAGTGTACCATTTTTTTTATTTTTTTTTATTTATTTATTTTTCTTTTTACACATATATTTAGAAAAGAGAAAGAAAAAAATAAAAATTAAAAAAAAACACATGTATAAAGGCGGACTTATCCCTAAAAGGGATCTCTTCCAGTCAACCTTTGAGTAATTGAAGGAAAAGGGCTAGAATTGAAGAAGAAAGAGAGTGTGGGTCATATAGAGAAAAAAAAGTTTATATAAATTGAACTAAAAAAATAATAATCCGGCTGAGTAGAATAGACCACCCTCTTTCTTAGTAAAATACAACTAATGTAAGTTGACGTCAAGGCTGACGACGTTGAGGCAAGAGACCGGTCGTGAAATGCGTAGCCAAATCATGTACAACATGTTTATATCATTTGTCGACCCCACTTAGAGTGGGATAAGGGCAGGAGGATGTTGAAATGTTTCGTTGAACAGACGGTGCTGCTCGCTGTGGAGGCGATCAACTCTACGGTTGAGGAGCAGCTGTGCACGTTCCTGGCTGAGCTCCGCCGCTGCGTCATCGTCACCCCCGACCAGATGGACAGGGTGAGTGGATTAACTGAATTCGAGAATACAAAAGTAATAATAAAATTATTTTGCTATAATCCGCGATGAAGTAAAATAGAAAATATATATAATGCTAAATGTAGAGTGGACAATCGGTTATCATACCTGATACATGCAGGAGTCGTAAAAAACACATGCACAAACCTCCACCACCGCCACCACGATACACAAGCACTATATACGTTCACTATCACAAACTCAACAATCGTTTCGCCCCGCAACCGAAGCATCTTCAGGAGATAGACTCCACGACCAAAATCGCAAAGCTTCGAGAATTCGAGAATCTTCTTTTTCCAAACAATAGACTATTGCGTTTAAAGGTACACAATGATGAATAACGAAGCTATATCTTTCATATTTAAATGAGTTAATCTTGTATGTATATATATATTTTTTCGAAATCTCGGTAACGGCTCTAACGATTTTCCTAAAAATCGGCATCTAGGTGTTTTGGGGGAGAAAAATCGATCTAACTAGGTTTTATTTTAAAAAAAATCGTTTTATCCCTGTTTTTGGGCATCAAAAAATATATTAACATTTAAATTTAATATAAAACACTATTTTTGTCTTAAATTGTCAAGTCAGCATAGTTTATTCGGGGAACGGGTGGTCGCGAAAAAATGAAAATACCTTGGATCGAGCCCCACCTACCCAATTATTTTTTCTTATTACCGAGCAAGGCTCGTTCAAGCAGGTACTTTTGTTAACTAGTTATATTATATCCGTTATGTATATCCGTTGCAGGGTTTCCTCCGGGTTCTGGAGGACATGTCGGACATAGTCCTGGACGTGCCGCTCGCGTACATTATGCTGGACCGGTTTGTAGAGCGGTGCCAGACGCGCTTCCGGCTCGGGTACAACGTGCTGCAGCGTATGCCCACTCGGTAAGTCCCAGCCGTGGACTTCAGTGCCACGTGCAATCTCCATCCTATCACCCAGGCTGTTCAATAACTAATTTTCAATAACTGTCTTTAAAATTTTTTCAATTCACGCACCACCTTGACAAATTATACACTTTGTCATCTATTAGAGTAAATTTTTTGAGATTATAGAACAGAGACGTGGCAAAGTTAATATATTCTTTGATATTAAATTTAAAGCCTTATACCAGCTTCTTAGTTAAAATTTCAGTACTAACAATCGCAGAGTAGATCCATATTCCATTAATTTATTTATTTATTTTATTATTTATTTAAAACTTCATTGCACGTACACATTAAAATATACAAAATAACAAAACAGAACTTAACCTTATGTATAAGTACAAAGGGCGGCCTTATCACTGAATAGTGATCTCTTAACTTAGCCTTAGTCACTATTGTATCACTTGTTTCGCTTCCGAGGTCTTTACTGATCTGTATTCGAAAATTACTCCACGAGACGCGCAATACGTTTTCTTATATAGTAAACTAATCGATTCACAAAGTTCTGTCTTCATTAATCCCGAGTAGTTATTACATTAGTAGAGATACCAGACAATTTTTTAACCACGGAATGTTCCAGAGCTAATTTGTATGTTTTAAATATTACAAACAAATACACTTTAATGCACACAGAAAAATCTAAAACGAAATACAGAAAAAAAAGCATAGTAAATAGGTCTATGAGTCTGATATTTAAAGTACGTATAGGCAAACCGCTTAACTGAGTCCTCGCCTGCGAGGTACAAGGACGCAGATGTAGAACGAGAAGGACTAGGTAGTTGCGGACGTAGCGTGATATACAAGAGATGACCGCCCACACCTGCCTCAGTCTCCGTTCTCAATTAACCTCCGCGCCCTTGTACCCCGCAAGCGAGGACTCAGTTAAGCGGTTTGCCTATAGTAATGTTAAATCAAATCAAATCAAAATATCTTTAATAAAATAAGCTCTTACAAGCACTTTTGAATAGTCAAGGATCAATATGATTATTGAAGCTGCAACTGGTTCGGAATGTTGCTCTTACCGAGAAGAACCAGAAAGAAACTCGGCGGTCAATCTTTTAAACAGTTTCAATTTTACATTATTAAACCGCAGTCCTGTATGAAGCTGAAAGGATTTTCAAATCCAGGCTTTTTTATCATCCAAATAATATTCAATTTTGTAATATGCTTTACGTATAAGCATATCTCTTATATTTAATTTAAACCTTTCTGTAGACTGGTCTAGTATGGATTGCGGAATTTTATTGTAAAATAAATAATAGAATATTATTATTTCTTTCTTTTTTTAGAGGTCGTAAGCGTTTCGTGTCTGAGGGAGACGGTGGTGCAATTAAAGACCACGTGCTCAAACTGCGCGAGTAGAGCCGCCGCGCGCCGCACGTACATCAACAACGGACGGACTTTATTTTTTTTTAGTTATATATACATATATGTATTCAGTACAATGTACACTTTCATCTTATTGACCTGCCTGCAAAGTTTTAAAATTGTCCTATCTCAAACTTTTTTTAGCTACTATTTACAATTTTCTCACATTTTTCTTTACGATTCTCAATTTAAAAAAGGTTAGTCGTAAAATAGAAATGTTCATAATCGAAAGTAAAAGTATTTTTCCCAATTGGAAATATACTTTTGTTAGATATGACAATTTTCAATCGAAAATACACTTTAAAGTGACTTGTTGTGAGTTAATAGGAAATTTGTACACTTTTGTAAAATTTAACTTCTTGATTGAAAATACACCTTTGTCGAATACTATTTTCAACTGAAAATAGTATTCGAAAAAGGTGAAATGAAACTTTTACATTCTGGACAGTTCTGAAATTAGGCTTTTTTGAACTAACCGAACCCTTTTTGAGTAGCACTTTTTTTATTAGTAATATTTTTTTTGAAAATGTTCCTTCTGAAGAAATATGAAACTGAAAATATTTTTGTGTTTCATAAAACACACACAAACTATATTTTTACATATTATCACTGTATAATTATTGAAAAAAACGCCACCGAAATCGTTTATGGTAATATTTACCCTCCAAAAATTGCATCAAAGCATTTTAATGGCTTAGGTTTAAATACATAATTATGACGATCGTAACACAAATATTAAAGTACATATTTGCTCCATATAATCGAATACATATATGTATAATTTCCATAATTTTCAAATTTTAATTATAGATTAAGTTCTTATGTAACCATTTTAAACTACAATTTACAAATACTACGCTATAGTGAGAACGCTTCCAATTTTTATAAATTAAAATATATTCTATATATATTACATCGTTAATTGTCTGTGACGTGCGAATGGCGCGAAAGTGTACTTGTCAAACTCACGGCCTTTCGGAGTGGGGGAGCATAGACAAAAGTTTATATAGACTTGACAAGATTAAAAGCAGTAAATAGTTTACTACGACTATCGGTGTATAATTTTCGTTGCATCATATAATTTACATTCGGTTAGGCACCGCTTTTTGTTTTCAACCGTTTATATTAATCAAAACAAAGTGATATTATTTCACCTCGGCCACCATATTTCAAATTCAAAATATTCTTTATTCAAATAAACTTGTCAATAAGTGCTTTTGAATCGTCTACTCTACTGCTGGTTCGGGAAGCTGTTTCTACAGAGAAGAGCCAGCAAGAAACTCGTAATATACTAATTCTAATCTACTCATAATATTCTACATACTTGAAAGACTTTATTTAATACTATAGTTTATAATCCGATATGTTTAGATCGACAGCTCAGTGTTGAAATTCTTTATTTCAATAAAATATTTTGAATAATATGAAATAAAGATTCATATAATTTTTGATGTGACATTTTGAGCATTTGTGTACTGCAGTTTTCAGTATGCTTGAATAAAAGAAGAAAGATTTGAAGTTTTGTTGAATTATGGTCTGGATTTGTCTATTTAAAATAAAAATATTAATATATGCGGTATAAATATTTTAAAAATACTTTAATCTATGTGTTCGCTCTATAAGATATAATTGAGTCGTTGGAACTTTTTTATTATAATCCTTATCCTTATTATAATATTATCCTCGTATGTATTTTATGTCTGTACCAGAAACAAATGTTTTTTCCCGCGGTTTCATTCGCGTAATTGTTTTTTTTACACCTTATTACATTTTTATAACGGATCCTTATTTTTTTTAAATGCAATATAGCCTATGTTGCTCAGTAAAGATGCAGCTTTACAATGGTGAAAGAATTTCCGAAATCGGTCCAGTAATTTTTCTGTGAAAACATTACAAACATACATACAAATTTTTCCTCTTTATATTATTAGTATAGATAAAAATCTCACTCCAAACGGCCACGGGTTCTAATATAATTATATATTTGAGTTGTGTATATCATCGTTTAAACATTGTTCAGGCGATATTTTGCTTCGTCTAGCGTAGTTTAAGGGATTTTAAAATTTTATCGTAATATTCAGCTTCAGCGAGTGTCGCAAGTATGTGTTTGAAGATTGGCTGTTATAATCTGTGGCGTAGATGAAATGGGATTTATGGCAATTTTGAAATTTGAACTTTATTATATATAGTTAAGATTGGTAATAAAGTGTAGATCATGGAGCCTAAATCTAGAACCCAATAAGGTCGTATCCAAGCAGTATAAAATTTTTATGTGTCTCTTACATTTTACGTGTTGGTTAATTCAAATTTAAAATATTTTTAATTCAATTAAACTTGCAAACCGTGCTTTACTGTAAGTGCTTTTGAATCGTCAACTCTACTACTTGTTCGGGAAGTTGTCCTATTGAGAAGAGATAGCAAAAAAATCTGCGCTTACTCTTTTCAGAATATAATTCTTATAACTAGTTACGTTTATTTATATATAAACAAACGGGTCACATTGCGATAAATTCGTGTTACCTTTGTATAAAGTGCGACGTTTTGGCAGAGTTGCATCCATCGTGGTCACGAACCGACGTCCGAAACGTCGATTACCTTGTACAAAGGTAAGTCGAATTTATCGCGATGTGCCCCGTTTGTTTATATAAAAATAAGTATAAATCACGAAAGTTTAAAATCTAGTTACGTTTAGTCATAGACAATCTTGTCGAAGAGTAGCTATATCCACGACATTTTTATCATATGTATAATCTTCGACAATATAGTTTATTTCTTTAGTAGTTTGATTATTTGTGGGTGTATATTTGTATTTAAGTATGTATTTTTTTTTTAAATATATAAGTATATATTCACCAGTTGTCTGTCTACCATAACAAAAGTATTAAGTTACTTTGGGGACGGACGACCGTGTGTGTAAGTGTCCCATATATTTATATTATATTCTGCATCAATAATATCAAAATATGTCCTTAATTTTTTTAGTTTTGCTAATTATGAGTAGTATCGATAGAAATACCTTCTGAAAATAATGTTTCAATGTGCCATTAAATTAAAAACTATTATGAACACAAACTGTGCGGCGCTCGTGAATTTTTGGTATTAAAGCTGGATGGTGAATTTTTTGTTTGTAATATGTATGTAATATGTAATAATGACACGACATGTGGATATTTTTGTTTGTTTACTTTCACAAACTGGAGTTTTGCGGTAGCTCAATTTATATAATTATTAAACTTTCCCCTTTTCAATATACATCGAATCGATTCAGTAAATTAATTAAACTTGTATTTCATACTAGCAAAAGTACATCGCTGTCGTGCTACAGAGGTGCCTGACGTGTGTGATCAAATAGTGCGATTGTTATATGCGATTTTTGTCTATAGTTTTATGTGACAACCCGTTGTTATAGGCAAGCGTAAATGCGGATCAAATTAATGTTATTTAATTTAACTTGTGTACAATTATCGCACGAACTGGTATCGCTGAAATAGATTACATAAAAAAAACTATTTTTATATCTAAATACATGTAAGAACTTACAAAGACTAATAAACATAGTTTTTATACTAGAGTACGGACTCCAGTCCAAAATGTGTCCATGGACAATAGAGAGAGCAAATGGGACTTATTATCAGTCTCTCTTTTTTATTTTTGATTAAATAAAGATTATACTTTAAGTATACGAGTTTCATCTTCTCTCTCATTATTTGTTGCGACGCTATCACATACAGGCATGCCTACTCTAGTATAACTCTATGGTAATAAAACACGTTGATGGATATTTGTGGCCTTAAAGGACTCGATTCCAGGCCGTTTACTAAACTAGAAAATAATGTTGGATATTAACGATCATAGGCGTTCAATATGAATGTAAGATAACACTACACCTATAAACGACAGTTTTAAATTATCTAAATTTGTCCAAAATGACGATTGAAAGCTTCTAACTCGCATACATTTTTCGTTGCCCAGAGCCGTAACGTCGTAATAAATTCAAGCTGTGAATTCATTCTATCCCTTTATACGTTCTCGATTAATACTAATTTGAAATTAAATTTATTATTAAAAATTAACCGGATGCAAATTGATTTTTTAAATTTCAATAATATATTTGGTTAGAACGTTAAACTGTCACGAATTTAACACGTTGTTTTTAATTATGAATACCGTAAAGTAAACTTCTTTTTGAAAGAGTCTGTTGTGATTTATATTACTTTGTAGTCTGGAGTTTGGGTTTCAGTTACAGAAAATCTTTTCCAAACAACTTGGTACATGCAAATGACATTTAATTTTAAGTACATCCCTAATTGCTTTTATTTCTTTCACTTTTCACTACTAACTCTTTGACAAAGTAGGTATATAACGGTAAGATTAAAATGTAAATGGATATAGTGTTTATTATACAAAATTCTAAAAATTCTTCATTTCAAATATGTAGGTATATACATACTGACTCTATATGAAAGAAACTAAACTCAGAAACTCTATAGAGATACTCATCCAACCGCTTTAGAACTAAAGGACGTCAACATTCTATAGAGGTGAAACTAAGATACGAGTCTTGCTCCGCAAAAAGCACAATTTTAACGAGCAAAGTTTTTCGCGGTGATTAAGATCGGATAAAAAATTTCTTTTTTTAAAACGTGGTAATTAATTTATCTTCCCTACTGTATTGATTTTTTGTCGCTATTAAGTATGGATGCTTATTTCAGTTGTCAAGAGTACGTCGATGGTGAATGATAAGTCCCGTAGCGTCATTTTTTTAACATATATTTACCCTATCCGAAGAATAAAGTCACATTTCCTATGCTTATATATGGGAGATGTGACTTTGTTCTTCTGATAGGGCGATATGTATGCTTTTAATATTTTTTTTGTAAAGTTATCGAGCTATAAGCAAAAAGACTTGCCAAGTTCTCGCTTTACACTCATGTTACAAATAGTTGTAGTGAAAAGTGATGTTCAATGCATTTTTTTTTATTAAATAGTATAATTTTAAGTTTGTTTTAATGCGCGTGAGGTCGCCGGGTTGTCGATTTGTAAATATACCTTCGAGGCGGATATTAAATAGAATATGTTCATGACATTGGCTTTTTATTTTGCCCTCTTTAACAATATTTATATCGCGTTGAATTAATACTCAGACTAATGAGTTGAAATTAGAATTTCATTTAGTTAATATTAATTTAAATAACATATTGAAATGTAATTAATTTTTATTTATTTTCCTTACAAGAACAAGGAGAACATCTGACTCCTAAATAAGATATTTGTATATGAAAAAATCATTATTTCTGTAGACTTGTCTGTTTTGCTTTACTTTGTTGAACAATATGTATACTCTGGATTACCACAGTACGAAAAGATTAATATTCTCGTAATATAAAAAAAGAAGAAAGAAAAAGATTCAAAGCAATCATCGCTAGAATATTAAATTAATTAATAAATAGGTATTAAGTTAAATAATTAATATTAGTAAAATATAAAACAAAATAGATATATAATTTATTTATTATTGTAAAAATACAAATATATTCTATCCAGACCTGCCGGGCGATCTCGAATGTTGTCACTGGGTTCCAAATAAACACGTAATATATGCAACAGCAATCTTTCTCATTTTGAGAACGGGATAGTGAGTTTATAGCCCTCATAAGGCTCTGTTATTACCAGAATGTCATAAGATATACTCTTAGGGAGATTGGAAGAACACGAAGTCTTCGCCTATTAATGTGTATTTTACTTTCGAGCTTTAAACAGTGTTAAGAATCACACAATACCACTAATGTGTCGGTCTTGTTTTATCCTTAATACCACTATTTGTCTATCTTTTATCCCTCACACACACAGCATATTTTTTTTATACGGTGGATTTCTATAATTTTATTATTCAATACATTATAAATTGAATGAATGCGTATTTTCAATTACCAGTTCTAAGTTTTGAACTCGCTTTACCTTTTCACTTTAACTTGGAATATAAAGGCATAAGTTACTAAAACTCTTCAAAGTAATCTGTTATCCTTCAGCCCTTTAATTCCACTGTAAATGGGGCGTTAGGACATGTTTTTATCGTCCATTCTGTCGTTAATTTGAAGTATATTGTGGTATAGAAGGAATAAAAATTATAAATTTGTCGAGACCCTCTTTTAAGCGTAAATTATATATAGTTCGTGATAGCTCGGTCGGTGCGGAAACGGTTTAGTATAAAAGATAAAAATAATAGCGTCATGTTATTGCTTCCGTTCATCGAACTAATCTGAAAACAGAATAAATACACTGTTAATAATTTTTAATATGCTACTTTTGATAAGGATTGTACGTTCGGAATTTGTTACTGAATTACGCACAAATGGAATGGATTTAGATAAAATTTGGTACACATTTTGTAATCTGAATTCTCATGAATTCGGTACTGGAGACTAGGCACACGAAACGCAAGCAGAACATATCTAGTTATAATAAAGTTCTTAGGTTCGGTAACCACCAAAGCGGAGAAAAGGAGATGTGTTTTAAGTACCAATTAGATATACTCACATTCACATCTCTCCGCTTAGCTTAAATAACGATATCTGGTATTCAAAAGCATCTCTCCGCTTAGCTTAAATAACGATATCTGGTATTCTTATACTATTTTAGCAAGTGGCTTTTTTATACGAGGTATTGAGTTCGCTAAGAATAAATTATCAAAAAAGTATTTCTTGAGCTAGAATATCATGTGATCTCTCTACAGATATGCAGGTTTCCTCACGATATTTTCCTTCACCGAAAAGCGTATGATACAATTATCAATTAGACATATAAGTTTTAATAGAAAAACTCATTGGTGTCTGCCGGGTTTAAACCTGCGACCCCTCGAAAGAATCACACGGTATGTAGTTAATGTATAGAACCGGCTATACTCACGTCTTATTCTATCTGGTTAGCCCGACTAGTTTCGAACCCATCCGGGGCTCTTATTCATGATCTCTTTACACGACGTTATCGCGGCGGGAACTGATGTACACACACGGTATGTATATAACAGCGAATGATTCATTTCCACGAGTTAGAAAAATTAATGTGGCGGACCTGTCGATGCCCCCGTGCAATAAATTTCCAATATTGTATTGTTTATGTTAAGTTACTTAATAAAATTGCCCATTGGCGCATGTAAGCTCATCGTCTGCCCGGGTTTGAAACCCACGGAGATTCACACGATCGCACCGCTATCACAGCTTACACTTACCTAAATAAACGTTAATTTCTCCGCGGCTGCCCGTGCGCGTTGTACTGGCGCGGTACGTTCCTATACTGATACCACTCGTAGGCTAATATAACCAGACCTACAGCCAATCCTATACCCACCGTCAAACCGTGCACGACCCTCTCCATTATTCAGTCAACCTGTGAAGATATGATTGTGTTTGTGATTGTCGTGGAATCTAATCATAGAGTTATTATACTAGAGAACGATAGCCAGTCTAAAACGTGTCCATCTCAAATAAAGAGACATAAACGAGACTTATCTGTCTCTAGCTAAGACCTACCACGCTGCTCCAATGCGGATTGGTAGGTTACAGATATCCCTAAAATGCTCTAGAGACATGAAAGTTTCCTCACGATGTTTTCCTTCGCCGAAGAGCGTGTGATAAATTGCAATTATCAATTAGACACATAGGTAAGTTTTTATTAAAAAAAATAATTTAATTGGCGCATGTATGCAATGTATGCCAGTAACCCTGCATTCAAGACCGGGAGTCGCGAGTTCGATTCCCGCCGAGGGGCAACATTTTCTAAAAACAATTTCTTGCTTCTTCAAGTTTGAGTGTATTTAATATTTCTTACTAGCTCTTACCCGCAACTTCGTTCGCGTTAGTCTTAGAATAAATAGTAGCTTCTGTCACTCTCCTACCCTGCAAATATCTCCATCACAAAAATCAGATCGATGCGGGAAAACCGGGAGAGTTTTATCGTTTTCTCGAAAGCATACTTTAATTATTAAACTTTAAATGAAATATACATAGGTATATTAAAATAGTTCAGTTAAATGTATCCAATAAACAAAAATAAATAAAATTTTTCGATGTAAGCCGAACAACGTGATTGAACCATCTTTAAATTACAGATTTGACTTGAGTTTGACACATCGTGAAAAAGGTGTAACCACAGTGTAAATGGAATAATTGTGCCAAATTTCAGCAACAGAATGTCTCTATCTCTTATAGTTAACTCACAATAATTACTTTTATTTTAAAAATTTCAATTAAATACATTGATTTCCAAGCGAGCAAAGCCGTAGGCACAGCTAGTGTGTTATATGTGTGAAAGTCTGTTACGCTTTCATGGCTAATCCGCTGTACCAACTTAAATGAAATTTTTAAATTTAAACTATCGTGAGTAGTATTCATAGTTAATGTATAGAACCGGCTATACTCACGTCTTATTCTATCGGGTTAGCCCGACTAGTTTCGAACCCATCCGTGGCACTTATTCGTGAGCTCTTTACACGACGTTATCCCGCCGCGCCAATGCCCCGGATGGGTTCGAAACTAGTCGGGCTAACCCAATAGAATAAGACGTGAGTATAGCCGGTTCTATACATTAACTAGATGAAATTTGTTACAATTAAACCTAATACAGCCGCGAGTGAATGTGTAACATATAGCATAAAAATCCCCTTTTATTTCTACGGGAATAGGAAAACAATTTAATTAATGTTAGGTATTTTAACAATAAAGTCGACAATCAACATAAATTGATCGTACATTATTACATGGTAATGTTCCGATATTCAAATAAAACACGAATAGGACGTATTGATTTAACAAAATGACAGCAACAAAAAGAAGCGCTGAATATAGCTAATTCCATCATACTTACTCAGAATCAAATTTCAGTTGTAATCTTATGTAGCTAGATAACGCACAGATAATTAAAATCACGTCTTGCAATATTAGAGGTTCAACGTCAAATTGTAACCTTAAACACAATAACTACGCAGCGTATGCAGTGTTAGAAAATTACGTTATTCCCCATGCATAAAAATATTTAACCATAGACTAACTACTATTAACAATATTCAAATTATATGTGTACATAAACGATCATAGACTAAGTCTTTCTTTATACGATATAGACTGAACCATAGACTAGACTTAACCTTTGATATTATGGAAACGTAGTGATGGGTAAAGTAGGAAATACTGTAATTCAAGCAACAATTTAATATTGGACGACAGTAAAAAAGCGCCATTCATACTATATAAAATAAACGTTTTAAGTGTCAAACTGTTTGTTTCGTTCTTAAAATAACAATTTTAGGTATTTTTTTGTTAAAGTTTTGTTTATTTACTAATTCTGTTCCGTATCCAAACCACCTACCAACTAGATATTTATATAAGTAGCCGTGTCTGACGCCTCAGATAGCTATATATAAAGAATTCGGACGTAAAGCAAATGTGAGTGAACTCAGTAACGTTAATGGAATCTAATTTTAATTGATCGCCGGTCGATGTAGGCGATGTGCTGCTCAAGCAATTGAAGATATATTGAACCACTCTAAATAAGAATTGATATGAGCAAGGCAGTAAAGGGACCTAATCAGGATGTCCCTCAGTGCGCTTTCCGGCGTGCAGATAGTTCGTAATCTATGGCGTGCAGTGTAAGACCGCAAAGAGCAGACCGTTGAGCTGATAGATGTTTTACGGCGCCGCGGGCAGAGAGTTATTAACATAGATTGGTAACTTAAATACATCACCATCTATACTAGTAATGTATGCATATAAATAAGTATACCAATTAAAAACATTAATAACGATAAAAAATAAATTCTTCTACATAAAGTATTGCTGTAAGTATGAAAGCAATGAAATTCTGTTTTGGTTTCAATTAATATACCTGTTGTTTAATCTTTAGCATCTTATATTATAGTGTATCATGTATTATCTATGATCTTTAGTCTATGGCACGTAAAATATTTTGATTTGTCAAAGTCAAAAAAACAAATTGCAAAAGTCGTTACGCAGCCAAGTTCGCATTAAGAGATTGATACGCAATATATAATAATTATAGAAAAATGAGTTTACGTGACGAGGACAGACAAAAAAATGCATGCCCATCCCGTGGCTTGGGTATAGCGGCCGCGGCGATAGGCGCCGGCGTTGGGGCTGCCTTGTACTACTTCTTTAACAGGCGGACTGAAAATCCTTCATCCGGAGGCTCCACATCTCAGAATTGGCACAATGATTCACCGATGCCAATGTTGTAAGCATCTTAAAATCATATTTTTAGAGTCGAAATTTTTAAAGTTTGTAAAAGCTTTTTCTTAAATATATGTGTTTGTCAAAAACCATATTTTTATATTGAACATATATTTTAAAATGTTACTTGTACGTTTGCAGTTTGAATCTCGTACTGGTTCTTGCTGTGCTGTAAATAATTTTATTTATTTTATGTATGGTTAAAGCTATTCTTCTATGCTAAAAGCTCAGGTATTGCTTAGGGAAAAGCTCAGGTAGAAACTTGAGAATTATAGTGATATATGGTTTTAAAATACAAATTTCCATAAGCACACAAATAGTAACAATATATATTGTGTGTGCGTGTGTATAGGGTGTGTGTGTGTGTGTTTACATATCTGTGTATTGGCTGATGTCCTAGTCTTGAAATGCATAGTCAATAATTACTAAGCACCATATGTTTATCTGTGAGAAAGTTATGTATAGGAGTATGCAAGGATTATTATTTTGAGTTGCCCTTTATGTAATAGTATTGTAAACTCAGCATAACCTTCATTGAAATTGCTTTCATTTCCTGCCCTTTAGTTTGTTTATACATTTTTCTCAAGGCTATGATGAAATAAAGTATGCATTGCATGTTAATTACATGCATTTTAAAGTAAATTGTGGTTTCATTTTGACTGGCCCGTTGGCACAGTTGGTAGTGATCCTGCCTTCAGCGCCGCAGGTCGCAGGTTCGATTCCCGCCGAGGGCCAACATTTTCTATAAATGAATTTGTTGGTCTTTGAGCCTGGGTTTATATTTGTATTTTTTATTTAAGTATGTATTTAAAAAATATATAAGTATATATTTACCAGTTGTCTGTCACCCATAACACAAGTATTAAGTTACTTTGGGGACGGATGACTGTGTCTGTAAGTGTCCTATATATTATTATCATGCAATTGACAGTGATAAAAATTGTACTATACTTCTAAAGTTTTTCTGAGCTATGCATAACCTGCAAATTTTGTGGCAATCCAATGCCTTTTTGATGATGAAGTTATAGGATAAAAATAACTGGTTGCTTTGTTAAATCACATGTCATCTTAAAATCACACAATATCATCTTTACATATCTTGGGTGCATTAATTACATTTGTATACAGGTTGGCAAAAAATACCATTTTTACACTGTAAGAACCTTTTTCTCTGCAGTTGATTATGAAAATTATTTAGTAAATAAGACTTAACATGTTGAGTGCCTCATTAGTTATCTGTGACTGACATAGACTTTTCCGGCTGTGAATAAATATGTAAGTCAATATGATAATAAAGGTAATATTTGAAAAAAAATTTCGGAAAATGTTAATGGATTTTAATGAAACAATATGGACATTAAAATGGTTGTCCCTTGGCATGTGTCACAAAATGTTTGTTTGTTTTACCATAGAGTAAATCCTAATTTGCCAATGTTGCGCTTCACATTTCTGTATCAAGATATGTGTACGCACAGTCTGACAGCCAAAAAGCTATAAAACTGGGTGGCACTCAATGTGTTTTCAATGTTGTAGAACTGCATTAGCATTTTTTGCCAACCTCTCCCTATATCTCGTCTACAGAACAAAAGTTACATATTCCATAAATTATACTGGTCTTTAATTGGATGGTAATTTTAATCAGAGGGACTTTATCTGTTTGATATCAATCAAGTGTGTGTCCAGGTGTGTTATACTGTATTTTAATACTGTATTGTATTGTATATGTGATATACTGTATTGTAATTTTTGACCATCTGAAACCATATATTTGTACCAAATATTTGTTAAAAAAATTTCATTAAATAATATGTAATGAAACAATTTGAATCTACTTTTCATCATACAGAAACATAGAGACAACACAACCATGTGTGAAAAAATACTTTAACACATCTTTGTAGTAATACATTTTTTTTTTGTGTTGCGTGTGAGAAGGGAAATTTTTTTGTAATTTCTTAACATTTTTAGTTTATTTGGTTTTTGTCTTTATATAAAGATCTAAATTTAAAAATGGTTTAGATTTTTAGAAATTTTCAATAGATAGTCAAAATTTTCAGATACACTAACACATACTTGACAACAAAGACTAAATAAGATTTTCCAAAAAATTCTTGAAAAATAAATAAAAAATATTCATAGCGATTTGAATTAGTTACAAATTATATAGTATATGTATCTTTTCGTTCTGAAATTCGACTTCTAGCATGTTCATTTGTAAAGTTCATGTTCATATGCTTTTGCATCAGGTGGTATGTGCCCGACGATCGATATCATTCTGACAACTCATACTTAACAATATCAGTGAATACAACTACTGACACGAGTATGTATGAAACAGACACACATCACAGCCAGAGTGATACACAATTTGACTATGACAGTCATAGAAGTATTTCTGACGTCTCTGACGGTCACTCAGACATGTCCAGTTTAAATAACAGTCTCAGCAGTTCTGACTCATACAGTACAGATACGTCGTTTAGTTACGAAACAGACTCTGACATGTCAGAAGTGGACGAGACAACATCTTTTTCCACACCAACCTATGAGCCTCCAACCAATAATTATCTCAACAATATTAGAGATGTAATTTCTCCTATTCTAGTAAGAAGGTGAGTTATTTTAGCTTGTTATGGTAATGGATCCTTTTAGTATCAAACTATTGTACTAAGATCTTTTTCCAATGTGGTTTTGGGGGTTATTTGTAGAAACCACTAGTAATAGAGGGATATGCCCTTGAATCTTTCTGTGGTGTTCAGGTTTACTTATGACGTTTTCAAGCACATGATTATGAACAAATTTTAACGGAAATACTCTTTAGTGCTTGCTTA
Source organism: Morpho helenor (assembly GCA_029227775.1). Lineage (NCBI taxonomy): Eukaryota > Metazoa > Arthropoda > Insecta > Lepidoptera > Nymphalidae > Morpho > Morpho helenor. The sequence goes on from JARGCU010000011.1 coordinate 9,097,467, forward strand.
GATTTTGAATTCACGACCCGTTTGTAAGAGTTATAAAATTTCCTAAGAGGAAAAACTCGTTTTATGAAGGAATTTTTAAATTCTATCTTTAATCCCGGTATATAAGCTCCAATTTTTATAAAATTTGATCAATGTAATGTAAGTGTAACAGACAGATAGACCTACACAGTTTTGTGTAAAGACCGGAACTAGCTGTTTTTGAACAGCATTTATTTCACTTGATACTTGTGGAATTTAATGATTTTCCTTTCCTTTTTCATATATAATACAACAGTAATTATATTTCAGGGAAAATAAGAAAAAACGCTCATCGCAGGCTTTGTAAGGCTAAATATTTATTTTGCTTGTTTTCGTCTTGTAGAATGTTAACTGCTTTAACTCGCATGCTGCAATTATATTTTTAATATATATTCAATAAGTAATTCATGATAAATGATAATACTTATTAAATATATATTTTTTATTTTACCGATTAGACTTTGCTTGTTTAACTCAATAATCTTATAATATATTTTTCATGTCACACTACTAATTAAACGGTTTTTATTTTTGACGGTGATTAATAAAAAAATGTTAGTGACTTAATAATTTATAATTAAGTGAATGGTTTTGTTATTGTATATAGTTGCATACATATAATCACGTCATAAGTATTAAGAGAGATTGTCGAGATTAATAATCTAAAATGCGTTTATCACTAGTTAGTAGTGTTTCCACATAAGATTTTGGTTTTGCCCTAAATTTTTGAGAAAAACCCCCTAAAACCCCCAGTTATTCATAAAATTGCGTAATTTAGTACGCATATTTAAAAAAAACTTGATAAATATTTTTCTACATATTTCAATACCAAAGAAAATTTTTATACATTAAATGATACAGACATGTTCATAAAGTAATACTTCGGCTTCTTACAGAGAATTTTTCTCTGTAAGAAGCCGAAGCATTACTTTTAAGTTTTTGCGGCAATGAATATTAGTTTGAATTTACTGTTATCAGTTCTATTTAAAAGTACTTAAATTTGTCAGATTATAAATTTGGAAAATCTCGAAGCAATTGAGCTATAGAGCAAATAATGAATAGGGCTACCAAATGAAAGTTCTTTCACGTATTTTTCCGCATCTTTCACGGAGAGTGTTCAATTGAACTACATGACCGGAGTCCTGCTGCTAATTCCATAACCGCACCTGTACGTCACAGGTTAAAATATCATCCTTACCATCTGGATGCGTGGCGATCCACTTCAGTGCGGTTACCACATGCGCGTACCACAGTTTTATGAAACGATTTCCCTTTGGCAGCGTTTCCGGATCGCTAAGACATAAGCACCTTTAAAAAACGTATTTTCCACCTTTTTAAAGAAAGGCAACGCCACTCGCTCTGTAAGGGGTAGTGGACGGCGGTGATTACTTGAGGTTGAACCGCATGCTCGTTTGCCGTCCTATTCCATAAAAAAAATCCAAATTTCCCTAAACCTATTGCAATAAAAAGGTCTAAGGCATACACGAAATGATAAGTTTCGCCCCAAAATAAGGCAACATCCCTAAAAGTGGAAACACTGCTAGTTAGGCAAAGGAAACTTACGACGTAAGTGTAGTCTATGGACTATATGATTAAATAAATATCAACTGATTAAAACAGAAACAAAAACAAATATATTTTCTTGTTTCTGTTGTCTCCTGTGTGTTATGTTTTACTCAACATTGAACTGATAAATATAATAATAGCATTAAACAAGTAATCTGATACAAATTAATAAACAAAGAAAATTATTTAAAAAAATTGTGAGCTAAACAGATTTTCAGAAATAGAAACTTGGGAGCTGTAGTCTTAAATTATCATTGACAAGTAAGATATTAACACGTTATCCATGGTATAACAGGTGAAGATTGGAATAAGCATAGAGATATTATACTACTAGGGAAGTAAATGAGGCTTACCATCTATCCCGTTTTTGCACGTGCGTAGTGCTAATGTCATTTTCAATGGAAACAAAAAGGATTTACATATTTTTTAAATAAGGAATGTGCCATTAATGTTTCTGGGCCCATTTGAGATTAGGCAAAGATAAATATATTAACCTTATCTTTTCTTTTTTATTATTTATATAATTATTTATTGCGACGCTCTCACTAACAGATCTATGTATCCCCTACTCTAGTATAATAACTCTATGGGAATAAGTAGCACAATTAATTGGCATTAGATGGAATAATTTATAAACCACTGGACTAATGGAATACTTTAGACACTTCTGATATGTTTCATAGATAGTTGTAACTGTTAATAACATTCTAGAATAATTAATATGAAAGTTTGGGAAAAAGTGTATGCCAACAGAATAATTAGTACAAAAATTATGGTGAATAATTGGATGATGATTGTGTTTCTAGTCGTGAACGCCCTTGGACTTTGGAAGAGTGTTCGATTTGCTTCGACGTGATTCTCCATAGCCAAGAGGTTATGACGCTCCCTTGCACGCATCACTTCCACCAGGCGTGCATCCTGCCTTGGATCCAGGAGAAGCAGACATGCCCCAACTGTCGCAAGCCCATTGACTGACTGATCGGTAAGTTATCTATACTTTGGGCCTGTTTCACAAATTATTGATAAAGTATCAGAAAGTTAACCGACAAATAAACTAAGGGCCGATTTTTCAATCGTCAAATAAGGAGCGAGGAAGTATTTAACCGACAGATAACGCAAAATTCTATTTTTCAATGGTCAGATAGCCTTTATTCGTCAGATAAAGGCCCTATCTGAGGGTTAAAGTTATCTGCATCTTTAAGGAGCGAATAACGTGTTATTTGACATTATTCATTCATAAATTAAATTGAATTGAAACAACAGAGAAAAAGAAAAAGAATTTCATAATTTGTTACGGTGTCTTTATTTTTTACTTATATCTTTTACGTACGTAGCTCAACTTGGACCTCTTCCTTGGTTGGAAACAAAAAAAAAGGTCGAAACAGTTTTACGTAAGCAAAATTAAACAAAGTGAACCGTATCCCGCAAATAACAAAACGGTTCTCTATCCCACTGTTACATTTGTGATAGTTTTATCTCTTTCACACTCGCCGAGTGCAAAGTTAGTTTTAACTTTAAACACTGCATCTGCCAATAGATTTGACAGATAACTATTCGTTGGTTATTTGACCATTGAAAAATACATTTTGTTTATACCTCAGAATAAAGGTTCGGATAACTTTATTCGTCAAGTAGTTATTTGACGTTTTACCTGGCGATTGAAAAATCGGCGCTAAGTAGCATATAAATGTCTCTAAAAAGTAAGTATGAAATATGTATTTGCTATACAGCAGATAAACAAAATAACAGCCGCATGATCTACCTGTAAACTTATTAGGGACTTTAAGTGCTGAATAAGCCTATCATAAACCTGAGAAACGCAAAATTCTGAGATATGTGTCAAATAATATTTTCCGAATAAGCTAACTGACAGTTTATTGTAACTTGTGAAACAGGCCCTTAATATAATTTATACAATTAGGCCTTACTTTGCGGAGGTCCATATATTTCCTTAATAATTTGTAATGTCCATAATAATTTCATTAGTTTTGTATTAACAAAACTAACGAAATTATTATTTAACTATAATCCGCGATAAAATCTATTTTTAATGATCGATTATTTTTTCATCAAAAATAGTTTTTTAAAAGTCGATTATTTTAGGTATCCCTTTTTTTTACTCTTTTTCATTTCTTTACAGTAATCTTCGCGCTATACTTCAGAGGTGTAAGAACTCGGCGGGACCTGAGTTTCAAATCTAGCAATGTTTGGCTAAACTCTAAAGATGTAACAATAAATTTATATTAAAAAGATCAATAAAATTCTAGTCCAATCTTTAGGTTTCAGCCAAACTGTCTCTATATCTAGGGCCTCTGTTTTCGCAGTCCTATTGTTGTAAAAAAATCTCTAATAGTATTAATGTAGTTTTGAATTAGAAAATTAGGGTTAGATAGGATTATTAAAAGAACAGCATAGCTGGTGATGGGAAATTGTGATAAGACATATGTCATGGGAATTATATTGATGATGTGGTTCAAGATATCGCCATAACGATGTCCCAACTTTTAAAGCTAATAAAAGTTTTATCGCATCTTGTACTGATATCTCGTAAACAAAACTTTGATTTCATATTTGGATTATGTATTGCCCTATCCGAAGTATAAAGTGACATGTCCCATGTATAAGCATAAGAAATGTGACTTTATAGTGCTAGGGCGAATTTTTTTTTATATGTATTGTGACTATTCTACAGAAATATTGTCTTAGTATCCATATCTTGTCATCACATCCTGAAGCTGTGATATTATAAGGAGATAGTTTGTTTAAATATTTTTTTGTTATAGTTCCAATTCACTTATTTTAAATAATTCGTCAAAACAGATTCCGTGTCATATATTAATATTAAAACTTTAACGACCGTGCACGTCAATTAGCGTCCTATCCAAAAAAACGTTACAGATCGGTATCGTCAATCGGCGTCTTATCCAAAATAAATGTTATAGATCGGCATCGCTAATCGGCGTCCTATTCAAAACGAACGTTATAGATCGGCATCGCTAATCGACGTCCTATTCAAAACAAACGTTATAGATCGGCATCGTCAATCGGCGTCTTATCCAAAATAAACGTTACAGATCGGCATCGTCAATCGGCGTCTTATCCAAAATAAACGTTACAGATCGGCATCGTCAATCGGCGTCTTATCCAAAATAAACGTTACAGATCGGCATCGTCAATCGGCGTCTTATCCAAAATAAACGTTACAGATCGGCATCGTCAATCGGCGTCTTATCCAAAATAAACGTTATAGATCGGCTTCACCCAATCGGCGTCCTATCCAAAACAAACGTTATAGATCGGCTTCACCCAATCGGCGTCCTATCCAAAACAAACGTTATAGATCGGCTTCACCCAATCGGCGTCCTATCCAAAACAAACGTTATAGATCGGCATCGCCAATCGGCGTCCTATCCAAAACAAACGTTATAGATCGGCTTCACCCAATCGGCGTCCTATCCAAAACAAACGTTATAGATCGGCTTCACCCAATCGGCGTCCTATCCAAAACAAACGTTATAGATCGGCTTCACCCAATCGGCGTCCTATCCAAAACAAACGTTATAGATCGGCTTCACCCAATCGGCGTCCTATCCAAAACAAACGTTATAGATCGGCTTCACCCAATCGGCGTCCTATCCAAAACAAACGTTATAGATCGGCTTCACCCAATCGGCGTCCTATCCAAAACAAACGTTATAGATCGGCTTCACCCAATCGGCGTCCTATCCAAAACAAACGTTATAGATCGGCTTCACCCAATCGGCGTCCTATCCAAAACAAACGTTATAGATCGGCTTCACCCAATCGGCGTCTTATCCAAAACAAACGTTATAGATCGGCATCGCCAATCGGCGTCCTATCCAAAAAGCAAACGTTATAGATCGGCATCGCCAATAGGCGTCCTAAACGAAACTAACGTTATAGATCGGCATCGCCAATAAGTGTCCTATTCAAAACAAACGTTATAGATCGGCATCGCCAATAGGCGTCCTAAACGAAACTAACGTTATAGATCGGCATCGCCAATAAGTGTCCTATTCAAAACAAACGTTATAGATCGGCATCGCCAATAGGCGTCCTAAACGAAACTAACGTTATAGATCGGCATCGCCAATAAGTGTCCTATTCAAAACAAACGTTATAGATCGGCATCGCCAATAGGCGTCCTAAACGAAACTAACGTTATAGATCGACATCGCTAATCGGCGTCCTATTCAAAAAGCAAACGTTATAGATCGGCATCGCCAATAGGCGTCCTAAACCTAAGCGTGATATGGCGTCGTATATGAAATAATAATAATATAGTGTAATCGTGTAGTTGTTAATATAGTGTATCGTGTAACAACAAGTTGTAACAAAAATACTTTTAGACAGTTTGTTTCATACTTTGATTATTACATACTTGAGTTATATCACTTTCACTATCACTAGTTAACATTTTCTTTTAAAAGTATATTTTCCTTTTCATTTTCCATATATATATAAGAAGTGTAAAATCAAATTATAAAGCAGACGGTAAAATGGTATTATTGTTGTTGAAAATTGTGATCGTGCGACGGTTTTACAAATTGGACTAAATAACTTCAATTTAAACTATGAAGTTATGTGAAGATATCGACTATCAAATATGACGCTAAATTAGACATCTTATTTGCAGGTTTCAGCTATTGGACAAAGGGCTTTACACGATTAAATATCGCTATACTATTATTTCATATAAGACTCCAAATGGAGTTGCCGATTGAAAGCGTTAGTTTTAGTTTGGACGCCAATTGACGTGCCCGGTAGTTAGTGTTAATATCAAAATTTGCATGGTCGTGTCAATTAATTGATTATAGTTAATTATTAATAGTGAATTAGATTGAATATGTCGATATCTCGTCAGCAAAGTTCTTAGGCTGAGCATCGATATTTCGCAAATTTTTCGTAGTTCATAGATCTATATTTCTTCAAGGACTTCGAAATTTCGGTCTATATTAAAACATATCAATAAAATAAATGTCAGAATAAGTTAAAGCGAAGCACGGCTTTAGCTGGTGTATAATTTGGAGAAGTTTTACTATTTTTTTTACAGAGCAAGTATTGAAGTCCTTATAGCCTTAGATAAGGGGTGAGCAACCTTTTTAGTCAACGGGAAAATTAAAATTTTAGAATTTTATGTCAGCTCGCACATGAAGTAACACTTATTAGCCTACAAAACTTTAATTTTAATAAATATTAGAATAAAAAAATACAAAAAAAAGAAACATTTTAGTATGTACTTATTACTTTATTATAATTAATTTTTTTAACAATATATTAATGGGAGAAAGTCTATAAAATAAATTCAATTTTAGTAATGCTTGGCGGGCCGCATATTAATGTTTAAAGGCCTGCAAGTGCTCCGCGGGCAGCGCGTGTTGCTCATCTCTGGCTTAGATGTAAATAGTACGCACATCACGTGATATCGATGTTCGTTGATTGTAAAATGATACTAGAAATAGTCCCAGACAAAAAAGAAAGATATTGTTCCCATAAATGTTACAGTAAAATGACTTTTAAATATGGTGGAATATGGTGTTGTATAAATTGACCTATTTCATTTGATTGGTTAGTGTTAATAAAATGTTTTTACTCAATTTTTATTATCTTACTTTATTGCATGAATATATATATACATAGAAGTAAGATTTGATAATGTGATGAAAATTTTTAGTAGTTATATAGTTGTTTTTTATTCAGAGGATTATTTAATTGATAAATGAAAATGAACTTAAAGCATGTTATAAATTAATGCATTAAAAATTAACTAGCTAACTTTTTGACAAAAATTTGTTTGTAAAGAATCTAATGTAATATTTTAATAAAATTTTGGAATAATAATTTGGAATAATTCCTTTTTATCTTTTTACAATATCATCATTCTCCTGCCCTTATCCCACAAGTGGGTTCATACATCCATAAAGGTGAAACTAACGTAAAGCGTGTAAAATATGGTTACTTTCAATTATGCTTTATTTTATGACTTAAAAGAAAATTGTGTTTAAACTCATAAAACCTTGTAATTAAAAGCGTGCTATTGCAATAAAATCGAAATTGGTAATTATGTTGATAAATGTATTTTTGTTTTTAAGTTATTTACGTACTTATAATGTACGAAGTGAGATTATAAAATATTTATTAAAGCCGTTCGATTATTTAAAAATGAGATATTTTCACAACAACAGACTAATATACATTTTGTTTTGTAAGTTTCAAAAAAATAATTTCCGAACGATCTTTATTAAAATCAAGTTTAATCTTAGACGGTAAAAGTGCTTGCTTTAGTTTATTTTTTGAATTATGTAAATTTTTATTTGACCTAGTTCACATTTGATATATAATTATAAGCTATAGTATATTATCTATGATATAGTCTATGGAGTTTTACAACTCCCATAACCAGGGAATTCCTATTCCTTCACACCTCTAATATGGAATCAAACTTACCTGACGTAATTTGTTCACCTCTTTACGGCTTAGTAGATATGATTAGGTATTTTCATTCATGCACTTTAAATTGAAGAAGAACATGGTAAGAAGCATATATCAAGGGAAGTATGTATTACCTATATATGAAGATGTTAAGGATTGATCTGAGATATGCATATATTCCTTAAATAGTTCTGGCTGTGTGGATATTGAAGGGTTGTAAGTCTAAAGTCGACCCTTTATAGTGCCAAAAAAAAAACCAATATATTACAAAATTCTACAGTACTAAGTTATTATAGTCTATTACTCTCTTGATTATCTATTTTTTTCACATAACCAATTTTTCAAATAACCAAATATGTGTATTAATTTTATTTAAGTAAAAATAAACCATCATCAATTTGTTTGTTTCATAAATTATTTTAGATACATCTAAAAAAAAATGGCATCTAGACCTTTTAGACTTATAATCAATCGACTATAGCTGGTACTTTTTTTAGGCAGTAGACTATGAAATATATTAAAAATATTATTTTTAGTAAGCTTCGTGAAGGCTTCACATGTTTTACCCAAAACAAACCAGCTCAGAGGCGGCTTTAAAACTAATTATGCGAGACAGCTTCCGCTTTCGCCTTTGGAGGTCAGAAGGGAGAGATACCACGCGACGTCTTTTGAAAACATGGCGGCCAGAAGGTCGCTGTCTACAAAGATAAATGATATAAAAAACCTGTTCAATGAAGACGGAATAATTTACCTTACAGAACCGAGAAATAAAGATAAGCGAATGAATAGGCTTCTGTATGACATAGACTATAAGAAACGAAATAATTATGTTTGGAATCGATACATAGATAAAGCAAGAGAAAAGGATGCCCATAAAGTGCTCTTCTTGAAAGCCCTTCGAAGATTTGATATAGAAAAGCCAAAAACTATTTTTAAATTCTCTGAACTAGTTGTTTGATAATTTCTATTAAATATGACAATAAACATGAAATTAATTAATTACAATACAATCTATGTATCAACATGCCGTGTGGTATCCGGTTGAGTAGAATAGACTATCCTCATTTCTTACCGGTGCCGTAAAAGGCGACTAAGGTAAGTTGACCCGCCTGGTGGTATGCGGCTAAATACAATAGACCACCCTCATTTCTTACCAAGGTGTCGTAAAAGGCGACTAAGGTAAGTTGACCCGCCGTCTGGTATGCGGCTAAATAGAATAGACCACCCTCATTTCTTACCAAGGTGTCCCTCCCCCCCAAGGTACCCTCGTTCGTTGGAGCTTTTAAAACATAGATACACTTTCAAGTCTATAATTACTCACTGACAATATGCAATGTTTAACTTTAGTTTTCAGGAACTGATATAATCAACGCAAATATCTTACGAAAATAATTATGTAAAATTATACGACAAGTTAAATAAAAATAACAAATTAATAATTAACTTTATTAATAATAATAATATAAAAATTACCCACAATCCATACAAATGTAATACAAACAAATATAAACATAGTGTCCGTATTAAATAAATAAAAAATATATGTTAACTGCGACATTTACTATGCGCGCGCATAGACAATAAGCTAGGTGCTAATTTTAGTTCCCAGTTGCTGTAGAATAACATATACAGACATTCTACCTTTTGAAAACTTCTGAAACACACCTCCATTTAAAGTCAAATTTCAAACTTCATCAGTAGATGTCGCTAGGGATTAACTAGATGTTACTTTATATAAATAAAAACAAGAATTGCATCCAACAGTAAAGAATAAGAAGCAATTACCCCTAATAAATAAAGAAAACAATCACTAACAAAACGCTTTAAACACGGCTTTTAGCTAAACACGGCTTTGTCATAGTTAAAACATAAATTATCGCATAAATATATTAAATACTTCTATCGCCATCTGAAAGAGATAATATAAGATAATAGCTGTCATATTTGTTGATAGTTCTATTTTTTATATCGAAATGTGATTTTAAATTAGAACATTATCTTTTTTAGTCTTCAGATATAACTGGTCATAAAATTTTACAATGCTGATTGTAAAATATTAAGTAAAGGTTCAAATTCATGTATAAATTGAAAGTTAGCATAAAACTCAAAAGAGTATGACTCTTTTGAGTACCTACTAATTTTTTTTTGGTTTTTATTACAAATTTTTGAATCTTAACAAAATAAGTAAAATAATATTGAAGGCAAAGTTGGAACTTTGAAGTTGCAAAGTTTTAAGTGTTCGAAATTAGATTCAATTACTAACGAACAATAATATATTAATATGAGATAAAAACACGTTTTAATTTTGTCTACTTGTCAGCAGTATATTGGCAATTTATAGACTTTTTTTTATTTGGAACAAGAATTTTCTATAGACTATGTAAAATGTGTTGAAATTTAATAGGCATGAGACATTATTTATTTGGTAAGAATGTTTGTGTGCGTCCGGTAGCATCTTGTAATTAATAAATATTTATAATGCAAAGTATATGTATAGAACCGGTAAAAAAAAACAATATTTTATAGAAAGTTTTGTCGATGATTTGAGCCCTTGACTATTATCTTACTATTCTGTGAATGAAATTCAAGCTGTAATTTTTATAAATAACGCTGATCGGGTTCTAAATATGGGGAATGCCATCTTCATACCTAAGAACGTGGTGTCGCTTGACCCCCCACTATATGTGCACTCTCCTAAATCCCCAAAATAGGAGATCCCGTATCTTATAGAATATTTAATTTAAACCTTTTATTATATTACAGGACCTTTCTACACCAAACCACAACGCTAATCGTATAAACCTACATCAATATGAATTTTTAAAGTTAAAATAAATCTTTGCTAACTTCGCGATATTCTGTAACATCAATATTAAAATATTTTTTAAACATACCTTATAATATATTCCGTAAATATCAAGGCATTGGGATAACGTTAAAGGCATTGAGTTATTGCTAATTTGATACACGATCTATCCACCTCTCTTCGAACTGAACACCTTATCCATTTTGATAAAAAACTTACACTCTACTCTCCGTCTATTTAAAAGCTAAGCGATATATTGTAAAAGGGCCAAAGCTGAAATTTATGCTTTTATCCCCTTCCCTTTTCCTCTAGACTATATTTGAACTTGCGGAGTCATGAGGGTCTTAAGTAGAGAGTTTTAGGTGGTGGTACCGACTATACAGAATAAATTTTAATTTCCAGTACAACCCACCTCAGCACCCGATATAAAATAATCACTTGAGTGAGGTATTTTTGCCGCAGGAATTATTATTTGAAAAAAGAAGCATGATTTATAGATCAATGACCCTACGCCATTCTAAAATAATGTTATATAAAACTTAACCTTGACCTAAAAACTAAACAGTAAAGTGCCTCTCCATATTAAGTTTGTTAGAAAATACTTTTTTTACGATATTTGAGGAGATTGAATTATGTTAAAGTTATCTTATAAGTTTAAGTGATGATTCGATTTACTTAATGTCGTGTCGTCGGCACCACTCTGTATATTCCACCTCACATTAAATTTGCTAAAACTTTCATACGTGTATCATATGAAAAATAGTATGTTAAAATAATTGTAAACATCTTAATGTAAGTCCAATATTAATTTGCATAACTTTCTCATAGCTACACACTATGAAATATAAATATACCTCTCTCATGGCAAATATTTAATCCCCCAACCGTTTTGCAATTATTTAATTCAATTGCTAAAATTATTGCGGAATTAGTATTGAATATTCTCTTGTAATTTTATTTAGGGTTTGCAAAGAACTCAATTCCCACTCCTCTTAATATAACGACATATAGAATTAATAATTTAAATAATTAATAATTACCCAAATATTGCAAGAAATAAAAACAAATTTTAGTAATTTAATGCAATACGCGTTTTAGGAACAAAAGTAAACATTTTTTGAAGTGAAAGCCAAGAAATGTTAAACTCGCGTCAGGACACGTGACTTCATCGAAAATTCGTATGACGGAGGGCGAGTAGGCCACCGGTGCGTCGTAGAAGAGGAAATATTTCCTTTCTTTATATCGCGCGGCGAAAATGTATGTTGTATTGTATATAATAGTTCTGAAGTGTTAAATTTTAAATTTAATATAAATTATCAAGTTTGTTTACGATAACGCAATAAATGCTTTACCATTTAGCGTTTAGCTTCGCCATTACAGCAGTTTAAATACACTATTAAAGAGACGCTGATTCAAAAAGCCTACTATACTGTTGAGGATTATTAAGATGATAAGAATGCGTGGATTTCTGTCCGACCCTGTACAAGATAGTAATGACTTAATGTAACTAGTTTTAAGTATTATGTTAAAAAGAGTTCCGCCGCCGAGTTTCTTGCTGGCTCTTCTCGGTAGGAACAGCTTTCCGAACCAGCAGTACAGTTGACGATTCAAAAGCACTTATTTACAAGTTTATTGGAATAAAGAAAATTTTGAATTCAATTAAATGAATATTGTATTTTAACACATAAATGATAGTACTTTTATACTGACATATATTTTTATACGGAATTAAAGTGATTCGTGCAAAATTAATTGCAATATATCAAAAACGCACAACACAAGTCACATCCCTACCTTGTACACCTAGAGGCGTACCTACTAATGTTATGCGAGTAGAAACTTGAACGTCGATAGGCGTTATTTCGTATTACTTTTGACCATCTTGTCGGCTATAGGCGGTTGTCCGTCAACATGTTAAACGTTATTTGAAACTACCCACCGTTTCTGTTTTATCACTTAACTTTCATATGTGACACAGACAATCCTTGTAAGGCAATATATAATAACAACCCAAGCTATAAAACATTGCAAATTTAAAATTTAGCATCAATAGTTAACCATTCTCTAAATAAATATATCACTCCCCATTATTTAACACCTCTGATATAAATAATAAAAAAACCTAACTAAATATACAAATGTAGCGTCAATGCAAACTGGTCTCGTAGTAGGAATCGTGGTTTCCGCTCATCTGTCCGCCGAGCTCGGTTCTAACGGGACGGCGGGTGACATGGATTGTTGCGTTTTATCCTTTTTGTGGTTTTTTGTGTCGTAGTGGAGGAGACAGCCGACTGCGCCGAAGTAACTGTAATAGATTTTTTAAATTAACATCAAATCTCAACAGATTTGAAAATATTGTTGACATACGCTAAGTTCAAGTTGCCGAAATGATGCTGAGGTGGATGTACGGCGTAAAGAGGCTCGATAAGATATGCAATGAGTACGTGCTAGAGTTTTGAAATTTAAACTATCGTGAGTAATATACATAGTTAACGTATAGAAACCGGCTATACTCACGTCTTATTCTATCGGGTTAGCCCGACTAGTTTCGAACCCATTCGGGGCACTTATTCATGAGCTCTTTACAGGACGTTGTCGCGGCGGGAACTGACGGGGAAGTTCGGGGTTTCGGGAGTATAGCCGGTTTCTATACATTAACTACGTGTTAGAGATTTGAAAAAATAATCGCTTTTTAATTTAAACGTTTTTTTTTAAATTATCGCCTGGTATATAAGCCTCAATTGTAGTTTCATCAATATAACTCCAGCGAAGTAGTTATCGAAGAATAAAAGAAAGAGATAGACAGCGGCGGTACCGGAAATGGTTATGGTAACGGATTTGCGATCGAGAGGTTGTGGGTTCGAATCCCGGCCGTTACACTACCGACGTGGACCCACTCCTAATACAAGCATTTAGTTAAGCTGGAGGGGTTAACAAGTTTACTAGAAATTTGTAACCCAAATTCCTACTAACCTTTTAAAAGAAGAATAGACTTTCGCATCTTATATATAAAAACGAATGTTTGTTACAAACAAACATTGCCCATGCCCTTAATAGACTTCAAAACTGGACCAATTTTAATGAAATTTTCAGACAATCTTCGGAATAACCTAGCGGACGATACTGTAATGTTTGATGTCGATCGAATCTTTTTTATCTGTTGACTTTTGTTTCGAGGGAAATATGAAAACAAACTGAGCCACAGCTAGCGTGGCCGGACAGCTAGATTATAATATTAGTATGGAAAATAAAATATTCACTAACCCCTCATGCTCTAAAAATAGAGCCTTGAGCGCCCCATGGGACCAGTACGACATGGCATAGGACAGCAGCTTCATGGACAGTGGGTTCACGCGGAGGAAGTTACCGCAGAAGACAACCTGCGAAGAAATAAGTTAAATTACTATATTAATACTTAAGTAATATTTTTTAATAGTAGAAAATAGAAACGGAGTTTTCATACCTAATACATGCAGGATTTTGAAGGATGCAGCAAAAGCGATTTTTGCGATTTTGCCGTGGAGTCTTATCTCCTGATGGTGCTTCGGTTGCGAAACGAAACGATTGTTGAGTTTGTAATAGTGAACGTATATAGTGCTTGTGTATTGTGGTGGCGGTGGTGGAAGTTTGTGCATGTGTTTTTTACGAATCCTGCATGTATCAGGTATGAAAACGGATTATTAACGGATATTTTCTATTTTACTTCATCGCGGATTATAGCAAAATAATTTTATTATTACTTTTGTATTAGAGATCTCGGCAAAGTAACGCCTTATTCTATAAATTATTTAGAAACTGAGTTCACAAGTGATCAATAGCGAAAGTAGTGGCTTTCATTTCAGTGGTCTTTTTAATAGAAGTCCTTCTCATTCTAGACGTTGATTCATACGATTATTAGACGCTTACGCGTCTAGATCGTGTTTTAGCTTGTCTTGTTCAGACAAGTAGGAACTATCCAGTTAGAACGCTACAGACCCTACGGATTGGTAGTTAGTATGGTGTTTCATTGTTGATTAAGTCCATCCGCATCATTGAGTTGAATCTACCTAATCTCTAGCTCATATTACTATTCGTGATGCAATTTACCACACAATTTTCGGTGAAGGAAAACATCGTGATTAAACCTGCATATCTCTTAGAGAATTCTAGGGTTATGTGTAACCTACCAATCCTCATTAGAGCAGCGTGGTAGTCTTAGCTCTAATCCTTCTCAAAAAACGGAGAGAGGAGGCATATGCCCAGCAGTAGATTAGTAACAGGCAGCTACTTTACTTTTATGAATCTTAAAAAAACTATAGTACAGTAATACCCCGCTTAACGCGAGGGATACGTTCCAAAAAAAAAATCGCGTTAACTGAAATTCGCGTCTAACGAGGTTACCATAGTCAAAAATTATTACAAAAAAATACAAATCATTTCAATCAATCACTTTAATTCTAGGAACACTTTATGCAATACATACTCTTATTTTTTACGGAAAAATACATCTATTGTCTTTTGGGTAACGTTTTGTTTACGTTCTTGTAAAATACGTTCATAACACCCAACACTGTTTTTAATTGTTTGACAGATGGTCATCATTATTGTCTATACTCTGCAATATGTCCAAACCTGAATAAATTTTTGAAAGTGCATTTTGTATTCCCCCTGGAAGCGGGGATCCCGCGACCATAGAGAGGTTGATGACTACATTATATTTATACACACTCTTTCGCGTAATTCGAGGCATTTTCGCGAAAATTTGCATCCGCGTCATAGTGAAACCGCGTACAACGGGGTGGCGTAAAGCGGGGTATTACTGTAGTTCCTCACCCTCTCTAGCCGCTGATTGACCGCGCACAGCCTTGCTATGGAGCCTATGTTGTTGGTGATGGTGACCAGCGTGGCGCGTGCCAGGTCCTCCCTGGACACCTTCGCGCGCCGCTCCGCCGAGCACATGTGACCAAAGCTGTGGAATATCTGAACGTTATATCACACGCTAAACTATGGAAGCCCAGCGGTAACACCGTGCGCCTCTTTCGAGGAAGTCTAGGGTTCAAACCCCGGGCAGGCACCAATGAGTTTTCTAGTAAAACTTATGTGTCTAATTGATAATTGCAGTTCATAACACGCTTTTCGGTGAAGGAAAACATCGTGAGGAAACCTGCATATCTCTAGAGAATTCTGGGGATATGTGTAACCTACCAATCCGCATTGGAGCCGCGTGGTAGGTCTTAGCTCCAATCCTTCTCTTCTAAAACAAAAACGGAGAGAATAGGCCTATGCCCAGCAGTGGGATAGTAACAGGCCGTTACTTACTATCACACGCTTAGTATTTAAATGTCCGAATTTATGCCTGAATGCCCTATGCAATGGTAAGATGGGAGATACTAGGTAAGGATGAAATTGAAGTTTGGGACCTAAAAAATATCCTCATCAGGTTTGCAAAGGCAACAGGAAGGAACCCTGGGCAGGCCTTTGGAATACTCTAATAATAATAATAATAAATAATAATAAATAAATATATGAGACACTTACACACACGGTCGTCCGTCCCCATAGTAAGTAACTTAATACTTGTGTTATGAGTGACAGACAACTGGTGAATATATACTTATATATTTTTAAATACATACTTAAATACAAATATACACCCAGGCTCAAAGGCCAACAAATTCATTTATAGAAAATGTTGGCCCTCGGCGGGAATCGAACCCGCGACCCGCGGAGCTGAAGGCAGGGTCACTACCCACTGCGCCAACGGGCCAGTCTAATGTATTCATTAGTCTGGGCGAACGGACCACTGTGGGGTAGCCAATCCAGTTGTCCCTCTGATTAGCAGAGGGTAATCTGAATGGGCTGGAGACACGGGTATATCGGACGTTTGGCTTAAAGATCCCCGAGTCGGTGCATCTGGTTGCTTCCAATGCGGTTAGCGGAGGGGGATTTCTCATTTAAGTGCTCCCTATTAAAAAATAGTGTTTTTTCCTCTTCCAAGTTATGGGTACCTTTAACACTCACAAGTTTTGTAGGCGCTATGCTACGCTTTATTGCAATTTGGCTCAAAACCTTTTAAAATTAGGGCACTTTAATTCTATGCGTGCGTAGGTCAGTTTTACTGCTATCAGCTATTTAAAAGTAAAAAATACAATATAAAGCAAATACAAAAGGAAAGTAATTGTCTTTCTTAATAATACTGTTACTTGTTTCAAATACAAACTTCATATAGTTGGTCAAAAAAAACCTTTTTGCCGTCAATGTCAGTCTGTTGTTGAGAAATATTAAAGGGGTTGACTTTTGAGAGAATTGCTTCTATTTATTGAATAATAGTTGTTATGATGTATATTAAATTTTTACCTGCTGGCAACCAAATCTCCCCTCAGTCCGAACCTCTCGTAATCCCCCCCATAAATGTCCCTCACTAATTTGTCGACGGTAGTGTTGTCGCCCGACGCCGCCAGCGCTATCGCCTCTTCGAAGCTACTGCAGCCGGCCAAGAGGCAACAGAGGCCCAGGAATGTACCACCACCAAGGCTGAAATAAACAACTTGGTATCAAAAATTATAATAAAATTATGTTGCTATAATCCGCGATAAAGTAAATAGAAAATAGATACACGGTGGCGCCGATCATACAACATTAATATTGTTTTTACCCAACTGTACACACCTAAGCACCCTACATAAAGCAAAGTATTTTAGCCTCATTATTTTACGTTTTTTTTTAAATAAACACTGTTTATTGCGATCAACGACCGTACTCTATTACGACACGAAACGAAAACTAACCTTGGCCGAAAAATAAATTAGTATTGGTGCGAGGGAGAGAAAACAAAAATGTTATTGTTTTCGCCTGATTTTCAAACAAGCGCGACGTGCCTGTTCAGTTAACTATTACTAACAACACCAGATCTCAATTAAATTATCATTATTGTCTTCAAAAATACATTTGTTTAAAGGATTAATAGTTTTATATGATTAATTAAAGGGTTTTCAATTTTATCGTTTTTAAAATTTAAACACAAGTTAGTATAGCACCAGCACCGGTCCCCATTTATTACGATCGGCTTTCAACATTGGTTCACTAATACTCGATTATTGATTGGTCGATATATAACTTAAGACAGAACGTAACGTATGTTCCTTGATTCAAATAAAAATCAACTTTAACTGGTGCTCTTAAAGGTTAATGTTTATTTGTATCTTGTTGAAATTTGTATTGTTTTTCCTTACAATGTCAATTCTACTATATTGAACAGTTTTTGATCTAATATTTGTATGTAACAGTATCTATGGGTATTCATCATCTTTTCAACGATTTTCCTGAAATTCAACACGCAGGTTTTGGAGGGGAACGATATAGCTAGGTTTTATTTTTATAAAAAAAAATCGTTTTATCCCTCTTTTTGGGAATTGAAAAATACAAAAATTGTAATTGAATATATAAAACACTATTTTTGCCGAAAACTGTCAAGTCAGGGTAGCATATACGAGGAACGGGTGGGGTCTAGAAATAAAAATATCTAGGATCGAACACCACCTACCCAATTATTATTATTTTTTTTATTTTGCAAAATATTACCGGTCAACCAGGTACTCATTATTATGGGGGCATTTTATCCACACCTGTCCGTATGGTTCCCTCTCCCTCCCCTCCACTCCCGGCCTTCTTGTGCCCGTTTCATCAGTCCCACCCTCCGTCTGATATCATATATGGGTTGTATATCAATGATATTATAAGACTTACCTAGTACCACTGACACGGCAGTAATCGTTGGGCGCTTTCACCACCAGCATGGAGACACCGCTGCCGATGTTCACCAGCAGAAAGGGGTACGGGTTCGAGAAGTCGAAGGGTTTCCTCACGTACTGGCTCAAACTGGCTTCGAGGTAGGGCGGCTATAAAAATAGTAATAGCTGCTCATATATGTGAATGCGAAAACAATCTATAGGAGGGGTGCATAATCCATAGTTTGAAACATAACATTCCATTAAGTTATACCATCTTTTCTCTTCTACTAAATAATTTATAGAATTAGGCGTTACTTTGCGGAGATCCATAATACAAAAGTAATAATAAAACTATTTTGCTATAATCCGCGATGAAGTAAAATAGAAAATATTATAATGCTAAATGTAGAGTGGACAATCGGTTATCATACCTGATACATGCAGGATTCGTAAAAACACATGCACAAACCTCAACCACCGCCACCACAATACACAAACACTATATACGTTCACTATCACAAACTCAACAATCGTTTCAAGACTCCAAAACCAAAATTCAATTTTAATCGTAATGCATGTAACTTTCTATTTAATTTATCCAATAAAGACTGCGCTAAACCTCATTGCTTTACAGGCAGGGTGGCGGTGGACGTATCCAATAGCGGAAGCCGTCACCCTTGACATGTAACGAGATTGGCCACAAGTTGGGCGTTTCTCGCTAGTGGAGCAATAAAAAAAAACTGAGACCCACTAAAAATAGGAAAAAAAAGAACAAAAAAACATAACATTCTGAAAATGGCGTATAATTGCGCCATTAGAATTAAGAGGTGAGTTAAGTTAAATGCTTGAGACTAAGCTCCGAACTCCATTCAAGAGCAAACAAATTTAAATCACATTACAATTAAATATTAAAACACCGCCGGGTAATATCCGATTAAGTGGAATAGACCACCTTATTTCTTACTGAGGTGTCGTAAAACGCGACTAAGGTATGTCGACCCGCCGCGTGGTATCCGGCTGAGTAGAATAAACCACCCCCATTTCTTACCGAGGTGTTGTAAAAGGCGGCTAAGGTAAGTCGACCCGTCGTGTGGTATCCGGCTGAGTAGAATAGTCCACTCCCATTTCTAACCGAGGTGTCGTAAGATGCGACTAAGGTAAGTTAACCCGCCGTGATAGGTGAGCGCGCGCAAAACAGCATTTTTTTGATTCCCGATGACAAATTAGTGTTAATAAGTGAAACTAAAACTTTGTACCTCAGCACTTGTATTTAGCACACTCCTATGTGTCCTATATGTAATAGAAATGTTTTTGGTATGTTCTCACCGATTCCTGGCTTTCCCTGGTATTCGGGTTCGGGGGAGCCCAGTAGTAACACTCCTGGGGGTTCATCGAGTCCACGAACAGCACGCCCGCTATTAACGCGTCCAGCTCGTCCAGTTTCGAAAGGTTCATGTTTACTTCCTGGTGACACAAAGAACAAAGTACGATAAAAATTAAAATGAAATAAAATTAAAGCGGGATGATCCGGCTTGAAGGACCAATTGTTACCATAGTAGGAGATATAGAGACAAATATTTAAGCGTACAACTGAGCGCATTTATTTTATTAAATATAATACGTATATTTACTTGTTAAGCTGTGATAGCCCATCGGTGAAACCGTGTGACTCTGTCGACGAGTCAAGGGTTCAAACCCGGCATACTGGCATTAAAAACAATTGTGTAATGTCGTGGCGGTGATAGAAGTTTGTGCATGTACGAAAAAGTATGTATTTGTGCATGTATCAGGTATGAAAAAGGATAGTGCACTCTAGATTTAACATTATTTTTATTTTATATTGACTTAATCGCGGATTGTAGCAAAATAATTTCATTATTGCTTATGTCGAAGTGCGTTACCTTGATGAAGTCAACTTCGAACTTGTAAGCGCCGCCGCCGGTCGCGTATATAGTGTTGACGAGCGTCGCCATGCCCTTGGAGCGGGCTAGCTGCAGGAACGCCCCCACCTCGCTGGTGGGGAAACGGATGAAGTGGAGGGTGCCGCGTCTACCGCGAATTGTCACGTTATCCATCTGAAAAAAGGGAAAATTTTTATTCTTAGCGCCTTTGGGATATGTCTGGTAAATATAATGAAATACCGGGAGACGAATCTACAAGACGTGGAAATACAAGGTTTTATGAGGAATTAGTTAATAAAGGTTTTTTCTTTGCACCTCATTCATGTAGGCCGAAATATACCATATAATAAGTATACCGTACCATACTATAAATAATATACGAACAGTCATCATTATCTTCCTGCCCGTATCCCACTCTAGGTGGGGTCGGCACAACATGTTATAAACATGCTGTCACATGATTTGGCTGCGTTTTTACGACCGGCCGCCTGCCTGACGTCAACTTACTTCTGGCCTAATTTATGACACCTCGGTAAGAAAGAGGGTGGTCTATACTACAAGACCGAATACCACACGGTGGGTCAACTTACCTAAGTCGCCTTTTACGACACCTCGGTAAGAAATGAGGTTGGTCTATTCTACTCAGCCGGATACCACACGGCGGGTCGACTTACCTTAGCCGCCTTTTACGACACCTCGGTAAGAAATGAGGGTTGTACTATTCCATTCAGCCGGATACCACACGGCGGAAATAATATACGTATAGTATATTATAGTATAGCATTACTGTTCATAGCTACGCTAAGTGTGATGTTTGGACACCAGATCCGTCCACTTGGATTGTCCGATCTTTGGATTTCTTTCCTACATTCCCAGTAACCATGAGTTCAAAGTTATCGCTGGGATTTCTGGCAATATGTCCAAAATATTGGAGAGAGTCCAAATTATTATTAACTTTTTTCTTCTAAATAAAGACCCTATGTATGGACGACTATGGAAGTATTATAATAATAAACTCTTATTCTATTTTATTTTCAGTTTAACCGTGACGCTATCCATCCTGGCTACAGCTGAAAAACAGTGTTGTGTGACAAAATTTTGTCACTCAATTCATACTGAGCTGTTTGCCATTTTCCTCTTTCTGTGCTATCCAGTATATGTATATATATTTATATATATACATATATTAGGTTCCTTAAAGTATTAAGTTATTATTTTAGTTATAAGGTATCTAATTTCGGGGACGCCTGTCGGTGCAGGGCGGGTGGTCAGCTCCTATTCCGGACTATTCCACCCAAAAGTTATAAGGTATTATATATATTATGTTTGTATTAGGTTACTCTATAAGTGTGCTGTGTATCACAGGAAGTAGAAATAAATGTTTTTTCTTTCTTTCTCTTTATTGCACGTGAAATACATAGGAAATACAAGACAAAAGGAAATAAACAGGAACGCATACAGAGTGCAAAGGCGGTGTTATCACTAAGAGTGATCTCTAACAGTATGTTAACAGACTTGGCGAATCTAAGTCACAGCTCTGGCGACTTTTGTGGCGAATGAACCGTAGTTTTTCACAGTGAAATACCACATGTAACCAAGATGCGTAACTAGTTGTTTCCGCTTGTTATCATTGATTTTACATATGAAATAATCACTTTAAATACTGTTTCTACAACAGACAAACAGCTGAGTCACCAAATGCGTTACAACTAACAAATTAACGCAATGTTGCTCAACTATTTATCATTAACAAATAAAACGAAATACCCATTATCATTTTCCGATGATTGACTTAATTCGTAAAGTATATTATTAGAATTAAAAAGATACATATCAAGATTGTGGGATAAAGAAACAAATATCACTCTATTGTGATTTTATTATATTTCGTATTTATTCCATATTAATATGATATCTCCGATTAATACGGGTCTGAGCTTTCGGCAGTTGTTAATAAATGGCCACAGGTAATTACGAATTTATTTGTTATTAGCTACAACAAACAAAACGCTTATTATTTAAAATTTCATACAAACGGTCAACTATTAATATATAGTTAATTACTAGTGCCCTTACATTATATATGTATTTATTTTAAATTCTTTATTTATATATTTACCAGTTCTCTGTCACCCATAATACAAGTATTAAGTACTTATTTTGGGGACGGATGACCGTGCGTGTAATTGTCCTATATATTTTTTAAATATCGCGGATTATAGCAATATAATATCATAATTACTTTAGATATTTTCTGGGTTTACCTGTAAATGTACATCCCGCCTTCCGGTCTTGCCATAAGCGGAGTTTCTCGTAAGATATCTCCGTATGTTCTTCAATATTTCAGTTTCCTTGTCGAGCTCCCTGCGATTGGTCTCGCGAGGTTCGAAGTACACTAACTTGGTTAGAGTACCACCGATGTCCATACCGAACCACGGCATCGCTGGAACGAGATTTAAAGTAAAGTAAAGTAACAGCCTTTTACTATCCCACTGCTGGGAATAGGCCTCCTCCTTTTGTTTTTTGGAGAAAAGAGTTGGAGCTAAGACCTACCACGCTGTTCTAATGCGGATTAAAATAATTCTTTATTCAAATTGGCTTTTACAAGCACTTATGAATCGTCAAATTTCAATTAAGCTACGACTTGTTCGGAAAGGTGCTCTTACCGAGAAGAACCAAAAAGAAACTCGGCGATCATTCTTTTCAAAATTAGGTATATATTTCAATAATGTATTTGTAAATCTTAACAAATCAAAATTTACAATATAATCTAGTGCGTAGCTGGTCGCAATTTAATACCAAGCTTTCTTATCAATAACATAGTCCTCAACAGTATAATAAACTTTATGAATAAGTGTCTTTTTAATTGCTTTTTTGAACTTATGTAACTTAAACTTGTTGTCCCCAGAATTCTCTAGAGATATACAGGTTTCTTCGCGATGTTTTCCTTCACTGAAAAGCTTGTGATAAATTGCAATTATCAATTGGACACATAAGTTTTAATAGAAAAACACATTGGTGCCGCCGGCCGGGGTTCGATCTCGTGACCCCCTCGAAAGAAAGCACAGATTTTTATTTCTTTTTTTTAGCAACGAGATTTATTTTTGATAAATTTTCAGATAATCTATTTCCAAAAGTAAAATTTTTATTTTTTAGATATCACTTACTAATTAGATTTCACTACTTTAGAATATTAGAATTAAATTGTCACTCGCAAAGCAAACACTTTTTTTCATACAAAATCAATGGTAGTCTTTAAATATTGTAATATTTATAATTCATAAAAACCGTTTAAATCTCTTGACTGTGGCAATTACAAATTACAAACCGCTATTGGGATAAGGAAAACATCGTGAAGTAACATGGATATTTTAGTAACTAAGAGAATTTTAGGGATATGTGTAATCCCAAAGTATTCTACCAATCCCTATGGGTAGCTCGTAGCTATAACCCTTCTTTCCAAATGGAGAGAAGAGATCTTTGTTCAGAAGTGGAATAGTAACAACACTTTTTTCATACAAAATCAACTTACGCTTTAAGTATTGTAATATTTATAATTCATAAAAACCATTTAAATCTCTTGACTGTGGCAATTACAAATTATAAACCGCTTTTCGATTAAGGAAAACATCGTGAAGTAACATACATAGTTCAATATCAGATATTTTCTGGAATTTGTGTTAGGATTACACAAATTCCAGAAAATCTCTTTATAAGTATCCTTCCAATCCGTATAAGTAATCTAAGCTGCAACACTTTTTTCCAAAAAAGAAGGATGGAAATTCTGACCTTCTTTGGTCAGAAGTGGGATAGTAACGGACCGTAAAAAAAGAAGCAAATAGCAGAGAATCTTACGATCGCCCCATCCGAAAACAAGAGTAAAACGTTCTATGTGTAAACATTAAAACATGTAACAATATTTTTTTGGGCGAATTTTCGTCTAATTTAAATCTAATGGGTTTGAATAGTCTAGTAATGATTACAACGTACATCGGAATTGCTACCAAAAAAACAAAGCACAATACTCAGAAATTTCTATTTCATACAAAATACATTTGTTTTAATATGTAATCTTTGTTATTCCTAGTATAAATCAAGTTTACGTATATTTATCACTTGTATAACCTTCGATTGATAAACTTTCTGTATAAGAATCAAATAAAATGTTATTTACGTCTTGAAATTCAGTAAAAAGAAATGAAATTAATTGAAGAATTAAAACATTTATTACCTTTTCTTACTTAGGATGATAATAAGTTGCGGAGAACGTAATATAATCACTGATTATATTATTAATGCTAATTCTGTTCACTATTATTACACGCTATTTATTATGAATATTATATAATTAAGATATAAAACGTGTTATTTGCTGTGTGTACGATATACTAAAGGATAAAGTGGTATTAACGTTTGCTTTGCCTGTTGGTTTTATTTTAATTTGCCGCCATTGTAGTGTGACGTCAGTTAGCGGACAGCAGAGGTCAATTGATATTATAGCAGCAAATTATGATTGCCTAGTACTTTGTTGAGTGCGAGGTTTCTTCTATATCTAATATATTTTTTCAAAATTTGAGACAAAAGTTATTATTTATTATTATTAAATCTTTAATAGAATGTATACTCATAGCAGTGAAAGCTTTATATAATAGCATGACGCAGAAGCATCGTTGAGGATGATTAATGTCGAGTACAATAGAGTAGTAGCTATACCATCGTCAGGGAACTTCTTCCTACTGTTGTATAGTTTGTTCCCTTAGTGCTCTACCATATCAGAACCTTGAGATTCCAACATCCCTACTTCCCGCTAATTACCAGTTAGTTCAGATAAGTTGATGAATGTGGATGGATTTTTAACTAGAGGGATACCGAAAATTGTTTGGATAGTGTGAAGGACATGAAGGAGTAGCGCCAGAGTTGACGAATGACAGGAGAAAATGGAAGTGAAAAACATGTTACGCCGACCCCACTTACAGAGGGATAGGAATAGGAGAATGATCATGAATAGTTGACCCGACAGACGTTATCCTGTCTTAATTATTTAAGTAAGAAAGTTTTCTTCAATTTTTCTAAAGGACTGCTTAAATTACAATATAAAGTACCTTTCACAAGAACCTTCACCTGACAATAATTAACATAACAAAAATGAATTAGCGAAAACAGTTACATCCGACCAAGCGTAATTGTTAGACGAATAGAGATTCATTTTTAAAAGCTTATATTTATCTTGCTGTATATGTATGTGAAGGTGGTATTTTGCAAGTAAAATTTGACCCACTTCCGTGGTGTCCTTGAGCTGAAATTTACATACAGTTCCTGTCCTGATGACAATGCATGTATATGACAAGAAGGGCCTGATTTTGCTGCCAAGGTTAGCTCCAAACGAGGGAACTCCTTAAAGATTAACAGTAGGGAAATGACATTTTGCTACTAGATGTTTTTGTAAAAAGCATTCATTTTTGTAAATTACTAGTTATAAGTATGTAGGTAGCACTCAAGGTACGCAAGGTTATTTACAATAATCACCACGCTTCAAACATGGGTTAGCGATAGTTTGGAACTGCAAGTTTTTGCTTGAAGCTAGTACCCATTATCGGTTATTGGCATGAATTAGGTTCAGCTGATACGAACATGAACGACACAGTCACAGTATACAGTTAAAGAGTAGCTAGTGTGTATTGTGCTTTATGTTCAGTACACATTTCCAAGCGTGTAAAAATAATTATCTCACTTGCTTTTATAACAGTCGAGGACATTGTAATTAATTAAAAAAACCTTTGAAAACAAATAATGTATAGCGTTGTTTTGCTCTATTGAAGATATTAATAAACTTAATTACCGTCTGAAAGGTCAGACGCCTAGGTTGTGACTTGTATGCATTTATTGAATACTAGCTTTTACCCGCAACTTAGTTCGCGTAAACTGTTGTCGCATGATAGATTGATAATAGATGCGCTTTTTAGTGACATCCTATTCCTGTAAAATTAACAGGATTTCTGTAGTCTTTATGTTATCCCGGTGTATAAGGAATAATTGTGCCAAATTTCATCGATATTCGACATCGAACGAAGTCGCGGATAAAAGCTAGTATTATAAATGCGAAAGTTTGTAAGTTTGTTTGTTACTCTTTCACGGCGAATCCCCTGAACTAATATCGATGAACTTTGGGACAATTATTCCCTTTAAACCGGAGTAACATATAGGCTATAGAAATCCTGTGAATTCTACAGGAATAGGATGACTTTTTTGAGAGACCCTTATCATTGTGACATATAAAAGGGAGATAGATTGATAGCCTTATTTGCTTTCTTTTTTCGTTGAAACATTTAAAGCTGATTCCCTTACTCGAGAATGACTCTATGATAATAAATGTTTCATGTAATGTCATGCTTATAATAAATAAACCCTGGTTTAATACGTACGTGGTGCATTATTGTCTGGTGGTGTGGGCGGCGTTGGTTCGGCCATTTTGATTTTCCCCTTGTTCAGCGGTGGCGCCGTGTACGGAGAACGTCTCGCTCGTTTCAATTGACTGCTTTGAATAAGAGAAAGAGATGAAAATATTTTTAAATTGTAATAACTAGTAATTTTGATACAGTGTAACTTTTTGATGTTTGGATACCAAGGTGTTAGAAAGGCGACCTCACTGACTAATTTTCGGTCGAGTTCGTAAATCGCTAACAAGTTCGAAAATGATTTAACTGATTTAAAAAAATATTTCTTTATATTCAAGCGTCATAAGGCATAATCCCTGAAATACAGTAGAAAAGGGAGAGATCCAATATCATTATTGCATTTTCATCGGTTGAGAAATATAAATAATTTATAGAATTAGGCGGTATTTTACGGAGAACCATAATACGAAAGTAATAATAAAATTATTTTGCTTATTTCTTTTATTTTGTTTATTGCATATTTTGCGGATTATATAAACAATAATAATTTAATAAAAAAAATTATTTCATTAGTCACTTTTGTCTAGAAATATAGGAAAAAAAACGAAAGTATTTAACAGATACGGGGCACACCGATTGCTGAAATTGTTTTAATGAATGTGTGCAGTGTTTGTGTAGTGTGATGGTTGGGGTTATCTTCTCGAGATCTACGTCCAGCAGTGGACTAAATAATGTCAAAGTATATTGAGGAGTCAACTACCGTTCGAGCATAAATAGTACTAGGCTATCATATACAGTGAAGAGGTTACCTGACGAGACTCCTAGTGCCGCGCTCGGGCCGGCAGGCCGCGAGGCAGCCTTCACAGCGATGCAGGCGCATCTGTGACAAAGAAATACATTTTATTTATATAATAAAAAAATAGTGTACAAAGGTCAACTTATCTCTAAGTCTATCGTGATCTCTGCCAGCTAACCTACGAAGTAAGTCAATTAAGTAATATCTAATATCTATAATAACAAAATCAAAGCTATCTAAAAATTGACTAACAACAATCGGCACTAGTATTAGTACCTGTGTGACCTAGCCTTGCTCGGTAATTTTTAAAATGATGTAAAAAAAATTGAAAAGAAAAATTGGTGGGAATTATGTAAAATTACCTAATACCCACCTGAGGGTTCGATCCTAGGTATTTTCACCTCTATAAACCGCCCTTTTCCCAACTGAACTACCATGACTTTACGTTTGATAGCGTAAAATTGTTATTGTGTTCAACGTAAATTTCAAAGAAAATTTAGAGCCTGAAAACGGGGATAAAACGACATTTTTTAAATATAAAACTTATATAGATTGATTTTCTCCCCCAAAACTCCCTACAGGCTGAATTTCAGGGGAACCGTTGGAGCCGATTCCGAGATTCCGAAAAAAAACATATATATACATACAAGATTAACTCATTTTAATATTAAAGATAAATGCAAAAGACTATATGCAAAATACTATATTCACGGCAAACTCGCTGGTTTGATAAACTTTAAACTCACTGTAGGTACTGCTAATTTAATTTGCATTTTACATGTTTCCTTCTTAAAATTTTTGTTAAATAATATCTTAAGAGCATTTTTGCTCAATTCAACTATACTTATATCTATCCTAACTTTATATTTATTTTAATGTTAATGCTTATTTATTTTTAAATTATTCTCGCTATCGTGCTGTTCCTTATGTTAACTTCAGATTATCTTTTCATATGCGATAAAGACTTATATTGTTGTCTTATGTAGGATTAAACCTGCTGCTTACTAGTTGCTAGTTTTTATTTACATTTTTTTAAAATTTACTTTTTAATAATCCGTGGCGTTATATACAAGAGACCCACACCTATCTCAGTCCCGTACTCGTCCTAACTCGGCACTCTTGTATCCCGCAAGCGAGGTCAGAGTTAAACGGTTAGACTACAATAGTAAGTCTTTTACCCAGAAAAACTTTTCCAGGCTAGGTTCACATCAAATAGAGGCTAAACCAAAATCGCAGTCCTAAAGCGTTATAGACTTAAAATATTCGTAGTCTAGCCTGCATTATTCAATGAGTTAACCTTTAGATATTTATTTGTATATAAATTCGAGGCCGTGGGCGCAAAAACATGTGTAACGTTCATACTTGTTAATAATCCTGCATAATAATAATGAATGTGTAAACAAGTCATACATATAAAAACAAGTCTCAAATTTTGTCAAAGCAAAGTTTTGAGACTTCAGCATAGGGTTTTGGGGGGGAATTTGTATATATGTATATATATACCGATAGCCAGTTTGGCATATATATATAGTACTACTTATATATATAGAATATAGAAAAAAAAAATTTAAAACAAATTAAATACTCGAACCCAAAACAACCTTACCTTGAAAATCTTACGACGCTATGTGAAAATTAGTACTAAATAAACGGCGATGTAACTTTGTAAAAACGTAAAACGAAAAGACGCAAAGCCAGGTATTGGTGTATAGTTCTTTATAGATATTGTTTGTTACATAAGCATTACAAACATACTAAGCGCCCAAAGCACGTCGCATATTGTGACGAAAATCTTTTTGTATTCCGTATCAAAAGTTGTAGTGTCGAATTGATAAAAACAAAAGCCACCTTTATTAGATAGACTAGCTTTTACCCCATAACTTCATTCACGTGGACTGTAGTATTGGAATAAACAGTACCTTCTGTCACTCTCAAACTCTGCAAATATCTCCATCACAAAAATCAGTGCCATCCGGGAAGACTGAGAGAGATTTATCGTTTTCTCAAGACCATAGTTTAATTATCTGTAGTCATTAGCCCGTATGACTTACATTAAATATATTTTAAAATAGTTCAGTTAAATTAATTCTATAAACCAAAACCGAAATATATAAAAACTTTTTTGAAATAACTTTTTTGTCATAGAGCAAACAGCGTAATATAGAACTTATTTTTTTAATTGACTAAGGAAACCTAATAAATATATCTAATATTGATAATAGACGGCGTTTCTCACTCTACCGCTTTTCCAGTAGAAAACAGGATTTTTATAGCCCGTATGAATATAAGCATTACTTTAAAGGTTCAGCGGATTAGCCGTGAAAACGTAACAGACAGACAGACAGACAGACAGAATGACTTTCGCGCTTATTATATTAGTATGGATGCTCGTCGGTGCAAGACTTGTATAATATAACATTTTATAAAATTTCCTATCAGGTCATGTTGTCCTGGTACTTGAGAAGTTATTACAAAATAATTTATTCTGACCTCGGAATAAAAAAAAGGAAGTTGTAAATAAAATAATCGAGATTTTTTGCGGCTTAGTATTTGGCCAAAAACTAACAGAACTGCTGACAAAACGGACTTATTTGACATGTAACTGATATGTAGCCGACTGCTATTATAAGCATCTCGAATTCGTGCGTGGTGTTCGATTTTATTTTACACAGTGTGTAGTCCTCGATACAAAGTTGTTCTGATTTAAATCGACTTTATATTGGGATATTGACAGCTTTTTTGCATCAAAACTTATAATTTGATATAGATGTATACATACCATGCAATTTCAGATTAAATTCTTCTTTCTTTCTTCTGATCGACTACAATTGCTGGACTGGTTTATTAGTGGATCTTTAACAACTAAATCAATCATAGGCAATGACTACACGTCCATGAGCCTTTTTTGTGTCAGGAAAACCCATTATGGGTCATCACCGCCTGACGGGGCCGTGCGGTGGGTATGTTCAACTCGCATCGATTTAAACCTGACAGTGCTCCGGCACTCTGTTAGTGGCGGGGACAGGGTAACGTTATAAACATAGTCCCCCATCTCTGCTAGCAGCCCCTCTATACCCCGAAGAGCGCCTACTCCGGGTCGGGGCGTTTCTAAACAGTGACCCCTGTCTCCAGTAATCGATGCATCGGGAGCACCAGGTGCATCACCCGCCTCGGGGACCTAACTCCAGCGAGAGTCCAATAAACTCCGTTCGGATCTTTCGGAGGTGTCCCCATTAGGGCGGCATGCGACGGACTTAGTCGAGTCGCTTGCGCTCCGCTCGTAAACGTGCATGAGCTTGCAATACCTGACAGTAAATAATGTGCCTAAGACATTCAAAAACTGCCTTGAAAACGACCTCACTGTCTGTATATGAACATTTATTACCGACAGCTACGAAACGAATATGAAAACAAACTATTTTCTGTGCGAAAAATTAAACTATAATGAAGATTTTATTATAACAATAAAAATCAAGACTCAAGAATTTTTAAATCAATAAGAATTATTTATATATAAATATTAAAATTTCAACAAAATTTCAGATTCATTGGCTATATTTAGCACTACGCCGTGTGGTATCCGGCTGAATAGAATAGTACCACCCTCTTTTCTTACCGAGGTGTCGTAAAAGGCGACTAAGGTAAGTTGACGTCACGGAGGCGGCCGGTCGTAAAATACGTAGTCAAATCAAGTGACCACATGTTTGTAACATGTTGTGCCGACCCCACTTAGAGCGGGACAAGGGCCTGAAGATGATAGCTATATTTAGCACTAGCTGTGTCAGCTTTGCTATGGAAATCAATGTGTCACAACTTTTTCACGAATTGAAATTTTGAACATAAAAGTGGTTATCGTGAGTTAATTAAAGAGATTTTTGTATAACTTTCACCGTTTTCTTAGCACACGCAAGGAAAGCTTTAAATTTTGCCGTTTACGCAATATTTTTAATTGTTGCTGATCTCCTTCATCTCAGCGTGATATTATATAGTCTTAGCCTTCCTCGATAAATTCTTTATCTTACACTCAGAGAATTTATCAAATCGGTCCAGTAGTTCCTGAGACTAGCGCGTTCAAAATCAAACAAACTCTTTAGTTTTATATATTAGATATAGATTAAAATCAAAAGTATTAAAGAATTAGTGATAAAAAAAGTGTTTCATTCTAAATGCCCAACGGCATTTGACATCGGAACGAATACAATAATGTATTGTTTGTGAATAACTTATATGAATATATTCAGAGGTAGATTGTTTAACCACATTTAAATGTATCCAGGTAACCGCAGCCTCGTAAAAAACTTTTGTCTCTATTAATTATCAAGGCAATTTTTGGTAACCCGCCGTGTGGAATCCGGCTGAGTAGAAGACACCCTCATTTCTTACCGAGGTGTCGTAAAAGGCGACTACGGTAATTTGACGTTAGGTAGGCGGCCGGTCGTAAAATACCTAGCCAAATCATGAACCAATCCACATATGGCACATATGGGATCATGCTTATAACATGTTGTTCCGACCCACTTAGAGTGGGATAAGGGTAATAGAATAATGATGTTTTTGGTAACCTTTAAAAACTTACACTAATACTACGCGAGATTTCTTCTTTCATCCCTATTAGAGGTTTAGGAAGAAACTCTCCTTCGCTCGTTTTTAGTATATTATTTTCACCTCGCGTTTCGCATAGAGAGAGACGTGTCACCAATCGTTTCGTATGAGTGAAATTTATATGCCAAATTGTATATATTACAGTGAAAAATTATCACAACCTCGCGTGCGTCATCTCAAATCTAAGAACTAAACTGAAATTCATCAGAATAAATTAAGGAAAAAATAAAAGAATGAGCAAATTTCTAAACAGAATTTCGTGACAAAACTCCCGTCAACTAAATAGTCATTACAACTCCAAGCGCCTCAATACTTATTCATCATCATCATTTTCCTGCCCTTATCCCACTCTAAGTGGGGTCGGCACAACATGTTATAAACATGTTGTCACATGATTTGGCTACGTATTTTACGACCAGCCGCCTGCCTGACGTCAACTTATCTTAGTCGTATTTTCGACACCTCGATAAGAAAGAGGGTGGTCTAATCTACTTAACCGGAAACCACACCGTGAGTCAACTTACCTTAGTCGCCTTTTACGACACCTCGGTAAGAGACGAGGGTGGTCTTTTCTACTCAGCCGGATACCACACGGCGGGTCGACTTACCTTAGTCGCCTTTTACGACACCTCGGTAAGAAAAGAGGGTGGTACTATTTATTCTATTCAGCCGGATACCACACGGTGGTGGAGCCTCAGTACTTCTTATCAGTTTAAATAATCTAGTAGTCAATGTTCAGATTTAAAACGTAAAAAACCCCTAGTGGTTTTCAAGCGCTGCCCAGTAGAGTTGTAGCCGAGTTTAATCATAGACTAGCAATCGCCGGCAGCTCCGCCCCCGTGCATAGATTAAAACCGTAATATTTGACAACCATAAAAATGGTTAAAGTGCTTAAAACCTTAACCTTATAAGCTAGACATATGCTGTCGCGGACTTTTATTTAGAACTTTTAAAGTAGAACAATTTTGTGATACATGATTTTTGAATAATTATCACCATTTACTAAGCGCACGCAAGGAAAGCTTTAAATTATGCCGTTTTCGTAATATTTTTTATACTCCTCTTCTATTCATCATAGCGTTATATTATATAGCCCATAGCCTTCCTCAATAAATGGACTATCGTAGACCAAACAAACAAACTAGTCAGCTTTAGATATTAGTATATATTACAGAGATTCTTATCGTTTTTTTTTACATTTCTGGATTTAACACAGTAACGCTATCTAATATTAAATATTAATGGTATTAAATAAAGAATGCGTTCTATACATTTAAGCCACTTTATATCCGTTAATCAGTGGCCACCAATTGTTGTATGACGAATGCTAAGAATTTACGCGTTATCTGTCAAGTGGGGTTTGACCCCTATATGGAGTGTTCTATAACCAATGTCAGTTGCAAATAGCCGTATTATACCGAGGTGATCTGGACTGGAAAGTACCTATTTTACATTTTATATAGTAGCATAGATATATCGTGTTTGTAATTGGAAATATTGAAAAAGAAAAGAATCGGTTAAGACTTTTAAATTTATTATATTGTAATCACTACATTGTATTTAACAAAGTCGCTTTCCCTGTCTGTCCCTATATCCCTATGTATGCTTAAATCTTTAAAACTACGCAACGGATTTTGATGCAGTTTTTTTTACTAGATAAATAGAGAATAAAATGCTGTGAGGAGGTCGCACTTCGCCCTATGGCACTTCGAATTTAGCAGCTCTATATCGCTCTTTCAAGAGTAATCTCTAAAGAAAACATGTTTGTATTGTCTAATAACAAGAAAGGTGTGAAAGTTATATATAAAGTCATTCTGTAATTAATTGTAAAAATACATAAGGAAAAATGTAAAAAGTAAATATGTAGTATATTAATTTAGATATTAGATATAGCAGGAAATCTTCTTGGTATAGGGAGAGGGGAAATGTTTTACTCCAAATTAATTTAGTAAGTAATTTAATACTTATGTTATGGGTGAGAGACAACTGGTGAATATATAAATATATAATCTATACTAATATATAAAGCTGAAGATATAAGCTTTGTTTGTTGAGACGCGCTAATCTCAGGAACTACTACAAAAATTATTTCAGTGTAACATAGTCCATTTATTGACGAAGGCTATAGGCTATATCACGCTAAGATGAATAGGAGAGGAGCAGCAATAAAAAATACTACGTAACCGGGAAAATTTAAAGCTTTCCTTGCGTGGGCTGAGTAAACGGTAATAGTTATTCAAAAAATAATGTATCACAAAATTGTTCCCCTCTAAAAGTTCTAAATTAAATTCCGGGTTAGCATATGTTAAGGTTGACCCAATTTAACCATTTTTATGGTTATCAAAATACTATATTACGGTTTTAATCTTTCAAACATACTTAAATACAAATATACAACCAGACTCGAAGAACTAACAAATTCTTTTATAGAAAATGTTGGCCCTCGGCGGGAATCGAACCCGCGAGTCAGTCTATTCTAGGATTATCAGGCCCTATGACAGGTCCACTTCTGACATTTCTTCTGATATTTCTTAGTAATTATTTTGTTAAACCAGCTACGCTCTACTAAGCAATGTATTGGATTCATAGAGTAATTATACTAGACCATTGGGTGCCATCAGCAACAAATTATAAGTGAGGGAAGATAAAACTCATATATTTCATCATCCTCCTACCCTTATCCCACTCTAAGTGGGGTCGGCACGACATGTTACAAACATGTTGTCACTTGATTTGACTACGTATTTTACGACCGGCCGCCTGCGTGACGTCAATTTACCTTAGTAGTATTTTACGACACCTCGGTAAGATATGAAGTGGTCTATTCTACTCAGCCGGATACCACAGGGCGGGTCGATTTACCTTAGTCGCATTTTACGACACGTCGGTAAGAAAGTAATATATATGTTTATAAAATGTTTCTTTTTTAAATTTTAAACATTAGTAAGCCGAAACAATACTTATGACGAACACATCGAAAAACGTTCATTTGATTATGTTACTTTGGACTTTGTAACTTCAAATAAACACATGATTTAAGTATTTCGCGCTGCAAACGTTGATTTTATGACATCGAGGTAATGAATATAATTAAAATTCCACATCATAATCTTTAATATTTAAATGAGTTAATACTCGGAAACGGCAACAACGATTTTCATGAAATTCAGCATGTAGGGGGTTGAGGGAGGTAAAAATCGATCTAGCTAGGTTTCATTAATAAAAAATCTCCTTTGATTCCTGTTTTAGGGGATTGAAGAAATGGTAAAATGTAGTATTGAATTCAAATTATATTTTAGCTGTCAAACGTAATGCTGTGATAGTCCAAAGGTTAACAGACATACCAAATACACCATACTGCAGTATTAAATATAATATTAAATGTATTATATGTTGATTAAAAATATTAACAATCAGTTAGGTAAATATATATTTATCATTCTACATTTTTACTTATGGTTTTTGTTATCAGTTAGATTTTCTTTTACTGCATATTATAGAAATAACTTTATAACGTTTTACCTTATAAATACATTTGAACATGCCTATATGTATATAAAGCTTAGACCGAATTACTTTTTGGAGAGGATGAGGGGTTCAAATCCGTATAAATATTGATTTATACAGACACACACTTTACCGAGTTCTCCAGATAACATAAGATTTGGGTTAATCTTTTTAACTCTTACAGCGTAACGGGCGAGCACACAAGCATAGACGAAAGTGCAAAACGCGGAGTACAATTTATTCAAGGAGGTTTAATATAAAATGATTTTGCACATAGTAATTTAGGTACTAGCGTATGGGGTTTAAGTGTTTATCGTGGTCTAATGGTGTGATTGGGTTAAAACTGTCAAATCTGCACTGTTTTGGTTGTATATTAAATACTGGCTATAAGTTAATTTTTGTTTCCTTTAATGGCAGTGTTATTCAAAGAAAAAACAGTTTAAAGTTTTTGTATCGTATTTGTAATATTGATAACACGTGAATCATACTTTTGTTTATTTTTATAATTATACAATGTCTAATTTTATTAACAATTCACGTTCAACTTCAATAAAAAATTTGAATATAATATTCATACATATGGAATATAATAAATTAGCGCTGTTTATTTAAAAAATTCAGTAATCAAGAATTATTTCGTTATTATGTATATTTGAATACAAGGTGAAATATATTGCAAAACATAGAGTTTCGACTAATTTAATTGCAAATTTAGACAGAAATTTCGAGAAATCCTGTAATGATTTTAAGGTGCTTTCGAATTAAAAAAAAAACTCCCGTGCTTGCGAAACGAAGGAACTATGTCCACCAAAGACGCTACTTTATTTTAAGGATTGCATAAGACAATTATATTTTATATAATTTTTATTTAGGGCGCTTATATTTCTCGTGTAACTCATAGAAATTGTGTATAGTCTTCTCATATTTCTCGAATAACTTCAAGAAGCGTAAATATTAGGAACATCCGATTCAATTGTTTTTTTTTTAATTAGCATACAAGTCGTTAACAAAACCAAAGGTTACACCGGTTTAATATACGAAAACGAACCACAATAATACGCGCTCTAATAATTAGACTATTGCACCTTGGCTAGGTACTTACGTGGTGTATTGTGATAACTCCTGTTTTTTCCGTCATATCACAAAATTATTCACAATATATTATACTAATATCACAGGTTGAATAAATAATAAAATATTTAAATATTAAACCATAACTAGTCGTCGTCAATGTCCGATATCATGTACCGACCAACGTCCAGCAAATTCACAACTACGTAATCGAATATTTTGTAAAGGAATAAATTATAATATATAATCAAAGCCGATAGTTCGATCAGTATGCGAACGTCGATGAGAAACATTGAGGCTGTCGTGAACGTCCACGTGCGACAGCGGTCGCGCACCGAATGCGGTTTTAATGTTCTTATTTCAAATATGTATGCGCTCGCGCATGAATTGATAACGAAAGCGGAATCCGATGAACACATGTTACTCATGTAACGCCATTCGACAGTAGTATAGCGGGTTAATGATAACTCTTATCACTTTATAAATAACGCACTATCGATAAGAGCTCTATCTTCGTTGCATCCTGATTGGCTAAAGCGGAAGACTAGATTATAGTAGTATCAAAGACTCGCTGCCCGCAGGGTTATATCTTATTACAGTACAATATCCATGGAACATAATTCATGCAAACTTTATACAGGGGGTTTTTATAACAGTTTTTCTCAAACTCGTCTATATTAAAGTCTACAATTAATTAGTGGAGTACCGGTCTGTGGCGTTTATAGCAATTAAATAAAAATAAAAAAACTAATAATTATCATGTAAAATAATATGAAGTAAATCAGTATATTTAGTATTAGCGAACAGTTTAACTTTGATTTAATAAAAAAAAAAACAAATATAATAAGTTATTAAGCCAAAAAATATAATACGTAACAATATTTCAAACTTAACATTTAATAACGTTAATCTTTGATAATATACAATGGCAACATTAAATTTAATGTACAGTTGTGATAGAGTATCGAATTCAGAAAATTCGAATCTTTTTTAAAAATATTTTATGGCAACTGCTGTAATGGTAAATACATGTCTTTGTTTATTTTATGAAATTTTTTAAACTGTTTATTAAATAAGGCTTAGGACACGATTTATGCATCTCTTATATTTCATTCCGTCGTAAGGACAACTCAGTTTTTGTTAACATTAATTTTAGTCAAACACTCATGTTTGCAAAAATACTGAACTTGATTAAAAGCTTATATGATAGGAGACGTTATCATTTTATTATATGATACCATACTCTTTCTATCTTCCATATTAAAATTAGTGTTTAGGCGATTATATATCGTATTAAGTAGCTTGGTGAAGGCCCCGGGTGGACTCGTAACTAGTCGGGCTAACCCGATAGAATTAAACATGAGTATAGCCAGTTTCTATATATAGGTAAACAATACGTTTAGAACTTTAAAGGCAAAGTAGCTTAACCTGAATATTTATTAAAGCTAGGTGAGAAAGCTAGAGCTAAGCTAGAGCATGAAAGGTGGAGGATGAAATTAGAGATTATTATAAAAATTCTAGTTTTTTTTTGTAAAAACAGTACGTAATTCATTTGTGGGTTTGGGTATAAGATTCTATAATAAAATTCCGCACTCAATTTTAGCTTTGCCAGTACACCAGCTTAAAAACACTATTAAGAAAAGGCTAATAATAAAGAAAGCCTATTATACTATTAAGGATTACTTAGATGATGAGAATGCGTAGACGTAGCTACTCTTGGACCCTGTACAAGACAATACTGACTAAATGTAACGAGTGATAAGATTATATTTTTAAAAGAGCAACCGCCGGCTCTTCTCGATAGGAACAGCCTTCGAACCGGCAGTGGAGTTGACGATTCAAAAGCACTTGTTAATAAGTTTATTTGAATAAAGGATATTTTGGATTTAAATTTAAAAATATATTAAAATTTTGAAAATTTCCAAAAATAAATTCAATTCCAAATAAATTTCCAAATTTTGTTA
The DNA here is from genome assembly GCA_029227775.1 of Morpho helenor. Taxonomy (NCBI): domain Eukaryota; kingdom Metazoa; phylum Arthropoda; class Insecta; order Lepidoptera; family Nymphalidae; genus Morpho; species Morpho helenor. The sequence goes on from JARGCU010000011.1 coordinate 9,136,255, forward strand.
TAACATTATATTGTAAAACTTTTCCCCTAGACTTAAGTTAACTTAACTAGACTGAAAACCCTCTAAATTTCATTAAAGATGATTGAACGTACAATAATATTTACATACACGGACACACCTCCAAATAAATTCAATTAACAATATTATCGGAGCCGCACTAATTCCTACGGTACGTGATATGGTTATTGGATGTATGTAAATAATACTGATAACAGCAATAAGTTGAAATGATAAGGTTACTTGTTTATCCCAGAAAATACGGTACAAATCAATATTACTGTTTTTATTTTTGATTATTTCTCCCATATTTTAATTGTTAAAGTAGACTAGTTTGTTTTTTTTATTTTATTTCTTATAATAACTCTTTTTTTCTTCTTCCTTTTACTATTTTTTTGTATTTGGTTTAGTGAGCAGAAAGTTATTTAGCTTTTTATTTAATTATACATGTTGAGTTAGCCTTTAAGTGATATATATAATAGAAAACTATAATTTAGAAATTTATATAAGTTTTAAATAAACCATATTGTATATCACGTTGGCTTCCTAATAAATAAATATGAAAAAATACTTCATTTTGAAAAAGCTGTTTGTCTCTACGTAATCGATTTTCTTAAAGACTACTGAACGACCGTTTGCACGGTTTTTACTAAAAGTTCTTCCGGAACTTTAATAGCAAATCTTCCGGATAAAAGGTTGAGTTGAGTTTGAGGAATTAAGCTTTTATGTAAATTGTGTTAAAGAGGTCGCGCAGTTATAAAAAAAAAACTCGCCCGTTGCTAGCTAGCTTTAGTCGCGTGCGCCACCAAAAGAATATTAGCTCCGCAAGCAAGCGCTCTTTCCATAACACGTCACCGTAATTCGACTTTGGTAGCGAGTGGACGTAATAGGCACATCCACTTGCTGAACACTAAATGTTGTATGCGTTGTTTTTGTCTAGGTAGGTATTCTTAGGTAGGTATTTTTTTCTATAATTACATTTTGGTTTACTTTATATTTTTAACTGAGGATAAAATAAAGGGATTTACGCGGGAAAAACTGAGACACTGATTTCCACACGGGCGAAGCACATTTGAGTTTTTAATGTGATTTTATACTCCTTTGATAATCCCACTTCTGATATTACAAATTGACATTGACTGTATATGATTCTGACATAAATAATAAATATATGGGACACTTACACACACGGTCGTCCGTCCCCAAAGTAAGTAACTTAATACTTGTGTTATGGGTGACAGACAACTGGTGAATAAATACTTATATATTTTTTAAATACATACTTAAATACAAATATACACCTAGGCTCAAAGACCAACAAATGCATTTATAGAAAATGTTAGCCCTCGGCGGGAATCGAAGCCGCGACCTTCGGAGCTGAAGGCAGGGTCACTACCCACTGCTCCAACGGGCCAGTCAATTATAATACGAATGTCTGAATTAGCTTGAGTAATATTGTTAAAGTTTTGGACATGTAAAACAGTTATCGCTATATTTCTAATGATTTATAAATATACTTCCTTATAAATCACAAGTAGTAATCAGTTTATCACAATCAGACAGAAGATAGACAGATGCGGCGAAAAATATGGTTTTATAATATGGTAATGATTTCAAGTATAAAATTCTACGTGCACTGTCGGTACTAGGTAGTACATTATAGGTACTACTTGTGACTTCTCCCGCGTGGAAATCTTGGTTACAAAGTTTTTTGGTGTTTTATTTAAATCCTGATCCCGTGGGAATTTTCTAATAATAATAGCTCATATGTTGCTCCACAAACTATATTGCAGTGAAAGTCCCAAAGCCGTTTAGCGTTCCAGATAATGCACTATGGACCAAAACCTTCCTTAAATTGAATAAAAACTGTTCATGAAAAAACTATATCATACATACAGACGTTTGTGGACTTTATAATTAATAAGGATTAATAAGGATAATATTTTATCACTAAACAGTATTTACCTTAATGCCAGAAAATTAAGTATCCACGTCATACCTGACGTATTGGTTTACATTTGATGTAATGGGAAAAATTAATATAATTGTGATTAATTACTACGTTACGTAAATACTTCAACATTGTTGCTAATGGGATATTTGGTGTGGGATTTAACGTGTTCTCTATGATATTTTTTTTTATAGGTAACGAGCTGTGACCGCAGTTTGCGTATTAAAATACTTAAAGTACATACTAAGTTTTTTTCCTGTTCTAAAAGCGTATATAGGTTTTTTATCGTATATGTCTGGCATTTAAGCTTCAATTCTACCAAATACAACATCGCTTAGCGGATTACATAAATACAGACAGATTTAAACTTTAAGAATGGGATAAGGACAAGAAAACGATGATTATCTTAATATAAAACACTCTTGAAGAAAAATACAGTATAATAAAAAAGGACACTAATAAATGTTTAAAAAATTAAATAATAAAAGAAGAAAAACATTCTATCACTGCTACTAGTTTACCATTAATAAATACTACTAATATTATAAATGCGAAAGTTTGTGAATATGGATGTATGTTTGTTACTCTTTCACGGCGAATCCGCTAAACTAATCCGCTGAAATTTTGCACAATTATTCCTTATACACCGGAATAACATAAAAGCTATAGAAATCCTGTTTATCCTGGAGTAGGATGACATTGAAAGCAACATCCATTATCGACCTGGATACACGACAACAGTTCACGCGAAGTCGCGGGTTAAATCTAGTAGTATTATAAATATGCAATATTTAGTTATATAACTAATGTCAACAAAAGAACTAAGCATAGTGCAATATTTAATAACAATCTATATTAATAGTCAAGATTATTATAGGGTTAAAGCATATCTGTAGATAAATAAAAGTCGAAGCGTGTATAGATTAAGAACTGTGTTTACGGAAAGTCATACATAATCTGTAATGTTATTGGCGAAAGGTCTAGAGTTCGTTATTACGCAACTCTTATAACCAATTCTTTATCTCTATTGATTTATTATCTGTAATAAGCTTATTATTATAACATTTTTGTCAACACTATTACTAAACTGACATGTAAAAAACGTAATTCTACTGTATAAAAACATTAGGTAGTGGTAGTTGACAAAATATTATATCTAATGATCAACCAAGTTTGCTAGCTTGTTTTTTATTAGAAGATTTCGTTTTAAATATTTTAAACGAACATAATTGTTTTTTTTATTTTAGCAGTTGATTGACATATATTTTAATTTTATATCTTACATACTAAAAATATAAGTAATAAATATAAAAATAGATCTCTTTTTTAGATTAAGGATCAGAATGTATCTCAATATCTACAATTAATTCCTTATAATTTCTGTTTATAAAACACTTGAAAGACCTGTGTCCAATAGCATATATTATCACTTGAAAAAAAAATATTTATGGTTTTTGTTTCATGGTAAAATAATACCTTACCAGAGAAGGTATAAAAATGCTATTTACAATTTTTTGATTCTTAAGTTACATCACTTAATTTCAGAATATTTGGCATTGACTAGTATGTTATATGATAAAGGAATGATAGGTTAGTACATACATATTTCAAAAAAGGAAGGATTGTGACTCCATATATGTTCAATCTTGGGTACTTGGAAAGTGGAATACCTGGAAATTGGTTTATAAGAAAGAAAGTTGGAAAGTTTAAGTCACTATATTTTTTTACACTCTCCTAATACCCCTCTAAAACCCCTAAAACCACTACAACCCCTAACCGATGATAGCTCGAGATATGATCATAGCTCAGAGCAATAAAAAGTACTAGGGCTGCAGTCAAATAAGGAGATAATTGTATGCCACCTCTTTAACTCTCAAATTAAACAAGCACAGATATAATATAGAAGAAAATCAGAACTGAAGTTGGAGTATAGACAAACACTTACCTAACAGCATCCCTGTGCTAGTCTTGTCTTCGAGAGAATGGACACGCACATTACTCGTGCCCACGTCACCTATAACCCATGCTTCAGCTGAAAGAAAGGCATTACCTCATTCATCATTCTCCTGCCCTTATCTCACTGTAAGTGGGGTCTACACAACAAGTTATTAAACATTAAGCGGTGGTAGAGAAATGGTTAGAGTAACAAACTTGTGGTCAAGAGGTTGTGGGTTCAAAAACCCACCATTATAATACCAATGTGAACCCACTCCTAACACAAGCATTTAGCTTAGCTGGAGGTGTTAAAAAGTTTAAGTAATTTTCTAAGTTTTCTAGTAATTTGTAATCCAAGTTACTAGTAGTGTTTTATGAAAAAAAAATTACACTAGGCTAGATATTTTATGACCTAGCCGACTGACATCAACTTGAACTTGAAAACCGTCAACTTACCTAAGTCGCCTTTTACGACATCTCGGTAAGAAATGAGGGTGGTCTATTCTACTCAACCAGATACAAGATATTATCTCATTCTGAACAAATATCATATATATAATACATATTTTGCGATAACAAAGGATTTTAGTGCAGTAAACAAATGGAACAAAAAATTTATAACTTCTTATCGTTATCAGATTCGCATTCGATTTAATGCCTATAATACTCAGACTTGATTGCACCTTAGCTTTATAATATATGTAAAACACAATATCATGAATTACCATAATCTGGGTTTAACGCATAAAAAAAGAATATAGAGATAACCGGTTTAGATGACAGAATTAGTTCTTTTTTGTGTACATTTTCATAGATTGAGTAGTGGGAAACAAAACACCAAAAATTTTGTGCGATCGTACTTCTTCGTCGATCGTATTCTATTTATTAGTAGAACTACGAATAAGTGAATAGTTTCAAGTCGGTAAGGTGAAGTAATAACCTAAATTATGTACCGGTACTGCAAGTTTGTTGTAATTGCACAGTTCTGCGTAAATGATCAAGAAAAGTGGGACGTTAAATTTCCGTCGCAACCTACTAAAATATTGCGTTTAGTTACATCGTCTTATTTCAGAAATAACTATGACACTCTTTACTTACTTACTATTAGTAGTTTTCAAGGAGTACTGGGACAATAAATCTGAATTATACACAGCTAAATTAAAGAGAAATTAAAAAAAAATTGATATACCGTGACGTACAAAGAGTCACCGAACGGTTCTATCAAAGACAATATCATAGATTATTAACTATAAAATAGATGGTTGAGATTCATACATTGGCGCGAGCCTATTTTCGGTGGTATGGGGGGTGCAGAGTAGCACTATAGCTACTTACATTCTCATTCATAAAAAACTATCTGCCTCTCACCCGTTTCATTCATAAAAACGGATTTAGTCTCAGCTCTGACTCTTTCTCACATATGGAGTAGTAATATATATAACGTATGACGTAAAATCGTAGTAAAATTAGTGATGTACTTGGTGCGCTAAAACCGTAACTAGTGATGTCAAAGTTTTATCGATTCGCATTTTACTCTTACCGATTATTTGGATAACCGGTTTTCCTGTAACATATTAATAATGATTTTTAGATTTTAATAAAACAAAATATTTAAGGAAATTCTTTAATAGACTTTTACTGTAATAAAAAAATTTATATTCAACAGCCGTTTTACATTTCTATGTGCATGCTTTTTTAAAAAAAAAGTTTTTTCCTAAACACGCTAAAAGTGCAACTTCAAAAATGATTACTATTTTTAAATAGGAAACAGAATCGGCGATCATGTATCTTGAAAATATAGGAATTGTAATTTAAATTATTATATATTATTATTAAATATAATTAATTATAAGTATTCACTCGAAAACAAATTTACAAGATTAGTATTTGAAACAATAGATGCTTTCGTTTTTACCGTTTTAGTATTTAGGAAAAAACATTATACTTAAAAGGAGTATACTTGATGGTAAATTATAAATATTAGTCTTTTTTAGATATATTGGTAGTATTTTTATAGAATATTAGTGCTTTTTATCTCTAAGTATAATATTTTCCATCAAACCAGTTAACACTTCGGATTTATACATATTTATACATACATCAGTAGCCAAAAGCGACTGGGAAAAGAATTAAGGTTTTACATGTATTGCAGGTGCCAAATACCGGCTCTTTGCCAACCGCAACACATTACCATTACAAAAAAAAAATGTAAAAATTAATGGATTGAATGAAATTAATGGATTAATTTTACAGGAGGGCAGTCCGACAGCTGGCCTCGTGACTCCACGAGCTACGCTGGTCTGGCCTCGCTGCTGCCAATGGAGACGTGCCGCCGCCCCTCACCCCAGGCCGGCCCATCCGGCTATGCCGCAGCTGCTGTCGCTCCGCCGTCGCCTCGAGCGCTCGAACAGCGCCAGGCCGAACAGTAGCGTCAACCACCAGGACCTCTGTAATTTGAGAAAATGCATTTGAGGTAACTAATACTCAAGTGAAGTCTGAATTTATGAAGCTAAGTTAGATTCCCGTTATTTCAGCCACTGATGTAAGCGTGCACTCAAACATCAGTAGCCAAAAGCGACTGGGAAAAGAATTAAGGTTTTACATGTATTGCAGGTGCCAAATACCGGCTCTTTGCCAACCGCAACACATTACCATTACAAAAAAAAAATGTAAAAATTAATGGTATCAGATATTAATGAATTTATTGCAACAACAGTAGCAGTGCCTTGACCAGACACAGTTACTCAGACAAAAAATCTAGTTGAAATGTGCATAACTAAATGGGATAGTATGTTAAAGTATCTTGAACAAATAACTTTCTGTTAAATAATTAAAGTATGTCTGTAATCCATATTGTCTGTCGCAGAAAGAATAAAAACTATTCAGAAATAACCACCTAAAACATAGAATATAACTGATATTGGGTATGACATATGATATACAACACTTCAATAAAGCATACACAATAAATATTACTATAGAAGGAAAAGTTTTATTTTTATTATTTTAGTTTTATTTTTACTTATATTTTAAAATTAAAAAATAAAACTTCCCTATATTATCACAGTTCAATAAAAACACTAAGGATATACTATAATGCTATATGCTTCGAGGTCCCTGCTTTAATAAATGTATATATAAATTGAAACACACTAGCTTAAATTGTACTATATATTATAGAAAAAGAATATAGCACGAAAAATACTATATTTTTATCGCTAATTGCAATTGTCGTGCTTTTTTTAATTAACTGTGAATGGAACGCACCCGCAGCCCTGCATAGGGAATGTAGGAACGAAACTCATTCATGTATTTACGGGGCTTAGTTAGTTAGTAGCTCTAACTCCGTGTCATTATCCAGCGAAAAGTAATAAAAAATAATCATGGAAAAATAAATAATTATTGAAAATAGATGTGTCCTATTTTTTTTCCTGAATTTCCTAAAAGTACTATATTTTTTTTTATTTAAAAAGAAAAATAGTATTTTTCTTCAAAAAAAAGGTGGCAACCCTAATCGCGCCCTTTTTGATTAAATAGGGGCAACACTGTGCCGTTATTGTTTCCGGTGGAGTCTTACTATATATACCGATAAAACGTTTCAGTGACATTCAGTCCTTGTTCGTCATTCAAGAGAAGTGCATCTCGGAACGGGAATTGTGGTATTCCTATTATATCGTGTTACTGTATATAGTGTGCGTTAACAAGAAGTTTATGGAATTGTCTAATTTTAATTAAAAATCATTTGTTGGTTTATATATTTTTGCGTAAGTAAAAAGTGATTACAGTTATATATTACGTATAACGAACGTTTCAGGTGAGTCAGTACGTTTCAATTTTCTTCGTATTAAATAGTGCAAAAGTATAGTTTATTTGTTATTAAGTTTTGGATAACTACTCACATTTTATCCGAGAATGTTTGTTGAAATTCAAACATTTGAGTTGTTGAGTTTGTGATAGTGAATGTATATAGTGCTTGTGTATGGTGGTGGCGGTGGTGGAGGTTTGTGCATGTGTTTTTTACGAATCCTGCATGTATCAGGTATGATAACCAATTGTCCACTCTACATTTAGCATTATATACATTTTCTATTTTACTTCATCGCCGATTATAGCAAAATAATTTTATTATTACTTTTGCATAATTACTCTGTTTTAATCATAGCTTAGGTAAATATAGATTAAAGTATAGTAAATATACATTAGCTTCAAAAGCGCGCTACTTTGTAAGACGTTTTATTAACGGGCTAGCCATTATAAAGGTGTCGTACTGATTTCTGAAATTGCGCAGTTTTGGTAATTCGTACGTCATTAATTTTTACAATTTTTTTTGTAATGGTTATGTGTTGCGGTTGGCAAAGAGCCGGTATTTGGCACCTGCAATACATGTAAAACCTTAATTCTTTTCCCAGTCGCTTTTGGCTACTGATGTTTGAGTGCACGCTTACATCTGTGGCTAAAATTACGGGAATCTAACTTAGCTTCATAAATTCAGACTTCACTTGAGTATTAGTTACCTCAAATGCATTTTCTCAAATTACAGAGGTCCTGGTGGTTGACGCTACTGTTCGGCCTGGCGCTGTTCGAGCGCTCGAGGCGACGGCGGAGCGACAGCAGCTGCGGCATAGCCGGACGGGCCGGCCTGGGGTGAGGGGCGGCGGCACGTCTCCATTGGCAGCAGCGAGGCCAGACCAGCGTAGCTCGTGGAGTCACGAGGCCAGCTGTCGGACTGCCCTCCTGTAAAATTAATCCATTAATTTCATTCAATCCATTAATTTTTACATTTTTTTTTTGTAATGGTAATGTGTTGCGGTTGGCAAAGAGCCGGTATTTGGCACCTGCAATACATGTAAAACCTTAATTCTTTTCCCAGTCGCTTTTGGCTACTGATGTTTGAGTGCACGCTTACATCAGTGGCTGAAATTACGGGAATCTAACTTAGCTTCATAAATTCAGACTTCACTTGAGTATTAGTTACCTCAAATGCATTTTCTCAAATTACAGAGGTCCTGGTGGTTGACGCTACTGTTCGGCCTGGCGCTGTTCGAGCGCTCGAGGCGACGGCGGAGCGACAGCAGCTGCGGCATAGCCGGACGGGCCGGCCTGGGGTGAGGGGCGGCGGCACGTCTCCATTGGCAGCAGCGAGGCCAGACCAGCGTAGCTCGTGGAGTCACGAGGCCAGCTGTCGGACTGCCCTCCTGTAAAATTAATCCATTAATTTCATTCAATCCATTAATTTTTACATTTTTTTTTTGTAATGGTAATGTGTTGCGGTTGGCAAAGAGCCGGTATTTGGCACCTGCAATACATGTAAAACCTTAATTCTTTTCCCAGTCGCTTTTGGCTACTGATGTTTGAGTGCACGCTTACATCTGTGGCTAAAATTACGGGAATCTAACTTAGCTTCATAAATTCAGACTTCACTTGAGTATTAGTTACCTCAAATGCATTTTCAAAATTACAGAGGTCCTGGTGGTTGACGCTACTGTTCGGCCTGGCGCTGTTCGAGCGCTCGAGGCCACGGCGGAGCGACAGCAGCTGCGGCATAGCCGGACGGGCCGGCCTGGGGTGAGGGGCGGCGGCACGTCTCCATTGGCAGCAGCGAGGCCAGACCAGCGTAGCTCGTGGAGTCACGAGGCCAGCTGTCGGACTGCCCTCCTGTAAAATTAATCCATTAATTTCATTCAATCCATTAATTTTTACATTTTTTTTTGTAATGGTAATGTGTTGCGGTTGGCAAAGAGCCGGTATTTGGCACCTGCAATACATGTAAAACCTTAATTCTTTTCCCAGTCGCTTTTGGCTACTGATGTTTGAGTGCACGCTTACATCTGTGGCTGAAATTACGGGAATCTAACTTAGCTTCATAAATTCAGACTTCACTTGAGTATTAGTTACCTCAAATGCATTTTCTCAAATTACAGAGGTCCTGGTGGTTGACGCTACTGTTCGGCCTGGCGCTGTTCGAGCGCTCGAGGCGACGGCGGAGCGACAGCAGCTGCGGCATAGCCGGACGGGCCGGCCTGGGGTGAGGGGCGGCGGCACGTCTCCATTGGCAGCAGCGAGGCCAGACCAGCGTAGCTCGTGGAGTCACGAGGCCAGCTGTCGGACTGCCCTCCTGTAAAATTAATCCATTAATTTCATTCAATCCATTAATTTTTACATTTTTTTTTTGTAATGGTAATGTGTTGCGGTTGGCAAAGAGCCGGTATTTGGCACCTGCAATACATGTAAAACCTTAATTCTTTTCCCAGTCGCTTTTGGCTACTGATGTTTGAGTGCACGCTTACATCTGTGGCTGAAATTACGGGAATCTAACTTGGCTTTATAAATTCAGACTTCACTTGAGTATTAGTTACCTCAAATGCATTTTCTCAAATTACAGAGGTCCTGGTGGTTGACGCTACTGTTCGGCCTGGCGCTGTTCGAGCGCTCGAGGCGACGGCGGAGCGACAGCAGCTGCGGCATAGCCGGACGGGCCGGCCTGGGGTGAGGGGCGGCGGCACGTCTCCATTGGCAGCAGCGAGGCCAGACCAGCGTAGCTCGTGGAGTCACGAGGCCAGCTGTCGGACTGCCCTCCTGTAAAATTAATCCATTAATTTCATTCAATCCATTAATTTTTACATTTTTTTTTGTAATGGTAATGTGTTGCGGTTGGCAAAGAGCCGGTATTTGGCACCTGCAATACATGTAAAACCTTAATTCTTTTCCCAGTCGCTTTTGGCTACTGATGTTTGAGTGCACGCTTACATCTGTGGCTGAAATTGCGGGAATCTAACTTAGCTTCATAAATTCAGACTTCACTTGAGTATTAGTTACCTCAAATGCATTTTCTCAAATTACAGAGGTCCTGGTGGTTGACGCTACTGTTCGGCCTGGCGCTGTTCGAGCGCTCGAGGCCACGGCGGAGCGACAGCAGCTGCGGCATAGCCGGACGGGCCGGCCTGGGGTGAAGGCCGGCGGCACGTCTCCATTGGCAGCAGCGAGGCCAGACCAGCGTAGCTCGTGGAGTCACGAGGCCAGCTGTCGGACTGCCCTCCTGTAAAATTAATCCATTAATTTCATTCAATCCATTAATTTTTACATTTTTTTTTGTAATGGTAATGTGTTGCGGTTGGCAAAGAGCCGGTATTTGGCACCTGCAATACATGTAAAACCTTAATTCTTTTCCCAGTCGCTTTTGGCTACTGATGTTTGAGTGCACGCTTACATCTGTGGCTGAAATTACGGGAATCTAACTTAGCTTCATAAATTCAGACTTCACTTGAGTATTAGTTACCTCAAATGCATTTTCTCAAATTACAGAGGTCCTGGTGGTTGACGCTACTGTTCGGCCTGGCGCTGTTCGAGCGCTCGAGGCGACGGCGGAGCGACAGCAGCTGCGGCATAGCCGGACGGGCCGGCCTGGGGTGAGGGGCGGCGGCACGTCTCCATTGGCAGCAGCGAGGCCAGACCAGCGTAGCTCGTGAAGTCACGAGGCCAGCTGTCGGACTGCCCTCCTGTAAAATTAATCCATTAATTTCATTCAATCCATTAATTTTTACATTTTTTTTTTGTAATGGTTATGTGTTGCGGTTGGCAAAGAGCCGGTATTTGGCACCTGCAATACATGTAAAACCTTAATTCTTTTCCCAGTCGCTTTTGGCTACTGATGTTTGAGTGCACGCTTACATCTGTGGCTGAAATTACGGGAATCTAACTTAGCTTCATAAATTCAGACTTCACTTGAGTATTAGTTACCTTCCTTTAGTTGCACTTAGTCTAGTGCTATTCCATCTCTGAAAATAATTTTAAAAAATTAAAAAAATTAAAAATTGTTACTATTCAAATAGAACCTCTTATGAACAAGGTTGTATTTGAATCTATATGAATATTTGTTCTATAATATAAAAAAAATGTTGTCTGTGTCATTATGCATTGATTTGTTAAGAAAGAGTAAATGGGTTCACTTCTAGAAAAATTGCTTTTTATTATTGCATAAGTATGAAGGAGAAATATTGTTTGTTATTTAATTTCTGTTAGATATAAACAGTTGCACATTTTAAGTGATTTATAAATTACATAAATATTTACTTTCAGTTTTATAGAACAGTCTTTTAATATTGCTGTTATTCTTTCATTCATTACACATACTATTATATCTTTTATTAGCACTGTAAATGTAAAGATATCTCAAATCATAACTATAAATAACATCATGTGACAATCATATTAAAATAAAAAATTACTCTTAATCTTGGATCTGAGGATTCTTGAATCTGCAATTAATCAATCAATCGTTTGATCAATCGTAAATTTAAATTTTGCTTTTGCTTTTTAATTAAAAATCAACAATAGTGTTATATAAAGCAATATACCCTATATTGCTTTATACAGAATAAACTTGCTCTCTTTTGCTATTTACTCCCTTTTCATCGGAGTCTCATTATAAAAAACTTAACAATCATTTTTAAAGTTCTAATATAATACAATGAAGTATACAACTTCAATTAAAAAATACTTCTAAAAAAAAATATTAAGTAGACCATTTAAGTTATGTCCAAATTATTCATAACTAAGATAGATACACACTTATGATCAATTAGAACAACTTCTAAAAACTTTAACTTTAATGTTCCATTATTAATCATTTATTGCACTACAAGACACTAGAAGCTATATAAAATCTCAAGACATATCCTTAATATAATAATGAATATAGCTAATTCATCAATCGAAATTAATGTACATATCATAATTTTTATATAACGATAACTAAGTCAAATATGAAATAAAAATTATACTGCATGTTAAAGGTTTTAGGCTATCCATGCAAGGTTAGGTTATTATATTTAGATGTGAGAATGTAAATTTTAAGAAAGCTCTTACTATTATTGAGATGCACAAAATTCATTAAAACTCAACACTTACATTTATATAATGATTAAGTAAATCCTCTTCTTATTGTTTTATAACTGCACGTTTCTTCGTTGTTATATTTCTCATTTTAAGAAATATCTCAACAGCTACTGGTGAAATAAGACTTGATATATTTAATTTGCTTCTAGTGATATTTGTTTCAAGAATTTTGCTAACTAAATTAAAACAAAATTATACATTTTAGTAAAAATTAAAGTACTAGAACTTTACAACGGGAAATTTAAAAATTTAATACACCGCCCATTCAATAATAAAATCAACTTGTTGTCTTGTTATATGATAGATAGTCAAAATGAGAATGAGTGCGTAAAAATATGTATGGAGGAGTGGAGCGAGATGCAGCTGAGACTATTTTCATACGATTCATTCATAAATACGTACATGTGCAAGAGGGATGCGAGATAACATGTGTTGGCGCCTGTAGTACAACCGCCCTGGACAATATTTTCAAAGTGTCAAAATCAGAACTCACAGTCAAAACAACACTAGAGACCATATTAGTAGAGCTAGAAACAGTCTGAAGTCTAGTGTTAGTACAAATTGGAGATTTTAAGAAAATTATATGTTATGTGTTAAATAATATGTTGAAATAATAGGTTGCTTATATCACATTGAACTATTAAAAAAACAGATTTATGGAAATGCTAGAACAATATGTTATATAACAAATCAGATTAAGAAATAAGATTAAAGTATTAAAAATAATAAAATATTACTACTCTCATTCAAACTTTCAAAGAGCCATGAAAAAAAACTAATCAAATAGGTTATGGTTTACGATATATCATCAATATGTAGATTTTATAATTTATTTTTATGTAAAACTTATTTTTTTAAGATGTACGTCTATGGTGGAGACTACAGACGTCATAGAGTAAAACTAGAAATCAGATTCAGACGTCAGATTTCCGAGTTCGTTTTTATTTATTGCTCTGTATTTTAAAATATTTTGTGATGAAACAACTCAATTGTATGACAAGCGCAATTATCCTTAAAACTTAATAATTACACATTAGATTTTTTTTTATATGAGAAAAATCTATTTAAAGACTTATTAAACATCAACAAGCAAATATGGTCTTAGCTGACTGTGGTTACCCTGAAGACAAACTCCCGCAATGCTGGTCAGACGACGTGCGGATGAATGCACTTTTCGCACCCTTTCGCTTAAAATCTGCTAATCCCGAATCGTGGGAAATGAAGATGAAATTCTGGTCTGATATGGTGAGACAATGGTGTAGGTATAAAGTTGATCCTATAGTGTCGGCTGCTGATGTAAAGTGCGTGTTCCAAAGACGAGGGAGAACTGCTGCGTGCATTGATATTGTCATAGAAGAAATGTTTCGGTAAGTTTTTAACTTTGTGAATTAATTCTCTGTATTCTTTGACCTTTGCCTATGACAAAAACGATAACGTAAAAATTCAAGGTAAAGATATCAAGTGCGTATTTTCTATTTTTGGTATCGACAGTTTATCTATTGGTGGTAAAGAGATTGACTGTTGAATTTAAAGTACATATATTGCAGAATAAAGTAGCTAGTTTTGCCTTTTAAAAATCACAGATTCATATATATCAGTCAATTATTTGCTTGATTAAAATCTAGCAATAACACTGTGCTGTTTATTAGTGAAATATAGTTGTCTATATTTTACTAATAATAAAACACCAAATTAGGTACTACCAATATATCAAAAATAGAATTTCTAAAACCAAATAGTAATAATACCAATATTATTAATAATTCTAATAAAAAGCTTGTTACTATCCCACTGCTGAGAATAGACCTCTTCTCTCCGTTTTTGGAGAGAAGGTTTGGAGCTAAGACCTACCACGCTGCTCTAATGTGGATTGGTAATTTACACTTATCTCCAGAATTCTCTAGAGATAAGCAGGTTTCCTCATGATGTTTTCCTTCAACGAAAAACATGTGACAAATTGCAATTATCAATTAGACACATAAGTTTTAATAGAAAAACTCATTGGTGTCTGCCCAGGTTTGAACATGTGACCTCCTCGAAAGAGTCGCACGATGTTACTGCTGGGCTACCACAGTTTTTAATACTAATAATAATCTCTTACTATAATACCTAATGATACCAAATGAAAATCTAACAATTTACCATTAACTTAAACCTGTAATTCAAACTCTCAATGATTAAAAAAAACCAATTACAGGAGTGGTGAGCTATCACCACTGTCTAAATACCAACAAATCCTTCACAATGGACCAGAGGGTTGGATGAGATGGGGCACCCGCATTGCTTTCAAACCTGCAGCTTTTGCACTCACTGCCTTCACATCCTTGTTGCCTGAGAGGCAAGCGACTGATGGTAATGGTCTACCAAAAGCCAGTATAGATTGTACACAACGATTTGTGCTGGAAAGTGCTATTAAGGTATTTTCTGTTTTAAATAAATGTAGTATTTTTTTAATTTAAACTATCGTGAGTGGTATTCATAATTAATGTATAGAAACCGGCTATACTCATATGTTATTTTATCGGATGAGCCTGACTAGTTTCAAGCCCACATGAGGCTCTTATTTATGAGAGACGGGCTCATCCGATAAAATAACACGTGAGTATAGCCGGTTTCTATACATTAATTACTATTATTTTATTTACGCTATGTGGTATACGGCTAAATAGAATAGTACCACCCTCATTTCTTACCAAGGTGTTGTAAAAGGCAACTAAGGTAAGTCAACTCGCGGTGTGCTATCCAGCTGAGTAGAATGAACCACCTTCATTTCCTTTTCACTGAGGTATCGTAAAAGGCGACTATGGTAAGTTGACCCACAGTGTGGTATCTGGTTAAGTAGAATAGACCACCCTCTTTCTAACCGAGGTGTTGTAAAATATATATAGTTGATGTCAGGCAGGTGGCCGGTCATAATATGCGTAGCCAAATCATGTGACAACATGTTTATAAAATGTGCCGATCCTACCTAGAGTGGAATAAGGCTATGAAAATGATGATGACTTTTATTTTACTGAAATTATATTACTTTGCAGAATTCTATGTTTCATGACTAATAATGAAATTATTGCACATGTTTATTCTCTATGTTATAAACTCTAAATTCTATGAACCACTCAATATTCCTCTTCATTTGAAGCATCATCAATTGATAAGACCCTCAATAAACATTACACAATATTATAGGATTGTACATATAAAGTTGCTGGTTTTGTTGTCTATTACAAACAAAGTGTAATTTACTGTGTCAATGGTGGTTAAAAAGTGTGGTAGTTGATGTGGTTATTTTATGAATTATTTATATTTAAAGAACGGAATTGATGGTATGTATTTTTGAATTCCACTCTACATTACAGCAAAACATTTTTTTGTAGTTGGTAATAAGTAAATTACTATTACCTGTACCCTACTAATATATTAAATGCAAAAGTTTGTGAGTATGGATGTATGTTTGTTACTTTTTTACTGCAAATACAATATTATAAACAAATCCATATTAAAATGAAAAGTAGAAACCAGTTAATATGCCAAAGATACAGAAGAATACCTTACATCCATATATATAGTGCGGAAACAATAGGTGACCAATTGTTCATTACATTCCAGGATCAATCCACAGATGTCCTAAATAACTTTCCTCCAGGAGAGGAGCGTATTGGCACTATTGAAGAGCTCATGAAACTCAGTGGGTACAATAATCGTGAGGTATTTGAGGTGGTCCTAGGCTACCTAGTCTCACAGGGTATGGCTGTAAAGCAGGGTGATGTTGTTAAATTGGGTAAGTTAATATGTTTAAAATATATAAATACTTCTACGACTTCAATACTTTAATTATGCATGTTGGATATCCAATAAGGATGTTATAAAAATGATTAATACAAAAAATATTTAATGATTGATTCAATACGGGGTATTATTTAAAAACATATAATCTGTATATGTATCTCACTTTTGTAAATTCACAAAAACCTTGTAAAACAATTATACTAAATAGGACATACAAAAGAAATAATAAAATTATTTTGCTAAATCATACCAAAATAATTTTATTATTACTTTTTGTAATGGATATCCCTAACGCCATGCCAAATTCTATAAATTATTTAAATAGGACATTTTAATTTATATACATATATTTTCAATATGGATAAAATAATTAACTGTTAATGGCTGACAAATAAAAAAGAAATTTATTATCAGAATAATCATGCTGTAACTGATATTTGAATATGAGATTAATTATTTGGACAAGTTTGTTTTATACTCAGGATTCCATTTATAAATTCTATGAGAATTATATATTTTAATATTAAATATCGTTTATTAATTGTGTAATTGATACCACAGTGGCTTTGAATTTCTTGAGGTAGGTATTGATTATTTTATTGTCAATCAATTATTTTATGTCCAATGAGCAAATGTGCAATTATTTAACTTTAGCATATTTTCAGCTGAACCAAACAAAAAAGTAACGCCAGTAACTGAATTAGACGAAGCGTTAGTAAAACTTATGTCAACTGAAACGCGATTGTCGGGCGATATGACGCGACTGTCGCGCGAGGTCGCGAATGCAGATATTGAAGCGAGAGCTGCTTTGAAGTTGGGGAACAAACTTGTTGTAAGTATCGTATCATATATAAAAGTAAACAGACTGTTACTATCCCACCATGCTGCTTTCTTGGAGAGAAACATGAGACAACAGAGCTTAGCACCACTTAGATTAGTAGGTTATACACGTCCCTAGAATTCTCTAGACATAATTAGGGTTCCTCAATAGAAAAATCCATTGGTCCCTTGCCTGGGATTTGAACTCGTGACACGCTCGGATGAGTCGCATGGTCTGGCCGCAAGGCTATTACAGTATTAATATTTAAGGAAATTGAAATGCGTCTGTCGCCTGACGTGAATTTTTATTTTATGATACATTAAACATATTTGTGACATACAAAATAATAAACAGCACTTTTTTTTAATCAAAATTTTATGAATTTTTTAAAAACAAAATAAAATTTTATAATAAATTGTCTTAATGGATAATAAAATGAATTGTAAGTATTTTTAATTTTTGTAGGTCAAAACAATATTTACTATGTGCTTATAAACTTTTTTTCAGGCAAAGAACCACCTTCGCAGGAAATTAAAAGCACAACAGCGACTCGACAGAAGCGAAGCCGCTCTCGAAAACGTTCGGGAGCTACTCCAGCAGGCGAGAAATACTGACATAAACACCGCTGTTGTTGATACTTACAAGTAAGGAACTAATAATTTGTTTGTAGAATATCCCAGAATGCAATGCTATGTTATTTACAGGTAAAAATTTTGTATTATTTCATCGACACCCAATAATAATCTGACAAGCTAGTAAATGTAAATTAAGCAATTTTTTAATATTAATTTTGTTAAATCAAATAAATAATGCACTGTAACTATCATTAACTATTATCCTACTAATATTATAAATGTGAAAGTCTGTGAGTATGGATGTATGTTTGTTACTCTTTCACGGCGAATCCGCTACCAATATCGAAGAAATTTGGCACATTTATTTCTTATACACAGGAATAACATATCATATACAGGAATAGTATGACATTGAAAAGCGCTATCTACTATCGACCTATCAAACGACAACAGTCAACGCGAATGAAGTCCCGGGTAAAGGCTAGTTTACTTATAAAATGTATTCTGTTAATGTGGTTCTCCTTCATACAGATTCTAAAAAAAATTAGGGAGGGAACCAGTTCTTGGTTTAAAATCAGTTCTGATTAGTTTATTAACAAGTTGTAATGTTAAGTCTTATTGTAAATGCTATGTGTGTTTAATTAATTGAAATAAATTTGATTTAATTTGATAATGAGCTATTGAGAACCATACACAAGTTTTAACTGAATTTGAAAAAGCGTAAGTGAAACTAACGTCGAATTCAACGCGACTGTCGGGTTCTGTAACGCGATTGTCGCATGACGTCATTCATGTATTAATTTGCACATCTTATTTATGTATGATGAACATTTCAGATAGTTATTGTTTTGTATGTTTTCGGTCACTCTTTCCATCTTGATTAAAATTCTGAACACTATTATAGTTGTTTTAGTACTTTAAGGGTTTGATATTAATAATATTCTCATACATTTTCACTGCTTACTACTACTACACTAGACTAGTAGTAAGTTAACTAGTATAAATAATAGATATAGACTGTGCTACTTTACCTTACTTAAGATACAACATGGTCATTTTCATTACAGAAAAAGCGCTCAAGCGATGAAGCGAACCTTCAAAGAAGGAGGCTTAGAAGAGGACTCAGTATACAATACCATGGATAACTTAAAAGAGGTGAGTCACCAGGCATTAAACCATAACCCTTATTACCTGAATATAGTAGAAATTTTTCTTATAATTAAAATCCTTAAAATTATGTCTTATATATTATATAGATGTATAGATAGATATATTAATTATATGTATAATGTAATAGAATAGTTAAATTTATACAGTTAACAGAAACCAAAATATATAAAAACTTTCTTTAACTAGCTCTTTCGCTGTGAGCCAAACAAAATGATATAGGACCTTCTTTAAATTACAGATTTGACTTTAAACACACATCGTAAAAAAAACTTTGATAGGTTGATAATACGTGACGTTTTTGATTATCATGTTATTCCCGTTGAATTAACAGGATTTTTATAGCCTATACATTACTCCGGTAAAAAAGAAATAATTGTGCCAAATTTCATCGATATTGATTCAGCGGATTCGCCATGAAAACGTAATATACAGATTTTCGCTTTTAAAATATTAGTAAGATAATTAATGTATAGAATCCGGCTATACTCACGTCTTATTTTATCGACTCTATAACTTAATTATGAATAACACTCACGATAGTTTAAATTCAAAAATTAGCAAGATAAATATAGCAAAATGGGAATATGTCTATTCTAGGTCATGGATATGCACAACGAAGTGGAGAGAGCTCTCAGCGGGAACCTGGACGATTTGGACACGACCGAGCTGGAACAGGAATTGAACGACCTGCTCGCCGGCTCCGGTAATACGGGTGGTACACCTGGAAAGGAGGAGCGGAAGGACGGTGAGTTGCCTTTTAACATTGTTACATGCAAAAAGAGTTCGTAATGCATATGCCTTAGAGATCAAATTAGAATGGGGTAGTGTTAAAAACATACGAGCTGGAACAGGAATTAAACGACTTGTACGCCTGGAAAAGAGGAGTGCAAGGACGGTGAGTAGCTTGTTAATATTGATCGAACATGCAAAAAGAGTTCGTAAAGCATATGTCATAGAGCTCAAATTAAAAGGGGTAGTGTTAGGAACATGCAAAAAGAGTTCGTAATTAATATGTCATAGAGTTCAAATTTGTTTGACTACGATTGTACTAATCTTGTGAAAAGCTAAATAAAGCTTTTATAACGAGTCACCAGGTATTTTCATCCAAGTTCACGAATCCCTGTACGTAACAATATATACCTGGCCTGATAGCGCAGATGACAATAATCCTGCCTTCAGTTAAGCGGGTTGTGGATTCGATTCTTTGCAAGGGCAAACATTTTCTAAAAACGTTTTTTTTGTTCTTTGTTAAGTAGACGTATAGATCATAATCTTCCTGCCCTTATCCCACTCTAAGTGGGGTCGGCATAACATGTTATAAACATGTTATCACATGTTTTGGCTATGTATTTTACGACCGGCCGCCTGCCTGACGTCATCTTACCTTAGTCGTATTGTACCACACCTAAGGTAGCTAGATAAGAAAAGGGGGTGGTCTATTCTACTTTACCGGATACCACACGGTGGGTCAACTTACCTTAGTCGCCTTTTACGACACCTCGGTAAGAACAGAGGGTGGTACTTTTCTTATCAGCCGGATACCACACGGCGTAAATAGACGTATAGATATTGTATTCAATGTAACTTTTGCAGTTCCAAAACTCCCGTCTCCTCCTGTTCAAACCCCAAAGAAACCGGTCAAACCGGCTGAAAGGGACTATGTCTTTGATGGTGAGGAACAGATGCTGGCTGAGCTGGACAAGCTTGGTGTTGATGAAGCTAGTTCGGCCAAAAAGATCGCTGTTGCGGAGGCTGTGGAAGGTGAGATATACAGAGTGGTACCGACGATACGACACTAATATTAATCCTAGATAGCTACGCACCTTAGCAGCCTACATAAAAAAATTCAGTTAATTCAATGAAGTACTTTAGCCACAGAACAATATTTTTCATTTTGAAATTAAACTTCATGATGTGTACGGATCAATGACCGATGGCAGCATGCCATACAAAAATAAACCCTATAAACAATATTATACTCCTCTGTATCAAAAATTTAAAAATGGCCTTGGACTTGGCTTTGCGGTCACCGCGCCGCGACCTTTGTATTTCATCGCTTGCATTTTAATAAGGGTTTTCCCTAAAAGTAATAAAAGTTCAAATCCTGAGATCGAGTCCCACATGTCATCGCGCTTTTATTCTATTTTTTTCAATTGTATTTTATTATATCTTTTAAAAAATTAGCGAGGAATGCCGAGGTAGTATAATAGTATGATCTAAAGTCCTAAGAATACACCTTTTTACAGTGGAAACACCATCACAAGCAGTTAAAACGAAAAAGCCTTCCGATGAATGGGATCCAACATCAAATCAGAGCATCTCAGAAACGTGGAGCAACAAACTGAACAGTTTGACCGAGGAATACGGGGAGCTGCGAAAGGATAATAGGATACATCCAGGTATATAAAACATTGATAATATATTTCATTACATCCAAGTACAAATAATTCTGCTTAAATTCAATTAAAAACTAATTATGTTTTAATCCTTATTTCAATGCCATCTATAAAATCACGCTAGGAATTATTAAAAAAAGCTAGTGTTTTCTTACTCTTCCAAGTTATGGATTTCTCTAGAGTTTTGTAGGCGCTACGGTTTATAAGAGTTTTGTAGGCGCTATGCTCTATACGAGTTTTATTGACGCTGCGCTACGCTTTATACGAGTTTTATAGACGCTGCGCTAAGCCTTACACGAGTTTTATAGACGCTCCGTTACACTTTATACGAGTTTTGTAGACGCTGCGCTAAGCTTTACACGAGTTTTGTAGACGCTCCGTTACACTTTATACGAGTTTTGTAGACTCTGCGCTACGCCTTACATGAGTTTTGTATACGCTGCGCTACGCCTTACACGAGTTTTGTAAACGCTGTGTTATGCTTTATACGAGTTTTGTAGCCGCTGCGCTAAGCCTTACACGAGTTTTGTAAACGCTGTGTTATGCTTTATACAAGTTTTGTAGACGCTGCGTTACGCTTTATACGAGTTTTGTAGACGCTGCGCTAAGCCTTACACGAGTTTTGTAGACGCTCCGTTACACTTTATACGAGTTTTGCAGCCGCTGCGCTAAGCCTTACACGAGTTTTGTAAACGCTGTGTTATGCTTTATACAAGTTTTGTAGACGCTGCGTTACGCTTTATACGAGTTTTGTAGACTTGAATAAGGTAATTTTAATACTAAGCGTGCGATATATACCTTTTGTCTCCAGGTCAACCGCTCGATGTGGACTTCTCGACGGCGCCCCAGCACTACAGCTCTGAGTTCCAGGTGAAGGACCATAAAGCTGCCAATGGTGTGTGGCTCTTCAACAGCAGAGATGAAGACAACCTCACTCCAAGCACGGAATATTGCAGGTAGTTTATGAAAAAGGTTTTTTTGTTTAAACATTAATTATCTGTATTACCCGTATTCTCTTTCTTCTTCAATTCTTGTCCTTTTCCTTCTGTTACTCTAAGTTTGACTGGAAGAGTTCGTTTTTAGTGATAATTCCGCCTTTATACATGTGCTTTTTTACTTTTTTTTTCTCTTTTCTAAATATATGTACAAAAAGAAATAAATAAATAAGATCTATTACTCCGCCGTGTGGTATCCGACTGAGTAGAATACACTACCCAATTATCTTATCGAGGTGTCGTAAACGGCGACTAAGGTAAGTTGACGTTAGACAGGCGACCAGTCGTAAAATCAAATCATGTAACAACATAATCATATTATTGTGCCGACCCTAGTTAGAGTGGGATAAGGGCAGGAGAATAATGAGTGGTAATTGTCTATTATCATCATCGCTATCGTGATTCGCTTACGGGGCAAAACGTTGAGATTGTCGTAGTGAATGTGTGCGATGTTGTGTCGATCCTTCTTATCCCACTCCAAGTGGTGTCGGTATAAAATGTTACAAATGTTGTCACATGATTTGGCTACTTAATTGTCGACCGGCCGCCTGCCAGTCGTTATCTTACCTTAATCGTATTTTACGACAACTCAGTAAGAAAGAGGAAATACCTGGCCAAATCATGTGACAACATGTTTATAACATGTCCTGCCGACCCTTAGAGTGCGACCCCCACTTAGAGTAGGATAACGGCTGGAGTATAATGATGATGAGTACAATAAAATTCGCTCTCCAACAAAAGTTAAAAGGTTTAACCTTGTATTGTTACAGTTCCGAAAGCCCTGGGAAATCGTGGAGCAATTTCCAAATGGCACCCGGTGGTGAACGGAAGAAGGCTGACCCTTGGCCCAAAGACGACAACCTGGAGGACCTTGAGAGGAGGTTGAAGAACTTGAGGGGATTTAATTTATAGCTCTGATTATGGTGGGAGGTATGGCGAAAGGTGACATGTTATGTGTAAATACACTATTGCAGGGATAACGTACTAATGGCTTAATACTTTAACACGTCAACGATCACGAATTTAATGCACTAAGTGTTGTGAAATAGATGTTTTTTAAAGTCAATGCGGGTTATGTTTTCCCAATATGTTGACTGGCCGGTTGGAGCAGTGGGTAGTGACCCTGCCTTCAGCTCCGCGGGTCGCGGGTTCGATTCCCGCCGAGGGCCAACTTTTTCTATAAATGAATTCGTTGGTCTTTGAGCCTGGGTGTATATTTGTATTTAAGTATGTATTTAAAAATATATAAGTATATATTCACCAGTTGTCTGTCTACCATAACACAAGTATTAAGTTACTTACTTTGGGGACGGACGACCGTGTGTGTAAGTGTCCCATATATTTATTTATATTTATTTATTTATTTATATTAATAGTCATAAATTTTTGCCGTCACGCCTATTACCTCATTGTATAAAATATGGTACGTTGATGCATTAAGATTCGCCTCCCCTGCTCTATTGTATATATTTAACGAACAAAACAATTAATTTGGTATAGTCCTTTTTTCTTAGATGTCCTATTTAGTAAACAAATATGGCGGATTGGAAACCAGAGACAATTGATAGTGTTGGGAAACTATCGACTGAATCGATCATCTAATCGGAAACAAACAAAATTAAACCCATTAAAAATATACTACTCTTATACTCGTACTTATAATTAATAATTTCTATAATATAGTATTGTATATTACTTGAAGATTCCGAAAGTTTTGATTGTGAAAATAGTGTTGATATTTAAAAAAAAACATGTCGCTGCGCTTGCAAAATACAAATTTCTCAGAAAATCCCTTTTTCTTTATATAATTTTTGCAGAGTTTATAGCGTTAGAAAAATACTATAGTATATTATTTTACTTGGTCAATAAATAGCGTAAACAGAAAAAAAGTATATAATATTTATAAATGTTAATATTATAATCATTCTGCATTATTAGTCGGATTAATTTATAAAAATAACTTATTATCGTTCAGACGTTTGCCCATCTCTACGATTCAAAGACAAACTAGCATTTTTAAATGCCAAATTGTCATGATTGTTTTTAGTCTGTGGAAATCGATTTCGAGATACTTTCGATTATAGGCAATTTAATGTCTTTAAATTCCTACTTGAACGGATTTTATAGTGTAATTCATTTCTTATGTGAGTTTTCAAGTAATTATGATGTTCATTCCTAATATCGTGAATTTCATACCGATTAATGTTTGTTTACTAAATAGGACATGTAAAAAAACGGACTCTAGGTATTTTTGAATTGCGAATGCGGGTTACATTTGTCAATAGTCACAATTTTTTTGATGCAACGCCTATGTCCTCATTAAACATTTGTATTATAAAAATGGCATGTTGATGCATAAAGTTTTGCCTCTCCTGCTCTATTGTATATATTTAACGAACAAAACAAATATTATTTAGTTAGTTTTGACGCAACTGTATCATATTCCTATTTTAATATAATATAAGAAAGAAGAAGGAAACAGAAAGAGAGGGAGGGGATAAGATAGTATAAATTGACTTTTTACTTTTGACGTAGTTCGGTTTAATTTATAAATGTTTTGTTGAATTACTATTATTTGTCTTTTTTTTACGAAACAATATCAACATTAGACATATTTCTTTATCTGTTCGGAAGTTTTTTTTCCGATTTTTAGTGCGTCTGGTAATGGTATTTATGACGCAATATAGAGAAACGCCACTGTGGGCCAAACTCACCCAGGTCAAAGGAGGTAGGTGGCTTCTGCGTTGGGATACGTCCACCGCCATCCGGAAAAAAGGGAGGGAGTAGTTAAGTGATAAAGATAGAGCTTAGTATAAATCTTTTATTAGTTTTCTTTCCCCACCTTTATAACACTATATTTTAAAGGGCAATCCGTGAGAAGCTCTAAACTAAACTAAAAATAATTGTAAACTATAAATAATAACAAATTTAATAATTATAATCTAAAATTATATAGTAAAATGAATAATAAATATAATATAAATAAATATTCTAGATACTATTTTTTGTACTAACGTAGATAGAAATGAAAATGTATTGGAAAAAAATTTAAAAAAAATCTAGCGCTGTCAATAACGCGCTTTGAGAACGAATGGGGTTTGAGAGAAATATTATATAATTTATAGAATTAGGCGTGACTTTGTAGAGATCCATAATACAAAGGTAATAATATTTTTATTTTCATTTCCGTTTAAAATGAATAGTCCACTAAACATTTGTATTTAAGTATGTTTTTAACAATTATATATGTATATATTCACCAATTGTCTGTCAACCATAACACAATTATTAAGTTACTTTGGGGACGGACGACCGTGTGTGTGGGTCCCATATATTTATTTTATTTATTATTTAGCATTATATATATTTTTTATTTCTCAACTCTTCTGCTGGTTGGTAGAGCCAGCAATAGCGGATAAACCGAAATATATTAAAACAATTCTAATTCAACAAAAATAATGTACTTTTTATTTGTAACATATGGCATATTGAGCACTAATACACAAAGCAAATAAATAAATAAATAATAAATAAAGCACTATAGCTTTAACTGCTGTAAATATAGATATATTGCAATTAATATTTTAAAATAAGAATAAAAAATTATGTATAGAAACTTGTTATACTCACGTCGTATTCAGGCTAACCCGACTGTTAGCCTATGCTAACCGTTTAACTGAGTCCTTGCGTGCGGGGTACAAGAGTACGGAAGTAGCGGCAAGCGCTCGTAGGGGTACATAATACAAGAGGTAACCTCCCTCAATCCTTTTTTTTTTCTTTTTTTTTCGTCCTATCTCCGCGCCCTTGTACCCCGCACGTGAGGACTGAGTTAAACGGTCAGCCTATAGTTTTTACTAGCGGGAACTGCAGTTCCTGCCAGGATAACGCCGTACAAAGAGCTCATGAATAAGAGCCCCGGACAGAGTCGAGACTATTGACCTAACCCCATAGAATAACACGTGAGTATAGCCGGTTTCTATACATTAACTACTCACGATAATTTAAATTAAAAAATATATATAAATTATCTTTAAAATGAATTACGTATTTTGTTTCTAAACCTGTAGATATTGATTAAAATTCTTAGATCTACGTTAAAATATAGTAAATGTTGATAAAAATAACTTAGAACTTATAAAAAAGATAACAATTGTCAGTCGTTTTCATTATGGTTTATTTTTTTTTTATATAAAACACTAGAAGTCTAAAATGATTCCTAACTTCTGCTTTCTTGTATTGCCATTTTTCAATAAGACTTTCAAGTCGTCTTCTTAGCTTTAGTATTGAAATTGTATGTAATTATATGGAATGTTGTAAATAGTGATG
Organism: Morpho helenor; assembly: GCA_029227775.1. NCBI lineage: Eukaryota > Metazoa > Arthropoda > Insecta > Lepidoptera > Nymphalidae > Morpho > Morpho helenor. Next base: position 9,163,101 of record JARGCU010000011.1, read on the forward strand.
TATATATAATTAGAATTAAATATCGTGCCAATGGATTTTAAATATAGTTAAGTATGTTTAAAAAAATAAGTAATAACGCTTGCATATTATGTTGCCAATACACCTTCATAATACAGTCATTCTATGTTAAACGTATTAAGTTTTCTTATTGGAAAAATAAGAATAGGTATTTAATTCATAATTTATCATCATCCTCCTGCCTTTATCCCACTTCTAGGTGGGGTCGGCACAACATGCTATAAACATTTTGTCACATGATACGGCTAAGTATTTTACGACCGGCCGCCTGCCTGAGATCAACTTACCTTACTCGCCTTTAGTGACACCTCAGTAGGAAAGAGTTTTGTCTATTATACTCAGCCGGATACAACATGGCGGGTCAACTTACCTTAGTCGCCTTATAGACATTAAGAAATGAGGGGGGGTCTATTCTACTCAGCCGGATACCACACGTCGGGTCAACTTACCTTAGTCGCCTTTTACGACATCGGTACGAAATGAGGGTGGTCTATTCTATTCAGCTGGATACCACACGGCGTATTTAATTTATAATTCATCATAGAATAAAATCATAACTTGTATGTATATATATTTTTTTAATTATGTACATAAATCTCATAATATGCAAGTGTTGCTATTTGAGAAAATTAAAAAAAAATGTTTTTAGTCAGGAGTGCCTTTCCGAACAACGATGGTCGCTAAGTGCAGTATCAAAAGTGCCTCTATCTAGTATCTATTAATGTTTTATTTTATCATTTTTACATTGCAAAATTGCATAAATGAATATAAAAAAATTAGAAACATAAAAACAATATTCACATCTCACGATACCACTAAATTAAATTGTTTTTTTTAACCTTTTTGGAAATGTTAATCATTTAATTTCAACCATAGATTATCTCTTCAGCTTATATTAGTACAGAAGTTGTTGTCAATTCATTAACAGTTATAGAAGAAATAAAATTTAATTTGACGCAGATTATAATAAAATTAGTATATTTTTTTTAAATATTTTTTCTAGTAATCTTAATGAATTTTTAATTTATTAATTTTCATATTTCTAAATATGTTAAGTTATGCTTTTAATATAATATTAAAATTCGCTTTCGATACTGAACTTGCTATCGTTGTTTAACTAAGTATATTGACGCCGAAGTATAGGATAGATTCTCAAGCAATATAGGATTATATATGACATGAAGAGGTCGTTAGATTTTATAAGTACATATATATAAGCCTTTTTTGAAATACTTTCGCTATTATAGTTTTTGATTTTATTGCTCTTGATTTTTTTATAAGGTTAAAACAATGTTTCTCTCTATCACTGCACGTCAATTAAATATAAACTCATATAGTACCAATTAATATGTGAGTTTATATTTGCAGCTTTATTGTTTGGAAACGATATTTTGAAGCGTTTACTTTGTGACTTAAAACGTCTTTAACTTAATTAACATATGGTATATGATTTTTATGAATTATTTAAAGCGTATTAAGTAGAATGTTCTCTCCGGAACTAAAATGAAAATATAAATTTATAATTTCTCGACGATTAAAGTCTCAAAGTCTTGCCTCGGTTCTTTTGAGAAAATGTTCATTATAAACCTAATCGGTGTACTAGCAAATGTATTGTAAATTTTCTTTACTTTCAAATTGTTTTGTTTTTATTGTAACATGACATTTACGAAAACTAGTTTAACAGATTCACTGTACTATTTTCATAATATAACAAATACATAAAAATAATCGATAAATAATATAAAATAATCGATTCTACAATCATCCAGACCAGACTAAAAAACTACGTTGCCGACTAGATTTCACAGTAGTCATTCATCAGCAGTCAGTCATCAGCGTTATTATTTAGTAATAGACTGTTAACTATTTGAGCGCCGCAAATTCTAATATATATAATAATATTATAATACTTTAAATCTACTGAATAAAATCAGTAATTTATTTACCAAATAAGTGCCTTATCAGATTATTATCATTAAATTACAGTCGATTTAATTTTCGCGTCCCGTTAGTCTATATAGTGAATAAATAGTCTCTGGAAAAGACCATAGTGTCACTACTGTTAACCTAACATAATACATAAAACTTGAATCATATAATAATATTGCAGTATACCTTTTGGAAGCATAAGATAATTATTAAAAATATATATACAGGGTGGTTTCGATCATACATTATTTTTAACTTTACCTCAGCACCTTACAGTAGTTATTGTTTTCTCCAGCTTTTTGAACAAGCGCTCGCCAGGTCAGTTAACCATTACTAACAAGGCCAGATCTCAATTAAATTATATTTATTTTGTTGGAAAAAAAAATAGTTTTTTAAACGAAATTTATTAAAATTGTATTATGCCAAAGTAATACGTTTTAGTGATAAGTTGATTTATTTAATGTATCGTTGGTACCAACCTGTATAATTTACAATAAAAAAAACAATAATTTAAAACATATGAATAATATTTCTAATAACTTGCGGTCGTTTTTCAGTACCTGACTATACATTGTTACGTCTCGTTAATTCTATAGTATTTATGATTTTAGTATTAATTTTGCGTTTTACAAATAGTTTTGCTGTGTATCATTTTAATTAAATATCGTTTTATTATGTTCATATAAAGCTGAAAAACAACAAAATAATGTTTTTTATTTTACCCTTTACTTCCCCACTGCTAAGTCTTTTGCAAAGAAGGTTTGAAGCTTATACCCACAAGACATTTTAAAGTGAATTGATGGGTTTTAAATATCTTCATGATGTTTTTCACCGAGAAGTTAAAATAATATAAAAAGATAAATCTTAAATAGTATTTAGGGGATATTATTTTGTATCGAAAACTGTATTTAGGTGTAATTTAATGAATTAGGCGTTACTTGCGGAGATCCATAATACAAAAGTAATAATAAAATTATTTTGCTATAATCCGCGATAAAGTAAATAAAATATAAATATATAATGTAGAGTGGGCTGTCCGTTTTCATACCTGATACATCCAGGATTTGCAAAAACACATACACAAACCTTCACCACCGCTACACGAATTCACGAACTCAATCGTTTCGCTCCGCAACCGTGTGTGTGGTGGCGGTGGTGGAGTTTTGATAGTCCACTCTACATTTAGCATTATATATACTTTCTATTTTACTTTATCGCGGATTATAGCAAAATAATTTTATTATTTTGTCTCCAGGTATATTTCAGTTCATTTTTATGTAGTATGAATTTGTTTTATAGACAAGAAGCCGAGATTATGATATAGACATAAATGCCTGGAGTCTAATATCAGCTATGATCGTTGATGATTGTATATAATCGGCACAATCATCGTGCAGGTCTCAACGCGATCTTTCGAATCATTTTTTCATCTAAAACTGATAATTCCCGCGTTGTAAGTGATTGTAAGCTATCTATCTTTAAGTGAGATGGTTGCAAGTACAGCTAAGTATGACCTCTAAACGATCCTTCCCGCGCTTAACCGTTCGTAATCGCCGATTAATTCAAATTCAGTTATTCTTTATTCAAATAAACTTGTAAACAAGTGCTTTTGAATCGTCAACTCTACTGCTGGTTCGGAAAGCTGTTCCTACCGAGAAGAGCCAGCAAGAAACTCGGCGATTGCTCTTGTTGTTAAAAATACAATTCTTATTACTAGTTACATTTAATCATTTCTAACTTGTACAAGGTCGAACAATATCTATATCCACGCATTCTTATCGTCTAAATAATCCTCAACAGTATAGTAAGCTTTCTGTATCAGCCTCTCTTTAATAGTGTTTTTAAACTGCTTATGAAGCAGAGATTATGAACATTAACCATTAATTTGACGTGTCTTATATTAATCAGACATCATGTTTGTCCACAAATGTATCGTAAAATCATTACCGAATACAAATCATCATCCTCCTACCCTTATCCCACTTTAAATGGGGTCGGCACAACATGTTCTAAACATGTTGTCACATGATTTGGCTATGTATTTTACGACCGGCCGCCTGCCTGACGGCAACTTACCTTAGTGGTACTTTACGACACCTCGGTAAGATAGAGGGTGGTCTATTCTACTCACGGCGGTTCGAATTACCATAATCGCCTTTTACGACACCTCGGTAAGAAATAATGGTGGTGTATTTTACTCAGTCGGATACCACACGGCATACGGAAAATATACACACTTATTTCTTAACCTTACATTTTCTTTGTATATCGTAAATTACATTAACACAGACAAGTTATTATTTTATACGCATGTTTATTAAATTATGGGAATATTAGCAATTCAAATTGCCAGATATTATTGCAAGAGGAGTGTTGTAAGAAATTATGTAAGTCGAATACGCCACATTTTTTGAATAACTGTACAATAACACTCATTCAAAATAATAGTCACAAACACAGCCTTGATGACTGAACCTGCCTGACGCTGAGTCACGAGTTCAAATCCCGAGCAAGTATATATTATAAGTTTTCTATAAAAATGTATGGCGCTTATGTAATATCTACGAGTTTGAAACGAGTCTTCACCTTATGGCTGAGTGCCCTATGTACTCGCTGGTAAGATGGGACATACTAGGTAAGGATGAAATTGAAGTTGAGGATCTGACAAATATCTCCTTCAGGGATATTATCAGGTTCGTAAAAGCCACGGATAGATTAGAGCAGGTGACACTGTCGGGACAGCAGTGAAACCCTTGTCCCAACATGGGGAAATGGGTGGAATAGTCCGGAATAGAAGCTGACCACCCGCCCTGCACCGACAGGCGTCCCCGAAATTAGATAGATAGATAGATAGAATATCTACGAGTCATGTATTTGAAAAAGAATAAAAAAAGGAATTTTGTTTTTTTTTTGCATTTGAATTTTTATATGCGTATGAAATTCTGCAACCGCTTTAACTTATTAAGGAGTTTTCCATTCAAATTGATCTACAAGAAAATAATTGGCAAATTATATTTTAGATTCAAGACCTAGCTTTCTCAAAGCCTACAGGAAACCAATAATATATTGACTCTTGGACTTCAACCAAAAACCTTACATAAAGGTAAATTAAATTTTTCGACCAGAAATTTTAGAATTTGTGACACGACTTTGGATTTAATTACTTCCGTTTTAACGGAACTTGTTTAGATATCTATAAAAGATACTTTTATTTTTGATCTGAAAGTTAAGTATGTAGAGATTTAAACGATACAACGGTACGGTTCGTCAAAGCATCCATCCATTAGCCTATCGCAGTTCACTGCTGGACATAGGCCTCCATATATCTGCACCAGACATCCCATTTCTCCGCAATCGCCTCAACAACCTTTCTGATGTCGTCGGTCCAACGAGACGGTGGACGCCCTACACTGCGTTTGCCAAGACGCGGTCTCCACTCCAGGACTCTTTTGCTCCAACGGCCATCAGTCCTGCTTCAAACGTAACCAGCCCACTGCCACTTCAGCTTGCTTATTCTGCTAGCTTTGTCGGTTACTTTGGTTCTCTCATGGATAATCTCATTTGATTTTATCCTTGAGATACTCTGTGCATAGCTCGCTCCATAGCACGCTGAGCGACTTTAAACTTGTGGACTAGTCCACGTCTCGGCACCATATGTTAACACAGTCAGGACGCATTGGTCGAAGACTTTCTTCAGGAATTGCGGAAACTCGGACGTGAAGACTCGACGACGTTTGCCAATTACTTAACATGTAAGTTGTAACAGAGATGTAGGCGGAAATATACAAAAAATCATTCGAATTACGCAATGAAACGATTGCAAAATTCCCGAAAAAATAACAACGTTCAAGTCACAATCTTACGTAAAACCTCTTTACGACTGATATATAAATAGTTTTACAAATATTCTTCTATATATTTTTTAAACTAGTATTCGCATTGTACTTTATCGATGACTAAGTATATTTGCGGTCCTGAACTCATGGGAACATCATAACAACCAGTAATCACTGCTATTTACTTTAAAAGCACGCTGGTTTTTCATCGTCCTCCTGCCCTTATCCCACTCTAAGTGGGGTCGGCACAACATGATGTCACATGATTTGGCTACGTTTGTACGACCAGCTACCTACCTGACTCAACTTACCTTAGTCGTATTTTACGACACCCGGTAAGAAAAAGGGTGGTCTATTCTACTAAACCGGATACCACACGGTGAGTCAACTTACCTTAGTCGCCTTTTACGACACCTCGGTAAGAAATGAGGTTGGTCTATTCTACTCAGCCGGATACCACACGGCCGCACGCTGGTTTTTATAGATAACAAATAAATATGAGTTGTAAGTAACAACACAACATTGAATTAAGTAACATAAAATTAAAAGTAACAAGAGTCGATCATCAAAACAAATCATAAGCAACTCATTATTAATTACATTTTATTTTTTCAAAATAAATTATTTATTACATTGTGGCTTAGAGGTGTTTTGCCTTTGACTGTATTAAAAGGATAAAAAAAATAATACACTTGTGGACAAACTAACATATCATATTTATTAGATTGTGGACATACAAAGATGATAATTGCTAAACAAGCAAGTGGGATGGCACTTAAGGTCAAAAGTCACCATCATACATTACACTAACTTAGTGAAGGTACAGACGCGGTAACATACACTTGCATCATATGCTGTTATCGTTGGCGCCATTTTTAAAATAAGCCGCAATTCGATTTTTAAATCTATAAGTGGAAAGTTTTTTTTTAATGGACGATTATTTAAACACAAGTATATTCATGATTCAGTCTTAATTAAATGACATGATTTATCTTAATACGTTTAAAAAATATATTTTATATTAATTCGCGTGTTTTGTTAGTATTTTTTAAGAGACAATAAAATATTTATTTTGAAAATGAAATACACAGTCGGCGTTTCATTGGTAAGTAATGTTTTTAATACTATACTATGTATTTAAAACTCCGTTAATCATTAAAATGCGTCATTCTTACGGAGATTAAAATAATTACCTCTACTATTCAAACTAAGGTTTTACCTGTAGATTAATGATTATTATCCTATTTTACAATACTAATCAGAACCAACGTTACGTTAGTTAGAGAGGAAAGATAAGCTGCCAAAAGATAAGTATATAGACTCAAAATATTGGTAACTTTTTGGGCAAAGACTCAAGGCACTGAAAAAAAGCAATGAAATATATATTGGCAACATAAATTATAACTCCATTCTGTGAGAGTTAAAAAATTATTTAAAAAAATGTTGCTTTTAATAATGAGAATGAAAAATTTTCAATTAATACTGACATTAAATAACATCACATAAAAAAAACCCGTTAAATGTGACAAAGGTAAGTTGACCCGACTTGTGGTATGTGGCTGATTATGAATAGCCCTCCCTCTTTCTTAAGTTCCAAGTTGTCGTAAAAGACTTAGGTCAAGCAGGCGCCCAGCCTTATAATTCATATCCAAATCATGTGCCAATATGTTTATAACATGCTGTGCCGTCGCCACTTAGAGTTGGATAAGGGCAGGAGAATGATGATGGCGTAAAAAACAAACATCTTTTGTCAATATAGAGTATGTTACAATTTTAAAGCAAAAAATACTGAAACTTTTCTTTTAAAGAAAATAAGCAGGAAGCGATCACACTCAATAAAGCTCTATGGATTCTGATCTTTGCCTATGCAAAATAGTAAACCATGTAAAGCTAAAATAGTTAATAATCAAATCACGTTCTTTTGCTATACGTACTCAAGCATGAGCCAATCTTGTTATGGTAATCATTGTGAGTACATTAGTTACGCCAATTACTTCGATGTAGACCTTTATTATTCCCTGTTCACATAATCGTTTAACTATTAGATCGATTGTCCTTGATGGGATTAAAATATGGAATGGAATTATGGTGACTCTGGTCTCACTCTGGTCTTGATCACGTAGAGATTTTTTTTAACAGGAAAAAACCCCTTATGGGTACTGCCGCTACACGAGGACAGGCGATGGTTATGTCGGACTCGCACCTACTAAAACAACTAATGTGCTCTACCGCGCTGCTGGTGGCGAGTACAGTGTACCTTTGTACACCAGAGTACGCCATCTTTGGGTCGGAGTCTCTCTAAAAGTGGTCCCTACCCTCCGTTGGACGATGCATCAGGTGCACCAGATGCGTCAACCTCCTCAATTATCTTATAAGGAGGGCATCCGATAAACTCTGTTCGGAACGCCCGGAATGTCTCCTTTAGGACGGCATGCAATGGTCTCTAACTCATGGCCTTGTGATGAGGCCCATAGTCAGTGACCACGTTTCGGATCCGTATATTGCTAGACGCTTCGAAAGCGTCATTCATATTCCTAAAACTTTAAAAGTTAATGGTTTTTTTGCTTCAATAATATTGCACGTGGTCGCCGAATTATAAAAATACAATTTATATGCCGAATTAACCTCTAACCTCCGTATGAAAGCGACGCGTCGTTTGCCAACCGTCTGAATCCATACCTACTAATATTATAAATCCGACAGTCTGCTGTCTAACGGCTTGTCTGTCCATTATGATTTCATAAATCTGCTGCTGTGATATAGATAAAATTTGGTATAATTGTATCCAAAGCGTAGCTAAGTAATCAAAGGATATGGGCCAAAAAACTAAATTATTTAAACTCGTGTGTTCTTATAGGCGAACACAGACTATGATTGGCGAGTATAGTATGGACTTTTACTCGAATGTGCTGTGAATGTGTTAATCGTTCAAAATCGCCGATTATGAATAGCAGTCATATTAAAGCAGCGCAAACAAAGTCGCGTCATCTTCTATAGTAACTCAGCAGTCAATCTTGATAAGGCAATTTGATATAATCAATATTTATTTAATAATATGCAAATTGGAGATTTCGGCGACTAAATTTAATAAAAAATGTATAGAATTTCGCTGTCGCGCTTATATACCGCTGTAGTGTAGTGCGTGGCGTATTGTATTGAATACAATCACAGATACTAATATGTGTATATTATCGATATGTTAAAAAAAGGGAAAACTAAAGTCCATTGATTGATATTTTGCTCTGTGTTGACTCGTATGTTTAGTGGTTTTTTTAGTTATAACCTAAACTAGAAATTGCTTCATTTAATTTTTAATTCTTAACCGTTGATTTGGGAAAGCCAAAGAGAGCCAGTATACACATCAGTGGTTTCTCGAGTGAAATAATGTTTATTTTTATAAACAAGCCATACAATAAAAACCTACATATGTTTATCATAAGACATATTCTTTCTTTTTTTATGAATGGGATAAGTCAATCAATCAATTAATGGGGGAAGTCCGTCACATGCCCTAATGGGGACCTCCAAGCGATCCGAACGGGGTTGGTCAGACGCTCGCTGGAGTTACGTCCCCGAGGCGATTAGGGGAGGAAGGGGCCACTGTTTAAAGAGGCCCCGACTCGGAGGTGGCGCTCTTCGAGGTCTGAACCGTTGCTGGCGGGGATGGGGCCATGTGTACAATATTACCCTGTCCCGCTACCAGCAGCGTGATGGAGCACTGTCAGGTTTTTAGTCGGTGAGAGTCCGACATACCCGCCGCTCGTCTCCGTCGGGTGGTGACGGACCATAATGGGTTTTCCTAACACAAAAAAAAGAATAATCTCTCTCCCATCCCAGAATGTACTTATTATTTGCAAATTTGAATATACATAGTATATATATATTATAGTATATATATATATACATAGTATATTTGAATATATATATAGAATATAGTTGTCTTAACTGACCAAGAGCATGCACACTTTATCACTGAACCATCGATTTTATGTTGGATTCTTTTACACATCATTAACATACAAAACGCATTAGTTATTCAATATTTAATGGCCGTGGGTTATAAAAATGGTTTTGTATATTTCTTAATTTCTCGATTCTTGACGCAATAGTAAAGTTACAGCTTTTAAATAAACTACTGGTGAGATATAAGTCTCTCCCTTCTTAAGAAGTAGAAAATATATCGCAAAACATCTTCGGAATATTATTGGGGATTTTATGTTTGAGTTATTTATTATATTGGAGTAGATTTATAAGACGGTCATAAGAACTGTCGTATTGTATGGACCATGTTGGCCGTTGACTGTGTAAGTAATTGAAGATAGATATAAGTTGTACATTTATGTTGTTAAAAAAAATTGTATTATAAAAAAGATGAGAAGTGCGAGATTAGGAAGAAGTGTAAAGTTATACATTAAAATATTATAATTTTACGTGATGTTTGATGTATTTGCATGCTTAAAGTGGCCTTATAAGCTAAAGATATGTAAACCCTCAAAAGAAGGTTACAGTGTCGATTTTAAGTAGAGCTTACGTAAGCACCAAATCGATGTGGGCAATTGCTACAAGTGAATGTTGCTTACACATAGGGTTGTCACAAAGTTTATCTTATATCTCTCGTAGATGTGATCTGAAGTAGGAGATTGCATCCAGTACGATGAGATGCTAGAGCAGTGTTTCCCCATCTTTTTTGGTCCATGCTCCAGGTTAAAAATTAAGTAACATACAAAAATTTTAATATTAAAAATTGAATTGTCCACTTAAAGAACATAAATAATAGGTTTTAGGAAGAAAAATTGCTTTTTTTTTTGTTAAATTTGGCACCGAAATCTAGCATTGCATAAAAATGGCCCAGAGCAAAAGGCTTAAACTTGTGTCGAGTTGCCCCCCCCTTAACTATCAAATTGCCCCCTGTGGGTCGTGGGCTTCATGGGAAACACTGTGCTAGAGCAATTTCTCACGTAAAAGTCTTCTTCTTCGTCGATGGACGTCCACTGTTAGACATAAGTCTCTTCACGGGATCTCTACAACCCACGATCTTGTGCCGTCTGGATTTAGCGGCTACCCGCGACCTTTTTGAGGTCGTCAGTCCACCTCCTAGGAGTTCTACCAATACTGCATTTTCCGATGCGGGGTCGCCATTACAACACGTTAAGACCCCAACGCCCATCGTAAAAGTATGAAGGAAAAAATAGGGTCATCAAAGTTACACTAAAATGTAAATTAATTCCTATTCAACATCTATGTTAATTGCCTTATCAGACATACTTATTTTGAATCGAAAACACAAGCCTTACGACTTACACAGATTCACTGGATGGGACAGTTTTTAAAAGCATTATTGAAGATTCAAAATACACAAAGTTGTGTGTAGGAACTTTACTAATGTGCTAGTAGAGTTCCTTCTTCTTAAGATGGCATCTTCTCTCGAAGATCATTAAAATTATTTGCAAACCACTGCTCTAAATAGATAACGAGTATTAATGCCGAATCATTGGCGTAGATTTTTTAGCCAAGATATCCTTCGTCGGCCCACGCTCTTCTTTGCCGCAACAATTCAAATTAAGCGCCAATAATGTTGCCAATAATAAAGTTCCTTAATGTGGAAGTAAAGTTGCTTAAAGAAACCATCAAATCACATCAAAATAAGCACTTTTGAATCGTCAAGGATCAATAAGATTTAATGAAGAATAACTGGTTCGGAATGTTGCTCTTACCGAGTATAGCTTACGGCAACGTACAGTAAAAAACAGTTTTACTATTCTATGAAACTTCTCCATAAAGTAAAATTGTTGAAGTATTTATAATGATGAATTTCATCTCGAAGGCAACCCTATTCGAAGTACAATAAGTTATGCTTAAGAGAAAGGCAGACGAGTAAAAAGGCACACTTGTGATAATATCTGCGTGGCAGTAAAGTAATTAGGTAATCCAATAGCTGAGCAAAGCAGGCCGCTTTTCTTTGGATTTAAGATTAGATCCTTTACTGTGTTTTGTGCGGATTAGCATGGTATACATATCTCAGGAATATAATAATGTGATACACTTAAAGCTCTAGTAAAGTAACGGCCTTTTACCATCCCTCAAATGGGCCTCCTCTTTCCGATTTTGGAGAGAAGGATTGGAGTTAAGACCTACCATGCTGCTCCAATGCGTTGGATTTGAGCAATTGGTAGGTTACACATATCCTTAGAATTATCTACATATATGCATACTCACGATATTTTCCTTCACCGAAAAGTTTGCTAAAAATTGCAATTATCAATTAGATACATAAGTTTTTAACTGACAAACTCAGTGATCAGGGGTTCTATCTCTGTCCAGGGTTTAAACCCCTGATGACCCTTCTAAAGTGTCTCACTGATACAGAAAGCCATACTATTGAAGATTACATGGATGATATGAATACCTAGATATAGTTACTCTACGCCCCTGTGCAAGATAGTAAAAACTGTAACTAGTTATAAGAATTATATTTTGAAGAGAGCAACCGCCGAGTTTCTTACTGATTCTTTTCGGAACAGCTTTCCGAACCAGCAGTAGAGTTGACGATTCTAAAACTTGTTAACAAGTTTACTTGAAGAAACAATAATTTGAATTTGAATTCATTTGTGCCTACCCTTTATTTCAACTCAGAACTTGTAAGAATCAAATATGATTAGTAATTATTAAAACGTGATTTAACCATTGTTAAAACAAATTTTCATCAATAACCTTTGATGTACTGAGCACCATTGAAGGTATTTCATTTAATAAATATAGTTACATATTAATAAATTACGCCTTGTGATATCTGGCTGAATAGAATAGATCACTAATTTCTTACCGATGTGTCGTAAAAGGCGACAAAGGTAAATCGACCCGCCGTGTAGTATCCGGTGTGTTTTTCTGTTAAAAACTTAGGTTTCTAATTGATATCTACTACTATTATTTATTATCTACTATCTAATATGTACCATCACTTGTTTTTGAACAGTATTGATCACCACGTTTGTGAAACCTAAACCGTAAATGTGTTGACATCTAGACCTTTAATGGCTATTAGAACGTTATTAATGTAATGGACAGTGTATTATTGTGCCTTATTGAAAGGTTAAACTATGTATAAAGACATATCTTTAAATGTAATTACAAGTAAAGGTCAAATTTAAATGTTTTCATTGTCTTACCTGTAAATAACGAGATATAGTTAGTAGTGACCGGCCAATAATTATTCAAAGTAATAATAATATTATTTTCCAAGATAAATCAAATCTATATCGATAAAAATATATAAAAATGAAGAGTTTGTTTGTTTGATTGTTTCAACGCGCTAATCTCAGGAACTACTGGATCGATTGAAAAATTCAATGTAAGTTAGTCCATTTATTAAGGAAGGCTATAGGCTATATAACATCACGTTAAGATGATTAGGAGAGGAGCAGCAATAAAAAATAGTACGAAAACGACAAAATTTAAAGCTTTCCTTGCATGCGCTGAGTAAATGGTGATAGTTATTCAAAAATCATGTATTACAAAATTGTTCCCCTCTAAAAGTTCTAGATAAAAGTCCGCGACAGCATATGTCTAGCTTTTAAGGTTAACCCACTTTAACCATTTTTATGTTTATCAAAAGACTATATTACGGTTTTAATCTTTACACGCGGGAGGAGCCGCTGGTGATTGCTAATAGAAAATATATGTAATGCTAAATGTAGAGTGGACTGGATTCCTTTATTTGTTTATTATTATTGGTTTCTGTTGACAACAAATATTGATTCGCCAAAGCGCTTAAAATGATAATTTTAATATATTCTTAAAAATAATAATGTTAAGCCGTGTAGTATCCAATTGACCACCCTCAGTTCTTACCCAGGTGTAACCCGTATTTTTATGTAATTATTTCGTCCTATTAAAGTTAATTAACGAAGGCTATGATTTTAAAACTAGCTTTTAATAAGCTTGACCTCAATATTTACAGCTTTGTTTCAAATCACGCCATTTACTAATTTTGGCCTTTGATATAATCTTAAATTTTGTGCAAACTTTATTTCTTTAAACAAAAATATTTATATATACTAATATATATTTCTTTGTTTAATTGTTTGAACGCGCTAATCTCAGGAACTACTGGACCGATTTGAAAAATTATTTGAGTGTAAGATAGTCCAGTTCTCGACGAAGGCTATAGAAGGAACTTACTTAGCCAGGAAAGCTTTAAATTTTGCCGTTTTCGCAATTTTTTTATTGCTGCTTCTTTCATCTTAGCGTCATGTTATATAGCCTTCCTCGATAAATGGACTATTTTACACTCAAAGAATTTTCAAATCGGTCCAATAGTTCCTAGATTAGCGCGTTCAAACAAACAAATCCTTCAGCTTCATACATATATTACCTAGTATAGATTTAGAAAATCTCATTAGTGCCTGCCCAGATTTGAACCCGTGACCCTCTCTCGTGTCGCACACTCTCACCACTGAACTAATATAGCTTGGTTTATAAATGTATTACCTCATAATGAATAGATTGTCGCTTAGATAAATATAGGACATTGACTAAATAATTAATATTAAGTTATTCTAATTCTCAATTTGCTTGGCATTGCCTTTATTTGCTTAAGAAATTAAGTATATTTGTATTGAATGAGACTTATTAGAATTCAATGATATTATATTTTGCAATATGATTTTGATTTTGATTGATTTACCTTTGATTTTGGCTCATTGATAATTGTAATTTACGCACTTTTCTTTGAAAGAAAGCATCGTTAGATGCATTAAGAAAAACTTTGGGAGATATATTAATGAATTGAGGAATATCAAAACACAATATTCCTTCCGCAGCAGGGGATCTTCTTGCATAACCTTGAGGGGTAAGCGGGGTACGGGCCTCGAGGCGAACCTCTTTGCCCAGGCTGGGCCCAGGTCACGTAGGTGACCTATGGGATGTGGTGGTCGGTAGGGAGGTCTGTAAATGGTAGCTCCCAGACCTCGGGGTCAATTTCGGTGGTGTCTCGTTCCTTCCTTAGCGCTTTCCAGCGGTTACTGTCCACTTACCGATAGATGGCGCTATCAGTATTAAATAATACTCAGATTGATGATTGTTCTGGGTGTGATTTTTTGTTATTAAAATATAATGAATAATAAATTTTATACAACCAAACAAAATAAATAAATAAATATATGGGATACTTACACACACGGTCGTCCGTCCCCAAAGTAAGTAACTTAATACTTGTGTTATGGTAGACAGACAACTGGTGAATATATACTTATATCATTTTTAAATACATACTTAAATACACCATGTAATACCATAATACACCA
Source organism: Morpho helenor (assembly GCA_029227775.1). Taxonomy (NCBI): domain Eukaryota; kingdom Metazoa; phylum Arthropoda; class Insecta; order Lepidoptera; family Nymphalidae; genus Morpho; species Morpho helenor. Next base: position 9,178,186 of record JARGCU010000011.1, read on the forward strand.
TGGCTCAAAGACCAACAAATTCATTTTTCATAGAAAATGTTGGCTCTCGGCGGAAATCGAACCCGCGACCCGTGGAGCTGAAGGCAGGGTCACTACCCACTGCGCCAACAGGCCATGCAATAATTGTTTTATAGTGTATGTGTTCGATTACGTTAAATAAATTCAGCTTTTTCGTCACAGCCGGAATAGCTCAGTTGGGAGAGCGTTAGACTGAAGATCTAAAGGTCCCCGGTTCAATCCCGGGTTTCGGCACAAAGCTCTTTCTCCTCTTTTGGTCTATTTTTTTTTCTAGCGACCCTGCCCGTACCCGCCGCAGTTTAAAGATATCACTACATATTATAAGACAAAGTCCATATATCCCTATGTACGCATAAAACTTTAAAACTACGCAACAGATTTTGATGCGGTTTTTTTTAATGGATAGAGTGATTCCAGAGGAAGGTTTGTACGTATAATAACATTCAATACGGAGTAGAGAAATACTGTAATTTTTGAGGTTTCTGTAAATAATTACATTTTTTTCCGCTTACATTGCAAACGCAGTCTGAACCCTACGAGATTTATCAAAATAATGTACTAAGTATTTGTACTTTTTGAAACGTCTACAGAAAACTCTGCGTTGGTATATGTCTATCTCTTATGGATAACCCACTATAGCATTTTTTGTCATTTACGTTTTACGAAAAATAATGCCTTATGTTCAAAGCAATTTTTATACAATATAGGAATAATCCTTATCCAATTAAGTACCTTAAATAAATTGTTGATTTAATATAGATCATTATGGCCGTTTACAGCATGTATTTTAAGTGAACATTTTCGGAGATATTACAGATTTAAAATGCTGTGAGGAGGCCGCACTTCGCCCTATAGCACTTCGAATCTTTCAAGAGTTTGTTTAAAGACATTCTGTAATTAATTGTAAAAATAAAATACATAGGGAAAATGTAAAAGTAAATAAGTAAAAATGTACTATATGAGTTTAGATATTCCAAAGATAGCAGGAAATCGTCTTGGTATAGGGAGAGGAAATTGTTTTTCTCCAAATTTAACGCTTGCGGGCCACGGGCAGTAATGAATAAATCAAACTACTGGATCGATTTTAATCATTTTTTTTACACTGACTGACATGGGATATATATTTTATACCTGTGCGAAGCAGGGGCAGGCCGCTAGTTATACAATAAGTCATACTAGCGCCTGAATTAATTTTGGCGCGAGTTACTTTACATTTTGTAATAACTAGATTACTGTTACAACTGATAGTGATCTATTCACTCAAAAACTTAATAAATATATACATTTCAATGGCAGTTAGCAAGTTGATTTTTTTGAATCGTCAAATTGTTTTCACACTACGTTGAGTTTTTGTTTATCGCAGTTACAAATAAATGAAATTTGTGGGTATTTAGTATTACAAATCTTCATAAAGTATACAAATACATCACAAGAGAAATTTATTTGTCTGGTATGTTGTCGCCAGTGACTTCCGCTTTGTATTTTATAGCAACACAGTCATGAAACAAGAGTATCGCGCCCTTTTTGATTAAAATGGTGGCAACACTGTGCCGTATTGTTTCCGGTGCAGTCTTCCTATTGATAAAACGTTTCAGTTACAGTCAGTCTTGTTCGTCATTCAAGAGAAGTGCATCTCGGAACGGGAATTGTGGTATCCCTATTATATCGTGTTATTGTATATAGTGTGCGCTAACAGGTATGCTTTTAATTCGCCCAGGCTAAGGTAAGTTTAAAAAATTGTCAGTTTCATTAAAATATCGAAAAAAAGTATAGTCATCCATCAATTGAAACGATCTCGACTCAAACAAGATGTCTCAGAACAAAAAATAACAACAAAAGATGTTTCAAGCAAAAAAAATGTTTTTGGTCGTCTTAAAATCTTCTAGTCAATATAGACTTCCTAAAAATCTTTTCCGATAGAAGTTACGAAATTTTCTCTTCTTTTTCTCTTTTTGGTTTATTTTTCTCTATTTATGTGTTTTTGTTTATACTTATATTTATATTTATTTGTTACTATTTATTTTCTCATCTTTTACATACTTATCTGCGTGCTAGCCCGCGGAAGCTAGGGGAAGGGAGGGCAGGATGGAAGACTTAACTTTATGATGTATAAAAAAATATAAAAACAAAATATACAACTTTAATTTTGTTCAGTCTTGAAAGTGATACTATCCATTTAACCAATTGAGCAATGAAAAATTATTAATAATAAGTAGATTTTTTTTAATGAGTCATTAAAAAATAACTTCAAAAATTCCATCTTGCCCTTACCCTAAGGGCATGATGGAAAGCTTGTTCGGACAAGATGGAATGTTCAGGAAAAACTACATTTAACAGTTTACGCGCGTAAAACTCTTTTCTGTATCTTCTGTATCGCTAGATAATTCATGTGCCCAACCAATAGGTACATATTTCACATTGCACCCAGTCTTCTGAGGATGGTTCCACATAAAGTTCTTCACATAATATACTGAACACATAATTTTGTGAAGAATGTTGTTAATTTTGTACAATATTCTCTTCTTTTTGTGTTCTTAATGGTCCGATTAACTATTAGGTAACATTGGTTTCACTTTCATCGCATTTTTCGTTTCAAAAGCATTTTTTTATGAAAATTTGATGATTTATTTATTTATTTTTAGTTGACTTTAATTTTGGTGACTAAAGAATTATAGTTTAAGAAATAACGTACGAAGTGGATGGTTGTTCCCGCTCCGACGAATTTATAACTACACTGGAACAATTTTCAAACATACTTTCTTCAGTCATTTTTTTCAATTTTTCGTGAAAATTAAGTGGCTCTTCTTGTTTCTGCGTTTAATCATCCACACCGATTAGTTCGTTAGTATTGTTAATTCCAACAGAATCATTGACAGCACATGTTTTTCAATTACTGGATTGGCATTATCATTATTTAAAGCAAGTCTTCAGTAACTTTAAGATCTCTATTTTTCTCTTTTTCATCTGTCACTGGTATTTTTTTCACATTCTATAACCGCAACGTTATTACTACAGAACCTATATTACTTTTCCTTCTATACTTATTTACCATCTAACAACAATAGTAGTAGTAGTAGTTAGTAACAAAAACTGCTATCATAAATCAAATAAGGTGCGCGGGCAACTTGGAAACTCTTCCATCTTGCCCTTAAGTGCAGTTTTCCATCTGGCCCATACGCCCCTTTCCAGTAATAATATTAATATTTTAAAAACGCTTTATAATTTCTCTTATTTCAATATCAATTCTTACAATATATTCCTAAGAGATCCTTTATATAAATGCATAATAGTAATATTACTCACCTCGTTTAAATAATCCTATCACAAAAATCGAAAAAATTCGTAACATTTTGTTGTGAAAACAAGAAGCACGAATTACTTCGTTAGGTAGCACGGGCCGAATTGATCTCCCGTTCGTAAATGCAAGATGGTCCTCTGCATCCGTGTATGTGTGGTCTGGGGCCCTACGTTGCGTAGTTAGGTTTTGGTAGATAGTTTCCATCTTGCCTACTACTTCCATCTTGCCCTCCCTTACCCTAAAAGATCCTCTCTTTCAAAGGGTTGTCTGGAAGAGATCACAACAGTGTGATAAGACCGCCCTTTGCACTTTTAATTGTTTCTATTATCTATGTCTATTGTTCTTTTCACTCTGTATTTTATTTGTGCAATAAAGTTATTCTTCTTCTAAATCTGACAAATTAATTTTATGGTTGAAACATTAACAAAGTAAATACTTATACTGCGTCCATCATATTATCAGTCTTTTGACAGCTCACGCTCATTAAGTTTTGTATTGCTTACGTACAAATATCATACAAATAATATTTGTACTTTATGGATGGGTACCGCCCACTTAGTGATGTCACACATAATGGGTTACTACGATTATGCCACAGATTAAAAATAATCGGTAGAAATCGATGTTACGAGTATTAAAAGACATTTAATAACATTATATAAAGTTTTACTTTCTTCTTAGTTAATACATGAATACAAATAAAACAATCAGGATATTTTAATTTATTTTATTAGCACGAGTCGTCGGAATGATAATCAACACTAGACTCCTCCGATGAGGAGTCTTCAGTAGCAGTTATTATTAGCTCTTGTGTAGATAATATATTATCAAACGCAATATCACGTTCTCAATCAGAGAATATTACTCTTTTAGTTCTTTCCACCACACTTGCCCAGTTCTCGGCCGTTACGTGGGTGCAAGCATTTTTTAGCAATTGCAACATTTTATTCGCTGTGAATGGGGGGCTTGTATTGCATCTCGCAGCATGCCCTTTTACTTGTGCCCATATAAGTTCTATTGCGTTGTACTGGCAGTGGTATGGAGGAATCCGAAGAACAGTATGGCCATATTCTGCTGCCATTTCATTGATTACATAGCGTTTTGCTCTCTTTTTGGTTTTTAATATTTTTATTAATTCAACTTTTAACATTGAGTCGTCCACATTTTCTCCATTGTCCCGAAGCCAATTAATTATTTCATGCTTTTTATTAGCCTGTGTTGGCATTTTGTCAATTTGACGGGAGTGGTAGGGCGCATTATCAATAAAAATTATTGATGGTTCTTCCAATGAAATGAGCATTTTTTTGAACCACTCTTCATACACATTTGCATTCATCTCTTCGTGGTAGTCATTTGATTTCTTCGATTTAAATGCCAACAGTGCGTCTTGTACAAATCCTTTTGCTGTACCTGCATGGCAAATGATTAGGCGCTCACCTTTTCCCATTGGTACTGAGGAAGTGGAATCAGCAGTATCATCAGTCCAGAAAAGAGATAGTGTGTGGTTAGCGTTGAGCCATGTTTCATCCGTGAAAACAATATTTGCCCAATCTTGTATTTTCTTTGCCTCTCTTAAAAAATCACAACGTGCTATAGCTATATCTGTGCGTTCCATTAATAATTTTCTTTTATTTAACTTTTTATATGAAAAGCCAATTGTGTTCAAAACTTTGACCAAAGAAGATTTTTCACCATGAAATAGACCACTTCTTTTCAAAGAAACAGTAAGTTTTCTCAAAGTTGGAATTTCTTTTCTCAAGTAGTAATCTAGTTTACGTAGGTTATCATTAATCGAATTACTTAGGTACGTAATTCGATTAATGATAGTAGGTACTATAATCGGAATGGTATCGCATACGAGAATCTTTAGGACATCACTATCGTCAATCTGTCAAAAGATGGTTAATATAATGGACAGTGTATAAATCTGTGATCTTTAAAAGCTACTTCGTTGAACTATGTTGGGCAAAAACAACATTTTCGTACACGCAAACGCTAGATTTAAACATTTTTAATATTCATAATGATGATAAGTATCTATTCAACATGATAGAGGCGATAACAAGATATATAATTTATTGTTTATTTGACGAGCTTCGTTACGATACGAGAGGTTAATGGGGTATTTAAATTCAATGAAAAAAAAGAGAGAACTTGAAACTTTACAATATCAAAGTTAGGTATATTATAGGTTTATATCGCATAATTAATTTTCGATAGGGTATTTGTTGGATTATTCATTATGTAATGCTGTTGCAGATCCGAATAAATAAATAAATGTTATATATACATATTATAAAACATCATCATCCTCCTGCCCTTATCCCACTCTAAGTGGGGTCGGCACAACATGTTATAAACATGCTGTCACATGATTTGCCTGCGTTTCTACGACCGGCCGCCTGCCTGATCTCAACTTACCTTATTGTACCTTATTGTAATACAAATATAGAACAGACGTTGTGGAGCAACATAAACGCTAGGTAGTTTTTATCCTACAATTCCCTCGATGTTAGGATGTACGTGGAAAAATCTTAGTGACACAAATGACGAGACACAATGCTTTGGATTTTTTTACGTGATGAAATGAGAAAATTTCTTGTATAGTTAGTTCACTATGTTTTTTTCAGCTGCTGACACTCACAACGCTGTCATCGTGTCAGAGTGGGGACGGGATCATCAGAAATGATTTCGACGGCCCTCACGACGACGGCTCCTACAGATGGGCTATACAAACAGGTTAATTTGCAGCCAGATATACCGTAATATTTACGCCGTGTGGTATCCGGCTGAATAGAATAGTAGGTACCACCCTCATTTCTTACCGAGTACATTTCTTGCTTAAAATAAAAAATAAAAATAAAAACTTAACGTAGTACAGTGCAGTAATAAAGCTCACTGAAATGTAGGCAACAATACAATATCATTTGCCATTGGTCTGCAAATATATCGCAATGAGTCCACTCCATTAATAGTTCATTCAGGGCAGATAGTGTTCGAGGTATGGGGAATTTAGCCCAGAACACCGTACGAGAAAAAGGGACCGCAACGAATAATAATGATAAATAATATATTGAAAAGAGTAGCCGCCGAGTTTCTCGCTGGCACTTCTCAATAGGAACAGCTTTCCGAACAAGCAGTAGAGTTGAAGATACAAAAGCCCTTGTTTACAAGTTAACTAGAATGAAGAATATTTTTAATTTGATTGTAACTTAATTCTTTTATTTGCAACAAAAATATACAAATTATATTTATCTTAAATTATTTACACGCTAGGATTATACAAATCATGCCCACGTGGAACGGTCCCAAGAATGCTGGCAGCGTTTCCGAATTGAATCGTTAAGGTGATTCTTTGTACAAAATAGGAACCAGCCCTCTTGTCACCCGAGAGACAATTAACCGAGGTGTTAAAATGGATAATAAAAATTTGCACTTTGACTCCATGGCCTCAACTGCAAACGGCCGCTGTTTGCGGGATTCGGCCATTTCCAACCGTAACTGAAATTAAATGTATCATTTACTGTCCTTTTTTTTCGGTGTTGCACTAAACTTAACTCCATAAAATTTAACTCCATGATCATGTTTGACTTCAGAAGATGGGATATACCACGAGCAGAGAGGTATTCTGGACTCTGGTACGGACGGACCAAGTTTGCTGGTCGAGGGTCAATACCAGTACACCGCTCCTGATGGACAGGTAAATACAGATCATTAACAAAGTACCAACAGTATGCCGTGTGGTATCCGGCTGAGTAAAACAGACCACCTTCATTTCTGATCGAGGTTTCGTAAAAGACGACTGAGGTAAGTTGACCCACCGCGTGGTATCCGGCTGAGTATAAGAGACTACCCTCATTTCTGACCGAGGTGTCGTAAAAGGCGACTGATGTAAGTTGATTCACCGCGTGGTATCCGGCTGAGTATAAGAGACTACCCTCTTTCTTACCGAAGTGTCGTAAAAGGCGACAAACCGTTGACGTCAGGCAGGCGGCTTGTCGTAAAATACCTAGCCAAATCATGTTTATAACATGCAGGATTCGTAAAACACATGCACAAACCTCCACCACTGCCACCACAATACATAAGCACTACATACGTTCACTATCACAAACTCGACAAAGCCACGACAAAATCACAAAGCCTTGGGTTTTGTCGTGGAGTCTATTTTCTATTTCACTTCATCGCGGATTATAGCAACAATTAAAATAAAAACTAAAGTATATAAAAGTTTCCGTTCTGTTTCAGATAATTCACGTTTTGTATAAGGCAGACGAGAACGGGTTCCACCCTACTGGCGACCACATCCCCACTCCGCCCCCCATCCCACCACAAATACAACGAGCACTTGACTACATCGCAAGACAAACACAAAATAATGTTTGATTTAATATTTAATAAACCTTTTTTTATTAATAAATAGAATAATAAATAATAAATATATGGGACACTTAACAAAAGTATTAAGTTACTTACTTTGAGGATGGATGTCCGTGTGTAAACTTACTATCCTATCCTACTTCCTACTAATATTATAAATGCGAAGGTTTGTGAGTATGGATGTATGCTTGTTACTCTTTCACGGCGAATTCTCTGACCCAAAGTAAGTAACGGCCTGTCACTATCCCACTGCTGGGCATAGGCCTCCTCTCTCCATTTTTGGAGAGAAGGCTAAGACCTACCACGCTGCTCCAATGCGGATTGGTAGGTTACACATATCCCTAGGATTCTCTAGAGATATGCAGGTTTCCTCATGATGTTTTCCTTCACCGAAAAGCGTGTGATAAATTGCAATTATCAATTAGACACATAAGTTTTAATAGAAAAACTCATTGGTGTCTGCCCGGGTTTGAACCCATGATCGTCTCTAGAGATTCACACGGTCCCACCGCTAGGCCATCACAGCATAATTCTCTGACCCAATATCAATGAAATTTGGCACAATTATTCGTTATACACCGAGGTAATATATAAGCTATAGAAATCCTGTTAATTCTACAGGAATAGGATGACATTGAAGCGCCATCTATTATCATCCTATCACACGACAACAGTCCACGCGAACGAAGTTGCGGATAAAAGCTAGTTGTTCCATATACAAAAAATAGGTAAAAAGTGAAACTAAAATAACATTAAAATATTTTTTATTGCTATCGGTACAGTATATAGGAATATACAATTATTATATACCTATTAATACGTATTATCTTCATTTAATCTATTTACATAAAATGAATGTATTGAACATTATAATTTTAAAAGGTACCAAAGACTATTAACATACAATAAAGCTAACATTATATAAAAAAAAAACAAATAACGAAATATCATTTTGATCAACAGTTGTGTGCGTGGAGTATACTTTATTTGGTTTAAATAATTGGTAAAATTACCAAATACAACAACAAAAAACACTAATTTTAATTACTTGTTTTAACGCGACATAATTATAGTCTTTGTCTATTACTTATTTGGTTTTAAAACGAATTTTTTTATATAGGCTTCTTATATCCTTAATGAACTAGAAAAGAAAAAGAAAGTAACAGCCTCACAGCTGGGGAAAGGCCTTCTCTCTCTATTTTTTTAGAGAAGGATTGGAGCTAAGATCTACCACGCTGCTCCAATGCGGATTGATAGGTTTCACATATCACTAAAATTTTTAGAGATTTGCAGGCTCATGATGTGTTTCTTAATCGAAAAGCAGTGTAAATTGCAATTATCAATTAAACACATAAGTTTTAACATAAAAACTCATTGGTGCCTGCCCGGAGTTGGAACCTGTGATCTTTTGAAAGAGTCGTACGTTGCTAACGCTGAGATATCACAGCTTTTGAATTAGGAGGTGTTACAAAATTTGCAAGTGTTGTAATAAGTTTATTTTTAAAATATCATATCTACTTTAGTTATCATGACTTTTTGAAAAAAAACAACGTTAACGTACTTTTTTTAATTATCCCCTTTAAAGACGATTTGTTACATATTGAACAATATTGAAAAAATAAATTATAATCTCTCTATAATAATAATTATTTCTTCATAAACAAATTTGTATGGTACGAATCTGATGTTACCCCACGCACACCTAGCCTCTAACTTATACAAAAAAAAAAATGGCACAATCAGTCTGTTCATTATTAATAAAGTAGGTGAATAGCAAAATGTATAATTATGTGAAGAAAGAAAAAATATCTTAAATTGAAATTATTTTTGACCCTGTTCGTATTATAATATATTAATTAAGTCTTATATTTATATTAACAATGCAATTAAATACGTAATTATATATAACAATCAATTTAATTCCAAAAACCAAATTTTTAGTTAACTGAATGTCAAACAATACCCGTTTAGTTATTAATAATACAAAAATTCGAGAAAAACAACGTTTGTTCATTATTTGCAAAATCAAAACGTCTGTTATATTCCTTCATTATCAATATTAAAAAACCAAATTTTTAAGTAAACAACAGTGTTTAACTTTACCGTTAAATAAGAAAATTAACTCTTTTATTGTTATTTAATATATATCTATAATCTATCAATTAACGAAATCATTAATTTGGAAAAATATTTCGTAAATCACCAAAAAAACCACCATCAAAAAAATTATATTAAGGGGTACCCATAAGTAATCAATTATTTTCACAAGATACAATTTCTCATTAGTCCTGCGACAACCAGACAGGTGTAAGCATTATTTTTTTGTTGTGTTATTCTTCAACCAGTGTGTTAGTAATTTATTCTCAACAATATAATTTTTTTTTTGTAGCCCTGTAACAAAATGGCGGACTTTTTACCTTCTGAGGGCCATATTCATAATTGTGTACTTTTCCATTTTATTGCGAGTTTAAATGCCACGGAAACAATAAGCAAAATTTGCGAATTATATAGAGATGTGTTGAAGGTCAACGAGTGTCAACGTCGGTTCAGAAGATTTCCTGCAAGTGATTAAGACCTATCAGATAAGCATCAAACTGGACGCCCAGGTCAATTTGATAACGACGCCCTAAAATCTCTAGTGGAGTCCGATCCAAGGTTAACTATACAGGAACTATGAAGAAGCTTTGGGTCTACCTGGTCCACCATACAAAGACATTTAAAAAAAATTGGCAAGGTACATAGACAAGGTAAATGGATTGCACACCTGTTATCTGAGGCCGATAACGATCTTTGGCGAACAATTTGTAATTCCATGCTCATCAGACTAAGCAGAGATCCATTTTTGTCTTGAATCGTAACTGGAGATGAAAAATGGTTCCTTTATGATAACATAAAGCGATGAAAACAATGGCTGTCCGCAAACTAGATACCTCTTCCAACCCCTAAACCAACCCTATCTCTGATTAAGGTGTTATTGTGTATTTGTTGGGATTGTTTAGGTATTGTGTATTAAAATTATTGAAAACTAGGGAGACAGTTACTGCTGACCTATATCGTCAACAATACGTTGTTATTGTTGACGTTGTTACAGGGCGCACTCATAGAAAAAAGACCAGCTTTAGTCACAGAAAAGGTGTGATACTCTAACAAGATAATGCCCGTCATCATGCAGCGAAGATTACTCAATAAAAAACTAAGTAGTTAGCATGGGAACTTCTACCGCATTCTCCATACTCTCCAGACCTAGCACTGTCGGACTACCACCAGCATTCATTTAGAAAAAAAAATTGAATTTCGTATCCGAGGTCCAAACGCACCTTGCGTTATATTTTGAGTCACGTCTTCCCCACTTGTTTAAGAGGTGGGTTGAACTTTTGCAGGAACTATGGCAACAAGTCATCACTAATTGTGGTGATTACATAACGATTAGAAAATAAAAATAATTGATTACTTATGGGTCCCCCTAATATTATCACCATATCACGAAAATATTTTATAAATTATCAAAGCGTTACACTATAAAAAAAATGTTAGCAAATTCTCACATAATTTTCTTTGTTAATAAAAAAAACGATAGAAAAAATAATGTGTACGCAAAATTATTAAACGTATGTCTTTATATAAAAAAAAACAAATAAAAAATAATTCGTAGTTACCAAAAATACAAAAATTCGAAAAACGAAATACTTTGTGTATTTCGTTTATCAGAACGTCTTAAAAAAAATCATTTATTAAATCTCACATAATCAATCTGTTATAATATACATTGTAACAGATTTTTTTGGCAGTCATAATTGGTTGACGTTTAAGAGTTTTTTTTAAATAATCTTTATTCAAATAAGCTCAAGCACTTTTGAATCGTCAATGATCAAAATGATTAATTATTATCAATATGATTTATTAGTTATCAAATAACCTGTAGGTTAAACAAAAGTGGAGTAAAATTGAAATAAGTTATACAAAGCGAGTTTGTCTCATAAAAATAACTCATTATGAGCTCGTAGGAGTGATGACGTCATATGGCGTTGTTAGACTGTTTACCGCAACCATCCGGTTTGTTTACGAGGGGAACCACGGTGTCCCGGTATATTTCGGTACCGGTGTCATTTGGAAGCATTTTCTCCACTTCCGGTGGCGATACTTCTTCCTGTTTTTGTTCTGCGAATTAGGAAAATTGTTTTTGAAAAATTGGGTACAAAGTTTTTAGCGTCGCATATTAATATATATTTTTACTAGTGTTACCCGATTAAAGTGACTTAATTCAAAATTACGCTTAAAGATAGATACATTGTAATCCTTATTTCAATGCCATTTATGACGATCACTTACCCGTGTGCTACCCGGCTAAGTAGAATAGACTACCCTCTTTTCTTACCAAGGTGTCGTAAAATGGCGACTAAGGTAAGCTGACCCATCGTGTGGTATCCAGTTTAGTAGAATAGTCCACCCTCTTTATTACCGTGGTGTCGTAAGAGGCGAATAAGGTAAATTGACCCACCGTGTGGTATCCCTCTTTCTTACAGAGGTGTCGTAAAATACGACAGAGGAAAGTTGATGCCAGGCAGGCGGCCGGTCGTAAAAGCGCAGCCAAATCATGTGTCAGCATGTTTATAACATATTGTGCCGACCCCACTTAGACTGGGATAAGGGGAGGAGTATGAAATATATGTGTAAAGAAGTGGTGCTAAATAATAAGAGGGCATGCAAAGTGACCGACCATGTCCATGACGAGCGAAATGGTAGAGAAGGACAAGGAAAGCTCCACCATTATGTGGGATTCGTAGGGAAAATAGAGATATAATACCATGGCCATCCCTCCTGCTGATGGTGGCGAACATCAGCGCGTGGAGTCCTGACGCCACTAGAGCCAGTCCCGCGAACACCCTGAAGGAGCCTCTACCACCCGCGTAGCTGTAGAGTTGCCCACCGAGCAGGGATCCTAAAGCGAAACCTAAACAACATATAGTACTGTTAAAAAACCAAATCTTTTACGTGTAATGGCCTATATAACGCACGGCTGACGTCATTCGTTTTCTTTTGGCGTGCGGCATTCGTAGGAGGTAGACGTGTTTGGGAGATCCGTTTAGTATTTCGTGTTATTCGAATTTCATAATATTAGTATGAATTAGTAACACAACACACTCACCAAGGCCGTCGTCCATTCCGGCAACGATACCCTGGACGGTTGCGGAGTAGCCCTCGGGTGCGACGTGGGCCGCGTAACCCACTATGGCCGAATAGCACAACGCGTACGTGGGCCCCTGCATTATTGCCTGCCGGGAAGTCAACATTATAGGCTGGCCCTTTAACTCAGTCCTCGCCTACGGGTAAAAATCAGCGGAAATCGAGCCGGCGACATCTGGAGCTGAAAGCAGGTTCATTGTCACCTGCGCCAACGAACCAGTCATATTCATAACGGGCCAGCCATATCCATAACGGGCCAGTCATATTCATAACGGGCTAGTCGCATTCATAACGGGCCAGTCGCATTCATAACGGGTCAGTCACATTGATAACGGGCCAGTCACATTCATAACGGGCGAGACTTATACATAACGGGATAGTCAGATGTATAACGGGTCAGTCATATTCCTAACGCGCTAGTCATATCCATAACGGGCCAGTGATATTTCTAACATGCTAGTCATATTCCTAACGCGCTAGTCATATCCATAACGGGCAAGTCATATTCCTAACGCGCTAGTGATATTCATAACGAGTCAGTCATATTTAAATCTACAACATACCTCTATGAAAACCAGATGCCACGGATGCTGTATCAGCGAGATCAAAGCTAGCCTGACGCCGTAGCAGAAGAGGCAGAACGTTATGGTTGTCCCATAGCCCCATCGTTTTATTATTCTACCTGAAATGAAATAAAAGTGCTGAAGCCCATAATGTTTATTCATCTTTAATATTTAAATGATATAATATAATCATAACCAGCCAGCTTCATACACTTTTTTTATTTATTTATGTCTTTTTATACATATATTTAGAAAAGAGAAAGAAAAAGTAAAAAAGCACACGTACAAAGGCGGACTTATCCATAAAATGGATCTCTTCCAGTCAATCTTTGATTAATAGAAGGAAAAGGACAAGAATAGAAGAAGAAAGAGAGTACGGGTCATACAGAGAAAAAGGAAAAGTTTACATAAATTTAACTATTCATCATCATCCTCCTGCCCTTATCCCCACTATAAGTGGGGTCGGCACAACATGTTATAAACATGCTGTCACATGATTTGGCTGCGTTTTTACGACCGGCCGCCTGCCTGACGTCAACTTACCTTAGTCGCCTTTTACGACAACTCGATAAGAAAAGAGGTAGGTCTATTCTACTCAGCCGGGTACCACACGGCGGGTCGACTTACCTTAGTCGCCTTTTATGACACCTCGGTAAGAAATGAGGGTGGTACTATTTTATTCAGCCGGATACAACACGGCGAATATAAATAATAATAAAATAATCTTTAATATTTAAATGATATATAATCATAAATAGCCAGCTTCATACACGTTTCACATACATAGATTCTCTTAAGAAACGTGGATAACAGCAAAATAATTCTATTGTAACTTCTGTAAAATCTATTTTACTTCGGTAACTGGGAAAAAAAATGGCATTGCTGAAAGTAAAAACATAAATTGGCGCGAAAGAAGTCGCGGATGCCATTCTATAATATTCAAGCACTCACCCGAGAAGAAAAAGAACAACAGCTCCCCGATGAAGCTCTGCGCCGCGACCACCACGCCCTCTATCAGCTTAATCTGTTCTCTGCTGCCAGTCAAATCTGACAACTCTTCGAGGAACCTTTGGGACATTTATATTGAAATTTCGCACGGATGAGAGTAAAAAAAAACAATTTAATATAATATATTAAATTAAATATTTGTATAATGATAAATAAATAAATAAAGAATACACTGATCACTAAATGAATAAGATAACTTTGGGATAATTCAATCTTCGTCAATATCGTTTTAAAATATTTGACGGCGACAATGACAACGACGCGACGAGCGATAGGGCGACACCACAGGAAATGACACCACCAGATATGACACCACCTATTGACGATTTTGAGGTCTGGGAGCTACCATTCCCAGACCTCCCCACCGAACCAGACATCCCTTAGGTCACCTAGGTGATCTCGGCCTACGACCGAAACACATACCGGGCATAAATGCCCGCGAGGAATTGCCCGGGCAAGGAGGTACGGCTCGAGGCCCGTACCCCGCCTACCCCCCACCCGGAGAGTAAGCGAGACGAACCTGCTCTCTTTTAAAATAATATGTTTTCCATCAAATCTATACTAATATATAAAAAACTAAAGATTTTGTTTGTTTGAACGGCCTAATCTCAGTAACTACTGAACCGATTTGAAAAATTCTTTGAGTGTAAGATAGGAATTATCAAGGAATAGGCATTTATCAAGGAAGGCTATAGACTATATAACATCACGCTAAGATGAATAGGAGAGGAGAAGCAACAAAAATATTGCAGAAAAAAAAATTAATATTAAATCTTTCCTTGCGTGCGCTAAGTACACGGTGAAAATTATTCAAAAATCTCTTATAATTAACTCACGATAACTACTTTTATGTTCAAAATTTCAATTATGGAAAAAAATTGTGACATACTGATTTCCATGCGGGCGAAGCTGGTACAGCTAGTATAATATAAAATAATTTAATTGGTATAAATATAAATATAATTTTATTAAGATCTGGCTTTGTTAGTAATCATTGACTGACCTAAGAGATTCATTTGATCTCAACTTTGACACACTTTGAGCGGACAGATTAAATTTACACTTTTTACACTTATCAAAAACTGGTAAGGTACATCCAAAATTAGTAATAAAACAAATGTAAATGTATTAAGAATAAGTGGTGTTGAAAAATAAAAATAATGAACAAAAAATGTTAAAGCAAAAAGTAACGTTTACTATCCTATCTAAATGGGCATCTAATCTCCGTTTTTAAAGAGAGACGGGTTAGAGCTAAGGCCTATTCAGTGTTCCAATGCGGATTGGTAGCTTATAGATATCACCCAGAATTCACGATTTTTTCCTTCACTGAGGCGTTTGATAAATTGCATATATCAATTAGAGACATAAGGCAAAAGTAATCAACAATCGTTTCGCCCCGCTACCGAAGCATCATCACGAGACAGATTCCACGACAAAACCGTAAAGCGTGTTTGTTTTTTTCATTGTTGAGTTTGTGATACTGAAAGTGTTTAGCGCTTGTGTATTATGGTGGCGGTGGTGGAGGTTTGTGCATGTGTTTTTACGAATCCTGCATGTATCAGGTATGTACGATATTCGGGGAAAAGCAAGGAAACACGTTATGTTTGTCGGCTAGTTTAATGGCAAGAGAGCGAGTACGAACTGACAGCTAACAAAAATATTTCCCCGCACAGATTAATGCAAAGTACCTACATCACTGTATGAAAACTGATTGTCCACTCTACATTTAGCATTATATATATTTTCTATTTTACTACATCGCGGAATATAGCAAAATAATTTTATTATTACTTTTGTATTATGAATCATCGCAAAGTAACGCCTAATTCTATAAATTATTTAAAGACACACAGATTTAAAAGACAATGTCATTGGTGCCTGCCCGGGTTTACTTTTTTTATTTTTTTATTCATTTACATATCTTACTTTATAAACAGTTTTAAACAACAAAAACCAAGACCCTCTCGTTGCCACTCCTGGGCAGCACCACAGAAAAAACCAGTAGTATAGATCCTCACCAAAACATATAATAGATGATGAAGCTGTCGAATATGCCCACCACCACTGCGAAGGTGATGAACACCAACACTCGCGGTATACGCAGCACGTCCCTCAGCGCCTTGCCGGCGTCGTCCGGACTCGTTAGAGGTGGCAACTGGAATAATACTATTACATTTTTCTTATTTATTACAAACTAGCGGCCCGCTCCGGCTTCGCACGTGTATAAAATATATGGCCTATGTCACTCAGTGAAATAAAATGATTAAAATCGATCCAGTAGTTTTGAATAATCATTATTGCCCGTGACCCGCACGCGTTTAATTTGGAGTAAAACAAAAACC
Organism: Morpho helenor; assembly: GCA_029227775.1. Lineage (NCBI taxonomy): Eukaryota > Metazoa > Arthropoda > Insecta > Lepidoptera > Nymphalidae > Morpho > Morpho helenor. Next base: position 9,194,979 of record JARGCU010000011.1, read on the forward strand.
GCTATGCCCCTCCATTTTCAAACTATAATATCTTCTAAACTGTTCATTTAAATTACATGCTGTAAACGGCCATTTTGATTTATATTAATACTTACTTAATTGGATAAGTATTGTTTAAAATTGTTTGAATAAATCATTATTTTTCGTCAAAAGTAAATTACAAAAAAATGCTATTGTGGGTTATCTATAAGAGATAGATATATACCATCGCGGAGTTTTCTGTAGACCTGTTCAAGGTGTATAAACACTTAGTACATTATTTTGATAAATATCGTAGGGTTCAGCCTGCGTTTGCAATGTAAGTGGAAAAAAAATTAATTATTTACAGAAACCTCAAAAATTACAGTATTTCTCTACTCCATATTGAATGTTATTATACATACAAACCTTCCTCATCAATGACTCTATCTATTAGAAAAACCGCATCAAAATCTGTTGCGTAGTTTTAGATTTAAGCATACATAGGTATATAGGGACATAGGGACAGACAGGGAAAGCGACTTTATTTTATACTATGTAGTGATATTTAGTGAAAAGGACATTTAAAGGCCGCATACAATTATTTAAAGGGCCGCAAGTAGCATGCGGGCCGCGTATTACTCATCTCTGCTGTATAATATGGATGCAATTTGATACAATTGTAACATATAAGTAAGTAAGTAAGTAGCTGCCTGTTACTATCCCACTGCTGAGAATAGGCCTCTTCTCCCCGTTTTTGGAGAGAAGGTTTGGAGCTAAGACCTACCACGCTGCTCCAATGCGGATTGGTTGGTTACACATATCTCCAGAATTCTCTAGAGATATGCAGGTTTCCTTACGATGTTTTCCTTCACCGAAAAGCGTGTGATAAATTGCAATTATCAATTAGACACATAAGTTTTAACAGAAAAACTCATTGGTGTCTGCCCGGTTTTGAACCCGTGACCTCCTCGAATAAGTCGCACGGTGTTACCACTGGGCTACCTCAGCTCACCACAGTAACATATATTGGATTAATAAATCCGTTTTTCCTTGAACAAGAACACATAGTACACGGTTGGTGGTAATAAATTCGACGCGAATGATATCGTTGGTACAGCTTATACTGACTCTATTGAACTAATATATATCTCGCTTACATTAAGCCGTCTACAGGCGCCCAAGTCGATGACCGTGGCCACGATGGCCACGAGGAACGCCGGGGTGAAGTCCTTGTTCAGCGCCGAGCCGGACACCACGTCAATCAACCACCCCCCCAAAAGCGCCGTGACGCCGTAACCCGCAGTGCCCCAAGCACGCTGCGCACCATATTTTGACCCCCCCTCGGGACCTAGGAAACATTAAAAAGGATCATTTTAAAACTAACTACAAACAATTTTCGAAGTAAAATGAAATAATAATGACGAAAAAAAGATATTTTTGCAAGTACAGCAAGCTGTGGTAGCCCAGCGGTCACACCGTGCGCCTCTTTCGAGGAGGTCTAGGGTTCAAACCCCGGGCAGGAACCAATGAGTTTTCTAGTAAAACTTATGTATCTAATTGATAATTGCAATTTATCACACGCTTTTCGGTGAAGGACAATATCTGGAGGAAACCTGCATATCTCTAGAGAATTCTGGGGATATGTGTAACCTACCAATCCGCATTGGAGCAGCGTGGTAGGTCTTAGCTCCAATCCTTCTCTCCAAAAAAAAAACGGAGCGAAGAGGCCTATGCCCAGCAGTAGGATAGTAACAGGCCGTTACTTTACTTTTTACATCATTATCCTCCTGCCCTATCCCACACAATTTTTCACACACAAAATAGTAAGTATCTGGGTGACCAGTAATTTTTTAAAAGATATAATAAAACTAGCGGCCTGCCCCTGCTTCGCACGGGTATAAAATATATATCCCATGTCATTCAGTGTAAAAAAATGATAAAAACCGATCTAGTAGTTTTGATTTATTCATTACTGCTCGTGGCCCGCAAGCGTTAAATTTGGAGAAAAACAATTTCCTTTCCCTATACCAAGAAGATTTCCTGCTATCTTTGGAATATCTAAATTCATATAGTACATTTTTACTTATTTACTTTTACATTTTCCCTATGTATTTAATTTTTACAATTAATTATAGAATGTCTTTATATACAACATTCACAGCTTCCTTGTCGTTAAACAAACTCTGGAAAGAACGATATAGCTGCTGGATTCGAAGTGCTATAGGGTGAAGCGCGGCCTCCTCATGGCATTTTAAATCTGTAATATCTCCGAAAATGTTCACTTAAATTACATGCTGTAAACGGCGATATTGATCTATATTAAATCAACAATTTATTTAAGGTACTTAATTGGATAAGGATTAATGCTGTAGTGTATAAAAATTGCTTCAAAAATAAGGCATTATTTTTCGTAAAAAGTAAATGACAAAAAATGCTATTGTGGGTTATCCATAAGAGATAGACATATACCATCGCGGACTTTTCTGTAGACCTTTTCATGGTTTACAAATACTTAGTACATCATTTTGATAAATCTCGTAGGGTTAAGCCTGCGTTTGCAATGTAAGCGGAAAAAAATGTAATTATTTACAGAAACCTCAAAAATTACAGTATTTCTCTACTCTGTATTGAATTTTATTATACGTACAAACCTTCCTCTAGAATCACTCTATCTATTAAAAAACCGCATCAAAATCTGTTGTGTAGTTTTAAAGATTGAAGCATACATAGGGATATACGGACATAGGGACAGACAGAGAATGCGACTTTACATACAACATTCATAGCTTTCTTATCATTAGCCAATATAAACTTGAAAGAAGGACATTTAGTTGCGCCTCCGGTCGCTGCTAAATTCAAAGTGCTTATAGGTCGAAGCGCGGCCTCTTCGCGGGATTTTAAATCTGTAATATCTCCGAAAATGTTCACTTAAATTACATGCTGTAAACGGCAATATTGATCTATATTAAATCAACAATTTATTTAAGGTACCTAATTGGATAAGGATTAATGCTGTATTGTATAAAAATTGCTTTGAACATAAGGCATCATTTTTCGTAAAAAGTAAATGAAAAAAACTGCTATTGTGGGTTATCCATAAGAGATAGACATATACCATCGCGGACTTTTCTGTAGACCTTTTCATGGTGTACAAATACTTAGTACATCATTTTGATAAATCTCGTAGGGTTTAGCCTGCGTTTGCAATGTAAGCGGAAAAAAATGTAATTATTTACAGAAACTTCAAAAATTACAGTATTTCTCTACTCCATATTGAATGTTATTAGACATGTAAACCTTCCTCTACAATCATTCTATCTATTAAAAAAAACTGCATCAAAATCTGATGCATAGTTTTAAAGATTGAAGCATACATAGGGATTCACGGACATACGGACAGACAGAGAATGCAACTTTGTTTTATACTATGTAGTGATATTATTTATTTTTACAATTGATTAGACAATGTCTTTACATACAACATTCATAGCTTTCTTATCATTAGCCAATATAAACTTGAAAGAAGGACATTTAGTTGCGCCTCCGGTCGCTGCTAAATTCGAAGTGCTTATAGGTCGAAGCGCGGCCTCCTCGCGGGATTTTAAATCTGTAATATCTCCGAAAATATTCACTTAAATTACATGCTGTAAACGGCAATATTGATCTATATTAAATCAACAATTTATTTAAGGTACCTAATTGGATAAGGATTAATGCTGTATTGTATAAAAATTGCTTTGAACATAAGACATCATTTTTCGTAAAAAGTAAATGAAAAAAACTGCTATTGTGGGTTATCCATAAGAGATAGACATATACCATCGCGGACTTTTCTGTAGACCTTTTCATGGTTTACAAATACTTAGTACATCATTTTGATAAATCTCGTAGGGTTTAGCCTGCGTTTGCAATGTAAGCTGAAAAAAATGTAATTATTTACAGAAACCTCAAAAATTACAGTATTTCTCTACTTCGTATTGAATGTTATTATACGTACAAACCTTCCTTTTGAATCACTCTGTCTATTAAAAAAAACCGCATCAAAATCGGTTGCGTAGTTTTAAAGTTTTATGCGTACATACGGAAATATGGACTTTGTTTTATAATATGTAGTGATTAATTTAAAAAAAAAGCGCCGGGAGACACGCCATGAGTGCCATGAGGGAATCGATCCCAGGTTATGAACTTGAAGCGTGTTACCATTAGGCATTAACACAACTTCGCATTTGACAGCTCAAAGCTCTTTGCAATTTTTTAAAAACAGAAAAACTAGATTTTTTTAAAATAAAACCTACCTAGATCGATTTTTCTCCTCCAAAACATCCTACATGCTGAATTTCAGGAAAATCGTTGCCGTTTCCGAGATTCAGTATATACATATTATATGGCTGACATGTAAAATGTCCACTCAAATATAATTATTCCTATTATTGTTTTGGTTAACGGTCTGATTGTGATTGCGGAGTGCCTCGACCAACATCTTTAGGCTGAGGCTTTAGTAACTTAATTTTTGGATCCTAATAGTCGGATCAAGATTCGGATGCAGAAGGCAGATGTTTAAAAATAAGAATAAGAAATGTTTATTTACTGAAACTGATTTTACATCATAATTAAAGTTACAATGTTTATATTTAGCTAATCTATGATTAAAACAGAAGTAATTGTGGAGAGGAAGTTTCTCACCGCTTCCGGCATACGATATTTTTTTTAATTTTTGAATGATTTTTTAATAATTTTGTTTTTATAATTAGTAATATTTAAATATGTAAGGAGTTAGTTTAAAGAAAAAAAATTGATAATATGGCTGATACATGTAAATACTCACCTAATACATCAAAACAAACTGCATCCCCTATACAGTTGGCAACATTGAAAGCAACAGTACCAACACACATCAACACGACGAAAGCCCAAAAAGTAAACGTAGCATAAAAACTGCCCTCCTCTTCAATTTCTTCACTCATTTTCAAATCTGTAACTCCATCTTTTTCTATCGCGCCTATTTCATTCACTTTCGAACTTCGAACCTCTCTTTTATCCCTCTTCAACGAATCTAGATCCTTCGTTAAAGATTCGTCGTAACAGAGCAAATTGCAATCACTTCTCGGCACACAAGTTAGTTCTCCTTCTCGCACGTCGTCATATTCCATATGCAAAAGCGAGCAAGTTATATTTTCTTTAGTTTCTATATAAATTGTGTTGATATAAGTGGAATTTGACAGGTACAGTTGGAATTTTTCGCCTGTAGAACAGTTCCAGTGGCAAATGTACTTTTGCAAGATGGCGTCAGTGTTATTCTGGTATGTTTTAATATATACGGTGTCATTAAGCTGGTATACGGATTCCAATAGTGGTTCTGGAGTCTCGGGTTCGTCAGGAATAGGCAAAAACCAGAGACAACAATAGGAGCCAGACATTATGAGTATTAGCATCATAAAAACGAATTTTCTTCGATTCTGAAAAAATACGTGTACTATGATTAATTAATATGTAATTTTTAAAAATATGCGCAACAAAAACTTAAATTAAAAAATTAAACGCAATTCTAGCCCTAGCACTCGAAATTTGTATTCAATCACGCTAGTTCGCTATTTTTTTTATTATCAAAAAGAATCCGTGTGAAGTGTATGTAAAGTTCCGAAAAATATAATTTCCTAGTTCCAAAAGTATTTTCTGCTGCTTTTCTCCTTTGGAGCAAACTTCCGAATCAATAGTAGCTTCTTTAAAAACATTTGACGATCCAAAATTACTAAACAGTCTATTTGAATCTATACTAATATATAAAGCTGAAGAGTTTGTTTGTTTGTTTGGTCGCGCTAATCTTAGAAACTACTGGACCGATTTGAAAAATTCTTTGAGTGTAAGATAGTCAATTTATCGAGGAAGGCTATAGACTATAATGACGCTAAGATGAATAGGAAAGCAGCAACGGCAAAATTGAAGGTTTCTTTGCGTACGCTAAGTAAACGGTGAAAGTTATTCAAAAATCTTTATATAATTAGTTCTAATTAACGACTTTTCTATTCAAAATTTCAATTAGGGGACAAATTTATGATGCACTGATTTCCACGCGGGCGAACATGCTGGCTAGTAGGGGCAGCTAGTAAAGAATATGTTGGATTTAAAGTACTTACAGGCCAATAATCAACCACGTATCCAAAGAGTGGCTTCGCGGCCGCCCACAGCAGGGGAAGCACCGCAGTCACCAACCCCATGACAGCCGGGGACACTCCCAGCTGCTTTCCGAAGACATTTATTTGAGGTAGCAATGGTCCCAACGCTGAAATTGTCTTTATATTTAACTAGTGTTAGCAATTTTCAATTCAAATTCAAAATATTCTTTATTTAAATAAACTTGTAAACAAGTGCTTTTGAATCGTCAACTCTAGTGTTGGTTCGGAAAGCTGTTCCTACCGAGAAGAGCCAGCAAGAAACCCAGAAAGAAAGAAAGAAAATAGATTTTCGTACTTTTGCCGCGTGGTATCCGACTGAGTGGAATAGAACACCCTCATTTCTTACCGGGTTTCGTAAAAGTCGAATAAGTAGTAGAAGATAAGTCGACCCGCTGTGTGGTAACCGGGGTGAGTAGAATAGAACATCTTCTGTCTGACCGAGGTGTCGTAAAATACGACTAAGGTCAGTTGACGTCAGGCAGGCGGCCTATCGTAAAATACGAAGCAAACATCAAACAAATCATATGACATGTTTATAAAATGTCGCGCAAACCCCACTTAGTGTGGGATAAAGGTAAAAAGATGATAATGATTTAACTTTTAGAGTTAGGCGTTACTTTGCAGAGGTATCATAACACAAAAGTAATAATATTATTTTGCCATAAGTCGCGATTAAAGAAAATCTATGTATAAGTAGAGTGTACTATATGTTTACAAAATTCAAAATATACTTTATTCAAGTAAACTTGTATACAAGTGATTTTAAATCGTCAACCCTACTGCTGATTCGGAAAGCTGTTTCTACCGAGAAGAGCCAGCAAGAAATCCGGCGGTTGCTCTTTTCAAAATATAATTCTAATAACTAGGAAAATTTAGTCAATACTATGTTTTACATGGTCAATACTAGACAATACTATCTTGTACATAGACAGTTCGCAGTCCGCAAGAAGCCCTATATATAAACTAAATTTTAAACAGCAGTGTCGCAGCGTAACCGCCACTGGTAAAGGACCTGTCGTGGACATGTTAGCATTTTAGCTAGTCTTTTGATACAAGTTACAAAATATAAGCAAATAATACTACCTGGTTGACCTTGCTCGGAAATTTTTACAAAATAAAAAAAAAAACTTCAAAAAAAAAAATTACTAACTCATTTAAATTGAATATTTACCTTTTCTTAGTACTATTTAATCGAATTTATATTTTTTTTAATTTTTAACGTCGCCAAAAATACGTCTGTTGTTACTTAGTTATTTTTTAATTAACCGCTAAAATGTAGAATTTTTGACAGAGGTGTTTAAGCTGATAACGTATTTCTATACATTCAATAAGATGCCTATTTAAATACAATAAACGCCTATTAATAATATTGATATGCGTTTACTTTGATTCTGATAAGTAAATTCTCCACTTTGTGTACAGCCGAAATAGCTCAGTTGGGAGAGCGTTAGACTGAAGATCTAAAGGTCCCCGGTTCAATCCCGGGTTTCGGCACAACTCTTTCTCAGCTTTTTTATTTTTTTTTGTATGTATATCTTTAATATCTAAATGAGTTAATTTTGTATATATATAAATCTTTTCGGAACTTTAGAAACGCTTTTCCTGAAATTCAGCATTGCAGGAGGTTTTGGGGGAGAAATATCGATCTAGCGAAGTTTATTTAAAAAAAAAATGTTTTAACCCTGTTTTTGGGCATTAAAAAATACTAAAATTTACTTATAATTTATCATCACTACATATTATAAAACAAAGTCCATATTTCCGTATGTACGCATAAAACTTTAAAATTACGCAACCGATTTTGATGCGGTTTTTTTTAATAGATAGAGTGATTCAAAAGGAAGGTTTGTACGTATAATAACATTCAATACGAAGTAGAGAAATACTGTAATTTTTGAGGTTTCTGTAAATAATTACATTTTTTTCCGCTTACATTGCAAACGCCGGCTAAACCCTACGAGATTTATCAAAATGATGTACTAAGTATTTGTACACCTTAAAAAGGCCTACAGAAAAGTCCGCGATGGTATATGTCTATCTCTTATGGATAACCCACAATAGCAGTTTTTTTCATTTACTTTTTACGAAAAATGATGCCTTATGTTCAAAGCAATTTTTATACAATACAGCATTAATCCTTATCCAATTGAGTACCTTAAATAAATTGTTGATTTAATATAGATCAATATTGCCGTTTACAGCATGTAATTTAAGTGAACATTTTCGGAGATATTACAGATTTTAAATCCCGCGAGGAGGCCGCGCTTCGACCTATAAGCACTTCGAATTTAGCAGCGACCGCAGGCGCAACTAAATGTCCTTCTTTTAAGTTTATATTGTCTAATGATAAAAAAGCTATGAATGTTGTATGTAAAGACATTGTCTAATCAATTGTAAAAATAAATAATATCACTACATAGTATAAAACAAAGTCGCATTCTCTGTCTGTCCCTATGTCCGTATATCCCTATGTATGCTTCAATCTTTAGAACTACACAACAGATTTTGATGCGGTTTTTTTTTAATAGATAGAGTGATTCTAGAGGAAGGTTTGTACGTATAATAAAATTCAATACATAGTAGAGAAATACTGTAATTTTTGAGGTTTCTGTAAATAATTACATTTTTTTCCGCTTACATTGCAAACGCAGGCTTAACCCTACGAGATTTATCAAAATGATGTACTAAGTATTTGTACACCTTGAAAAGGTCTACAGAAAAGTCCGCGATGGTATATGTCTATCTCTTATGAATAACCCACAATAGCATTTTTTGTCATTTACTTTTTACGAAAAATAATGCCTTATTTTTGAAGCAATTTTTATACACTACAGCATTAATCCTTATCCAATTAAGTACCTTAAATAAATTGTTGATTTAATATAGATCAATATCGCCGTTTACAGCATGTAATTTAAGTGAACATTTTCGGAGATATTACAGATTTAAAATGCCATGCGGAGGCCGCGCTTCACGCCACGGGCAGTAATGAATAAATCAAAACTACTGGATCGGTTTTAATCATTTTTTTACACTGAATGACTTGGGATATATATTTTATACCCGTGCGAAGCAGGGGCAGGCCGCTAGTTCAATATATAAAACACTATTTTTGCCGGTAAATGTCAAGTCAGCGTAGCTTATACGGGGAATGGGTGGTCGCGAGAAATTAAAATACCTAGGATCGAGCCCCACCTACCCTACTATTTTCATGTTTTTTTTTGTGATTTCTTTTTTTTATTTTGTAAAAAAATACCGAGCAAGGCGCGATCAACCAAGTACTTTTAATACATATGCGATTATAATTAGTCAATTATTGAGTTATTTATTTTTCTGTTTAAATTGAGTTCCGTAACTCGTATCGATACCTCAACTAATAAAACTCTAATTCTTAGTAAAACTAACGAAATGAAACTATATCGTTAGTTTTATTAAGTAAGTTAGTGAGTAAGTAAGTTAGTCAGTTAAACTAAACTTTAACACTGAATTGTTTTGGGAATGTATTGATATTATATGAAACTAGCTTTTCAAGCAGGGTCTTCTCGTTTACTCCCCGGGTGGGGGTAAACGGGGTGCGGGCCTCGAGGAATTCCTCTTTACCCGGGCATCTCCTCGCGGGCACTTAAGCACGGTATGTGTTCCGGGCGTAGGCCGAGGTCACCTAGGTGACCTAAAGGTGTCGGTATTTGGGCCGTAAGTCCAGGTCACCTAGGTGACCTAATGGATGTCTTGTTCGGTGGGGAGGTCTGGGAATGGTAGCTCCCAGACCTCGGGGTCAATTTCGGTGGTGTCACGTCCGGTAGTGTCCTGATCAGGTAGGTGTGTCATGTCCGGTGTATTCGCCCTTTCGCCCGTCGCGTCGTCCTCTTCGTCGCCGTCGTCATCCGCATCGGGCCGCGGAGACGGTGATCGTAGGAGCTCGCGAGGCAGGGAACGTCCATCGGGTGGTCGCGCATGGAGTGGCGCGATGTCATGGAGGTGTACTAGCTTTTAACCGCAACTTCGTTTGCGTTGATAGGTTGATAATAGATGGCGTTTTCGATGTCATCCTATTGCTGTTGAAATAACAGGGTTTCTATTGCCTATATGTGTGTGTATTAGGAATAATTGTGCCAATTTTTTTGATATTGGTTCAGCGGAGTGATAGAGTAAAAATCAGACATCCATACTCACAAACTTTCGTATTTATAATAGCAATAATAATATTATAGGAAGGACACAGACGTTGAAATATTTTTGCACATTTATCCATATGCGATAAATTATTGCAAAGCCAACGCCATTTTTTTAATGATATTGCTAGGTATTTTACGACCGACCCCTGCCTGATGTCAACTTAACTTAGTCACCTTTTAAAACACCTCGATAAGAAATGGCTATGATCTATTCTACTCAGCCAGATAACACACGGCAAATAAATCTTATTTAAATATAAAAAAAATTGGTTTTTTGTTTTTATATAAATGAAATCTATACTAATATATAACGCTGAAGAGTTTGTTTCTTTCTTTGATTTTTTGACGGGCTTATCTCAGGAAATACTGGACCAATTTGAAATATTATTTAAGTGTAAGATCATCCATTTATCCAGGAAGGCTTATATAACATCACGCTAACATGAATTAGAGAGGAACAGCAATTAATTTATATGGCAAAACGTTAACCGTTTTAGCTAGTCTTATATATAAAAAAAACAATATGAAAAATTAGTTTTTTACGCGCTTTCTTTATACAAAAAAGTAAATACTAATTACGTCTATTTGAATTTCTCAAATGTTTTGTATTATGCAACCAAATGGCCAAATGGGGTATTGGGCGCTAGGCATTCGGGCGTCACAAGTAAGGGAGCGCCGCGACGTATCTTCATTGAAGACTTGAGGCACCCCAAAGTTGTTATTTTATTTCTATGCTTTAAATATTTTGGAAACATGTGTAAAAATATTTTCTGAACCCTTAGGTAATGGCAGGAGGTATGTATTAATATTAATAACTCTATTGTAATATATCTCTACAGCAGAAAAATATTCGCAATATTATATTTACACGCGACCGATGAGTGTCAGTGATGTAACCGCTTCACTATTTTTATCGCTTATAATTGAGCTGTATAATAAACTGTAATTTGCTCAGTCTTAAGTACCATAAATGCAATCTCTAAGGAAAAATAACAGTATTGTTATTTAAACACAGTTATTAAATAAACTTTTTGGTTTTATTACTATACATAAATGACAACGGTAAGTCGACCCACCGTGTGGTATCCGGCTGAGTAGAAAAGACCAACCTTATTTTTTACTGAGGTATCGTGAAAAGCGAGTAAGTAAGTCGACCCGCCGTGTGGTATCCGGCTGAGTAGAATAGACAAAGCTTATTTCTTACCGAGGTGTCGTAAAAGGCGACTAAGGTAAGTTAACCCGCCGTTTGGTATCCTGTTGAGTAGAATATACCAGCCTCATTTCTTACCGAGGTGTCGTAAAAGGCGACTAAGGTAAGTTGACCCATCGTGTGGTATCCGTTTGAGTAGAATAGACAACCCTCTTTCTTACCGTCGTAAAATACGACTAAGGTAAGTAGATGTCAGGCAGGCGGCCGGTCGTAATCATGTGACAACATGTTATAAACTTTAGTTACGACACCTCGGTAAGAAATGAGGGTGGTCTATTCTACTCAGCCGGATACCACACGGCATAATTTATCTCTACTTTAATTATCATATTAAACAAATATATCAGCTACTTAGAGCCTGCATTGTCTTTAAATTGCAGTTATAAAATAATTCACACAATTCAAAACATAAGATAGTCCTATTCATCTAAATGTCGCATATATTAGTTGATGGAGTAGAGAAACATTCGTATAATTCTCATATTAAGAAACCTCAATATTATCTAAGAATCGAGATAATTCTGTCATTATCACGATAACAGGTAATATAGTAATAAAACAACGATAAGCGCTCTACAGAGCTGCAAAATTGCTTTACGACAGTATTAAGTGTCAATAAACATAAGTATTTTCTGTATTAAGGACATGTTTGCATATTTTATTGTTAGGAATTGTGTTGTTCAGATTTAATAAATAAATTAAATATTCATAAATAAGTAATATCTTTTTTCATCTTTTGAATCTATTCTATGGTCTACACCCGCGCCATTTCTAGCCATAGAATTAAATGTATAATTAGTTTCCCGCGGTTTCACCCAAGTAATTTTTACACCTTATTTCCTTATTATTGTTCCCTATGTTGCTTAGTAAAGATGCAGCTATCCAATGGTGAAAGAATTTTTGAAATCGGTCTAGTAATTTTTGTTTGAAAAAATATACAAACATACATACAATTTTTTCCTCTCTCTCTTAGTATAGATAACTCTCTTCTCTGATTCATTCTCTGATCATCTTATTATTATCCAAGTAATATAATCAGCTTTTATACTATGACGTTAATAGAATTACATATAATTTCATAACCATTAAGGATTTCTGGCAAGGGGTTGCCACTATGCTGTATTGACTGACGTGACGCGACGTTTTTAATATTATTCTGAAGGTCATTCCAAAAAATTACATTTTATAATTTGACGAATTACATCGGTATTCTACACACCTTGAGTATCATTTATCTCCCAAAGCCACAATAATCCAAGTATCATAACGTACCATCGTTCTTACGTGTGTTGTGAGCAAGTCTGAGAAACTTTCAGCTTTTATAAAATGACCTCTTAGTCCATAATGAAATTTACTACAATTAAAGCTTATATACCAGCTAACACAGAGGATAAAAGATTCTGGTTTCCCTTCGATAAAATTCTCCACAATTACGCACAAAAACATATTGTACATCAGAGGTTCCAGACATTTTTATCAAAGACCACTTTTAAAATTTGGCTGGTTCTAAATGGACATTTTAAAATTTTACCCTATTCTCAGAACTCCACAAAAATTACATAAGAAATTGTGAAGCACTATTTTGCTGTCACGCCCTTCCGTGCAACCCTAAGAGTCCACTTGTGTCTTGAAGCACTCTGGGAAGGTTGTACATAATTGTTATAGCTCTTTAATTCACGTGAACTAATTCGCGAGTACAGTTAGTCTTAAATATATACAATAAAAAATTGTCCCATATGACCCTCCCACTTACAAGGTGTGATAACGGTCAAGGGCTAATTTATTACAGTTAAACAAACGGATCAAAGGACGCGAGCTCGTTTAAATGATTGATAGCGTTGTACAACAAACGAGCGTAAGTAGACACACAATAACCACTCTTATGATTGGCACAATAAAAACTAAAATCGGATAAAACGTTATTAATATATGACCGTAAAATAATTGAAATGCTTTTGGGGGGAGAATTGTGACCTTGAACTACTTGACAAGTTCACATCACTCCATTAATATGATTTTGTTATCAACATTAATTTACCATTTAAATGATTTAGGGGCAATGATCGTCACCTTGAATGCTTAAACTATTGTATTACATAAAAAGCAATAATATAAATTACATTTAGCAAAATAATTTTATTATTACTTTTGTATTATGGATATCCGCATAGTAATGCCTGACTCTATAAATTATTTAAAGATTACATTACTTTAAAAACTATAAATCTAAAAACTGTAAACGTTTCATTTACTATTTTACTTCACAAAAGTAATATTATGCATCTGTAAAGTAATGCTAAATTCTAACAATTACTTCACTTTATTAATTTTGGTGGTAAAATTGGGATATTGTAGATATTACGAAGTTCATGTTCAGGATGATAAATTATTATTAATCATTGGATGAATTTATTATCTATTAATAGCCAAAAATTAAAATTAAATAATTTAATTATTATATTATAATTTAAACAACCTCCTAACTATGAGGGACCATAATAGCACTACATAATTAGGAGAGTCATCAGCTGACCCTACTTCACTTGAGAACAAGCTAAGTAAAAGAAATAAAAGACAGTTTTTTTTATCGATAAGTCAACAGTGAAGACAAATACCCTCTTTTAGGGACATCGTTGTTAGATTTTTAAACCTACTGACAGATAAGATAAGGTCATTGTGCTGAAAAGTAAATCCTCTATCTCAACATTATCTGAACGGGATCAAGTGTTGCTATATAAAATACTGCACAACAAAGTAGAGTCTGATTATCTTGTCTCAAAACGTAAATTTAATTGTCCTAGATTCAATTCTAGATACAAATCAACATTTAGCATACCTTTCTCTAAAAGGAAATATGCAGGAAATAGATTTATTGACAGAAGTTGCAAACAATTTAATAACTTGACTTCTGATATTGAAATTTTTCATCTATCCCTCTTAGAATTTAAATTAAATATTAGAAATTTAATAAACAAACAATCATTTAGGTAATTTTTTGTATAATTAACATTTTTTCCGGATATTTTTTTTTTGTCTGTAATCACACTGTTTAATTGCTATACTCTCATTTATATGTATTTTTAATTGTAGGAAACTGTTAATGGTTCAAGTTAAGTTTTATTGTATTTTATGTATAAAATCTTATATATACTGTATGTTTCCAAAATATTAAAATAAAACAAAAAAATAAATAAATGGTGAAACGCCTAAAAGGTGTCACCAATAAAAATACAAATCAATATTAAACACATCAGACCTAATCCTGCACCACCTGGAATATGCCCAAACTATTTTAACAATATCAGGGTAATGTTAACATTCTTTATTTAACAAAATTACCATAAGCAGTGTTTTTTACCCATTGAGCAACTAGAATTCACAAGAGTGTTAAGTAATTACTTGACATATGGCATATGGTGAATTTGTACTCCCATTCCTTACTTGAAGTTTAACAGGCATCTGGATGGACTGAAGCTTAAAGAATTATAAATTGGTATAATTCAGTTTTTAATTCATAATGTGAGAACTTCAAGGGTTTATTTATATCTACCTCATACCATTTCATTGTCTCAACCTTGCAGTTGACAATAGAATACTAATTTGTAACTGTGCCAAAGCAAGGGAAAAATTCAAATTTAAACTTTATGATCATATTTATAAAGTTATAAATTATTAAGTATTCAAAAGTTATTATAATTATTATTATATTGTATTAAATTAC
This sequence comes from Morpho helenor, assembly GCA_029227775.1. Taxonomy (NCBI): domain Eukaryota; kingdom Metazoa; phylum Arthropoda; class Insecta; order Lepidoptera; family Nymphalidae; genus Morpho; species Morpho helenor. Next base: position 9,210,219 of record JARGCU010000011.1, read on the forward strand.
GTATTATTATTTATTAGCAACACTACATACTTTATTACTATATATAATTTAAATTCTTCATAATAATTGGTATAGCAGCCCAAATAATTATTACTCTAAATAGCTAGTAATAATTTCTTGGACTGCTTTATTTAGTTAATTAAATAATGTTTTTTAACGAAATTATAATTTCAAATACGGTCCCTATATGAAATTATATCCGTCATTTACATTACAATCTATAAATAATTAAAAACTGTTAACTTACCAGCAAAGAAAAAGAAAAAATGTATTTTTATCGGCAAAAGGCTCCTGTCAATCTTGATTTTCATTTTTGAGTAATTTTGTAACACAGCACTAAACAAAACGTATATTTTTAACTATTTATATAACTTTTGCTTTCTTAAACATTATCTAGACCTTTGAAAGATCATTAACCTCTTAAAACACTTCAAACTCTGCAGTGAACCGACTCAACTGCTTTCTAATCTGGTATTCTACAGAATTAAAGCGCTTGGAGCTGATTAATTTGAATACAAATATTGTTGTTTACATTGTAGCAAGTAACAAGTCAAAAGGCAACGTCAATGACATTTTGACATACAACGTTGACAGCAATGACAGAATTTGACCGCTATTATTTGAAATATTCTCAATAACTCTATGGTTATTCCATAGATTTATTAATAGCTCTCATTTGTCAGTGTTAACATCTCTAAGGTGTTGCCGCTAACGACTTTTTGTCTGGTTTGAAATTATTTTGGAATCATTAGGCAGTGCTACTCCAGGCAAAACGTTTTCATTCGGACTGATATATATTTATAGTTATAGATAGCAATTGGAAATTTAAGAATTTAACCACAGTTATGAGTAATGTATGTTATACTCATCATCAAAATAAGTAAGTTTTTGTAAAAGCCAATTTGAATAATATAGTACCATATATTTTGAATTTGAAATTTTTTTGTGTATTAAAATCTATATTAATAAATATGACATTCAATTTAAAAATATAAAGTTTGATCTGTTTACAATTTGTACAATACAATTAAATATATAAAATATGTATTTTTTTTTAATTTCGAACGAAGCCGAATGTCTTTTGTCAAACAAACGCGAAAAAATTCGAAATTTGAATAATGAAAAAATCATTGCTGAAATTATGAAGTTCATAATAGAAAGGCTAAATATGGAGGATGAGGAGGACTTTGTAGGTTGCATTAGTTGCATGAGTACAAGTGATTTATGCGACCTATTTGTTGCGTACGCGAATAATGAAGAAACTTATGCACGAATGCTTAAAACCTGTTTCGATATTAAGGTTAGCATTTTATTTTTATATTGGGTGTTTGAAATTTTAAAAAAAGTTTCGCTTTAATTTTTTGTTTAATTATTAATATTGTAACTACATTCTCTTTAGTTAATAGGGAATTAAAAGCATTTGTTATTATTTATATAATACTTAATTTGTACTGGTCGTTAAAGTTTTAATATTAAATATGTATTAAAATTTTAAATCCTCTTCTTCCTTGCGTTGATGTCCTCAATGCTGAGGGTGACCTCTTCCACGGATTAATTTGTCACGGACAAAGTCGAGCCAACGGTTTCGGTTCCTCGCAACGTGGATATCTTCATGCATCTGGCTGTCGAGATTGGTGCGGATTCGATCTGTCCATCTGATTAGACATCCTCGCGGTCTTTTCCCCTGGACCTTGCTGGTGATGACTATCATCTCGCGATTGTCACCGCTCTTCGGGGCGATATGACCGAAGTACTCAAGAACTCGTTGAAGGCAGATAGTCGAAAGCCTAGTTGTGATCTTGAGTTAGTTGAGGATCGACATATTAGATCTTTTAGCAGTCCATGGGATACTCAACATTCTCCTCCAGCACCACATTTCGAAGAATCATCACTCATTACAAGTTCATCTTTGATTATAACATAAATGTGAGTTTATTTGTTTGTCCTTCTGTCACATTCGAACGCATATGGGTAATGGCAGCACCACTATAGACTACATGGACTACAGAACCACATCTTAAATTTATATTTTTTAAATCTTAGGTAACTAACGACTACAAATACATCTGTGCCAACTGCGTTGAGAAACTTGAAAAGGCACTTACGTTCAAAAATCAAACTACGAAAAGTATGGAAATGCTACAAATAATAAAAGGTATGGTTATTAATATTATTTTAAGATAACTCGTAATAGTATTTTTATATATCGGTTTAATTATTTCAGCAGATTTTAATATTGCTAATCGAATATATTTAAAAATAATGAGTCAATTATTTCGTTATTTTAATCGGCATTAATTATCCAAACGCCATATTACGGAATAGCTATTCCTTTGTATGCTTACAAAGGAGGCTAGTGATATTTCAGAAGATATTAACAGCAGCTGCTGTAATTTTATTATTCGTCGTTATTATTTATTTAAAACGCTGATTTCGAAGGTCCCCAAATGGTCAAAGTAGCCATTATTTAAGAATTTAAAGGTGAACAGAATATTTATAAAGTATATACTTATATAAAATATTTTTAATTCAAATAAACATAATAATAAGTGTAACAATCAAATATGTCAAAACATCGATAATTTAACATTGAAAGTCTTTAATTAGAAAATAATTCACAAATGACATTTGTTCACGCTTTAGTGTGGTGAAAACTCAAGGCTTCTACAAGAAAACTCGATATTACCCTGAAATAATCGATTCACGCTTAATCTATTTGATAGACCACTTTTCTCTGAACTTTTTATGGAACTTTTAAAGGTTTCCGACGCTTACAAAGTATGTTATTATAACCCACTAGTTTTAATTTAATGGACATTGTGCATTCAGTTAAACGAAGTAAGGCTACGGTCAAGGGCGTTCTCATATTTTTCTATATTTATGTTGTTATAAAGGAATTATTTTGGGATCATTTTTTTGTGACAGACGAAGAATATTTAGATGAGACAATATTAGAAGAAGCGGAAAATACAGATCCATCTGATAAATCCAGCCATAGGAAAATTGTAGTTGCTAGGAATACCTCCGACAGCTATAAGTATGATGACGATGATGGTGAGTCAGCCTTATCGTTTTTAATATATTTACAGGTAGACTACGATCTATCATGAGTTTTGTTGTTTAGCTGTGAAATGCAGTTTAATTTAAATCTGGTAAAAAGCTCCTGATACTATTAAATTACTTTTTGAGAATAGACGTAGAGGATGTTGCGATATTATCCTAATTGCTGTAAGTGTAAGTGTACTGTAAGTGCGCCACTATTTCAATTAATATGTGGAAATCGATGCAAAACGGGCAATCTATTGCCCGACCGAAAATTCTTAACCGAGTTGGTATTTCTTATATAATTTCTGGGGCCTTTAGGGATGATTGTCCCAGAGCTCTTGAGTAATCAGCAATAACCGCAATTGCCATTTCAAGAATTTACCCTGTCTACATGTGATGATGAGCATCAAGAGCCTAGTTTAAGCGTTTAAGCTCGTACATTGTTATTAGCATTAGCATTAATAAAGATTTTTCCAATTCTCATTTGAGATCAATAATATATGTATCTTGGACTTTCTAATTTCTAGATGAACTTGACGATAAGCATGAAATAGAAGCTCTAGATGAGACTACGTGCATATACTGTAATCTACAACTCTCAACTGTGGAAGAAGTCCATCATCATGTACGCCTTGTTCACGGATTAGAACCTCGAACAGGTCGTAGAGTGCGGGAATGTAAATTGTGTGGTGCTTCGTTAAGGAATCTGGCCGATCATATTAATAGGTAAACATAATAGAAATTATAACAAAGCAGTTTACACGAAAATCTCTCACAAAATATCCGATCATGTTCACGTAAATGAAATTATTAAAAAAATATCACTAGATGTAGATATTTTGTTTACTTATGAAAGTTATTAATTTATTTATAGATATCCTAACCTACTTCCTACTAATACTATAAATGCGAAGGTTTAGAGTATTGATGTACACGGCGAATCCGCTAATCCGTATTATTCACCTTTCACGTGACAGTCCACTCGAAATTGCTAAAAGCTTAAAAGCTGATATAATAGCTATGAAAACGTTATGGGGAAAAATTAGCCTTACCTTATACAGTGCATTTAGTTGCAAAAAGAAGAAGAATAGAGGAATTTATTTTAACGATTTTAATAATTATATAAGCAATATTTTTCTGATATAAATTAGATCTAAAAACGTACTTACAGTTTGGAAGTGTAAAATAATTAGACTAGAAGTTTTAAAGATTACAAATTGTAGGTGCCACAATGTACAGTATGAGAAAGACGGTAGAGAATATGCCTGTCATTTCTGCGATAACGTGTACAATAGTAAGAAGGCTTGCTTCACGCATTTGAGGATGAAGCACGGATGTAAGTTGATTAAAATATTTTGTAGCCTATGCTATTTTGTAAGTGTAATTATCGAATATTTTGCCTAAGCAAGATAGATCCACCCACCAGATAGTCTGGACTTAAAGTTGCTAGAATCTTAATATGAGGTTGATGAACTCTAAAGCCGCACTTCATATAACTTTTCCACTCAACTGAAAGTCACATCTGCTATTGGTATATTTTTTTAATTTTTAAATATTGTTATCACACTAATTATGCAAAAAGTGTGTTAGTAGTTGTAAACTAGCTGCATGCCATTATCCCGCTGCTACTGTATTTTGCTCAATCAGTCTGTGTTTTTGCGATGATAAATAATTTATTTACATTGTTTGTTATAAGTAATATATTAAAAATATTATTATGATAGTGAAACTCTGCAACGACCACACCCCCAAATATTCATCGAGGGATCGAAAGAAGTGTCACATCTGTGGACGTGATTTCAGCCAGAAACAGATTTTGAATAACCATCTTTTTAAGGCTCACGGTTTTGAGGTAAGGAGGCATTTTCATGAAAACCAGGTTCTTTTACTGTTAGTAATATTAGTATTTACATTAGTCGCGTCGTAAATAACTGACTCAAATAAAGCCTTTTCTGCGTCTGAATATGGATAAGTATCAAACGGTTAACTTTATGAACATCGTTCAACATTATAACTTCAATAAATTATACATTCATTTTAAGGAATGAATAAAGAAAAATTCATATAGTGCTGGATCCCTCAACAAATCCCCTTACCTTTCTATAAAGTTAGCTATTTTAGAATGATCAGCAACAAAATATAACATTGTAGAATTAGGTCCTATATTATCTATTTTAATAATTGCCTTATCCATCAGGTCGAAAAACGAAAAGCATTCTTCTGTCCACTGTGTTCAGAACGTGTGAGTTATGGCGCTAACTTTAGCGCGCACTTGTTGCATCGTCATCACGTCGTCGAGCAAGTACAGCAACTTGAGTTCAGCACAATGGACGGTATATAAAACAGTTTCACTTTGGTTTATATGTAACATAACTGTATTCTTTATATAGGTTAAATGCTCATCCTGACCCGTCATCAGATTTAAGAGATCATATCCCGACTATCAACACAAGTAACACGAACTTAACTTATGTATAACTTTAGTACGTCTCTTAAAGGAGGTCGCTCATTGTATGCTATTTAATCTCATTAATCTTTTTATCTTTATCAGTTGAGAAAAATACGAATTATATTCATATTGTTCGTACAGCGGTTCGTGGGTTTGAATAAAAATACCTGGTAACTAGTTAAACAAACTTTAATTTTGACTTTCGTTTTTAATTCGCTATTGACAAACTGAATACCGAGGCGCTCGATATGACCGCTTATATTGTAAACGAACCAATTTCAGTAATGTACGCGAATGCTCGCGAGTCGTAGCGGTGATACGGAACACGATTCGTAAACAACGTGACTGTTCCAGAGGTTTAGCGTCAAGCGAATTTGAACTCAGTGACATATATTTTACGAACTCTTTTTGCATGTCCCCTTACAATTTGAACTCTATGACATATGCAACTCTGATTGCATGTTCGTAACAATATTATATTCTTAGATTTCGTGTTGTACAAAAGTGAAATCCAAGAGGAGACGAAATTCAGATTTCGTAAAACGACGGCCAGTAAGCAAACCATTGAGGGCATTCGGTCCCACTATATGTGCAGCCAATCTGGAATATACGTATACCAGGTATATTTTAATTCTATATTATATATAGTACTGTATTATAATATTGAATAATGCGCCATTTCACGATTTTGATGTGAGTCTTATCTCCTGATGATGCTTCGGTTATGAAGCAAATCGATTATTGAGATTATGATGGTGAATGTGTGCAGTGCTTGTAATGTTGTTATTGGTGGTTGGTAGTGCATGAGTTCAGTTCCTACATTTAGCTATATCTATATTTTAAATCTATAGATATTACAATCCTCCACAGAGTAACGCCTAATTTTGTAAATTACTCATAACCTTAATAACTTTTTTCGTCAATTGGTCTAAAAATATTCCAGGGTAAAGGAAAACGCCTCGCTCCTGAACGGCAAATATATAAAACTGGCAAAGCGTGTCCGGCTCATATGATAGTCACAGAGACATTGGATAAGGTCCTCGTTACCTTCTACATGACACATGTTGGCCACGGGAGTGAGTATACTGATTTATTAAAGAACTTCATCACCGCCTTATTTTAATCTGAATTCTAAAAAAATTTAAATGAGACAAGTTAATTTTCTTAACTATTATTTTCATTAACATTACTTGCTTGCTTTTAGTGAAGGAAAATTTTACACATTATTTTTCACAACACCGAGTGATTTACAAAAGGATACGTGTTGTGATAAGTGTTGTGAATAACAATAAAAAAACAAAAGATCAATATGTAGCGCCTTCTTAGGTTAAATTAAATGAATTTCAGCTTGTCCATACTATGAGCCGCGAGTTCCGAAACGTCCTAAATTGCCGGTATCCTCCACTTCAACGGTTCTAAATGACGAGGGTGTGAGTGAGAGTGCACTAGTGTGCGACACGTGCGGAGCTGCAGTGCCTGTAGAGCGTTTGGCAGCACACGTCGCTGCCCATGGTCGACAGCTATTCACCTGCGAGTGTTGTTCACAGGTAGTTTTTTAGGCTATCAACTATTTAAGAAGATTCAAAAGGTTAGGTTCATGACAATCAAATTAATTTGTAATCAAATTTTATTTTATATTTAAATCTAAACAAGGAATTTATGCTTTTCACTGTATTGTTCGATATAAAGCTTCTTGGCGATCGAATGCATATCCACCACAAAAAAACTGCATAATTGTATTAAAAAATATTTTAATGATAGTACAATGTGATACAAGTATCTATATCAGTTTTATTATATTAAATAAAATCATGACTATTTATATTTATTTACAGATATACCAAAGTCTCGAAGATTGGACGCATCACATGCGCGCTGAGCATGAAAATGAAAATTTGTTTTCAGCAGCGCCTGCGCCATACAACTAAATTAACCGGTTACTAATTATATAAGATAAATTAAAATTAATTAAATTTTATTATGCTTTAAATTTTATTATGCTCTATTCTTAAAACTTTAAAAGAAGGGCGGGGGGAAAGCCTCTTAAATAATTTTACAATCTTTGTGTTGATTTATAACGTTAAGTAATTTAATTTAACATACTAGTACTTTAATTTAAAATATTTTAAAACGAAATGATTGTTAAGTATTTTAAAACTTTCATCACTTGTACTAAAAAAAAAGCAGTTTTCCCAGGATATTTCGATACGAATATTGTTTTTTTTAAATATATTCATACAAGTACCATGCGTCAGAAATTATGGATTGATTCAAATGTAATAAGTACTGTATTGTGGTAATGTGATTAAATTAATTAAATTTAAATAATATAATGTTTCGGAATAAGCAATGTAGTGTTGTTTAACTTCGAGAAGTGTATTTTTTTGTTTTAAGCTCTGTTTTTATATTAAAAATAAATATTTCTTTAAATTTAATTTTATTTTTCTCGTTTATCTACTGTTAAATACTGGATTGCATTAATAAATAGGCTTTACATTATTATTATAATCTTTTGGTAAATCGATTTTAATATTTCTATGCACACCCCTACGTTATCATAATAGAAATGTCAATTCATTGTGAAGTTTTAAGTCGTCAAAAAACTATAAGTTTGACACTTCTTAATTTCTTATTGAGCCAGTATTTTTATTTTAATGTTAAATCATTATACGATTAAATTTATATTGGAAGTAAAAGAAATGTAACGTTAACAACCGTTCAAAATGGAGGGCAACACGGGTGAAGTGCCAACCATGGGACAAAGGCTCTTAAACATTAAATTTAGCGGAAAGAAATGTTTTGTATATACTCTCATAACTGGTCTTGGTAAGAATTTATTTAATGTATACTTTATTCATCAAGAAAGGTTGCTGGATGAAAGGGCTTAGAAATAGATCATAAGCGTCACTATCCAAGTCATTTATTAACATTAATTAGGCTACAGTTAATATACAACCAAGAACTTTAATTATGTTATATGCTCTCATATACAGTGGTTATTTGTTTAAGAAAATGATTGAAATAAATATATAGGACAATTACAAACACCAGTCTCTCTAAAATAAGTAATTTAATACTTGTGTTGTGGGTGATAGACAACTGGCAAAAATATAGATATATATTTTAAATAAATATATTAATACACCCAGACTTGAACAAAATGTATTTATAAAATGTTGGCCCTCAGCAGAATTGCAATCCCCAGACCTGACAGCAAGATTGCTGCTATCTGCGCCAACAAGCCAATCTGTTTATTTGTACATTTTGTTATTTTTTTAATTTAATTAAAACGTTGTGTGGTATCCAGCTGACTTGAATAGTACCATCCTCATTTCTTACCGAGATGTCGTAAAAGGCGACTAAGGTAAGTCGATCTGCGGTGCGGTATCCGGCTGAGTTGAATAGACCATCCTCATTTCTTACTGAGGTGTCGTAAGGGGTGACTAAGGTAAGTTGACCCACCGTGTGTTATCCGGTTGAGTAAAATAGGTAAACCTCTTTCTTACCAAGGTGTAGTAATATACTATGAAGTAAGTTGACGTTAGGCAGGTGGCCGGTCGTAAAATACTTAGCCAAATCATGTGACAACATGTTTGTAACATGTTGTGCTGACCCCACTTAGAGAGGGATAAGGGCAGGAAAATGATGATTTCTTATGATCATGTATCAATTATGTATTTTGTGCTTTCAGCTATCACCCTTGCATATGTACATTACAGATATGTATCAACCCTCTTTGATAATGATAAAAATTTCTCATATCTTTCCAATTTGGAACGAGAGATGTCATTGCGAACAGAAATGGGCTTTTACTATTCATATTATAAAACTATAGTTGAAGAGAAGTATTTTATAAGTGGAATATCAAAGCTTATGTATGATAAATTGGTGGAGTATCCAAAAGATGTAAATGCATTAAATAGATTTAATATATACCCAGAGGTAAGATACTGATGTTAACTTGTCTAAACTTCTTTAACAGTTAAATTTTGTTAATCTATACTTAAAGCCATATATTAAAGAATGAAATTGTATTACTGAATCTACTATTTTTAATCTGGAAATATTTGCTGAAAGATGACCGCATGGGCCTAACCTAATTAGTTTTATAAAATTATATTAAAAAATTAATGTCTATACACTGCCAGTGGTTACTTTACAATTTATATACATTAATTAGTTCATTGTAGTAGAACTAAAATATCCTATGACTTGGATATATAGAATTGAGGCCTTCAGCATTATAAAATTTTTACATCTAACAATTTAGTTGGTATTAATGTATGTATAAATTTTATGTACGAAGCTAAACTTTCAGTTTGGAATTACTGAAAAATAATGAAGGAAAAATAGCTTTTCTTATTGAATAAACTGATTAAAGGAAAAATACTATCTGTTTTGTTTTTGTACAAGTTTTAAATAATCAAAAAGTTATGAACTTTTTAGGTAATTATTGGCTCAGTGCACAGATATTTTGAACCATTGTTGAACTCCATAAAATATAAAGAATGTCACATGGTTGAAAGGGGGGAGGGACATAGCCCTGTTGAGAGCTGCGTTGGTTTGGGGCAACCCATGTTTTTCTATCTCGAAGCCATTTGGTGTCTGGCTGGTGTCACTGTTGCTGCTCTCTTCTTGCATGCAACTGTGCTTAGGTGAGTTGACGATTGTTGATGAAATTGAAGTTGACGACATAAAAAATATCCTGTTCAGTGATATTCTTCTTCTTTGTCAACCGATGGACGTCAACTGCTGGACATAGGTCTCTTCATGGGATCTCCATACCATATGATTTTGTGCCGCATGGGCCCAGCGGCTCCTCACGACCTTTTTTTGGTAGTCAGTCCTCGTTGGGGGTCTACCGATACTGCGTTTTCGGGTGCGGGGTAGCCGTTCCATCAACTTGAGACCCCAACGCCCATCGGTTCTACGCACTAAGTGTACCGACAATCGCCACTTCAGCTTCGCGACACGCTGAGCTATATCGGTAACTCTAGTGCTTTAGTGATATTATCAGGATTGTAAAAGCAACTGGTAGGTTAAAGCAAGTGACACTGTCGAGACAACAGTGGAACCCTTGTTGATCACCCATCCTGCACCGACAGGCATTCCCGAAATTAGATACATAGATCATAACATTAAAAAAATTACAAAAATAAAATTTTGCTCTTTCGTCCAAAATACCTAATAGTAGTATTTGGGACGAAAAGAGCATACCAAGGTCTCCGACCATTGCGTGTTACTAGAATTACATAAAACGTGGTCGATGACTATGGGCCTCGTAAGAAAGCTTTGAGTCACTCAGCGGGCGATGGAGCGAATGAGGAGATGCGTAGTTGAACCTAAGTTACGCACAGCTCTGCTGCTCAGCGAAACTGAAGTGGAGATGGGCGGGGCACATAGTAAGGAGATCCAATGGGCATTCAGGTTTTAAGGTGTTGAAATGGCGACCCCGCATCGGAAACCGCAGCGTCGGAAGACCCCCCTACGAGATTGACTGACGACCTCAAAAAGGTTGCGGGAGCCGCTGGGTCCAAGCGGCACAAGATCTTGTGGTGTGTGGACCCCATGAATGATCTTCTTTTCTCTTCTTTTTCAACCGATGACTGTTATGTGACATAGATCGGTTCAAGGGAATTCAATGTCCCACAATCTTGTGTCACACTGAACACACCTGCCCACTGGGACTTTTAAGAGGTAGACTCAAATTCAGGAGGCTCTACGGTGCATTTTACGGCGCATCTGCCGTACTTTCAAAACCTAAAAACACTCAAAACTCATCATTTTGATCCCATTCCATAGCCACTTAAATTTTCTGACATCACGAGCTCAGTCGATAACTTACCCTTACGATACTTACTCTTCTAAGTCTTCTTGTTTCCATTGCTTGTTTGATCGTACAAAGATGCTTAAAACTACAGTTTATACCAACATATTCTCAATCATTGGCTTTTGTATCCTTTAATTGAACAATAAAACTAGTGCTTCTTGAAATATCAATACGAGGATGTTCGCTATTCCCCTAATATCAGAAAATAGGAATAGTTTCATTATGGTAGAGTATTTGTGAGCTATGTCATGAGCGTGATCCTTTTAATCTTTTATTTATAGTCAAAGCATCCTTGGAGGGCTTATGGCTGTGCTACACTATTTCACGAACCACGTAGAGTGCACACGAGTACAATGGTCGCCGAATGAGAGAGAAAATTTGGCGGCTCCTTTACTCCTCCTACAGAGTTGGTTGCTTGTCTTGCAACTTAGGAACAAGACCACCGTTTTGCAGCTGCAGGTATCATAAACTTTTCTATAAGTATCGTTAAATTAGTAGTAACGGTTGAGGGTTTTTTGCTGTTCTATTTGCGTTTTTTAGATTACAACATAAACATATTAACCTTTTTGTTACAGATATCGATTTATCTACTGAACTGCCTCTGTCTGCTGTTCTGGCAGTTCACCCAATTTATATTCCTAACTCAGATCGCTATATTCTTCGTAATGGAGCAGCTAAGAATAATTGATCTCAAATTCCTAACGATGTTTCTACATTGCCACTTCTGTGGACTTCACACAGTCGTCCTGTTGATTCAAGGCAACGATATGTTAAAATCGTCTTTATTTACCTGCTACTTCTTCATGGTCTCCTTGTACTGTTTGTTCTTCAGCTCATTGCGCATTAAGATCCAAAATCGATGGGACTTCTTTCTTGAGAGTTGGCTTGTACTGCTGCGAGTTCTCATATCCGTTTTTGGCGCATTGTATTTGAAGAAAATCCTGAGCGATTCTTTAGATATCCAAGAAGACTCCCACATATGGGAAATCTTAAACTCAAAATTTACTGATTACGAAAGTTTTCACACTCTAATATACACCTGTTCCGAGGTATTCGATTTTCTCCCGATAACTTCTGTCATAAACATGACAAAAAGTCTCCTCATCCCTATGGCTCTTTTCGTTATTGTTAAATCTGTGTTTTATTGGATGTCTGAATCTTATATGCGCTGTATGAAAGAGATAGACGATTATGCCAATAGTGTTAGAGATATCGCTGATGTAACAAAGAAAACAGATGGCGAAGCCGACGACGATGACAGTGGGATAGAGAATAATTCAGAGTCAGTTAAACGTCCCAAATACACGGACCTTATGGTCTGGAAAGCGAAATGCAAGGATGGATTTAAGAAAGATGTTTTCATAATGTTTTTTAAGAATTTGGAGATAGAACCAGCCGTGTTTTACATTATATCGCAAATGGTAGTCTATGCCTTGATGGCTGGGCTTGTTATGAGGTTGAAGATGCTTTTCTCGACACAGATGTGTATTGTTTCATCGCTAGTGGCGAACAAGAGTTGTTACGTGTAAGTAAATGAAAAGTAAAGTAAAATTTACACTGTCAACTATTTAACCAAGGATCCTTGAAAAGAGTAGACCTTCCATTCAACGCTGCTCCTAAGCGTATAATTTCCAATACATAATATTCCAGAAATTCTTATTCTAAGGATTACTATAGTGTCATTACTATTTTCATCAATTAATAAGTTTTACTGGAACGCCCATATACCGTGTGGTATACGGCTGAGTAGAAAAGACCAACCTCATTATTTACCGAGGTGTCGTAAAAGGCGACTAAGGTAAGTCGACCTGTCGTGTGCTATTGGCCTGAGTAGAATAGACCACCCTCATATCTCACCGAGGTGTCGTAAAAAGGTAAGTTGGTTTGAAGAGTTATCTGGCTGAGTAGAATAGACCACCCTCATATCTCCGAGGTGTCGTAAAAGGCGACTAAGGTAAGTTGACCCACCGCGTGGTAGGTATCCAATTTAGTAGAATACCACCCTCTTTCTTACCGAGGTGTCTTAACATGCGACTAAGGTAAGTTGACGTCAGTCAGACGGCCAGTCATAAAATACGTAACCAAATTATGTGACAACATGTTTATAGCATGTTAGCCGACCCCACTTAGAGTGGGATGAGGGTAGGAAAATGATGGAACGCCCATATACCTTACTTCGACAGCATTCCGTCACAATTTAACTTCTATCCTTCGCACTTTATCTGTTAAATTAACTATTGAAATGTTATACTTCTCATCATCATTCTCTTACCCTTATCCCACTCTAAGTGGGGTCGGAACAATATGTCTTCTTCTTCCATTCTCCTCTATCATTCGTCAACTCTGGTGCCACTCCTCTAACATGCATATCATTTTTCACACAATCCATCCATCTTTTTTTCGGCCTCCCCTCGCCATACATCCATCCACATTCATATTTAAAACTCTTTTGGTCACATGATTTTCATCCCTCATTACATGACCATACCAACTTAGTCTCGCACTTCTCATTTTTTCTGTAATATTATACTTCTATACATATTATAAAATAAAGTCTCCAAAAACTGTCTGTCTGTATGTGATCGATTTTTTTGTCTATTCCAGGCTTCCCAAATCAAAAGCGAAGTACGTCCCTATATTTTGGGCGATCGCTATTATACCGGTTTTGAGGCAACTTTCGATAAACGTTTCTAAGGAAATGTCGCATGTTGGTGAGTGTTTGCAACCTCTTTAACATGGGCAGCATGATTAAAAGTCATCATTATTATCCTGCCCTTATCCCACTCTAAGTAGGGTCAGCACAACATGTTATCAACATGTTGTCACATGATTTGGCTAGATATTTTATGACCGCCTGTCTGATGTCAACTTACCTAGTTGCCTTTTACGACAACTCGGTAAGAAATGAGGGTGGTCTATTCTACTCAGCTGGATACCACACGACGTATCAACTTACCTTAGTTGCTTATTATGACAACTCGGTAAGAAATGAGGGTGGTCCATTCTACTCAGTCGGATACCAAACGGCGGGTCAACTTACCATAGTCGCCTTTTTACGACACATCGGTAAGATATGAGGGTGATCTATTCTATTCAGCTGGACACCACACGGCTATGTCGATTCAAGTCTATATCGCACGATTAGTATTAAAGTGACGTAATCCAAAATTAGACTTAATTAAGTAAAATACATGCATCTATGACATCACACTACTTACTATTTAAAAAAAAAAAATCCTGCCCTTCTATGTTATGGGTCTCTTTAACTGTTACGAGTTTAGTATGCACTACGTTATTTATTGCAATTTGCCGCAAAACAATTTTTTTTTCAATTAGGTCACTTTAATACTAAGTGTGCGATATTATTTATATTATATTTAATCAAAGTTTAATTTCAGGTGAATTTAGCGACTATCCACAAGAGGAGTTGTTGCAGTGGATATCCAAAGAGGCTGAGGACGGTGCGTTCGCGGGTTCGATGCCCATCTCAGCAACTGTCATGCTGACCACTCGCCGCCCGATAATAACACATCCACACTACGAGAACCTGGAAGCTAGGTAAATGAATTTTTACACACTAATATCACTATTGTCTGTAAACTGCTTTTAAAGCTTTTATATTCATGTTATTTGTAAATATAAGTACTTGGTTAAAAGAGCCTTGCGTAATTTTTTACAATATAAAAAAAGAAACTTAAAAATAAATAAATTATGTAGTTGGGGTTCGATCCTAGGTACATTTCTCGACTGCTCGTTCCCCGAATGAATAACGCTGACTTGACAGTTAATGACAAAAATTTAATTCAATATAAATTTTAGTATTTTTTAATGCCCAAAAATAGGGATAAAACGTATTTTTTTACATAAAACCTAGCTAGATCCCCCAAAACCCCCTATCTATATAGAAATCTATCTATATCTATATATAAAAGAAAGTTGGTCTAAAGTTACACTATTTATAACTCAAGAACGGATGAACCAATTCGGCTGAAAATTGGTGGAGAGGTTGCTTAGAACCAGGAGACGGACATAAAATTCTTTTTATCCCGTTCGACCGTATTTATTTTATGCCGTCAAGTCACTATAAAACGTGGTATAATAAAAACGACTATGACATTAAATAACAAAACGCAAATGTCAGAGAATACAAAACATAAATGACAGCTAAACGTAATTTTCTCTTTGGTGAAGTATGGTAAAAAATTTGACAATTATCACAATAACTAAACGTCACTACATAGTATAAAACAAAGTCGCTTTCTCTGTCTGTCCCTATATCCCTATGTATGCTTAAATCTTTAAAACTACGCAACAAATTTTGAGTGATTGAAGAGAAAAGTTTATATGTATAATAACATTCTATATAAAGTAGAGAAATACTGTAATTTTTGAGGTGTCTAATGTGATATCGTGAATTATTTTTTCGTTGCATTACATTGCAAACGCAGGCTGAACCCTACGAGATATATCAAAATAATGTACTAAGTATTTTTATACCTTGAAAAGGCCTACAGAAAACTCCGTGATGGTGATATGTCTATCTCTTATGGATACCCCACAATAGCATTTTTTGTCATTTTCTTTTTACGAAAAATATTACCTTATTTTCGAAGCAATTTTAAACAATACAGCATTAATCCTTATCCAATTAAGTAGCTTAAATGCATTGTTCACTTAATATAGATCAATTAGCCGTTTACAGCATGTAATTTAAATGAACATTTTCGAAGATATTACAGATTTAAAATGCAGGGCATAGCGATATAAAGACATTCTGTAATTAATTGTAAAAATAAAATACTTAGGGAAAATTTAAAAGTAAATAAGTAAAAATGTAGTATATGAATTTAGATATTCCAAAGATAGCAGGGAATCTTCATGGTATAGGGTAAGGGGAATTGTTCTACTCCAAATTTAACGCGTGCGGGCCACGGGCAGTAATGAATAAAACAAAACTACTGGATAGATTTTAATCATTTTTTTTCACTGAGTCACATAGGCTATATATTTTATACCCGTGCGAAACCGGAGCGGGCCACTAGTATATATATATATATATATGTCGGCGGGTAGCCGTACTTTGAATATCAACATCACGCCATTTGATTTAGATTGTTACTATGATGTTTAATTTGTCGATAAATACCTTCATTACTAAAATAAAAACACGTGGTTAATATTTTTACCACGTGTTCAGACTTCAGAATTAATATTTACAAGTTACATTGTAATAAATTTAAATATTTCATTTTAAAATTAAGAACATTTCTTTGTATGTAAAGAATAGTTTAAGTTGAAAAAGTGGGTAGTTTGTTCAATCGAATGACACACCCAGTTTTTCTATAAAAGCCGAGCGCGCGCCAGCTCGTGAGATTATTCTGTCTCGGTCCTCCGTAGCGTACGGAACTATTGGAAATAAAAGTTTGTCAAAATTATCTTCGCTGTTTATATTGATCACCAATTATGGGGGATAACCCTGCCCGTGACGTCAGCAATATTGACGTCACGCTTTTTAAAAATAATCGCGTCGTGCCTCTTCCGTAGTATATATATATATATATATACACACACATATGTGTAACGGTATATATATATATATATATATATATATATATATATATATATATATATATATATATATATATATATATATATATATATATATACCGTTTTCGGATACGAGGTTGTTGTGTATTGTTACCTTTCAACTTCCATTCAAGCCAACCAAAGGCCTGAACGTAATAGATAGTTGATAAAATTTATGCTAAGCAATGAGCATCGATTGTTTTAGGCAGCGTGCTTATACCGTTTACAAGGTGTACGGCAAATTTTCCGCGCAGCATATCTACCAAGAGCTAACCAGACTTAAGGCGACCTACCTTATAGTGGAGACTAAATATTGCTATGGAAGGAGCGTGTAAGTAGCTATTTTATTATACTTATAGACTGAGACCTTTCGATTAAAATCCATAGTATTATACTAAATTGTATTCATAATCATTCTCCTGCCCAAATCGCAAATTATATTTCACCCGTCCAACAAAGAACACCGCCTCATCGAATACATTCTAAAAGGTTTGCAAACCAAATATTTACAAAAATCTTATTCTTCGACTTCGCTGAAGCCTTTGATAAGGTCAAGCATGCAGGTTAAATTCATGAGCTGCTTCGATTAAATATATCAGATAGATTTATTACTCCTCCTATTAGACTATCTGAATAGCGTACTTTTCTATACCGCAAAGATATATTCTATCATCTCGTCGCCCTATCAGTGCCAGAGTCCCACAAGGATTAATATTGGGTCCCTTATTGTACTTGGTCTATACGAGTAACATCTTACTAGGGCATAGAAAGTTTACGAATACACCACTCCAACTGACCCCCCCCCCCCTCTATAACCACGTGTTGCTCCCTGCGAGCTGCTACACGCAGTTCCCGCCGCGATAACGAGCTCATGATTAAGAGCCCCGTATGGGCTTTAAACTACTCATAAAACTAGTAAAATAAGACGTGAGTATAGCCGGTTTCTATACATTATTTACGTATACACTCGATAATTTTACAGTATTTGTTGAATATCCAAGGTTTGGATATAATAAATATCTCCAATTTATTTTTACCTATATATTGTTTTTTATTTTCAGAAAAGGCTGCTCTTTTGATAGCATATGGGACGTTGAGATGCCGGCGCTGAAATCGAACCCCAGGATATGTCACGTCCTACTCACTGAGAACGTGGACCACTTCTACCCTGTCTTCCGGAATGATCATTACGCTGTTTTCCGGATACACGACATCAGCGTACGGTAAGCAGTTTTTTACTTTATGAAATGTAACCTTGAAGCTTTACAGTTCATCTCCTGCAAGTCAAGTCTTTGGCGACAGACTGTAAAATTGGAGTAATCTCTCTGTAAAATCTCTCTGTAAAAAAAATCTCTATGTAACTCGCGGTTGATGGCATATAGTCTATGGGTATTTATTTGCAATATATCTTTCATCTCAAGTAGTAGTATAGTATTTTTAATATTTTCTTTCTTCTTTAAAGTAGTTATTAAAAGTGATGATTACAAGACGTTACATCAACTAATATATTTTATTCTTTTTTCTTTATTTCTGTATTCGTAACTTCTCCTTTTTTTTTTAACAACAACAAGTTGTTAAAAAAAAGGAGAGGGGAACAATTTTGTAATACATGATTTTTGTATAACTTTCACCGTTTACTTAGCGCATGCAAGGAAAGCTTCAAATTTGGCCGTTTTCGTAATATTTTGTATTGCTGCTCCTCTCCTATTCATCTTAGCGTGATGTTATATAGCCTTCCTCGATAAATGGACTATCATACACTCAAAGAATTTTTCAAATTAGTCCAGTAGTTCTTGGGATAAGCGTGTTCAAACATACAAACAAACAAACTCTTCAGCTTTGATATATTAGTATAGATTTAATATTTTCTTTCTTCTTTAAAGTAGAAAACAAGATCTTACATCAACTAATATATTTTATTCTTTTTTCTTTCTTTCTGTATTACCCGTATTTGACTTCTTCTCCTTTTCCTTCTGTTACTTTATACCACTAAGAAGTAGGGACTACAAACATGACATTTAGTTAAGTACCTAAACATAGTGTAGATCCATAGTTAATTTTGTTTAGGCAACAATATCCCTAAACAAAATTAGCTAAATTTTGTCCATTTAATGCTATATTTCACTTTCAGATACATGCCGCGTAGTTTCGACACTTGACATTTACTCCAGGCACATCCCAGCACGACTGAAGTTGATCCGGATATGTCCTAACTATTATATATATTAAATATTGTATAGAAACGGTATTTTCGCGCGATGCTATAAAAAGCAATACCCTTGGCCTAATTTGAACGCATTTAATATCAACTATTGAACTTAAATTAAGAAGCCGTTATAGCGAAATAGCGAGACCTGTATACTTTTGCTGAATAACGCAGGTTCTAACTTTATACCTCCTCTGAGTTCTCTATACAAAACTAATATAGTTAAATTATAACATAATATAATTTCATATTTATTACTAACTGTCGGGCAACGCGTTGCGGTGGCTCAGTCTGCTTTCAAACTTCCCTTTAAACAGAACTCAACATTTATAATAAATGCTCTGCCCAAACTTTGATTCGCTAGGTCAGTCTAAAGATTGTCTAAAAATTTCATTAAAATCGGCCCAGCTGTTTCGGAGTCTATAAAGCATATACAGACAAAATTCATGAAAATTTAAGACATATGTCATTATTTTTAGGGTATTTGTAAAAAAATTATATTAAAGTATTACCATATGGTAAATATGAATTTTACCTTAAGTATTCCTTTAGTTATGATGTTATGAATGTAAATTATATAAATACATAGATATCTAAAGATATCTAATGGTTTGTTCGTAGAAGCAAATTT
This sequence comes from Morpho helenor, assembly GCA_029227775.1. Classification (NCBI taxonomy): domain Eukaryota; kingdom Metazoa; phylum Arthropoda; class Insecta; order Lepidoptera; family Nymphalidae; genus Morpho; species Morpho helenor. The sequence goes on from JARGCU010000011.1 coordinate 9,229,966, forward strand.
AGCGTAAATTATTATAAATGTTTTTTAATCGTTACTATATTATAAATTATCGCGTTAAGGTGCGTACAGACATCACGAGGCGTGCGTTGCGAATGGTTCGCCTTGTATGCCTCGAGCTGTGTTGTGTGGTCAGTGCGTATTCGCGTCATACGATCGATGCGAACACTGCCTCAGTGCGAGCCGTGCGCTCCGTGTAGACGGACGTTATGTTTGCGTCGCACGCTCATGAGTCATGGAGCCAATGTATTCCCATAATGTAATCGGTTCATAAAAAAGGTTGTTCACCAGCATCTTTTATCTTTTTTAAATATTTTATGAATTACTATATAGGCCGCAGCTTTAATATCCAAGTCTTGCCTTGTTGCACGGAGCCATTTATTTTATTTCTTTTTATACATATATTTAGAGAAGAGAAAGAAAATATTAAAAAAAAACACATGTATAAAGGCGGACTTATCCCTAAAAGGGATCTCTTCCAGTCAACGTTTGGAGTAATAGAAGGAAAAGGACAAGAATTGAAGAAGATAGAGAGTACGGGTCATATAGAGAAAAAGAAAAAGTTTATATAAATTTAACTATTTAATCTATTAATTAATTTTGGTAAAATAAAGTGATGAAAGGATGCTACTAGCCATTTTACTACTAACGAATACAATGCGTGGTTGTTTGTGTGCTTGGCTTGATGTGTCATTCGGGACGCATGTATAAATGTACCATCGAATGCCTCAGGTTAAGACATGAGTGACTAACTATTCGCGACGCACGCCTCGTGATGTCTGTACGCGGCCTTAATTACATTAAATTTATTCTTCATCCTTCAACTTACGATTAGAAGAATTTTTTAAATAATATTTTTAAAAAATACTGGCGACACAATTAATAAGCAAGTATGTAACAATTAAAAAGCTTCATTATTTTATTAAATAGTTAACATGATAAATAGGTAACCCTAATACTTGCATAGATAAATAACTTGCCGCTTTTAATAATAATCATTGGAGTTGTGGTTTTGCCACAGACTAAAACCTAACTGAATTCATATTACGTAAGTACGAAACTTTTTCATCTAGCATAGACTGCATAAAGCTACAACAGAGATGCATTAAGCAATTTTTAAAATAGCAAAGGTTTATCTGTAAATTAAATATGATTTATTTTAAAATTCAATCGACACAAAATTAAATCAGAAAGAAATTGTGCAGTTTTGTAAAAGCAAATTTAGTAATTTTTTAATATTGATTTTATTTAAACCTAATAAAAGAACCTCTTGAATTTAACAAAAAAAAAACAGATTAAGTATGATTCCTTTGTTATTTAGAAGATATTTAATTTAATGTTTTAATATAGAAATATTTTAAGAATTGAGGTCAATAAACGCGATTACGCTGCTATCAACTCTCGATTATAATGCTAAGTATTAACGAGTTGTGATTTCTGTACTTCTATGATTAGTGAATAAATATAAATTTATTCTTGTATTTGCATATTTTTCCTCTCTCTCTCTCTTTCCATTATCCCATTCAAAGCTCCCTTTCACGATCAGCCGCCTGCCTTACGTCAACTTACCTTAGTCACTTTTACGATACTTCGATAAGGAATGAGGGTGGTCTATTCAGCTGTATACCACACGGCGGGTCAAATTATCTTAGTCGCCTTTTACGACATCTCAATAATAAATGAGGTTGGTCTATTCTACTCGGCCGGATACCACACGGTGAGCCAACTTTCAACTTACGTTAGTCGCGTTTTACGACATCTCAACTTCTTACTCAGCCGGATACCTCACGGCGGGTCAACTTACCTGTTAACGCACACACTATACAAGAATACCACTATTCCCGCTGCGAGATATACTTCTCTTGAATTACGAACAAAGACAATGTCACTGAAACGTTTTATCAATAGGAAGACTCCACTGGAAACAACAACGGCACAGTGTTGCCAACATTTCAATAAAAAAGGGCGCGATACTCATTTCATGACTGTGTTGCTATAAAATACAAAGCGGAAGTCAATGGCGACAACATACCTTAGTCGCCTTTTACGACACTCGTTAAGAAATGAGGGTGGTCTCTCCTACTCGGCCGGATACCACACGGTGGGTCTTTAGTGATAAATAAAAATTTAAAATATTAACAATATATTTGTACAAAAGAATATCTACTCCGCTTCTCTTATAAACGTTTCATGTTTTGTAATCTGTGTGAACGCAACCGGTGTCCCGGTGGTGCAGGCGTCGTCGTTGCTTGGAGACACCGACACCACTCCCCTGAGGTAGTACCGCTGGACGCCCAGATCCGTCGCTGGGAACGCAAACCCGCCCCCACTGTCGCCTTGACATAGCGTTGATATAGTACCTGGTGGGAGAAGGACAAGAGGCTTTACAATTGTCCCTGACTATCGTGGTAACGATAAGGCTCTGAGATTTTGGTCGTGGAGTCTATCTTCTGATGATGCTTCGGTTGCGGGGCGAAACTATTGTTGAGTTTGTGATAGTGAACGTAGTGCTTGTGTGTTGTGGTGGCGGTGGTGGAGGTTTGCGCATGTGTTTTTTCGAATCCTGCATGTATCAGGTATGATAACCGATTGTCCACTCTACATTTACATATATTTTCTATTTTACTTCATCGCGGATTATAGCAAAATAATTTTATTATTACTTTTGATAAGGCTCTGCGCAAACGGGCGACCGACCACAGCCACTGGATGTCATACGCATCACGCTACCGTCAATTTGTAACTTTCAGAAGCGAGAGTGAGTTCAGCGCTGGTACTCGGAGTACACCATATTTTATAACCCGCTCGATGCTTGGGATGTAATTTATAATCGATTAATCCGTATCAAAATAATCGTTTTGGTCTGACTATTTGTAATTGCATTTTAATATTAATAATTAATTAGACTAAAACAAAAATAATAAATATAAATAAATAAATAAAATGTCCCGTGTTCCACGTGTTATAAAATTAAATTAGATCTATTTAAATCCTCTGTATTTTAACCCATCCACAGGACTGAAGAGGACAAAACCTTTTGAGTTAGTTTAATATATTGATAGTTTAGTGTAGTGCTAGTGCTACTTGAAAGAACACAAGAACAAAGTGTCTCATATACATAACAAGAAAGACTAAGATAAGTAACTGGACCTATTCTTAGATATAAGTTAATTTATAAGTTTAGGTAATCTTCAAGTTGCTTATTAGCCTCTTGGCTAGATCGCAACATCAATAAAGTACTCCCTTTTGGTTGTTCTTTATAATAGCAAGAAAAAAAAATCACAGGTGGTAATTTGATTGCCGGGGAGATTGTATTCGAAACTAGACTTGACACGAGTTTCAGTGCCAAAAATAAATTTCGTTGCCAAATTTAACGAAAAAAGCATATTCTTCCTAAAACCTATGTTTTAAGTTACTGCCTGTCTTTATGTTTGTAAATAAATACATACCGTTGGTGTAGCCAGCGCATATCTTGTCGCTGGTCAGATACATCCTGAAATTGATGGGAGAGAGCGACCGGCACTCGTCTATGGACATCATAGGCAGGTCCAGGACCTTGAGGATCGGCGAGGAGATGCCGCTCGTTGAGGTAAAGCCCCACCCGGCTACCTGGTTGAACATATATTCAAATTCAAATTATTCTTTATTCAAATAAACTTGTAAACAAGTGCTTTTGAATCGTCAACTCTACTGCTGACTCGGAAAGCTGTTCCTACCGAGAAGAGCCAGCAAGAAACTCGGCGGTTGCTCTTTTTAAAAAAATACAATTCTTAATGCTAGTTACATTTAATCGTTTCTATCTTGTACAGGGTCGAACAATATCTATATTCACGCATTTAATATAATTATTGATATTTGGAGCTGCGGAGCGGTAATGAAATATACCCGCCTTTTGGTGTCCGGCTGAGTAAAATAGACTAGTCTCATTACATACCTAGGTGTCGTAAAAGGCAACTAAGGTAAGTTGACCCGCTGTGTGGTATCTGGCGGAGTACAATATACCACCCTCATTTCATACCGAGCTGTCGTAAGAGGCAACTAAGGTATATTGACCCGCCGTGTCGTATCCGGCTGAGAAGAATAGACCACCCTCATTTCTTAGCGCGGTGTCGTAGAAGGCGACTGAGGTAAGTTGACCCGCCGTTTGGTATCCGGCTGAGTAGAATAGACCACCCTCATTTCTTACCGAGGTGTCCAAAAAGGCGAATAATGTAAGTAGACCCGCCGTGTGGTATCCGGCGGAGTCGAATAGACTAATCTCATTTGTCACCGAGTTGTAAAAGGCAATTAACCTAAGTTAAGTTAACCCGCCGTGTGGTATCCAGCTGAGTAGAATATAACACTCATTTCTTACCGAGGTGTCTTAAAAGGAGAGTAACTAAGCTGACATCAGGCCGTCGGCCCCACTTACAAGTGGGATAAGGACAGGAAAATGATAAGAAAATAAGATCTGTGATGTGATCCGAAATGGCTAGACCGATTTTAATGACATTTTCAGACAATCTTTAGATTGATCCAGCGGATAAAATATATTAAAAAGAGCAAAATCGCAAAGCTTTGCAATTTAGTCGTGGAGTATATCTCCTGTACATTTCGGTCACAGGAGATACGATTGTTGAGGTTGTGGTAGTGAATGTGTGTAATGCTATTGTAGTGCACCTTGTACCTTCCTCAATATTAATGACTAACGGGAGATACGATTGTTGAGGTTGTGGTAGTGAATGTGTGTAGTGCTTGTAGTGCACCTTGTACCTTCCTCAATTTTAATGACTAACGGGAGATACAATTGTTGAGGTTGTGGTAGTGAATGTGTGCAGTGCTTGTAGTGTAGTACCTTCCTCAATGATGACTATATTACCTTTCCCAAAGTGCCCGGTGTTATCTGTATTCTCTCGAAGGTCACGTCAAAGTTGATGCAGACCGGCCGAATATACGGCTGGTAGACGAAAGGTGTCACCACTATCACGATAGCGATATCGTCTTGGTAATTAGCGCCGGAGCCTTGGAAACGTGACGTCATTTTGATTTCGGCTATCTGGAAAGTTCAATGTAACCAAAAATCGGACCATAGATAATCCTACTAATTTATAAATGCGAAAGTTTTAGCCGTGTGGTATCCGGCTAAGTAGAATAGTACCGGTGTGCCAAAGTGGTTGGCCTCCTCGTGGCGCACCCTGGGCAAGCTTAGTCTTGGCGAACGGACCATTGTGGGGTGGCCAATCCAGTTGTCCCTCTGATTAGCAGAGGGCAATCTGGACGGGCCGGGGACTCCGGGGGGGTTGGGGTGAAGTCCCTACTGTGCGACGGGTTCGGTTGGGCTTACTCTAAATCTGACTGGACATGGTTACGGCCACCGTCGGTCAAGCCCGGAAGCCCAGCAATGGGAACGGGGACCTACGGGTTGCGAGGAAGAAAACCTCTATAAAAAATTACCCGGTGGAGGCGGAAACGCCCACCATGGCGTAGGGGTCCCTACTTGGGGCGCGCTCTCTCCCTGTCGACCGTGATCAGATGACACGGTGGGCAGGGAGCGATCGCGGGCAGCGGTGGCCTCCTTCTGCTCTGCAGAGGGCGGTGGTGGAGCGGTTCCGAGAACTTTTGTTCTAGATCCGATCTACTGCTGGCGAGTCCAGGTGGTAGCGACTTGCCTAAGCCCATCGTCTGCCGCCCTGTCAGGGGACCTTCGGACGTTCCGAACGGGTTATATCGGACGTCTGGCTTACAGGTCCCCGAGGCGGTCGGTGCATCTGGTGCTCCCGATGCACTGGTTAGCGGAGGGGGCTTCTCTTTCGAGGGGCCCCTACCTGGAGAAGGTGTTTGTTCTCTGGGATCAGAGCTGTCGGCGGGGTTGGGGGCAATATGTACAATGATAACCTGTCCTTGCTATCGGCAGCGTGGTGGAGCACACAGGTCGTATTAGTCGGTGCGAGTCCGACATAATCCCGCCGCCTGTCCCCGTCGGGCGACGGTACCCATAAGGGGTTTTTTCCTGTATTAAAAAAAAAGAAAAGTAGAATAGTACCACCCTTATTCTTACCGAGGTGTCGTAAAAGGCGACTAAGGTAAGTCGACCCGCCGTGTGGTATCCGGCTGAGTAGAATAGACCACCCTCATTTCTTAGCGAGGTGTCGTAGAAGGCGACTAAGGTAAGTTGACTTCATAAATTCCACAAATCATGTTACAGCATGTTTATAACATGTTGTGCCGACCCAACTTAGAGTGGGATAAGGGTAGGAGGATATATTATAAATGCGAAAGTTTGTGAGTATGGACGTATGTTTCACTCATTCACGGGAAATCCTCTGAATCAATATCGCGCGACAACAGTACACGCAAAGGAAGTTGCGGGTAAAAGCTAGTACTCCATAGGTTTAGGTAATTAATTAAATGTTAACATGTAAAAAAAGGTTCTTTTAGTAGGCAGATTACGATACATTACATTACAATTCAATATTATGTAACGATAATGAAATAAAAGTCAAGCAGAAACGACTTCGACACGTCAATTGTATCGAAATACATCTAACAAAAGCGTGCGGCGGTTTGTATTGAATACATCCCCTCTCTTGGTGGTAGGGAAGTACAATATGACAGCACGCCTGTCGTCACTTCCGTTTCATTTTGGCAGTACGGAAGTACGAGTATCACTGAGGCAGCAGGGCGGCGGCTTTGGGTGACATTTATCGCGATCAACTATCGTGGCAAGTCGTGGCCGTATGCTTAGCCAGCCAAACGTCATGACTTGGCATACGGCGTTGCATTACAATTATTTTTATTTATTTGTTAAAAAGCATTTAAAAAATTTGATAATACTTGCGCCATTTTACCGGGCACCGGGAAGTGGGTAAGATTTCCTTGCTATATTCCACCTTCACATTCATACACGAAAGGTTTAATTAAAGCTATTAATATTGTCTATGCACAGGATCTCAACCGGTCTAGAATAACAGTTGCAGCTCTTCTCACCTCAGACTTCTGGGCATCTTCTTTAGAATCTACGGGGTCGTTCCATGGCCTGTACAGCTTGCCCACCGCCACGGCGTAGTTGGAAGCCGGCAGCTTCTTCTCGGAGTCACTCCAGAAGCAATGTGCCGCTAACAGAAATATTTTAAGATCTTATTAATAGATGTGATAGCAGAACGGAGCAACAATGCGCCTCGCTCAAGGGGGTCATAGAGGGTTGGATGGGAGTCAATCGATCTAGCTAGAATTTATTTTAAAAAAATGTTATATTATCCCTGTTTTCGAGTACAAAAAACTGCTACAATTTAACGAGAAAGCAAACTTTAATTTTGCTGTCTATTTCAAAGTCATCATAGCTCATTTGATTAACGGGCGGTGTCAAATTCAGTAAGTTCGCCTATTTATTTGTACTTTTCGGGAAGGGACTCACATTACTAATACCACTACTTACATACACTACACACATAAACCAATACTTACACTATATGTATATACAAATATTTGTACAAAAGGCGGACTTAATGCTTTAAGCATTATCTCCCAGCCAACCTTCAGTGAGTGAATAAAATGTGTATGTAGGCGTGATATAATATGATAAATAAATATACATAATAAAACTATGGAAATAAATAAGAATTATTTTATTAGTAAGACTTATTTTAATAATAAGACTTATTTTATTTAAACCTACCTGATATAATAGCCGTGGTACTGATGAGTGACCCTCCGCACACTTGCATGTAAGGTTTGTATAGTTTGGAATAGATGCCAGCGTGCCACGGCAGCTCGCCCCTTTTCGCGAGCCGCCCCCCGAGAATAAGGGGCTTCGCGTCTGGAGTTATAGTTCCACATTCTGTAAAACAAAAACCCTGTATCAACATCATAAAAATCCATCTATACTACTATATAAAGCTGAAAAGCTTTGAACGCGCTAATCTCAAGAACTACTGGACGGATTCAAAAAATCTTTGAGATAGTCCATTTATCGAGATAAGATGTAGATATCACGCTAAGATGAATGGGAGAGGAACAGCAATAATTTATATGGCAAAGCGTTTACCGGTTCAGTAGTGTTAAGATAAAATGACAAAGTAGCTGCACGAAGTGCCATAAATTATCTGTGCGTACGATGCGTCACTTAGGGACCGTTCATAAAATATGTTACGCTTAAATTAGTTAAATTTGACCACACCCCCCCACTGTGCAGCAATAGTTTGTATGCTTTTTCCATGATATCATGGTAAGGAAAACTGCATAGATCTAAAAATATCCAACGATCCTTGTATTAGTTGAGTTTGGTGGTTTAAATTCTGGTCTCTTTTAAAATTAGAGGAGCCCATTAATAGATAGCCATAGGCGGCTTCTTTAAATATTAACATTGTGGTGTGATGTAACATAAAAGGAGAGGAAGATATTATTATATGATTTGTTTTTTGTTTATTAGTGGTCATTACACTATATGATGTTTCTAGCGATCATCGTCTTAATAATTATGATTGTTTAACATTCTCAATTTCATTTCTCATTCAAATCTCTCAATTTAATCACAGACTTTAACCATAAATATAAGACATTTACTCTTTCGTTTATACGTATGTCTATGCGTCTATACGTATGTATATATGAGTGTGTATGAAAGGAATGGTAGTGTGTGCATTGTTTTTTTTATTGATATAATATATGTATCATGCATTATTTTATTTTAATATTAGGATTAATCACTCCACTATATAATTCTGTGCCGTGTGGTATCCGGCTGAGAAGAATATACCACCTTCATTTCTTAACAAGTTATCGTAAAAGGCAACTAAGGTAAGTTGACCCGCCGTGTGGTATTCGGCTGAGTATAACAGACCGCCCTCATTTCTTACCGTTGGTGTAAGGTTTTGTTGTAAAGGGCAGCTAAGGTTAGTTGACGTCAGACAGGCGGCCGGTCCCTACTTTATGGTATGGATGCATCACCATAAACCTTTATTCATCACCATAAACAACGTCTATATAAGAATTCTATTATAGATTTTTCTTAGGTACAATACAATCTACATTCTGAGACATATTCTATATTCAAGGGATTTCGCTTTGGTCTTAAACCATTTGAGGTTAGAACAGGAAGTTAGTAATGTTAACAGGATTGAAAGTAAAAATGAAACTAAACAATAATTTAAATCTTTATTGAAATTCATCCTTTTAACATTACATACAACGTCCTTATTAATAAAACATTTTTTATTTTATTTAATTTTAAAATCTATCCATAAATTATCTAATAGTGTAGTACAGTTGTTAATTGACTTAATAAAATATAAATAAATAAATATATAGGACGTTTACACACACGGTCATCGCACCAAAGTAACCTAACACTTGTGTTATGGTAACAACTGATAAATATATGCATATATTGTAACTTGGGAGTTGAAGGCAGAGTTACTGCCGTCTGCACCAACGGGTCAATTTATTGATACTAAAATTACAGATTAAAAAAGAACAAAATATTTTTTAGTACTGAAGTTTGTGTAATAAGGTTTTAAAACTCTTGATAGTAATGTTTAACATTTTAATAAACGAGAAAGTTTTGATATAATAAAAACAATTTTGCATATTCGTCGTTAAGCATAGTTTACAGGGGAATTATTTTAAATGCGGCTATTTTGTTAATCAATTTAAACTATACAAACGTCTCCATTACATAATAGGATGACCTAGAAAAATGTACTAACACTAAAATGATGTAAATACAAAACATTATTCCATTGAATGTAGATTCAATATTTTACAAATCGAAATACAGTTTAAGCAAGGATTTTTAGTATGTGGTTCACCCTTAAAAGTGTATTTATTATATTATTTTTAACTAGTTTTAATATAATAAATATACCTACATATAAATAAAACGTTTCCCCAAACGATATACAGTATCGCGAAATTTAGGAACTATAATATACACAAAGTAGAATGATGGCATCTAAGCTTTTAAATGACTAGGAGAATTTATGAAAATCCTTTACCAGACAATAAATTTTTTTCTATATTTTTTGACCCTTAGTTTGTATCAACATCTGTACTTCTGTGCTTAGTGCGAGTTTTTCTAACCTAATCGATCGCGTTACGCAATTTGTAAGTAGCGGCCTGTTACTATCCCATTGCTGAAAATAGGCCTCTTCTCTCGTTCTTGGAGAGAAGGTTTGGAGCTAAGACATACCACGCTGCTCCAATGCGGATTGGTAGGTTACACATATCTCCAGAATTCTCTAGAGATATGCAGGCTTTCTCACGATGTTTTACTTCACCGAAAAGCGTGTGATAAATTGCAACCATTAATTAGACGCATAAGTTTTAGCAGAAAAATTCATTGGTGCCTGCCCGGGTTTGAACTCGTCACCCCCTTAAAATAGTTACACGGTCTCACCGTTGGGCTATAACAGCTTTTTTCAGATCACTTAAACGTATAAAACTTTGGCATAATTCAATTCTTCAATTCTTAAATGTTTAAAAAAATATATTTTCGACGAAAAGAAATATAATTTAATTGAGATCTGGCTTTGTTAGTAATGGTTGACTGATCTAGCGCGGCAATAATATTATAGTATTGGCTCTCTTGATATGTAGGTTTCCTCACGATGTTTTCTTTCACCGAAAAGCGTGTGATAAATTGCAATTATCAATTAGACACATAAGTTTTAGCAGAAAAACTCATTGGTGTCTGCCCGGGTTTGAACTCGTGACTTCCGCGAAAAAGTCGCACCATGTTACCGCTGGGATACCACAGCTTATATACTACGCAACTTGTATGACGCTGCAATAGCGACATCTAGTGACCCGTGTTCCAGCGCCACACAAATTGGCGTTACGTTAACGCGATCGACTAGGTTAAAAAAACTCGCAATAAGGACACAGCAGGCTTACATCGCCCTTGCAACTATCTAGAATAATAAATTGTTAAGGAGCAAATGCTTCACCACATATCTTAAAAAAATATTATTTTAGCCTACACTTTTTCCTTCTCTTTCCTACAGATAGGCTGCGACGAATTTTCTTATAAGAGATGTTGGATATATTTGCATATAACTTTGTAATATATTATATTGACATTGCATTTTATGCAATTGATTATTTTTCTAAATAAACAAAGAAACATATAAAATACGTTTATAGTAGAAACATCTTAAGTGGGTAGAAGATACAAGTTGATAAGACATAGAGTTATTAAACTAGAGTAGGGGAGTCATAGACCTTAACTCTATGGTATTAGTATTATTGGTATATGCATTCAATTTATTAAATAAATTTGCTTAATTAATCGATTTAGTTTAGGAACAATAAGGGTTGAATAAAAATAAAATAAATAATTCAACTATTCATAGATAAATAACATAAAACACAAGTACTTATCATAAGAAAATAATTTACATTTCCTATATATTGCCGCTTTCTCCAAAAATTGACAATTCTTTTTTATTATAATCCTTTTAGTGCATTATTTATGCATGTTTTTTTAAAATTTCATCGTGCGAGACAATTTTCTGTTATGTGCTTTTATGCAAAAAATAGCATTCCTTTATGCTACACAAGCAAATTTTTAGTCTGTTTTTACCATTGCAGCAAAATACCATAACAATGTCATTAAGATGACCAACATAACCAACTTTTAAATACTCCAAATTAATTTGTACCCTTATGAATAATGTATGTTTGAAACTTTAACATCTACTTTTAAAGTCCAATATTAATGACTGGAAACAGCTTATTTTACTATACGTAATCCTTCCTATAACGCGCTATGTCGGTTCCGCGTTATATGAGTATTCTTGTATGACGCTCGTTAAAGGAAGTTGAAATGTAATAGTAAATAAAACCATGTTATGAATGAAATATGTGCATTTTATTAAAACATGTCTGAGAATCAAAATATTTTATTTAATATAACATTTAAAAAAACAAAATTTTAGCCGTGTACTATCCGGCTAAGTAGAATAGACCATCCTCACCTTACCTAGGTGTCGTAAGAGGCGACTAAGGTAAGTCGACCCGCTGTGTGGCATCCGGTTGAGAAGAATAAACCATGCTCATTCCTTACCGAGGTGTCATAAATACGACTAAGGTAAGATGCCGTCAGGCATGCGGCCGGTCGTAAAATACGAAGCTAAATTATGTGACAACATGCTTATAACATCCGACTTAGAGCGGGACAAGGGCAAGAGAATGATGATTAAAGAAACAAAATTTCTACACTTTCACTATATACATATATCCATAAACAATGTTCTTATGATTGAAAAAAGGTACAAAGTTTTAATAAAATAATTTAATTGAATATTATAAAATGTGAACATGGGAAATCCCTGCGTCCCCCATATGAGGAGAACACGCGTTATACAAGGGACTCAATCGCGTAATGCAAAAACGCGTTATAGGAGCACCGCGTTATAGGTAGGGGGATTACTGTACTAATACTATTTCGTGTAAAAATGCAATAATTGTTTTACAATTATTTGGCATTTTTTCTCTTTGGAACCTTTATGTTATAAATTGTTGTTTGCAATAAAATATAACTATATCAATAATAATTTAAAATGTCTTGTTGCTATACTTTGTAAAACAGAATGCATGCAATACTAAATTCAATACACTATGCAATGTCCTGCTTAATATATACCCAGATAAAAATAGACGGAGCCTTGCCGAACCATCAAGTGAAGCATTATTAAGTATTTGCTTTAATTTAAGTTTGCTTTATTCAAGTAAACTTGTAGACTTGCTTTTGAATCGTCAACTTTACTGCTGGTTCGGAATGCTGTTCCTACTGAGAAGAGCCAGCAAGAATATCGGCGATTATAGTTTTTAAAATGTAATCCCCGTAACTAGTTACATTTAGTTATAATTTTTTTCAATAAGTCGAAAAGTGAAAAATGCATTCTTAACATCTATGTAATCTTCAACAGTATTTTAGGCTTTCTGTATCAGCCTCCTTTTTATCGTTTTTAAACTGCTGCAATAGCAAAGCTAAAATTGATTGTGGAATTTTGTTATAGTATCTTACATCAAAACCCACAAACGACTTACGTACTTTGTAAGACGGTTCCTACTTTGTCTATTATAAACATCGCCAATTTTGTATAATTATGTATATTTTTAAGCACAAAAAGTATGTTTCTAAAAATATAAGGTCAAAGCTTTCGCTTTCCTTACATATTTTTTATATTTAATGTTTATATATTTTATGTGCGCTCATGATCATATATCAAATGTTCTAGATAGATGTTCGTTTATCGTATATAACACTTTTGTATTGCAAAATTTCGCAATCAAAAGATAAATGAATAATCTAATATTTACCTTTATAATAATTTATAGAATCTTTATTTGGGCTACCTTTAATTCTGCCACTATAGATCTCATTGTCTATCGGCCTAACGACTTGCGCTTGACCGATTCTCCAATCCTCTTCGTCTATTGCGTATTTGTTATTATCTGTATCTGTATTATATATATCTGTTGTTGTTCTTTCAGGTTTATCTCGTTTTTTTGTGTCTTTGGAAAATATATTAATATTGAAATCATTCGTGTTTGCTTGTCCCGTTATACCGGCACCGGTTATCTTAATATTATTATTCTGAGCATAATTGTTTATAACGATATTGTTGTAACTGTTACTAGATATGGTTATTTCTATGTTGTCGTTTATCGTGATCGTGATGTTATTGTTAGGGTTCAAACCTGGTTTGCATATTGCGATGTAGTCCCAAATACCGTCGACGCAATTCATGTTCGGGAGGTATCCTGGGTAGTAATAGTCTGGGTAGCGGCAGACCGGTTTGACGATCGTTCCGGCCGGCTCGAAGTCTTCACATGTTCTAGTCCCTACAACAGCACCAGTACTGAGGCAAAGGTATTCAATACTTGGATGCTTCCGCAGTCTGCAGACACCTGTATGAACAAATAAAAGATATTTAAAGCATTATCCTCCTGCCCTTATCCCACTTTAAGTGGGGTCAGCACAGCATGTTATTAACATGCTGTCACATGATTTTGCTGCGTTTTTACGACCGGCCGCCTGCCTTACGTCAACTTACCTTAGTCGTATTTTACGTCACCTCGGTAAGAAAAAGGGTGGTCCATTCTACTAAACCGGATACCACACGGTGGGTCAACTTGCCTCAGTCGCCCTTTGCGACACCTCGGTAAGAAAAGATAAAATAAAAGATATTACAATAATTTATAGAATTAGGCGTTACTTGGCGGAGGTCCATAATACTAAACTATTGAGAATATTATTTTGCTATAATCCCCTATAAAAGAGAATATATGTAATGTTAAATGTAGAGTGTACTATTCGTTTTCATACCTGATACATGCAGAATTTATAAGAACTCATGCACTACCCGACACCGATAACACAACAATTCACAAGCACTGCACACATTCACCACCACAATCTCAATAATTGTTTCGCCCCTTAACCGATGCATCGTCAGGAGATAGACTCCACGACAAACAAACGACACGCTTTGTAATTTTGTAGTGAAGTCTATGACGATGCTTCGGTTACGGGACCAAACAATTGTTGTGATTGTGGTGGACAAATTCTACATGTATCAGGTATGAGAACGAATAGTACACTTTACATTTAGCATTACATATATTTTCTTTTATCGCGGATTATAGAAAAATAATATTCTCAGTAGTTTTAAAAGACATTTAGAAAATTGTTGTACCGTCCACACCGTCCACCCATCAAATCAAATTAATCTTTATTCAAATATACTCTTTCAAGCACTTGTAAATCGTCAAAGTTTAATATGATGAATGAAACTATATGAAGTATATATTCACCAGATGTCTGTCTACCATAACACAAGTATTAAGTTACTTATTTTGGGGATGGACGACTGTGTGTGTAAGTGTCCCATATATTTATTTATAATATTGTGCCCCACTTAGGGAACGATATGAGCATAGGAAATGTAACGAATTAATTCAGTATGCAGTACTCACGGACACATTTGGGCATGCTATGAGACCAGGCTCCATTGAAGCACCAGATGTTGGTCAACTTGTCTTCAACCTCCAAGCCGGGCGAGCAGGTGATGTTGATCTGAGCACTGGGGAATGTTTGCCCGGGAACAGCGTTGGGATTGTCTTTCATCGTGTAAATGCCGTATTTGGGATAAGGAGGCAGCTTGCATTTACCACCTAGTACAGGTCTGAAAAAATAGTTAAAGTGCTTGATTCATAATGTTTATACATAGAGTAGGGCAATCATAAGCAGGCCTTTGAATGCGAGTGTCCAACAAATTGTAAGTCAGAGAGGACGAGACCCATACTTTTATCTAATCATGAATACCTGTTGTCGCCAATTACTTCCGCTTTGTGTTTTATAGCAACACAGTCATGAAACAAGAGTATCGCGCCCTTTTTATTAAAATGGTGGTAATAATGTGCCGTGTGTGGGGGGTAAGGGGAGTACGCATAACAACTAGTGCTCCCAAATGCCAACCTCACCTGCACGCGGTGCCCCCTGCCGAATAACACACGAGGCTATGGCGACCGATTGATGGCGGTATAACCATCCAATTAAGCTGACTTAAAATCCCAGACCAGCGGTGGGCAGCAGCGCCTCTAGTGTCGAATGAGTTAGCTCTGCGGTCACCAACCCGCTTGCCCAGCGTGGTGACTATGGGCAGCAACACCCATATGGAAGTGTCCAGAAAAGAACCGGGATGTCTGGCGCAGACATGGGGAGGCCTATGTCCAGCAGTGGACTGTGATAGGCTGATGGATGGAATACTGTGCCGTTGTTGTTTCCGGTGAAGTCTTCTTATTGATAAAATATTTCAGTGACATTCAGTCTTTGTTCGTCATTTAAGAGAAGTGCATCTCGGAACGGGAATTGTGGTATTTGTTAGCGCACTCTTTCTACAATAACACTATATACAAGAATACCACTATTCCTATTATCATATCAATTTTAAAACACTTGTAATTCAGCTCTCGAATAGTAAAGTCTATTCGTTTTATCTGTCATTGCAATTGACTTCTACTAACCGCCATATCATTAAGATTTTAAAATACTTTCGACGGCGCTCCAATAGTAGTCTTATTTTTTTTATAATATATTAACTTTTATTTGTTTTCATAGGGATCATGGACTTTCGTGGAGTGGAATAAAAATATTGGCTTACCTAACTGTTTCGGGAGGTTGGGTTGCAGGTTTGGTTCCAGGTTGGGTTCCAGAGCCGATCCTGTTGCACAGTTCATCAGACTCGTCGGATCCGTCAACACAGTCTTGTTTCTGAAAGGTGTTATCATCACGTAAGCTATTTGATGTTATTATTACACTTCCTCACTCTGTTTATTTTTGAGAAGAAGGTTGGAGCTAAGCTTACCACGCTGCTCAACGCCAATTGGTAGGTTACACATTTTCCCAGAACTCTGTAGAGATATGCAGTTTTCCTCACTATGTTTTCCTTCACCGAAAAGCGTGTAATAAATTGCAATTATCAATTAGATACATAAGTTCTTAACTAAAAAACTTATTGGTGCCTACCCGTGGGCCAAACCCGTGACTCCCTCGAAAGAGTCGTACGGCCTCGGCGACATAATTTGGACATGTTAATAATCAGAAACATTGCATATTAACAAGGATGGGCATGGAAATCTTACCCCATTACATCCCGATCCTTGGTCCACACAAGCCCCGTATGCGCATTGGAACAGATGCCCTGAACAAGTTTTTGCTGCACAGGTCTCCAAGATCTCGTCGGAGCCATCAGCGCAGTCCGCAACACCATCACAGTGCTCCGTAGCTGATATCACCTGACCGTTCTTGCATTTGAATTGTCCCCTATTAAAAATTAACATGCAATTTTGTAATTCAAGTCTGTATTATATAGAGTATAGACCATGTTCAAACACAAATGTCTACACTCGCCCAGGGCGCTGGGGTTACTGACGTGGTGCGCTTAACACAGTGTATGGTTTCGTAATATTTCTGAGTTTACGTTCTGTCTTTTGTTGCTTTGGTAATGGTTCTTTAGCCACTCAGTTCGTTCGATGAACTATAAAGCGGTCACCTCTATGTCACGCTATGCGGGTTGCCGCTCGCACCTACCTCTCGTCCTACCTCCGCGCTCGTGTACCCCAGCAGGCGAAGACTGAGTTAAACGGTTAGCCTACAATAGAGCCAAGTCGTAAACTAATCATAAATGATTTTCAACTTGAATATGCTTACCGCGCATCAGTCTCGTTTCGACATCTGGGCAGGAGTTCGTCAGAGTTGTCTGCGCAGTCCTGTATGCCGTTACAAGGTGCGTTACCATCCACGCATGCGCCGTAAGTACATCTGAACCAGTTACTTTGGCATCTGGAAATATAAGACCATTCATCTATACTAATATATAAAGCTATATACTAGTATATATAATTTATAGTAAGAGTTGGAGATTTGTAGGTTACACCTACAAATTTCCAACTCTTCTCTCCAAAAAAGGAGGGAGGCTTATGCTCTTCAGTGTAAGAAACCGTTACTTTAATCAAAATGATCCTTGGCTTGCGAGTGAATTCGCCAAAGTTTGGGAAAGCCACTTACTTGAGGTTTCGGCAAAGGGGGAACGTCTCATCGCTGCCATCCGAACAGTCAATAATACCGTCGCATTTCCCGTCAAACGATATACACGATCCGTCACGACACTGCCACTGATTTGTACTGCAATAAAAAAGTTACAATAATTCCAAAATTCAAGAATGCTGAACACTTTGTCGATAGGCACGATTAAATAATAAGTGTCTGGCTGACCAAGCCTTGCTCGATAATTTTTTACAAAATAAAAAAAATAAACTTAAAAAAAAAGAAAAAAATAATTAGGTAGTTGGGGATCGATCCTAGATATTTACATTTCTCGAGAATGCCCGTTCCCCGAATAATCTATGCTGCCTAATAATGACTGATAATTTTTGAAAATCTCCCCGTCACGCTCCATCAAAACCGCATATAGAAAATGACTATTAATTTTCTAGCCCGAAAATGCACCACAACCAGTCGTCATACAAAAGGTATACAAAATTCTGAATAATTATCGATTTCAATCATTACTAAACTGTTTGTGTCTAGTGACTCAGCGATGTGTCGAGGCTCGCGGGTCTCAACCCTCCCCTTTCCCTGTTGAACCCAAGAAGCCATTAGAAATACCAGCGTATTGTCAATCCGACCTGCTGGTGCTATTGCATGCTTGCCTTAATGACTTGAGATCGTCAAAGCGTTATATCATCTATTTAAGATATAAAACTGGAAATAGTACTGGTGAAACCGCAGCTTTATAGTAAAGGGAGTGACCGGTTTATATATTGATATATGTGTAAATATTATTATTTTTAATATTTTATTAATTAATTACATTATAATATTCATTTGGACTTACCGACATGTCACTGCCTGCCGTTTCGTTCTACTCCATATCAGGTCAGTCTTGTTCAACGTATTTCTGAAACAACAGTCATTATTGTTATTGGCACCAACTCAATTAGATCTGTGTAATTTAAACACTACTTTCACCAAGCTCTCACACTCATCCACATAAAAGGTATATGGACTCTGGAAGGATATAGAACAGGGATGGCGAAACTTGCTCGACAGCCGATTCATTATCTACTAGTAATATCCCGCGGTTTCACCCGCGCACATACCGATCTCATGGCAGTGAAAAGTTTACTAAGTCGGGCTATAGATTTATTTTTGTTAAATATATCATCAATAGTTTCCGCAGCGCATGCGATGACAGATTTTTATGACTAATTGTTTACACCTCATTACATTTTTATTACTGATCCCTATTTTTTGAAAATGTAATATAGCTTATGTTGCTCAGTAAAGATGCAGCTTTCCAATGGTGAAAGATTGAAATGGTGAAAGAGAAGGAAGTGATTTTTAAAATCGGTCCAGTAGTTTTTGTCTGAAAATACAAAATATATTTGTACGGTTTTTACTAAACGATAGTGCAATTCTTCCAGAAGGTTTAAGTTATTAGTAAATAACCGTTTTATGTAAATTGTGTTAAAAAGGTCGCACGGTTGTAAAATCTCACCTGATGGAACTTTACTCGCGTGTGATGCGTAAACCAGCATACAGGCACTAAAGTAATGTACTAGAGAGTTGTAGATCAACAAAAATACTACGAAAAATTCCGCAATACCATGTGTCTATCTCTTTTCGTTACCTCGAATTTGGTAAACTGCATAATTATTCTTCAATTGTATTATGTTTTATGTAGCAGTAAATTTGGTAAACTGCATAAATAATCTTCAATTGTATAATGCTTTATGTAGCAGCAGAACTTTGGTAAGCTGCATAAATAATCTTCAATTGTATAATGCTTTATGTAGCAGCATAATTTTTACTAAACTGCATAATTAATCTTCAATTGTATAATGCTTTATGTAGCAGTATAACTTTGGTAAACTGCATAAATAATCTTCAATTGTATAATGCTTTATGTAGCAGCATAATTTTTACTAAACCGCATAATTAATCTTCAATTGTATAATGCTTTATGTAGCAGTATAACTTTGGTAAACTGCATAAATAATCTTCAATTGTATAACGCTTTATGTAGCAGCATAATTTTAGGATAATTTCTAATTAATTTCTTGCCCTATCAAGTACAACTAGGGTACTAATCACTCGAATAATGGCAACAGTTTGTTAACTTACCCGAAAACGTCGCACGCCCTTTCGTCTGATCCACTCGGACAATCCACACGACCGTCGCATAGCGAGTTCAGCCCCACACATGTCCCATCGTCACACGTGAATTCATCAAGGCTGCGGATAGATTAAACAATTCAAATTCATAATATGCTTTATTCAAGTAAACAAGTGCCTTTGGACCAATTCTACTGCTGATTCACAAAATTGCCTCTATAAAAAAGAACATGGCGAGTGCACTTTTCACAATATATTTTTTATTACCAGCCACATTTTGTCATTGTTTATTTTATACAAGATTGAAGTGTAGCTAAATCCACGCGTTTTATCGTTTATTTAAATGATAAAAACGCGTTTCAATATTTTAGTAGGCTTTTGGCGTCAGTTTCCTTTTAACCATCATTTTAAACCTCTGAATGATTAAAAGTGTCATCATTATCATCTTCCTGCCCTTATCCCACTCTAAGTGGGGTCAGCAAAACATGTTTTAAACATGTTTTTACATGTTTTGGTTAGTTATTTTACGTCCGGCCACCTGCCTGACGTTAACTTACCTAAGTCGCTATTTACGACACCTCGGTAAGAAATTATAATGGTCAATTCTAGTCAGCCGGATACCATAGCGAAGACGTATAATAAGTTAAAATTTCCACCAGTTGTCGCGGGTATAGTTTGGTGCGATAATGAACGTGTTACAAACAAAGGTTATCTTCTTACACAAATATTTTCTGTATATTCATTAATTTTTAAAGCGCTTGATATTTAATTCTAAAATATTAATAACACATTTGAAGAAGTCACTGGTATGTATCGAATTTTCTTATTTTTCCAATTTATTTATTTATTTCGAATACCAACATAAGAAACAATAACAATATTTATAATATACAATTTACCTGACTAAAATCTAACTGTTGTTACATTTACAGGTACAACCACAGCATGCTGTTACATAAGTATTATATCATTAAAAATTTGCGTTAGTTGCTTTTATTTCTATCTTATGAATTATTATTATTATTTAATTTTATATTTATATTTACTAGTATTAATTCCTTTCTTAATATTTATTATTTATTATGATCGAGGTAAGTCAACTTTTGTAAGTTTTAATTTAAAATTGACAAGGTATGTAGAGAGGAGACGCCGAGCGCCACTGCTAGCGGTACCTTGACAATATTTTAAATTAAGAATTTAATTATGTACATTAATATAAAAAGTACCCGAATATCGTACTTACAAGCATACATTTGGTTTGTTGTCGACTACAGCGGTAAAGACCGGCGATGTAGCTGTAAAAAGAAATATATAAAAATATGAAACAAAATATGACACTCGTCAGATTGTAGGCTTGCTAAAAGTCACTAAAAGCTGAACTTATTTGGCTAATTAACTAATTTTTTGAAATACATATACGTATATAAGAAATTGTTAGGAAAATAGTAAAAGCAACAATTTTATTATCACATACAAGGCATTCGAACATGTCTATTAAACCGATGTCTTGACAGCAGAATCAATATTTCACATTGAAATCGTTAATCGTTTTTGAGAAACAATTAATAACATTTGTAAACATGCACATTTAATAATACGAGATATTACCGAATCAGTATTTCTCACTCAAGATATTGGGATTATTGGAAGCAAAAAGGTCAATGTTAAAGGTGACTTGCGAAATCGATATGAAGCAACAATCGAGATAAATCGTAAATTACTAATGTGTTGTATGAACGATTGATTTCATTATTTTTAGATTCGAATTGCTATTACCGTGTTTTTCAACGTGTGTACAATGAACTGCCCACGCCCACAGGTGGGCAGTTCATTGTACAGGGCAATTCAAAAATGGACGCTCCGAGGCATTTAAATTTTTTCATCATCATCTCCTGCCCTTATCTCACTCTAAGTGGGGTCGGCATAACATATTATAAACATGTTGTCGTATGATTTGGCGTACGTATGATTTACGTACAGGCCGCCTGCCTGACGTCCTCATACCTTAGTCGTATTTTACAACACCTCAATAAGAAAGAGGTTGGTCTATTCTACTTAACCGTATACCACACTCTGGGCAACTTACCTTAGTCGCCTTTTACGACACCTCGGTAAGAAATGAGGGTGGTCTCCTCTCCACTATCCATTTAACTGGTGCACACCACTATCCATTTCAAGAGATTTTTTCTTAAAATATCCTCAGCAGAGGAATTTCTAAGAATTATTGATGAAAACCCAACCTCATATATACTTAGGTGGCAATTACACAAACCGCAGATTTCTGCGATTCATGTGTTACGTATAAGCTTTGAGTTTACGCCGTGTGGTATCCGGCTGAGTAGAATAGACCACCCTCATTTCTTACTCTTACCGAGGTGTCGTAAAATACGACTAAGATAAGTTGACGTCAGGCAGGCGGCCGGTCGTAAGCTACGTAGCCAAATCATGTGACAACAGGTTTATAACATGTTGTGCCGACCCCACTTAGAGTGGGATAATGGCAGGAGAATGATGATGACCACTCACGAGAGACTAAATTTAGAACCAAGTTGTTTTATTGCAAAAAAAACTTTTTTACTAATCTTCTAAAAGATACCGGAGTTCTTAGGGGTGAGTTCTGATTATATAGGATTCCTACCGACTAAAACCTTAAATAATATGACCTAGTTAGGACGCCAGCAATTTCCTTTTAAACAATCATATAACACGATAAGAAAACTCATTAGGGATTGATCTAATGTCTAACATTTTAGAATAAGATTAGTATTATATACATGAAAGGTGGCCTGAAAATTGTGTATTATTATTATTAAATAAAATTATTATTATTATCACTACATAGCATAAAACAAAGTCACATTATTTGTTTGTCCATATATCCCTATATATGCTTAAATCTTTAAAACTACGCAACAGATTTTGATGCTGTTTTTTTAATAGTTAGAGAGTATTCAACAGGAAGGTTTATATGTATAATAACATTCAATATGGAGTAGAGAAATACTGTAATTTTTGAGGTTTTTAATGTGATGTCGTAAATAATTTCATTTTCTTCCGCTTACATTGCAAACGCAGGCAAAACCCTACGAGATTTATCAAAATGATGTACTAAGTGTTTGTACACCTTGAAAAGGTCTACAGAAAAGTCCGCGATGGTATATGTCTATCTCTTATGGATAACCCACAATATCATTTTTTGTCATTTACTTTTTACGAAAAATAATGCCTTATTTTCGAAGGAATTTTTATACAAAACAGCATTAATCCTTATCCAATTAAGTACCTTAAATACATTTTTGATTTAATATAGATCAATAGTGTTTACAGCATGTAATTTAAATAAAAAATTTCGAAGATATCACAGATTTAAAATCCCGCAAGGAGGCCGCGCTTCGCCCTATAGCACTTTGAATTTAGCAGCGATCGGACGTTCTTTTTTCACTGAGTGACACAGGCTATATATTTTATACCCGTGCGAAGCAGGGACAGGCTGCTAGTAAATATTATAAAACCCTCTCGAACCCTTGTACTTGCGAGATGCCCCGATTGCAATAAGCCTAAACTATTGGGGTCGTCATCATATAGTAGTATTTAAAGCAGATTAAAAAACATGGCCACGAAGTTATTTAAATAGATTTAGGAATTTTAAATATCAAATTAAGATTCGATTCATCGAGCGTCACATAATTTTAGATCAAATCGAGCATTAAAATGAATCAAATCAATTTTCGATTATTGCATAGAAAAAGTTCAGTTAGTTTTCACTCAGTTTTGAACTCCCTCTCTGTATAAACATATTTATTTATACAGAGTATAATAGTAAATATATTTATTTATTTATATTCTTATTCAGTCATCTAACTAAGAAGGGGTATAAAGTTTCTTCACGCATTCATATATGCCACTCTTAATATTAAAGTGACCGAACTCAAAATTAGGCTTAATTGATTTTAATCCGGCTGATAGTACCACCCTCATTTCTTACCGAGGTATCGTAAAAGGCGACTAAGGTAAGTTGAGCCATCGTGTGATATCCGGTTGAGGAAAATAGACCACCCTCTTCTTACCAAGTTGTAAAATATATAGCCATACTTTGGTAGCTTAAAACTTGTTATTTTTTACTACGTTGTTATATTATCATCATTATTAAACAAGATGTCAGGATTCTTTCGCTATATTTTCCTGTTATGCTTAATTAATTATATAATCAATACGAAGATTGTATGGCTGACCTGTTATCACGTGATGATATGGAAATATATAAAATTAGTGTTTGAAGGGGGTTACGGGTTCAAACCCCGGACTGAAACCAATAAATTTTTTAAATAAAAAGTTGTGTTTAATTGCAATTTATCACACACTTTTCGCTAAAAGTAAACAGTAAGAGTAAACCTGCATATCTCTAGAGCAGCGTTTCACATCCTTTTTTACTCCGCGGGCCCTTAGGAAATCAAGCACAGTTTTCACGGACCCCCTTTATAAAATAAACACCAAAAAAATGAATTAGGTATTCAAATAATTTATAGAATTAGGCGTTACTTTGCGGAGATCCTGTATCAGGTATGAAAAGGGATTGTCCACTCTATATTTAGAATTAGGTATATATATTTTCTATTTTACTTCGTCGCGGATTATAGCAAAATAATTCTAAACATCTACTTCTTCGTTTTTTCGATTTTTCGTATTGCGGCCCTTTTGCATTTGCGATGTATGTATGGTCCAGAGATGTCACCGCGGACCCCTATAACATATACTAGCGGACTCCCAGGGGTCTGCGGACAACAGGTTGGGAAACGCAGCTCTAGAGCTCTAGTTCTAGGGCCGCAAAACGAAAAATCGAAAAAACGAAGAAGTAGACGTTAGCAAGATTCCATAGCACAAATGTTTTGATAGAATTAATTGCTATAATCCTAACGCGGATAATAGCAAAATAATTATATCGTAACTATTATAACAATCCGTTGAGTGACACTGAGCTGAATAAAGTCGTGTCAGATTTTGTAGCATAAGAGACATCATTAATAACAAACTATTAAAAGACTATTCTCTTATCAATGACACTTAAATTATCTACCTCAATTATTAATATATGGGTTCTACAATAAAAACACTATCAAACAAGTACTTCTAAATAACTATTATTTGTAATTAAATTTTTTTACATTAAACTTTTGTCATCGAGCTTGAGCTCGATTATATTATTAAAAGATAAAGACACGTTTCAAATAGCCTCCTACTTAGGCTAGTGTCTCCTATAAACAACAGTTATTTATTGGTCAGTGCTAAATTCAGGCTTTTACCATGCTCAAACGGATTTATTCCAATATTTTTAAAAAAAGGTTCATCATCCTCCTGCCCTTATCCCACTCTAAGTGGGGTCGGCACAACATGTTACAAACATGTTGTCATATGATTTGGCTACGTATTTTACGACCGGCCGCCTGCCTGACGTCAACTTACCCTAGTCGTATCCTACGACACCTCGGTAAGAAAGAGGGTGGTCTATTTTACTCAACCGGATACCACACGGTGGGTCAACTTACCTTAGTCGCCTTTTACGACACCTCGGTAAGAAATGAGGGTGGTCTATTCTACTCAGCCGGATACCACACGGCGGGTCGACTTACCTTAGTCGCCTTTTACGACACCTCGGTAAGAAATGAGGGTGGTACTATTCTATTCAGCCGGATACCACACGGCGTATTTTTAAAAAAAGGTTATACCGCGCTATTATTAAAAAAAAGGTTATTTATAAATCGACACGAATGAGTTTAGTCTTTACCTTCAATTCATATAAAAAGTAAGCTAAGAACGGGTACTTATTCAACGTCATTTATCCGCATCACATTTAATTAAATAAAAAATATACTCACACACAAAAACAACGAAAACAAAACATAGCGAAGTGAACATATTTAAAACAACGAAACTATATTAATTCACACACATAATTTAGAATTGACTAACTATTTACGTAAACACATAACGTGTTAGTAAATAAATTGTGGCTCAAATAATTATTAAGTATCCGATACAAGATCTCACATCGGAAAACCCAGACTGACTGATTTGTATTGACAGTGTTATGAGAAGTATTTTCCTCATTAGCTATAGTCAGCATAAAATAAAACGAAGACATAGTAAACTTTAATACCCGGTTCACATTACTCCAGTCGACCATTCTAGTCTAGCGCTGGAATGCTACTGGAATAATGTGAAGTGTGAACTGTGAACCTGCACTGGAATGTACCAATCCAGTGATCAATCCAGTCCAGTCGACTGGATTGGCGTTCTATTTTTCATTCCAGCTTGATTACCACGCTAAACAGTGAACACGTATTGTTTTATTTGTGGAATTCTACTGGTACAGTTGCGACAGCTTTTAATGACTGGAATAATAATCCAGTCCGGCACTGGACTGGATTGACTCGCTGGATTATTGGACTGGAATAATGTGAACCGGGCATAAAACAACATGATGGAATGTTCCTGATTTGACTCCGCTAGGAATTTTATGTTTAATTCAGTCAGAGTAAACAAATTGCAAGTTAATGTCTTTCATAGGTTATTGACAAAACCTGATTCGGATGAAGCATGAAATTTGTTGAAACTTCTTCTTGGTGTGCTCTTAAGAATAGTTTATTAGATTAGTTTTATTATTTAACTTTTTAATAAAAAAACTGCTATAATTAAGTGGATGCCAATAGAATATCCGACAAATTGCACTTTAGCCTAAGGTATAGTGACAAAGTAAATATCCGAATCTATTACACAACTTTATTTCTGTTGTTAAATTGAAAGCCATATTATCTATATGAATATTACTTTTTTATTTTTGTAATTCTATTGAATTTCTTTATTTAATTTTAATTATTTTTGTGATCGGTTCGAGTAGATAATTCGTTTCATAATTAATTAATTCGCGAATGACCAATAGTCAAAAGAACATTGGGAATTGATTTTAAGATGTCATAAACACAGTGCCTCATTTTTGTAAAATAAAGTATTATCTGTAAGGGTTTGCTCGAGGAGAGATCTCTCCTCGAGTTTTTTTATTCCAAATTCGGATTAGGATGGAAGATAGAATTCCACAATTAGAGCAATATCTCCTTATAAAATGGCAAATGTATTTAAACTAGCAACACAAGTTAATGACCGCGAAACAGGTTCGCTTGAGGTTATATTAATGCGATAATATTTTGACTTCTGACGTATATAATAGAAGCGCGGGGAACGGGTATTTTTATATATACTCGCAGCAATTTAAAAACGGTAGAACCCTTTGCGATACTCGGAAATTTATTGACATTTTCGTTTTGTTACTACTTTATACTCCATAGGTTTGGGTACTTAACTAAATGTAAACAAACAAAACCGTATGATTCAGGAGTAGCAAACATTTTATTATATTATTTATTCAAAGAAAGTGAAAAAAACTGCATTCACAAAAATGATATATAATATAATGAATACTTATTAGAAGGTTAAGTCTCTAAATCTGTCTGTCTGTATGTGATCGTTTTTCTCAAAATCTAGTAAATGGATTTTTGTACAGTTTTTACTATAAGATAGTTCAATTCTTTCGGTAAGTTTAGGTTAATAGTTAAAATGGCCGTTATGTGTAAATTCTGTCACGAGGTTGTGAAAAAACTCTTTAACTGAGCTTTGCTCGTATGGGCCGCGTAAACTAACAGAGATGCACTAAAGTAATATACTATACTACTGCAAAAAGATCAGCGACAGCATGTCTCTATCTGTCATAGTTAACTCACAATAATTACTTTGATGTCGAAAATTTCAATTCTGAAAAAATTTGTGAAACACTAATTTCCACGCGGGGGAAGCCGCTGGCATTGCTGGTCTTTAATAAAATATGTCAACAAGTATATATAAATAAATTACTTACACGGTAGGACTATACAACTCATGCCAACGTGGAATGGTCCCAAGAATGCTGGCAGTGTTGCGTTAAATCGCTAAGCTGGTTTTTAGTGCGAAAACGGAGCCAGCCCTCTTGTCATCTGAAGGGGTAACTAACCGAGGTGTTATAACGGATTAAAAATCTTTTGCATTTTGACTCCATTGCCCTGGGGTCTCAACTGCAAACGGCACAATTATTAATATATAACTCTCGATGAGAGATGCATACCTGCGCCGCTTGCCGGAATTGGCCATTTCTGTCGCAGCTCCAGGTCTTGACGCAGTTTCCTTGCTATGAGATGAAGCTAACGTATCAAGGCACATTATTCAATTCTCGAGAAAGATTGTTAAGATAAAACAGTGGTCGTTTAACAATCGGAGACAATAAATAATGATGAATAATTTGATTTAATTATTCGATATGAAGGTTTTCTGAAAAAATAAAGTTTTTTTACCATCTTAAGGTAAATTGGTTAGTGCATTATTTATTAAGCCAACAGGTTTTGTAATGCCATCTATTGGTCAGTAGAAAAACTAAATAGCTCCATACACGTACCTTACACAACGCCATCTGTTTACAAGTGTGGGAACTGTTTTCTAATCTAATGACTACAGAAAGAGCGGTGTTTTTATCAACTTGGAGCTTTTAGAAATCACTGTTAACGGATCTATTACACGTATAAAATTATAAAATATATATACATATTTAGTAGTTTATCTTACAGTATATTCTTTTCATTTTTATTTCGGAGGCATTGAAATTGTAGTTTCCTTTTATTTGAAACAAGATCGTAAGCCTTTAATACATTTCTTAAACTTTTAAATAATTTTTAGAATTAGAGGGTTCTGTAGCTGAAATTGTTGAATTTCATATATGTTTATTTAAACATTTTATAGCTTTGGGTTCTTAATCATTTAGCATCATCCACCTGCCCTTATCCCACTCTAAGTGAGGTCAGCGCAACACGTTGAACAATGATTTGACTACCATTATACCCAATCAATGTAACACTTCAAATAAAAACTTTGATACCTAAACGAATATACGCACTTTATTTCTCTCCTACATTGATCAGAATAATTTAATATAAATAAATTCTCTTGTAATTGAATTAATTAGGAGCTAAAGTCCTTTAATACTTCAATATTGTGTTCTAATGAGACAAATTATACCTAAAACAGACAGCCCGTTAACACATTATTTATTAATTATTATATATAATTGATTAAAGCGAGGAAAAATATACTTACGTAAATGTGGTTTGTTGTATTCATTCATTGTTTAATTCCTGTAACAACTTGAAACGTATTGTAAGCAGTAGACAATTTTTATTCGTGTTCCTTCTTGGTGAAGAAACTTATCTTTTACATATATATTGCAAGGTGTTAGCCGTGTGGTATCCGACTGAGTAAAGTATACCACCCTCATTTGTTACCGAGATGTCGAGCATGTCGCATTACGATTCTGTCGTAGAGCCTCTTCTCCTGATGATGCTTAGGTTACGAGACGAAACGATAATAGAAATTATCGTAGCGTGTGTAGTTCTTGTATGGAGTGTTGTTCGTGGCGGTTTTGTGATACGTGTGGTGACTTGTCCTACATGTATATGGTATGTGAATGTTGCCTGCTTCATACATTTAGCATTACATAGATTACCTTAACAAACGCGTATGACAGCGAAATAATTACATTATAACTTCTGTACTAGGGAATTCCGCAAAGTAACGGCTACTTCTATAAATCATTTAAAAATACGAGCAGTTTAATACAACAACTACGGTAGTTTATCAATGATAAGACCAACCTCATTTCTTACCGAGATGTCGTAAGCGATATGAGTATGAAGTATGAGCGACGGATTCAGTTGTGCTTACTTTAAGTCTGGCTGGACATGGTTTTGGCCACCGTCAGTCAAGCCCAAAAGCCCAGCAATGGGAACGGGGACCTTCGGGTTGCGAGAAAGAAAACCTCGGTGGGGGCGGATTACCCGGTGGGAGTGGAAACGCCACGGCATAGGTGTCCCTATTTGGGGAGCGGTCTCTCCCTGTCGAATGTGATATAACAGACACGGTGGGCAGGGAGCGATCGCGGACAGCGGTGGCCTCCTTCTGCTCTGCGGAGGGGGGTGGAGGGAGGCGGTGGAGCGGTTCTGGGAACTTTTGTTCTGGATCCAATCTGTTGCTGGCGAGTCCAGGTGGTAGCGACTTGCCTAAGCCAATTCTCTGCCGCCCTGTCAGGGGACCTTCGGACGTTCCGAACGGGGTATATCGGACGGCTGGCTTACAGGTCCCCGAGGCGGTCGGTGCATCTGGTGCTCCCGATGCACCGGTTAGCGAAGGGGGGCTTCTCTTTCGAGGGGTCCCTACCCGGAAGAGATGTTCTCTGGGATCAGAGCTGTCGGCGGGGACGGGGGCAATATGTGCAATGATACGTTGTCCTTGCCATCGCCAGCATGGTGGAGCACACAGGTCGTTTAAGTCGGTGCGAATCCGACATAACCGCCGCCTGTCCCCGTCGGGCGGCGGTACCCCTAAGGGGTTTTTTCCTGTATAAAAAGTTAAAAAAAATAATTGACGTTAAGCAAGGGACCGGTAGTCAAATACGAATCCAAATCATGTGACAACATGTTTATAACTTGTTGTGCCGACCCCCATAATGTGGCAGAAGGTTGATGCATATGTATGTTTATTATACTCTTACCGAGAAGAACCAGAAAGAAACTCGGCGGTCAATCTTTTAAACATTTTGAATTTTACATAATGAAACCGCAGTCCTGTATGAAGTTGAAAGGATTTTCAAATCCAGGCTTTTTTATCATCCAAATAATCTTCAACTTTGTAATATGCTTTACGCTCAAGTACATCTCTTATACTTAACTTAAACCTTTCTGTAGACTGGTCTAGTATGGATTGCGGAATTTTATTGTAGAAGCGAATACAGAGACCATCGAATGAGTTGCTAACTCTGCTAAGTCGCGACACAGGTATCATAAGTTTTTTGTGACCTTTCGTATGTCTATGATATACATCGAATTTGGTCTTGTACATATGGATATTTTTGCGTACGAATAGAATATTACTATATATATATTGTGATGCTACACTGTAGCATCACAATAGGTATATATATACTCTAGCAACGCGAAAAGTTATAAAGGCATACTTACTGAAGAATGCCTATTTCTTTGAACTTTTCGCGAAGGGACTCACGTTGTTTCATATTATAGATAGCCCGTATGGCTCTTTTTTGAGCAACAAAAATCCTTTCTATATCGGCCGTTTATTATCAGAACAAAGAGTAGCTAATGATGTCGTCCATATCAAAAATATCAATCACTGAAACCGTAAACATGGAATACATAGAATGTTGACTGCAATTAGTTTGCGAGTAGCCGACAAAAACAGCGATGAGGTCACTGTTATATATTGGCCGGTAACTTTCACACATAGAAACGTCGTTGCAAACACATACGTAAACCTGTGCATCCTTTTTAATTGACAGATAGACAAAGAGACCACAACAATTCACTACATTATGTACTACATATTACAGTAATCTTGGTTAAGATATTATATATTTAAAAAAATTATATAATATTTTGGTAAAAATTATAAGGGTCCGTTGCTTCATTAAACATAACATAAAAACAGAAAATATTTCCACTCATTTTATCGTATCGTAAATAATTTAGAGAGAAGCACATTCATCATTGTATACAAAATCTGCGAACTGAACGTGCTCTGAATGTTTGTACGAGAATGAAATTTAAACTTAAGATGAGCTAATGTCAGATAATTCTCGAGCAATGATAATCAGCAATTGCAACACTGTGAGGAGTAGTGACACCATCTAGAAGAACTGCTAGAGTGAGGGGTCAGAACACAGAACACGTGCGGGGGTCGGCAACTTCTAACATATATGATTACCATAAACTCCGCCAGCACAGATTAACTACAGATAATGGATAGGGCAGAGTTTGCACTTAATTTTCATGAAATTTAGTATGAGGAGGGTTTCAATGAAATATAATAAGCGTGCGATTTAATCTTTGGATAACTTTTTAGGTATTTGTAATAACAACTTAGAACGTTTTGAATCTTCAAATTAATGAAAAGAAGTTCATAAAAAATCTCTGTTTGTGTATGCTGAAAGCAAGGTAGTATTACAAAAGTTTATTAACCTTCTATTGTACGTAATCTAAAAAGTCTGATGCAAGTACTTCAGTAAAAAAAATGATTCAATTATACTTGAAAGAAAACAATAATTATATCAAACAAATTAGGAAGTGGTTGGATCATTGGTAATCATTATTTATCACAACCAGTTATTATTAGTACATCAGGGGCTACCTTCAATTGATGGAGCGGTGTTTTTCAGAATTCGAATAAAACCTATTTACCTATTATTAGCTTTGTACCATGCATATTAGCATCTATGGAAAGGCTAATTAAATGTATTTTATCTGCATAGACACATATCCTCAGAATTCTCTAGAGATATGGAGGTTTCCTCACGGTGTTGTCCTTGACCGAAAAGCGTATAAGTAACAGGCTGTTACTATCGCACTGGGCATAGGCCTGTTCTCTCCGTTTTTAGAGAGAAGGATTGGAGCTAAGACCTACCACGCTGCTCCAATGCAGATTGGTAGGTTTCACAAATCCCTAGGATTCTCTAGAGATATGCAGGGTTCCTCACGATGTTTTTCTTCACCGAAAAGCGTGTGAAAAATTGGAATTATTAATTAGACACATAAATTTTAATAGAAAAACTCATTGGTGCCTGCCCGGGTTTAAACCCGTGACCCTCTCGAGTGAGTCGCCCCGCTGGGCTATCACAGATCGGAAAATGCATACTAGTTACAATTGATTGGTGATTAAAATGGTGACTATTAATTTATTAATTCATTTATTTTATTAATTGAAATAAATAGTCATATTGTAATAATACAAGCAAAACAACTACGGGCTCTCAGCCTTTAGCGAATATTTCAGGGTGTTGCTATCTTAGTGGATTTTCCACTAAAACGGGTGGTTTTAACTACCCATTTAGTGGCCAAATATTGCTTTTAGTGGCTAGTGGACTAGAGGATTTTCCACCTAATATTTGTGTTAACGACGATTTATTAGTTTTAATAATTAGTATGTTAACCACTATAGGATAAGTTTAGTTGTAAATAAAGTATACAACCCGTAGTCTCTTAATGACCTTTAGATTTAAGATAATTATCAAATAAGTCTACTATACTAACTTAAGTAAGTAATATACTTATAAGAACAATAATTATTATTGTTAAGTGACGCAATAAAAGTTGTACGGGTGCCAGCGATAGGCGTGCATAAAACCACCCCCTCCGGGCCCGATCAGTCACTTCGTCCGCCGGCACGATAGCGCCTACATCAAGAATAATCGCCTACATAAAGCGAAATTTAAATTTTGTGATATTAATTTGTTAATTTTTTAATAAGTAATAGTAAGGGAAACTAATTATTTGTATATTTATTTTCTCTCATAAAACAAAAATTGTTTTAGTGGAAAATTTAGCGGTTAGCGGTCATTTAGAGTGTAAAATTTCTGTTTGTAAGTGGTTTTCTGGTGGTTTTGAAAGTTGAATCTGGTGGGAAGCTTATTGAACCGTTGGCAACACTGTTCAGGAATAGCGCGCTGGCGCTGCGCGAGAGACGAATTTTAGTGTTCAACAAACTGTAAGGTCGGACAGAGTTTATATCGGGATGTTCAGTCGAATTTAATAGTGATGTTTATTATTATGTTGTTTTTATAACCAAACTATGTTACGGATTGTGTAATTAAACACATGAACAATGTTGATTAGTGGGAGTGTGTTTTTTTATATTTCACTTATAGTGTATTATTGCAAAATGGTGGTCTTTTACTCGACAATCATTTTACTCGGTAAGTTCATGGTTACTTTTAGCTGTAGCTCCTTTCCAAATAAATATTTTTACTTATACTGAGTTAAATATAGTTAAAAGATACCATAATATGTGTACAAATTTTTAGGTCAATAAATTAAAAAGATATCTCAGAAAAAATTCTGGAAAATCCGCTTTTTTTCGGCCTTCTAAATGTATATACCTAACTTTAAAGAAAGTATATTGTATATGGAAATATCGTGGATGTACAAATATCTAAGTGTAATAGCTCAAATAAATAAACTTTCCAAGAGCTTTACGTTCGTAAACACACTAATATTGTTTTGAAAACACGTGTTATCATTATCATATTATTAAGATATATAAATACGCTCAAATATAGATGATTATTATTGAAGTCAGTGAATTGAAATCATTATTTAACAATTAATCAAAAATAAATATGCGTAATAAAAACAATTAATTTCATTGGCGCTACCATTTTAACGCCATCGCGTGGCCGGTGGCGCGCCATTTCGTAGTGTAAGAAGCCTTTGAAAGAATCCTTTGCGATTTTTCTTTCGTCATCAGCTGAGAGCTTATTATTGTCTTTTATTTTCAAGTAATATATTAACAAATGATTGAAGCTTCTGTTACGGAACATTTTTTTTATTTTCATATCGGTGTATATGAACTGGCTTTATGTTTTTAAAGTTTTTTTTCCCCATTAATTTTGTATGAATTTCGAACCTGTCAGGATTTGTAGTTATCAGGACTCATATGTTATTTTACGGTTTATATCTGAGATGTAATAAATAGATTTAAGTATACAGAGGTATAGCTGTCAAAGCCTAACGGTAAGGCCGTGCTATTCTTTTAACAGGATCACGGGTTCAGTTCCCGGGTAGGCACCGATGAATTTTTCTCCTAAAACTTGTGTATCTAATTTTATCATATGCTTTTTGATGAAGGAAAACATCTGAAGGAATCCTGTATATCTCTTATCTTTGGAGCATTCTGAGGATGTGTGACTGGAATAGAGTTTAAGATAATGGTTTTGTTTATATAATAACACGAACGACCGTGTTATTGTCACCCATTTGTAGTACAGAAGTTACAATAATAATATTTTGCTGTAATCCGAAGTAAAGAAGTTTGTTAAGAGAGTATATGTAATGCTAAGTGTATGGAACACTCACACACTCACTACCACAATCTCTACGATCATTTCGTCCCGAAACCGAAGTATCATAATGGGTTTAGGCTCCACGAACAAAATCATTATTGCTTTACGATTTTGTTCGTGGAGCCTAAACGTAAAAGTTTTTACGAAGAAGAATATGCGTTTTTCTTTGAATTTCACACCAAAATCTACCACCATTCTACCCTTATCCCACTCTAAGTGGGGTCGGGACCACATGCTATAAACATGTGTCACATGAATTGGCTACGTATTTTGCAACTCGCCGCCTGCCTGACGTCAACTTACCCTAGTATTTTACGATACCTCGGTAAGAAATGAGGGTGGTCTATTATACCCCGGATACCACACGGTGGGTCAACTTATCTTAGTTGCCTTTTACGACACCTCGGTAAGATATGAGGCTGGTCTATTATACTCGACCAGATACCACACGGCGGGTCTACTTACCTTAGTCGCGTTTTACGACACCTCGGTAATAAATGAGGGTGTTCTAATCTAATCAGCTGGACAGCACATAGGGGGTCAACTTACTTTAGTCGCCTTTTACGACACCTCGTTGAGAAATGAGGGTGACATATTCTACTCAGCTGGACACCACATGGCGGGTCAACTTCCCATAGTCGCCTTTTAGGACACCTCGGTATAAAATGAGGGTGGTCTATTCTACCCAGCCGTATTCCACACGGTGGGTCAACTTACCTTAGTCGCCTTTTACGACCCTCGGTAAGAAAGAGGGTGGTGGCACCAAAATCTACCATTGTATTTATATGGCCCGTAGCGATAGGGTTAAACTTGTGTCCACTCCATTTTCCGTCCACAATTGCCCCTCAGAATTGCCCCACTGTGGGCGTGGGCTCCAGGGAAGTACTGCTTTAGACTTGCAACCCTTCAATTAGGAACATCCATTTTATCACGTCGTTCATCACGACTCACGAGTTTTGGACTATTCTTAAAAATAACATTGTGTCGAACACTTGGGTATACATTTTAAATATTCAAGCCACATATACCACATAATCAAGTAATTAATGTTTGACAACAAACAGTCATTACGTAAGATAATAAGATATTTACACAAAATATTATAGTAGCCACATGTACTTTTCTTTTTTATCAAAATTTTACGAGTCTTTCAACAAGTATATTTTAAAATATCAGCATTACATAACAAACACGATAACGAAGCGTTATCTTGTGTATTAAAATAATTGTAGACACTAAGCTTGATTTTGCAGCAATTCGTCAACTTGTGAACTCTTATGGATATAACTCGCTTAGACCCTGTACAAGACAGTAATAACTGAGTGTAACTAGTCATAAGAATTATATTTTTAAAAGAGCATCCGCCGAGTTTCTTGCTGGCTCTTCTTGGTAGGAACAGCTTTCCGAACCAGCAGTAGAGTTGTCAATTCAAAAGCACTTGTACAAGTTTATTTGAATAAAGAATATTTTGAATTTGAACTTATAAAGTGCGAAATATTAAAAACCAAAAACTGTATTTAGCGAATACATAAATGTTTTATCAAATACCTAGCCTACAAAGATAAGTGTCCTTAAAGAGCTGACTATTCTCAGAGTTTTAGAAACTTTACCCTATCACTACGTAGGAATATCGCTGATCTTTGTACTCTACATTACAAGTACTGCTACATAACGCTTTCAGGAATAATAATACACAAAATTCACATTTAGCTAAAAATTTGTTAGAAATTGGTCCGAACGGCCATTGTTTCGAAATCCTGCACACCTGTGACAAACGCCTTCAACTTAAGATTTTAGAGCAACTTGAAATTATTAAAAATAATAATGGCCTTCATTAAAGAGCATTGTTACACATGTTCTGAGGAAAATAAATGTTGGGGGTTTAACCAATTAGTATATAACTATGCTTGCTAGGCGTCGCTTTGCGATTTTGTCGTGAAGTCTATCTCCTGATGATGCCCCTTGCAGAGCGAAATGATTGTTGTGTTTGTTATAGTGAACGTGTGTAATGCTTGTGTATTGTGGTGGTATTATGGATATCCGCAAAGTAACGCCTAATTCTATAAATTACATAAATGGTAATGGCTATATGGTAACATATACTGTCCTTAATTGTTATCAGAATTAAAACTATCCCGTACCTCGTAAATTCTACAGAAGTGGAATATGGACAATAGCTTTGTGGCAAGCTTCAAGCGCCAAGCCTGGATTTTTAATACTTATACATATTTTTAATTCACTGTTTTGCTTTTGTTGCAGTCTCCTCCATCAATGCCATGGTCATTGATGACAACAGAGATCGGTAAGTGCGCTACATTTTATTATTTACTAACGGCCTGCCCCTGATTCGCACGGGTATAAAATATGTAGCCCATGTCACTCAGTGAAAAAATTGATTAAATCGATCCAGTAGTTTTGATTCATTTATTACTGCCCGTGGCCCGTACGCATTAAATTTGGAATATAACAATTCTGCTTTCCCTATACCATGAAGATTTCCTGCTATCTTTGGAATATCTAAATTCATATACTACATTTTTACTTTTTACATTTTCCCTATGTTTTTTATTTTTACAGAATTACAGAATGTCTTTATATATACAACATTCACAGCTTTCTTGTCATTAGACTATACAAACATGTTTTCTTTAGAAGTTACTCTTGAAAGAGCGACATATAGTTGGCTATATGAAAAACAAACGCCTCCTCGCGGAACTTTAAATCTGTAATATCTTTGAAAATTTACCTATCCTACCTCTACCTAATTGGATAAGGATTAATGCTTTATTGTATAAAATTGCTTCGAAAATAAGGCATTATTTTTCGCAAAAAGTAAATGACAAAAAATGCTATTGTGGGTTATCCATAAGAGATAGATATATACTTAGTACATTATTTTGATAAATCTCGTAGGGTTTACCCTGCGTTTGCAATGTAAGCGGAAAAAAATGTAACTATTTACGACATCACATTAGGAACCTCAAAAATTACAGTATTTCTCTACTCCATATTGAATGTTATTATACCTGTTAATTTATGTTATAAACCTTCCTCTTGAATCACTCTATCGATTAAGAAAAACCGCATCAAAATCTGTTGCGTAGTTTCAAAGATTTAAGCATACCTAGGGTTATAGGGACAGACACAGAAAGCGACTTTGTTTTATAATATTATGTTCTTATCTAATGTAATATTATGTTCTATATTATATATATCATTTATTATCTTACAGATAGGTTTACCAGCTTTTTTTTTTATTAAGTTATCATTTATTTTATTAAGTTATTTTTTATTAAGTTATTATAGAAAACAAAGCCAAAGTAAAGTCACGGCCTGTTATAATTCCACTGCTTATTGTAGGCCTCCTTTCTTCGTTCCTGGAGCTAAGACCTACGCTGCTCCAATACAGATTGGTAGGTTACACATATCCCCAGAAGTCTCAAGAGATATTCAGGTTTCCTAACGATGTTTTCCTTCACCGAAAAACGTGTGATAAATTGCAATTATCAATTAGACACATAAGTTTTACTAGAAAACTCATTGGTGCCTGCCCGGGGTTTGAACCCTAAACCTCCTCGAAAGAGGCGCACGGTGATACCGCTGGGCTACCACAGCTTAAGCTTTTTTGAATAAAAATAGTATTTTTCTTTTTAAATCACTAAAATATAGTACGTTTAGGAAATTCAGGAAAAAAAATAGTACACATCTATTTTCAATCATTATTTATCTTTCCATGATTATTTATTAATACATTTCGCTGGACCATGACAAAGGAGTTTTTAATAGAAAACTCATTGATCCCTGCCAGGGTTTGAACTCATGACCTTCTCGAACGAGTCGCATGTTCTCACCGCTGGGATGCTAAATTAATATTTACAATTTCATCATTACCCTCCTGCCCTTATCCCACTCTTAAGTGGTGTCAGCACAACATTGTGACGCAAGCTTCAACGGCGACGTATTTTACGACCGGCTGCCTGCCTGACGTTAATTTACCTTAATCGTATTTTACTCAGCCGGATACCACACGGCGGGTCGACTTACCTTAGTCGCCTTTTACGACACCTCGATAAGAAATGAGGGTGGTACTATTCTAATCAGCCGGATACCACAATGCGGGTCGACTTACCTTAGTCGCCTTTTACGACATCTCGGTAAGAAATGAGGGTAATATTCTATTTAGCCGGACACCACACGGCGGTAATAATATTTACAATTTATGGATAAAATAAAAATACTCTTACTATTAAGGTAAGTTGACCCACCGTGTGGTATCCGGTAGAGTAGAACAGACCACCCTCTTCTTACCAAGGTGTCGTAAAACACGACTAAGGTAACTTGACGTCAGGCAGGCGGTCGGTCGTAAAATATGTAGCTAAATCATGTGACATGTTTATAACATGTGGTACCGGCCCCACTTAGAGTGGGATAAGGACAGGAGGATAATGGATAAAATAAAAATCGTTAAAGTGTAAACTTGATTTCTCTGAAGGATTCCTCATACTAGCAATGTGCTTCAAGGTGCTTCAATTCTTGTTTAATAAGAGAGTGGAACGCATTTTCCCACACGTGGAATAGTACTAGGCCGCTACTTTACTCCTCGAAAATGCATTAATAATTCATTTTTTTTAATATGACTAATGCTGTTAGCACTCATGGCTTTGACAGCGTCACCGATAAGACGGGCGAAACGCAGAAGAATCGTCGGGAGTAATAATTCAAGCGTGATCTTTCCTTTTTATATAACACGTCACAATACTCATATCACTGTTAAAAACATACACGAAACCCCAATATCTAAGAAATAACCAAAACCTGAATTGTTTCGTTAGAATCCGTATTAGTTTATAGAATTTCGCAATCTTTGTTACCAAAGCATCTCAATAAAGAATTTAAACTTTAAAAGGCCACTGTAACTTGTCATGCAGTAACAGATTCAAAGAAAAGTTAACTTTATTACATACAAATACGGTTTGAATTAGCCTGATTGTTGATTTCCGGTCATTTGGCGTACGTGACTTCGTTATGTAGTTTGTTTGGCGCTAAGCTATACTTTTTTACACTAGTGTGTCTGCGTTCGGGTGCCCTTCGGGATTATCTTTATAAAAACTTTCAGATTCGCATTGTTTGCGACCCGCCATGGACATAAACGAATACATTATCGGTGCTGCATAAGACTAGCTAATCTATATAAATAGAAATAACTCGCTTAACTCGAGAACTGTCAGTTTATTTTTTTGAAGCGTTTATTTAATTGTGTTGTATGTATGTTAAGGTGGAATCTTGAAAGTTTAATATGACCTACTTCCTGGGGTCCGATTGAGCTGAAATTTTACATACTGGTCCAGTCTCGATGACACTGCATATTTAATAGCAAAACCTGATTTTCTTAACTGTGGGTTTATGTTATTTACGGACGCCCATAAGATCCCCGAGGCGGTCGATGCATCTGGTGCTCCCGACGCATCGATTAGCGGAGGGAGGGCCCACTTTTAGAGAGGCCCCGACCCAGAGGTGGCGCACTCTGGGGTTCAGAGTTGCTGCAGGCGGGGATGGGGGCAATATGTACAATGATACCCTGTCCTTGCCATCGGCAGCGTGGTGGAGCACACAGGTCATTTTAGTCGGTGCAAGTCCGACATAACCGCCGCCTGTCCCCGTCGGGCGGTGGTACCCATAAGTGGTTTTTTCTTGTCTAAAAAAGGAAAAAGAAAAGTATTTTAGTGTATTAAATACTTTCAATAGGTTTCAAATACCTGTATGTTTGGGTTCGTAAAAGTACAAAAGTAATAATAAGATTATTTTGCTATAATTCGCGATGAAGTAAAATAGTAAATATATAAAATGCTAAATGTAGAGTGGACAATCCGTTTTTCGCAAAGCGATTTTGTCGTGGAGTCTATCTCCTGATGATGCTTCGGTTCCGTGGCGAAACGATTGTTGAGTTTGTAATAGTAAACGTATGTACTGCTTGTGTATTGTAGTGGCGGTGGAGGTTTGGATTCGTAAAAACACATGGAGTGTTTTTACGAATCCTGCATTTATCAGGTATAAAAACGGATTGTCCACTCTACATTTATCATTATATATATTTTCTATTTTACTTCATCGCGGATTATACCAAAATAATTTAATTATTACTTTTGTATTATGGATCTCCGCAAACGCCTAATTCTATAAATTATTTCGTAAAAGTAGTCAGATTACAACATAAAATGACGTAGATGCGGTGTGCGTGTAACAGATTTGAAATAAAATTGTGTACATTTCGATCATCACATAGAATAACAAATAGTCTACTATAATCTACTTCTTAATACGGTCAAAAAGCATTTACCCAGCGTTTTTTCCGAAAGCAACATTCATGTATCACCGTACTTTTCATATAATATTTATATCGAAACTGATTGTGCAGGGCAATTAGTTAAATAAACTAAATAATATCAATTACTCGCAAATCGTGAAATACGCGAAATACATTTTTTTTTAATCTATTTTTTTTTTTTTTAAAGGGCTTGTTCAATTATGAACATGCCGCCCTTAACATAACACTTTACAAAATGCTACCGTCTACGTTTTAGCCCGATTTCAACTAACTTGTACAGCATTCTTGCTTGTCGTGATAAAGGAAAAGCAAGAATGCTATTACAAATACCAACATCCATGAGATTTAGCTTTAACTTTTCTAAAAATTCGAATCTTTCAGCTTCGTTCCGGACACACTCCACTAAAATATGAATAATATCTTCAGTCTTTCCACACTCTAAGCAACAGGACGTTGACGTTTTCCTCATTAAATAGCCAAAACTGTTTAGAGGTAAATGTCCGGAACGTAACCTTAAAGCAGTAACAATGTCCCTCCTGCTCATATCGGCACCTGCAATCCATGAAATTCGTCCTATAGTTGGTTGCATAGTTCTAAACCAAATTCCTTTACTCAATGATGTTTCATCAAAATACTCTTTCCACATTTGACGACATTTTCTTTTAACCAAAC
The DNA here is from genome assembly GCA_029227775.1 of Morpho helenor. Classification (NCBI taxonomy): domain Eukaryota; kingdom Metazoa; phylum Arthropoda; class Insecta; order Lepidoptera; family Nymphalidae; genus Morpho; species Morpho helenor. Next base: position 9,271,597 of record JARGCU010000011.1, read on the forward strand.
ATAAAGCATCTGACCAATGAGGTAACCAATTAATTAAAATTCCTTCTCCTATCGCTTCCTTAGCCAACCTATCAACAATTTCATTTTCCCTTAAGCCGATATGCGCAGGTATCCATTGTAGAATAATATTCTTATTTTGGTTTTTAAGATTATTGAAACATTTGATAATACTAAAAGCAACTGATACACCTCTATTATTAACAAAGCATCTTTCTAGGTGCTGAAGGGCACTCTTACTATCTGTAAAGATAACATAATTACCTGGCCCAAGAGATTCTATATAGGAAAGGGCTTCGGCAATAGCAAAGAGCATCATCACCTGGGAGCATCATCAGGTCGTGCCTATCACAAACATGCATTGCCATCGGCATTGGACCAGCATGTAAAATTTCAGTACAATCGGACACCGGGAAGTGGGTTAAATTTAAGTTGCAAGATGCCACCTTCACATACATACACGGCACGTTAAATAAAAGCTTAAAAAAAATATTCAATAGCAAATAACGAGGTGACATAAAAAACATATTATCATACATAGTACATAGTAAGCTTAATCTCGTTTCTATGAAGTATTTGCAAACATTACGTACAATGATTTAACATTAATCGCCAGAAGAAAACATATACTCTATTCTGTTTACGACTGGTTATGTCTGATTCATCGTGTTATTAAAAACATTCATTTAATTAGTGTTAGGTGTGCCCACGTATTGAATCGAGTCTGCTTTTTTAATTTCCTTGTATTCAGAAGTAAAAATAGAGGCCTGTGTAAGTCACACTGCTGTGTAAATTCCTTTTTCTCGTGACGAGGAGAATTTGAACTTAGAACCTGGATGCTTACTGCTCCATGGATTGGATGGAACACGATGATGATGAAAATGGTGTCCTACTCACAACTTTCACTCAACCAGGTGCTATGTGCTACGAGTATATATAATGTTTGTGGCATAAGATTCAGCTATGTAGAGCCAATTTTTAGACAGAGGTCAGTCGTGGTGCTCTGGAAGGTACGCGAGATCGCAATTTTCGTCCAAAATACCTCAGTACCTGCAAACCACACTCTTCAAACAAACGTGCGTATGTATTGGAAACTTGAAGTTGTGATGGGTAATGCACAAGAACGGAAAATTTGAAGACGTTAAATTCAAAACAAAAGTAATAGTAAAATTATTTTGTAATAATCCGCGATGAAGTAATAGAAAATATATATAATGCTAAATGTAGAGTGAACAATCGGTTATCATACCTGATACATGCAGGATTCGTAAAAAACACATGCACAAACCACCACCGCCACCGTAATACACAAGCACTATATACGTTCACTATCACAAATTCAACAATCGTTTCGCCCCGCAACCGAAGCATCATCAGGAGATAGACTCCACGACCAAAATCGCAAAGCCAAAATATATAAAAATTATATTATATAAAATATTATATAAAAGACGTTAAGTTCCTAAAATAGTAGACAATGTAGCGTTCCTAAACCCTAGATGGACGGACGGTCTCAAAAAGGTCGCAAGCAATAGTTCAAACAGGATCCAAGCAGCACAAGATCGTGTATTTTGATCACTTGAAGACAACAGTAAACGTATCGTAGAGTAAGACATTTCGTCCTTGGGGAAATTCAGATTTATAACCCTTCGTAAGAATATATAGCTTTCGACATTAAAACATTAAGAATCACGAATTTTACAAGTTTATTATGATTTAGAAAAAAGTAACGGCCTGTTACTATGTAACACTGCTGGGTATAGGCCTCCTCTCTTCGTTTTTGTAGAGAAGGGTTTGAGCTAAGACCTACCACGCTGCTGCAATGCGAATTGGTAGATACTTTCTCCTAGAATTCTCTAGAGATATGCAGGTTTGCTCACGATGTTTTCCTTCACCGAAATGATAATTAATGCAGTGATAATTATTACATTATTTTGAGAACCTATTTAGCCGTTTGATATTCGGCTGAGTACAATAGACCACCCACATTTCTTATCGAGGTGTCGTAAGAGACGACTAATGTAAGTCGATCCGCCGTGTGGTAACCGTCAGAGTAGTATAGCCACCCTCATTCCTTACCGAGGTGTCGTAAAAGGCGACTAGCATAAGTTGACCCACCGTATGGTATCCAGTTGAGTTGAATGGACCACCCTCTTTTTTACCGTGGTGTCGTAAGAGGCAACTAAGGTAAGTCGACCTGCCGTGCGGTATCCGGCTGCGTAGAATAGATCATCCTCATTCCTTCCCGAGGTGTCCTAAAAGGCGTTTAAGGTATGTTGACCGTCGTGTGGTATCCGGTTGAGTAATAATATAATAATAATAATAATATTCTTTATTTTCCTCACAATAAGCTTACTATACAATATGTAAAAGTTTAAACAAAAAATTTTATATATAAAAAATACACTACATACATTAACTAGTTTAAATAATACATTTTTTGTTAATTATAATTTATAAATAATATTACTTTATTGGCTTATTCGATGTATCTGGCGGCCACCACACTAGGAACACCTGTATCGTGGTGGCCAACTCAGGATTACCTATAATGCATTAGCGGACTAAGTTAGGATTAATTAGATTTTAGTTGCTAGTTGAGGTACACATTGATTTTTTTTTTTTAGTTTTTTATTTATTTATTTTTTTTTTATTTGAACATAGACATACACATATACATTATTAATAATATGTCTATACATAATTATTTATATTATAATATTATTACACAATATATATTATATATAAAAATATATATTTTTTATTTATAGGTACATAAAAACTTCTATATCATAATAACTCTGAGAATATAATAAAGAATTTGCGGCAGTTGGGACATTATTTTATACAATACTAGTGGCCCGCTCCGGCTTCGCACGGGTATTAAATATATAGCCTATGTAACTCAGTGAAAAAAATTATTAAAATCTATCCAGTAGTTTTATTTTAGTCATTACTGCCAGTGGCCCACACGCGTTAAATTTGGATTAAAACAATTCCCCTTTCCCTATACCATGAAGATTCCCTGCTATCTTTGGAATATCTAAATTCATATACTACATTTTTACATGTCTTTATATACAACATTCACAGTTTTCTCGTCATTACACAATACAAACATGTTTTCTTTAGAGGTTACTCTTGATAAAGCGACATATAGTTGGCCATGTGAAAAAGAAACCCGTCCAATCGCAGCTAAATTCGAAGTGATATAGTGCTATTGGCGGTTATCCATAAGAGATGATATATGTATACCATCGCGGAGTTTTCTGTAGACATTTCAAGGTGTACAAATACTTAGAACATTATTTTGACAAATATTGTAGGGTTCAGCCTGCGTTTGCAATGTAAGCGGAAAAAAATGTAATTATTTACGACATCATATTGGAAACCGCAAGCATCAAGTGGGATAGTAACAGGCCGTTACTTACTTGGAAACCTCAAAAATTACAGTATTTTATTACTCCATATTGAATGTTTATAATAAAAGTTTTAATATGTTATATTATACATATAAACATTTCTCTTCAATCACTCTATCTATTAAAAAACGGCATCAAAATCTGTTACGTAGGTTTAAAGATTTAGGTAAGCATACAAATGGATATAGGGACAGACAGAGAAAGCGCCTTTGTTTTATACTATGTAGTGACGTTTAGCTATTATTTTGATAATTGTCAAATTTTTTACCATACTTCACCAAAGACAAAACTATAGAGCGAGAGCCCGTGAACCCTAGACCTTCGTCATTTTATAAAAACTGAAAGTTTGTCAGTGCATGCTCCCAACACAGGTAAGAACGATGGTAGATTATGAAATCTGGATCATAGTGGCTTTGGGAGATACGCGGTACTTTAGGTCGCAAAATACTATTTGACGATTGACGGCGAACACAAAGGCATCGGTTTGGTTTGAGGAATAGGTGGTCAGCAAATCGTAAAAGTATAGTGTTATTACAATACTTAAAGATAGCAAATAAAATTATGTTAGCTAATGTTAATAAACCGCTACCTTTTATGCTTGTCGGGCAGGGGTTGGAGCTATCAAAAATGTCTGGCTAATGAGAAAACATCGTCTTATTATCCAAGTAATATATATTAAAATCAGCTTTTATACTATGACGTAAATAGAATTCAAATGTCATGAACTTTAAGGGTGTCTGGCAGGAGGTTTTCACTATGCTAAGTGTCTGGCATTGACTGGCGTGATTTTTAGTATTATTCTGAAGGTAATACCAAAAAATCAGCCTTTATAATTTGACGAATATGGATCGATATTTTGCCACCTTGAGTACCGCGTATCTCCCAAAGCCACTATGATCCAGATTTCATAATCTACCATCGTTCTTACCTGTTTTGGGAGCATGCACTGACAAACTTTCAGCTTTTATAAAATGACGAAGGACTGGAGTCCACGGGCTCTTGGGCTATTACGTTTAGTTTTGTATTCCACTGACATTTGCGTTTTGTTATTCAATGTCATAGTCGTTGATGTTATACTACGTTTTATAGTGACTTGACGGGATAAAATAAATGCGGTCGAACGGGATAAAAAGTATCCTATGTCCGTCTCCTGGTTCTAAGCAACCTCTACACCAATTTTCAGCCGAATTGGTTCATCCGTTCTTGAGTTATAAATAGTGTAACTTAGACCAACTTTCTTTTATATATATAAGATTTACTTTTAAAATATTTTCAGTTTCCTCGTAAGATTGTGTTTTTAGCCATTTCGTTACGGTAATTTTTGCTTGTCTCGTTGTTAGGTGTTTAAGGTTACAATGTTTCGCCACTTGGTTATATGTTTTCGCCTCAGCAAAGGGCGAAAAACGTCTAGCGAAGTTGGTTCTTACGCTCGGTAGCGTAGTTTTAAATAGTCTTTTGCCTAGTAATGCTTCTGTATCGGTTGTTGTTAGGACATATTTATGTTTAGTTAATGTAGCCTTTAGTATATAGAGCTGCCGAACTGTCAGCACTCCGCTCTCTTCATAGACGAGCTTAGTTGAGTAACGGTAAGGTTTTTTAAGCATAACTTTTAAAACGGATCGTTGCGCTCTCTCTACATCTATTAGGACCGTTTTAGCTGCAGTTCCCCAAGATAGTATACAGTAACTGAGTAGGGACTGGCACAGTGAACTATATATGGACATTAGTGTTTTAAGATTTGCTATATCACGGATTTTTTTCATTATTCCAATGACTTTGCGGATACGGCCTGAGAGGAATGCAATGTGAGCCTTGCAGGACAGATCTGAACGCCAAGATATTTTATAACGTCAGCTTTCCCAATCACATCACAGTTGCATTGAGACCGTGAGGTAGTATTTGTGGTATTACATTTATGTATCTTTAGGGTTTGGGTACTGTTAAAAGCGGTAGCTGCAGTTGCATGGAAGCACAGGTATTTTGTTTTTGTTGAATTTAGAGTAAGTAAATTACTATTAAGCCACTTAGACACGACATCAATCCCTTGTTGGGCATTTCGAAGGGTTTCTTCCCATGTCTGTCCTTTAAAAATTAATACTGTATCATCGGCATAACAAACAATATCAGTATCTTTAAGTGTTAAATTGTGAATGTTGTTGAGATACAATATAAACAAGGTAGGTCCAAGTATACTACCCTGCGGAACACCGAAATTAATATTATGTACTTCGCTTATTAAATCAGCCACTTTTGTGCGTTGTTTTCTATTTGTTAAGTAGCTCTTGAACCATTCGAGAGCTGTTCCTCTGATACCACTATACTCGAGTTTTTTTAGCAGTATTGGTATGGAATAGATCACCATCTTTCTTACCAAGGTGTCGTAAAATACGACTAAGGTAATTTGACGTCAGGCAGGCCGCCGGTCGTAAAATACGAAGCCAAACATGTGACAATATGATAATAACATGCCCACTTAGAGCGGGATAAGGGAGGATGATGATTCAGAGAACCTATTATTCACTTTACTTTACGAGTAAATACGCCAAAGTGTATGGATTTCAATATAAGTTTTATCGTTAATATATTCAAGAATTTAACTCGGCGGTATAGCCAATAGAAACTTGTTTGTGTTAAATTCTCAAACTTGTAGCGGAGTATTTTGTAACAACTTACCTATATTAAACCAATGACTTTGGACTTTCCTGAGTCGCAACACGAATTACATCCGCTTCAGACTTCATCTCTACCTTTATGATTTCATCAAGATGATGATTCATTATCATCCTCCGGCCCTTATCCCACTCTAAGTGGGGTCAGCACAACATGTGCTACTGCCGGATACAACACGGCGTAGCCGGATACCACACTATGATTAATATTACTTCAACTAAATATTTAGTTAATCAAATGTGTATATTGGTTTCAAAATATAAATAATATATTATGAAACTAATCAGAGGCGTTGCTAAAGGTCTCCCAATAGGGTAAGGGAGGGCAAGATGGAAGTAGTAGGCAAGATGGAAACTATCTACCAAAACCTAACCTTGCAACTTAGCGCCCCAGACAACACATACACGGATGCAGAGGACCATCTTGCATTTACGAACGGGAGATCAATTCGGCCCGTGCCACCTAACGGAGTTAATTCGTGTTTCTTTTTTCACAGCAAAATATTACGAATTTGTTCGATTTTTGTGATAGGAGTATATAAACGAGGTGAGTTATATTACTATTATGCATTTATATAAAGGATCTCTTAGGAATATATTGTGAGAATTGATATTGAAATAAGAGAAACTATAAAGCGTTTTTAAAGTATTAATATTATTACCAGAAAGGGGCTTATGGGCCAGATGGAAAACTGCATTTAAGGGCAAGATGGAAGATTTTTCAAATTGCCCGCGCATCTTATTTAATTTCTGATTGCAGTTTTTGTTACTAATATTGTTGCTTCTTATTGTTTTTAGATGGCGAATAAGTATAGAAGGAAAAGTAATAGAGGTTTTGTAGTAATAACGCTGCAGTTATAGAACGTGAAAAAAATACCACTGTGACAGATGAAAAAGAGAAAAATAAAGACCTTAAAGTTACTGAAGACTTGCTTTAAATAATGATAATGATCCATAATTGAAAATCATGTGATGCTATCAATGATTCTGTTGAAATTAACAATACTAACGAACTAACTAGTGTCGATGATTAAAAGCAGAAACAAGAAGAGTCATTAATTTTCACGATAAATAGAAAGAAATTACTGAAGAAAGTATGTTTGAAACTTGTTCCAGTGTTGTTCGTAAGAACGGGATCCATCCATCCATCAACTTCGTATTATTCTTTAAACTAAATTATTTTTTAAACTAAAATTCTTTAGTCACCAAAATTAAAGTCAACTAAAAAAAAAACAAATTTTCGTCCTAAAATGCTATTGAAATGAAAAATGAAATGAAAGCGAAACCAATATATATTAATAATAATACCACCAATAATAGTTAATCGGACCATTAAAAAACAGGAAAAGAAAAGAATATTTTACAAAATTAACAACATTCTTCACAAAATTATGAGTTCTGTATATTATGTGAAGAATTTTATGTGAACCACACTCAGAAGACTGCAAGAAGGTGCAATGTGAAATATGTACCTATTGGTTGGGCATATGAATTATCTAGCGATACAGAAGATACGGAAAGGAGTTTTATGCGCATAAACTTATAAATGTAGTTTTTTCCAGAACATTCCATCTTGCCCGAACAAGCTTTCCATCATGCCCACAGGTTAAGGGCAAGATGGAATTTTGGAAGTTATTTTTTAATGACTGATTAAAGAAAATCTACTTATTATTAAAAAAAAATTATTGATAAATTGGTTAATTGGATAGTATCACTTTCGAGACAGAACAAAATTAAAGTTGTATATTTCGTTGTTTTATTTTTTTATACATCATAAAGTTAAGTCTTCCATCCTGCCCTCCTTTCCCCTATTTTTTCTCACAAAAGACAATTCTTTAATAAACAAAATAAAAATTGGAGTGGAAATATCTGGATTGGATTTCAAATTTAGGAACGGCTGATTACTCACTTGAGCTATAATTACTTCGCAATATAGATATGAATGTTGTGGTCAACTTTAATTAGCTGTTTAATAATTGTAACACCAACCTTGTACCGATCAGCTGTTTACGTTCGTGGAACCCAGCCAACGCCCTCTTTCAAAGTGCTAAATTTATATCACTTACGTGTTAGCTACGCGAATTACGTATCTGACTTGCCCACAACGATTCACGTTATACAAATTGTCTGTTTCATACTTCTTTCGTTCCTCCTGCCCTTATCCCACTCTAAGTGGGGTCGGCACAACTTGTTATAAACATGTTGTCACATGATTTGGTATTTAACAACCGGCAGCCTCCCTGACGTCAAGTTACCTTAGTCGTATTTAACGACACCTCGGTAAGAAAGAGGGTGGTCTATTCTACTCAGCCGGATACCACACGGCGGGTCGACTTACATTAGTCACCTCTTACGACGCCTCGGTAAGAAATGAGGGTGGTCTAATCATTAATAAACCACCGTTATTGTAATTAATTACCGTTATATTATTCAACTAGTTATTGTATTTAACCGCTCGAATTTTTGAATTTATTTTGTGGAATTCCACAATACATAAGTTACAATAATAATATTTTGCTGTAATCCGCGTTTGTTAAGAGAATCTATGTAATGTATGAAGCAGGCAACATTCACATACCATATACATGCAGGACAAGTCACCACACGTATCACAAAACCGCCACTAACAACACACCATACAAGCACTAAACACACTACGACAATTTCTATTATCGTTTCGTCTCGTAACCTAAGCATGAGGAGGAGAGGCTCCGCAACAAAATTGTAATGCGACATGCTAAGGGGTATGTAAATGCTAAGTTTGAATGCTAATGTGTTCTTTATGCAGCTACTAGCGGTATGCTCCGGCTTCGCAAGGGTATAAAATATATAGCCTATGTCACTCAGTGAAAAAAATTATTAAAATCTATCCAGTACTTTTGATTTATTCATTACTGCCCGTGCCCCACACGCGTTAAATTTGGAGTAAAACAATTCCCCTTTTCCTATACCATGAAGATTTCCAGCTATAGGGCGAAGCGCGGCCTTCGACGCGCTATGTACCTGTAATATCTTCGAAAATGTTCATTTAAATTACATGCTGTAAACGGCCATATTCATCTATATTAAATCAACAATGTATTTAAGGTACCTAATTGGATAAGAATTAATGCTGTATTGTTAAAAATTGCTTCAAAAATAAGGTATTCTTTTTCGTAAAAAAATGTCAAAAAAATGCTATTGTAGGTTATCCATAAGAGATAGACATATACCATTGCGGAGTTTTCTGTAGACCTTTTCAAGGTGTACAAATACTTAGTACATTATTTTGATACATCTCCTAGAGTTCAGCCTCCGTTTGCAATGTAAGTGGAAAAAAATGCAATTATTTTCGACATCACATTAGAAACCTCAAAAATTACAGTATTTCTTTACATGGAGTAAAGAAATACTGAACTAATTGAATGTACATACATACTACATATAGACCTTCCTCTTGAATGACTATCTATAAAAAAAACGCATCAAAATCTGTTGCGTAGTTTTAAAGATTTAAGCATACATATGGATATATGAACAGACAGGGAATGCGACTTTATTTTATACTATGTAGTGATTCACAAACTGTTTTGGACATGCTTTACAGGAGTTAAAAAAAGCACTTAAAAGAACACTTATTCATAAAGCTTATTATACTGTCAAGGACAATGTTAATGAAAGAAAGCTTGCTATTACGACCAGCTATGCACTAGATTATGTTGTATATTTTGATTTGTTAATAACTACAAATACATTAGGTATTATTATATTTCTATTTTTATATATTTATTTTTCAATATTAGGTATGTATTTATTTTTGAAAAGAGTAACCGTCGAGTTTCTTGCTAGTTCTCGGTAAGAGCACCTTTCCAAACCAATCGTAGCTTTATTGCAATTTGACGATTCAAAAGCTTGTAAAAGCCAATTTGAATTAAGAATTATTTAAATTTAGTATAGTAGATAAACTAGCCAGTGAGTGATACGCCGTGAATTTAATATGTTCAAGGATAAAGTATGATCTACATGTAAGACTAAATTTTTATACACAGTATTGTTGCGAAATGATCCACTGATATAAGACGTTGGCGTCCGGTTTATCGTTTTAGTCTCAAATAGGGTTGCTACCCGTACTATATTATATAGTATCGTACTATATTTTATTCAATTGTACTATATATTATAGAAAAACAATATAGGACGAAAAATATTATATATTTACATCTAATTCAATTGTCGTGCTTATTTTTAATTAGCTTTGAACGGAACGCAGCCGCAGCGCTGCATAGACAATTTTTAAACATAACTCATTCATGTACGTACGGGGCTTAGTTTGTTGGTATCACTCCTCACTAACTCCTTCGTCATTGTCAAATGTCAACGTCAACATCTCTTTGTCAATTTATGCTACCTGAACGAATATTGAGTTTATTTTTGACTACCGAAAATATCTTTGTATCGAAAATGACTGATGAAAAATGTCAAATGCTTTTCAAAAGTACAGATGAAATTTCAACAAATATATTTAAAATCATTTCATCATCCATCAGTATCATTTCTTCTCTCCATACCGGCAACTTCTGCTTTTACAGAAACATTTTTTTCCCTCATGAAAGTATAATGGAGAGAGGAAAGGAAAAGAGCATCTATGAATTTAATCAAAAAAATTGGCAATTTACTTTAATATATATAGACCTAAATTACTCAGATACCTATAATTATTTAAAAAAATAACAGAACCTTGATGGTCAAAGGGAAAAGTAATTATAAATACTTATGTTAAAATAAATAATGATTGAAAATAGATGTGTACTATTTCTTTTCTTGACTTTCTTAAAAGTACTTTTTTTTTGATTTAACAAAAAAAAATTACTTTTTTTCTTCAACAAAAAGGTGGCAACCCTAGCCTCAAATCACGCCACGTGACGTCATCGGATCGAAATGCCGACGGCACGGGTCGGGGACGTTCGCTGTCTCTACATTCACACCTTTATGATCATGAAGTATTAAGAATACTGGTGATCGCCCGATAATCACAGAGTTGCCAATTTTTTTTTACAAGAATTAAGAATCTTTAATACCTATTTAAATGAGTTAATCTTGTATGTATATATATTTTCGGAATCTCGGAAACGGCTCCAACGATGTTCCTGAAATTCAGCATGTAGGGGGTTTTGGGGGAGAAAAATAGATCTAGATAAGTTTTAATTAATAAAAATGTCGTTTTATCCCTGTTTTCGGACTCTAAATTGTTTTGAAATTTACGTTGAATACAATCACAATTTTTGGCTGCCAAATGTAAAGTCATGGTAGTTTATTTGGGGAATAGGCGGTCTAGAGAGGTGAAAATACCTAGGATCGAGCCTCGCCTGCCCAATTATTCTCGGCGATGCTTCTGCGCTCGCCCGTCTTATCGGTGACGCTGTCAAAACCATTAGGGCTAACAGCATTAGTCACATTCGAAAAAAAATAAAATAAAATAAAATGCCCAATTATTTTTTCATTTTTCTTTTAATTTTTTTTTACCTTTTTTTTACATTATTTTAAAAATTACCGAGTAAGGTGCGGTCACCCAGATACTAAGAGTGAAGTAAGCTCGCTCGTGTAGATGATGTTTAAATCGCGCTCGATTATCACTCAGCTGTTTTCGGTTGTCGAACTTTGTCTCCATGGTCACATTGCTTTTATCATTTCCGATTATAACGTTATCGTGATAAAGATTGTTTAGTATTCGATATGTTAGCGCACACTTTCTACAAGAACACGATATAATAGAAATACCGCAATTCCCGTTCAGAGATGGTCTTCTCTTGAAAGACGAACAAAGACTGCCTGTCACTGAAACGTTTTATCAATATGAAGACTCAAACAGAAACAACAACGGCACAGTGTTGCAACCATTTTAATCAAAAAGGGCGCTATACTCTTGTTTCATGACTGTGTTGCTATAAAATACAAAGCGGGAGTCGTTGGCGACAACAGATATTATTCATGTATTTGTCAATAACTTTTTATAGTACGCTTCGTTATTATCAAAAGGCTCCTGGTATTTTGTCCGATCGCGCTACTGAATGCCTGTAAATTATTTTACTGGAAGCCATGATAAATTCAAATCTTTTCATAACAGTGATTTATACTATCCTATCCTACTAATATTAAAAATGCGAAAGTTTGTAAGTCTGGATGTATCTTTGGTACTCTTTCACGGCGAATCCGCTGAACCAATATCGATGATATTGGGCACAATTATTCCTAAGAAATACACCGGAATAACATATAGGCTATAGAAATCCTGTTAATTCTACAGGAATAGGATGACATTGAAAATTGCTATCTATTATCAACCTATCACGTGACAACAGTCGATGCAAACAAGGTTGCCAATGTAAGTCGAAAATAATAAGTTTAATAAAATAAAAAACGAAAAAACACCATTGGTTTTTTTTTGCTTTTTCTTTTTTATATACACTAAGTGCAAAAATGTTATTATTGCTTTTGTATTATGGATTCTGAAAAGTAAAGCATAATTAAATCATCATCCTCCTGCCCTTATCCCACTCAAAGTTGGGTCGGCACAACATGTTACAAACATACTCTTATGATTTGGCTACGTATTTTACGACCGTCCGCCTGCCTGACGTCAACTTACCTTAGTCGTATTTTACGACACCTCGGTAAGAAATGAGGGTGGTAATATTCTACTCAACCGGATACCACACGGCGAGCCGACTTACCTTAGTCGACTTTTACGACATCTCGGTAAGAAATGAGGGTGGTACTATTCTATTCAGCCGGATACCACACGGCGTGTAAAGTGTAAAGCAAATGAATTATTTAAACCTGCTTATTCATAAGGAATTCCCCATCTCGCGCCACTCCGATATCTCGAGCTAAACTTGTTTTATATACGAATATTGTGTAGTATGAATTCTTTAGGCCTTGTGAATAATTATTGTATTGATTACAAACTTATTTGACTTCTGTAGTCGTATACGTATTTACGACCGGCCGCCTGCCTGACGTCAACTTACCTCAGTCGCTTTTTGCGACACCTTGGTAAGAAAGAATAAGAAAGAGAAAAAAAGAAAGAAAAATAATTTTATTTGTACCAACACACTACACAAGTATAATATACAAATATAAAGAGGGTGGTCCATGATACTCAGTCGGATACGACACGGCGGGTCGACTCACCTTAGTCGCATTTTCCGACAACTCGGTTCTTAGCGAGTAGAATATACCACCCTCACATCTTTTTCAGGGTGGTATATTTTACTCAGCCGGATACCACAAGGCTAAATATAATAAAATCATTCTCATTACAAAAAAAATAACAACCTTTGTCAAAATACTTTATTCTAAATTAAGAGATCAAAGAAAGAGTACTTCACGCTTAAAAAAACGAATGGGAATGTTTCTTGTATTCAGGAGGCCCTTCCTAACATCGCATATTTATTGCAATGTTAGTCTTCGAATTTACTGAGAATTGCGGTTAGGCAATTGTTTCTTTAATGGGAATTTCTATCGGGATCGAGTAAGAGGAATTTGAAATAAATATATAACAGTTTTAATATTGTAGACAGCGACATTTTTAATCAGTGTTATAATTTATTGTTGCTAGCAACACTTCATAATTACCTCTCATCTAGAGTATATAAGTGGTCAGGTCAAGAAGCGATTTTCGAAAAATTATTTCGACAAAGCGGAGGTACACGCCAACCCTCTGATAGCAGGGATGGCCGATTACCGCTGCTTTGACAAATCGTTCAAAGCCCGTATTCACAGACGCCCAAGAAGCGTCCTTACTGACCCTGACGATCAAATCACGATCGACATCGCCAGAACACTAAACAAACAAACACACACACAGCGTCTTCGCCGGCGAAGACGAGGTCCTCGTTTTCTTACGTCTAGCGGAAGGGGCGTCCAGCCCCGACCGATATGACACTCAGACTTTCCATAAGTCCGTTTATAGTCCTCCACGACACGTCGTCTTAAGCCGAGGCTCGGCCTCACAGGAGGCACCCTTAAGGCGACGTTCCCAAGATGTCACGAGCCTCTCCCGAGGCTCGCTCCACTCCACCTCCGGCGATGCTTCTGCGCTCGCCCCAATCTCCCGGTGACGCTGTAAAAGCCGCTCTGGCTAACAGCAAGAAGTCATTTTTCGAAAAAAAAAACAGAGGTTTTTGAGGTCTTCTACGATAGGTACTTGCGTGCGAAAGCTCTGTTATTTAATGTCTTAACGTCGTCAATCTTGTTTGTTTGGTTACAAATGTATTAATTTTGTTCTCTTTTTATAAATCCTACTTTGGATCCTAACATCCGAAGCGGGATAAAGAACTCACAGCTCACAGCATAAATTAAATGAAAAGTGTGGTAGAATTTGGTAGATTTTATTTTGTTTATTTATGACATACCCACTTATATTTTTGACAAAGTATTTGTGTATTTCGTTTCAATTGCTCGTATTTTACGTGATTTTGTAAAGTAGTTAAATAGTCATGATTGGTTTCTTGTTTGGAATACGTAACGAGATCGAAAATTGTGTTTTGTGTATATCGCGAGAAAAACTTAATAAAGAGGGTTGGTTTTAAATGCGTAATAACGTCTTTCAACGTGTTGCGAGCGGCCGAAGGCGGAAGAATTTAGTAAATGACTCAAGTGACCAGTCTAATTCGGTCTAAACCAGCTGATGGAGAACTAAAACGTTCGGGTCGTAATACTAAACACGTTACGGATAAGCTTTCCCGAGAAGTGTTACGTAGTGGCAGCCGTTACAAATGTATTAATTTTGTTCTCTTTTTATAAATCCTACTTTGGATCCTAACAATATATATATATATATATATATGTGTGTGTGTGTGTGTGTGTGGTAACCAGCTGAATAGAACAGACCACCCTTATAACCGAAACCTAACCGAAACCTAACCTAAACCGAAACCTAAAAGGCTACTAAGGTAAGTTGACACACCGTGTGGTGTCCGGTGGTGTAAAATGGACCACCCTCATTTCTTGCCGAGGTGTCTTAAAAGACGACTTAGGTAAGTTGACGTTAGGCAGGCGGCCGCTCGTAAAATATGTAGCCAAATCATATGACAACATGGCCAAGAACAGAAAAGTTAAATTCAACAATTTAATGCCATTTTTAAGTAAGCACGATAACCTTATCCCTTCTAATTTATAAATGCAAAAGTGTTCCTGTCTATCTGTTACTTTTTCACGGTAAATCAGCTAAACCAAAATCGATAATATTTTGTAGAATTAATCTTTATACAACATATTATAAAAATCCTGTAAAAATCCTTTTATTTCAACAGTAATGTAAAAGTTCAATAAATGAAATGAACTTATTCAACAACATACATTTCAACATCAACAGAAACTATTTAAACATTTCTATATGAATGTATGCTGAGGAAAAGGTCGTAGACTCAGCTTAGAAGCTGTTTTTCAGTCTATTCCTTATGACTAAGACTGCTGCCAATAGACATTTGTCCATTTTTCAATCCAATCATCATTCTCCTGCCCTTATACCACTCTAAGTGGGGTCGGCACAACATGTTATAAACATGCTGTCACATGATTTGGCTGCGTTTTTACGACCGGCCGCCTGCCTGACGTCAACTTACCTTAGTCGTATTTTACGACACCTCGGTAAGAAAGAGGGTGGTCTATTCTACTAAATCGACTACACGGCGGGTCAACTTACCTTAGTCGCCTTTTACGACACCTAGGTAAGAAATGAGGTTGGTCTATTCTACTCAGCCGGATACCACATGGCGGGTCGACTTACCTTAGTCGCCTTTTACGACACCTCAGTAAGAAATAAGGGTGGTACTATTCTATTCCGCCGGATACCACACGGCGTATTTTTCTATCCAATGTATCAGGTAATTATCTAACCTAAATTTACATAATAAACCAGTTGTGTACTACGTCATATGACTTCATCAAGGTTTTCTAATAACAATATGTAATAAGTAATTTTATGAATCACTATATCACTTTGTTTCGCTTACGTCGCAAGAGTTATTTTAGGTTTTATATGTTTTGGTTTCTGTTTACTATCTTTAATATTTAAATGAGTTATGTTTATATGTAAAGTAAGTAAGTAACGGCCTGTTACTATCCCACTGCTGGGCATAGGCCTCCTCTCTCCATTTTTGGAGAGAAGGGTTGGAGCTAAGACCTACCACGCTGCTCCAATGCGGATTGGTAGGTTACACATATCCCTAGAATTTTCTAGAGATATGCAGGTTTCCTCACGATGTTTTCCGTCACCGAAAAGCGTGTGATAAATTGCAATTATCAATTAGACACATAAGTTTTAATAGAAAAACTCATTGGTGTCTGCCCGGGTTTGAGTCCATGATCGTCTCTAGAGATTCACACGGTCGCACCGCTAGGCCATCACAGCTTATTTTGTTTATATGTATATGTCGGCGGGTAGCCGTACTTTGAATATCAACATCACGCCATTTGATTTAGATTGTTACTATGATGTTTAATTTGTCGATAAATACCTTCATTACTAAAATAAAAACATGTGGTTAATATTTTTACCACGTGTTCAGACTTCAGAATTAATATTTACAAGTTACATTGTAATAAATTTAAACATTTCATTTTAAAATTAAGAACATTTCTTTGTATGTAAAGAATAGTTTTAGTTGAAAAGGTGGGTAGTTTGTTCAATTGAATGACACACCCAGTTTTTCTATAAAAGCCGAGCGCGCGCCAGCTCGTGAGATCATTCTGTCTCGGACCGCCGTAGCGTACGGAACTATTGGAAATAAAAGTTTGTCAAAATTATCTTCCCTGTTTGTATTAAAATACCAAGTATGGGTGATAACCCTGCCCGTGACGTCGGCGATGCTGACGTCACACTTTTTAAAAATAATCGCGACGAGCCCTCTTCCGTAATCAGAAGTGGGATTGGCGAGCCCCATTCCGTAACAGAACAAGCTCCGATCCTGACCAAGACCTCTACAGCTTTGGTGCCACCTCGACACCTGGTATAGCCCAGAGCAGGGCTATGATGGTGGACGATTCATCATCACCCGTGCTGCCGGACGTACCAACGAGTAACTACATCAGCTGATTAAAATCCGGCAAGTTAACATTTATTTATTTCTTTATTATTTTCCCAAAGTTCACAAATACATCTCTTTGATAATTACCTGTAAGAATAAAATATCTGGAGAGTGTTACCTCTGAGCCAAATCATGTGTTACCCTTGAGCTAACCTCGGATCCTTGATGCATCCACAAGTGAACCATGAGATACCGTAGGGACGCCTTGTGGAGCCATGATTTGGACACGTATACACCACAGATTCTTAAATAAATAAGTCAGTACATTGGAGATGTCTTTGTGTACTGTCCATACAATAATAACCTCTTTATTTATTTCTTTATTATTTTCCCAAAGTTCACAAATACATCTCTTTGATAATTACCTGTGAGAATAAAATATCTGGAGAGTGTTACCTCTGAGCCAAATCATGAGTTACCCTTGAGCTAACCTCGGATCCTTGATGCATCCACAAGTGAACCATGAGATACCGTAGGGACGCCTTGTGGAGCCCATGATTTGGACATGTATACACCACAGATTCTTAAATAAATAAGTCAGTACATTGGAGATGTCTTTGTGTACTGTCCATACAATAATAACCTCTTTATTTATTTCTTTATTATTTTCCCAAAGTTCACAAATACATCTCTTTGATAATTACCTGTGAGAATAAAATATCTGGAGAGTGTTACCTCTGAGCCAAATCATGAGTTACCCTTGAGCTAACCTCGGATCCTTGATGCATCCACAAGTGAACCATGAGATACCGTAGGGACGCCTTGTGGAGCCCATGATTTGGACACGTATACACCACAGATTCTTAAATAAATAAGTCAGTACATTGGAGATGTCTTTGTGTACTGTCCATACAACAATAATCCTTTTAAAAAAAACAACATGAGTTGCTTACAGATACCAATCTTAGAAGAAATTGTTACCTGTTTCAGACATCACACATCACAATGCAGGCAGGCGCAGAGCACACGCCGCCTGTCAGAATGGCCGTGTCGGCGGGTAGCCGTACTTTGAATATCAACATCACGCCATTTGATTTAGATTGTTACTATGATGTTTAATTTGTCGATAAATACCTTCATTACTAAAATAAAAACATGTGGTTAATATTTTTACCACGTGTTCAGACTTCAGAATTAATATTTACAAGTTACATTGTAATAAATTTAAACATTTCATTTTAAAATTAAGAACATTTCTTTGTATGTAAAGAATAGTTTTAGTTGAAAAGGTGGGTAGTTTGTTCAATTGAATGACACACCCAGTTTTTCTATAAAAGCCGAGCGCGCGCCAGCTCGTGAGATCATTCTGTCTCGGACCGCCGTAGCGTACGGAACTATTGGAAATAAAAGTTTGTCAAAATTATCTTCCCTGTTTGTATTAAAATACCAAGTATGGGTGATAACCCTGCCCGTGACGTCGGCGATGCTGACGTCACACTTTTTAAAAATAATCGCGATGAGCCCTCTTCCGTAATATATATATATATATATATATATATATATATATATATATATATATATATATATATATATATGAACACTAGAAGTAAATAAGGCACTAAGTGCCTAAAAATTAAAATTCGAACTAAGTATGCAATTTGGTTCTAAAAGGCTTTTAGAACCAAATTGCATACTTGTTCAAGTGTTCATATGTTTTCGGAATTTCGGAAACGGCTCCAACAATTTCACTGAAATTCAGTATGTAGGGTTTTGGGGGAGATAAATCGATCTAGATAAGTTTTATTTAAAAAAAATATCGTTTTATCCCTGATTCCAGGCTCTAAAATATTTTTGAAATTTACGTTAAATACAATCATAATTTTTCGCTGTCAAACGTAAAGTCATGTCATAAAGGTGTACATGTATAATAACATTCAATACCGAGTAGAGAAATACTGTAATTTTTGAGGTTTCTAATGTGATGTCGTAAATAATTACATTTTTTTCCGCTTGCATTGCAAACGCAGGCTAAACCCTACGACATTTATCAAAATGATGTACTAAGTATTTGTACACCTTGAAAAGGTCTAGAGAAAAATCCGCGATGGTATATGTCTATGTCTTATCATTTACTTTTTACGAAAAATAACGCCTTATGTTCAAAGCAATTTTTATACAATACAGCACTAATCCTTATCCAATTAAGTACCTTAAATAAATTGTTGTTTTAATATAGATCAATATGGCCGTTTACAGCATGTAATTTAAGCGAACATTTTCGGAGATATTACTGATTTAAAATGCCGTGAGGAGGCCGCGCCTCGCCCTATAGCACTTCGAATTTAGCAGCTATACGTCGCTCTTTCAAGAGTTTGTTTAATGACAAGGAAGCTGTGAATGTTGTATATAAAGACATTCTGTAATTAATTGTAAAAATAAAATTCATAGGGAAAAATGTAAAACGCAAATATGTAGTAGGTATATGAATTTAGATATTAGATATAGCAGGAAATCTTCTTGATATCCCTATATCAAGAAGATTTAGGAGAGGGAAATTGTTTTTCTCCAAATTTAATGCGTGCGGGCCACGGGCAGTAATGAATAAATCAAAAGTACTGGATCGATTTTAATCATTTTTTTTCACTGAGTGACATGGACTATATATTATTTTATACCCGTGCGAAGCAGGGGCAGGCCGCTAGTGTATTATAAATGTAAGTAATACGTTATGTAAACGAAGCAACATAAGGAGATAGACTTCGCGTGGAGTCTATCTGTTACACTTAGCACTACATAGCTTTTCATACCAAACATTAATTATAGCAAAATTATTCTTATCATCCCCCTGCCCTTATCCCACTAAGAGGGGTCGGCACAACATGTTATGTTGTACTTAGTCGTATTTTACGACACCTCGGTGAGAAAGAGGGGCCTATTCTACTCAACCGGATACCATACGGCGGGTCAACTTACCTTATTCGCTTTTACGACACCTCGGTAAGCAAAGAGGGCGGTCTATTCTACTAAGCCGGAAACCACACGGCGTATGAATTATAGCAAAATAACGTTAATAATATAGAAACTATCACAACGTTTGTACTATAGTGGTATTTACAATTAGTCATGCGCTTTATATTAAAGGAAAACCTTCTTTGAGACTACCTTCATATCTCTAGAGAATTCCCAGGATTGTGATATAATTATTATATTCATCGACTTTGGAGCAGCGGGGTGCGTTAATTCCAATACTTCTCGCCAAATAGGAGACTTTTATTTCATTATTTTAATTTTAGGACGTATTTTACGTCAACTTTAGTGTTAAAATAAAATACTTTGCGATTTTTTCGTGGACTCTATCTCCTGATGATGCTTCGGTTGCGGTGCAAAAAGATTGTTGAGTTTGTGATAGTTAAAGTGCGTAGTGCTTGTGATGGCGGTGGTGGTGGTTTGTGCAAGTGTTTATACGAATCCTGCATGTGTCGGGTATGAAAACGAATAGTCCACTCTACAGCTAATATAATGCTGAAAAGTTTGTTTGTTCGATTGATTTGTTTGAACGCGCTAATCTCAGGAACTATACGATATGAAAAATTCTTTCAATGTAAGATTGTCCATTTATAATGAATAAGAGAGGAGCAGCGTAATTCATTGCGTTAGCTGAGTAAACGGTAATAGTTATTCAAAAATCATGTATTATAAAGTTGTTCCCCTCTAAAAGTTCTAAATAAAATTCCGCGACAGCATATGTCTAGCTTTAAAGGTTAACTCACTTTAACCATTTTTATGGTTATCAAAATACTATATTATGGTTTTAATCTATCTACTAGCTGACGTCTGCTAATAACTAATAAAGATTCAAGTGCCTGAGTAAAATTGGCGGCTTGTCCTGCATGTATGGGGTATGTGATTGCTGCCTGCTTCATACACTTAGCATTGCATGTATTCTCTTAACAAACGCGGATAACAGCAAAGTAAACTTTAATAATTAAATGAGTTAATCTTGCATGTGTGTATATATATATATATATATATATATATATATATCGACCTCCTGCCCTTATCCCACTTTAAGTGGGGTCGGCACAACATGTTACAAACATGTTGTCATATGATTTGGCTACTTATTTTACGACCGGCCGCCTGCCTGACGTCAACATACCTTAGTCGTATTTTACGACTCCTCGGTAAGAAAGAGGGTGGTCTATTTTACTCAACCGGATACCACACAGTGGGTCAACTTACCTTAGTCGCCTTTTACGTCACCTCGGTAAGAAATGAGGGTGGTCTATTCTACTCAGCCGGATACCACACGGCGGGTCGACTTACCTTAGTCGCCTTTTACGACACCTCGGTAAGAAATGAGGGTGGTACTATTCTATTCAGCCGGATACCACACGGCGTATGAATTATAGCAAAATAACGTTAATAATATAGAAACTATCACAACGTTTGTACAATAGTGGTATTTACAATTACAACACAATTACAACAGTATGTACAATAGTGGTATTTGAGTATATATATATATATATATTGTCGGGGATACTTCCAAGAATAGGATCTGTGTGTTTATCCAATTATATATTTACTATCCAAGATTATCTAAGATTATATAAGTTCCAACATTGACAGCCTTGTTACTCTCCTTTTTCTTATTATTTTCGTTATTATTCTTGTTGCCGTAGTAACGAGGCCGTCCGGTGTTACCGGCCAGGCGTATTAGAATTCCCAACATCCTCCCCCCCCTTGGGAACTTGCTTCCCAAAGAGCTCTTGGGAATCTGACGTGCCTTCCAATGCACAAAGTTTCGAGATGGATCTCTTAATGATACCACCTGCAGTTTGAACGTCGACGACTCTGCATAGTCCGTCGGCGCCAAGGTATAGTCGATGGATGCGGCCCAGAAGCCACTTCATCGGCGTTAAGTGATCATCCAGTACAAAGACAAGATCACCGATCTTGACATCTCGCTGTCTTGTCCTCCATTTCACACGTTCCTGTAGAGTCGACAAGTAATCCCTTTTCCAGCGTGACCAAAAGTGATGTCTCAGGCGTTCGATCAGCTCGTATCTGTTGAGGCTGATACGTTCGATATTAGGCGAAGGCAGTGAAGTCAACGGTCGACCCACTAGGAAGTGCCCAGGTGTTAAGGGTAGTAGATCAGAAGGATCAGATGACATTGACGTAAGTGGACGTGAGTTCATGATCGCTTCAACCTGAGCAAACAGTGTATACAATTCTTCGAAAGTTAGACTAGAGTTACCTGCTATTCGTTTTAAATGATATTTGGCCGATTTAACCCCTGCCTCCCAGACCCCACCAAAACTAGGTGCATAGACGGGAGAAAATTTAAAATTAATACCTTCATTGCACGCAAAGTCGCTGACTGGTGCTTGACATTTCTTTAGAAGTCTGTTTAGTTCATTACTAGCTCCTACAAAGTTTTTCCCATTATCGCAAAAAATAGTATGAGGTTTACCACGTCTTGCGATAAACCTACGCAAGCATAGAATAAACGCATTGCTACTTAGGTCGCTAACTACTTCCAAGTGTACAGCCTTTGTAGCAAAACAGATGAAAATACATAAATAGCACTTGGAAGTCTTTGCGCCTCTACCTTTACGATTAAGAATAAGAAAAGGTCCAGCGAAGTCGGTGCCACAAGTCTCAAAAGGAGAAGCAGGAGTAACACGAGGTTCAGGTAAGTCACCCATTAATTGTTGCATAGGCTTAGCCCTAAATCTTTGACAACGTACGCATAATCGTACAGTAGCAGTTGCTAACACTTTGCCACCTAATGGCCAAAAAAGTTCTCTAATGGAACTCAACAACTGTTGAGGACCACAATGTAAAAGCCGTAAGTGTTCTTTTTCAAATAACATTCTCGTAAATACATGTTTAGGGTCTAGTAAAATAGGATGCCTTTTATTATAAGGGCAATATGAAACGTTGTCGATACGACCACCGACACGTAATATGCCTTGATCGTCCAAAAACGGATTTAAAGAAAGAATAGAAGATTTACGATTTAGGATTTTATCAGTTTCTAGCGAGTGTATATCTTTAATGAAAGTTTCTCTTTGTGAAGCTTTCGCTAGCAAGGTAAGTGAAGTGTGCAATTCAGAACAGGTGAGATTACCAGTTATTTTGGTATTATTTTTTCTAATATTATTTATAAATCTCAGTACATAACCAAAAATTCTTTGCAATTTATAGAGTTTAGAGTATTTATTAAACGGTATTACATCATTAGGTAAAATATTAGTATTTAAGCTTATTCTTGTTTCAGGTAACACAGCAGGAGCATGTGGAGAAGCAGGCCATTCTTTTTCAGGTTTAGCCAGAAAGGACGGGCCGTGCCACCAAAGGACATTCCCAGGAAGAAGACGAGGCTGAATCCCTCTGGAAGCCATGTCAGCAGGATTCAATTCGGTAGGTACATGACGCCAGCAGTTTTCATTAGTTAAGTCCCTAATTTGTTCAATACGATTACTAACAAACGTTTTAAGTGTTTTAGGTGGAGTGTGCAGCCATCCCAGAACAATAGTAGAATCTGTCCAGAATACAGAACGAGTAATAGGAATTTTAAGTGACAGTATAACCTTAGCATATAATTTAGCGCCAAGCAAAGCGCCTAGGAGCTCTAAGCGTGGAATAGTTTCAGATTTCAACGGACTGACCTTGGCCTTAGCACAGAGTAAATTAACAGATTGATCACCCTTATCATTAGTAGATTTTAGATAAATGCAAGTCCCATAAGCGTCTTGTGACGCATCTGTAAAGCAGTGCGCTTCTACAGACGTAGGAGATTCACAAAGTACATATCTAGAAACATTTATGTCTTCAAACAATTTCGTCTCATTATAGAAGCTTAGCCAAGATTTTTTTGTATCTTCTGGGAGGCTATCATCCCAGTCAAGTTTACTAAGCCATAATTTTTGAAGAGTAATTTTATGGAATATGGTACAAGCTGATAACAAACCCAATGGGTCAAAGATTTTACAAGAGTTCGACAGTATAGAACGTTTAGTTACTTTAGCTATACTTTCGACATTAACCGAAAAATGCAAAGTATCAGAGTCAGGTGTCCATCTTAGTCCCAATACAGAAGACTGTTTACAGAAATCTTGAAATTCATTACAAGTAGGAATATCGTCAAATATATCAGGAGCATTAGTACGAAATTTCCTCAAAGGAAAACAACCTTCGTTAAGTTTATCAATAACCTCTTTTACAGTAGAAACTAAGACAGTTTTAGAATCAGAACCAGTATTCAAATCATCGACATAGAAATGCCTCACCATACCATATGGTAAGGAATGTAGTAACTAAAGGTAAGTCGGTCCATGACTTCTCTCACGGTACCCAAGTTAGTAAGATGTCCTAGTTTTTCAAGTTACATTTAGACAATTTATTTTCCAGATTATAGAAACGCCTCTTGGCCAGATGATAAGAGTCGCCAAGAGCCACCTCGGGAATCTCGGGAAAAGGAATTTTAACAGAGAACCTACCATTATACAACCGCACAGTATTAGAAGTAAAATGATTTTCACAATACTCCTTATCTTTAGAAGGAGATATATTAGTAGCTAGAGGAATATCTTCGATTTCCCAGAATTTAGCAATAGAATCTTTAATCTCTTGGCAAAAGTTAGAATGAGTAGTAGAAGTAGGACCCTGAGTAGTAGTAGGTCCTGTCACGAGCCAACCTAGTTTAGATTTCTGGAGCATAGGCTTATTTTTG
Organism: Morpho helenor; assembly: GCA_029227775.1. NCBI lineage: Eukaryota > Metazoa > Arthropoda > Insecta > Lepidoptera > Nymphalidae > Morpho > Morpho helenor. Next base: position 9,296,438 of record JARGCU010000011.1, read on the forward strand.
CCTAACTTGATTTGTTTAGAATCCATTATGTCCCAAAAAATATCGGCACCAAGTAGTATATCAATATCAGAAGGACGATAGAAATGTGGGTCAGCAAGTTCAATAGAATCAGGAAGAGAAAGTCGCGAAAGGTCTACCTCGACACCAGGTAGTTTACCACTAATCGCAGGTATGACATAGCAAGAAACATTACGCTTGAAAGTATTCACCCGTGACTTCAATGTTACCTTACATTTCTTAGTAGTAGTAGTGACTCTATTGTTTATACCAGCAATAGACAGATTAGTATTCGAGCAAGGAATTTGTAATTTATTTTGCAAATTTTCAGTAATAAAAGAAGACTGAGATCCATTGTCTAGAAGAGCTCTAACAACATGACACTTATTAGTATTAGTATCAACAAGTTCGACTTTAGCAGTACACAACAAGACCTGACAGGAAGTTACAATGGACAATGATACAGGATCCATCATAGCAACAGTGGATATCTGAGCAGAAGTTTCTTCAGATGGAGAGGACGCAGGAGCGGACGCTGCGACAGAAGCGCCAGATATCATTCTAGTATTTCTATGTAATAATAGATTATGTTTTTTGTTACAGAATTTGCATGGAGTATGTTTGCAGCTAGAAGAAAAATGTCCAGGACGCAAACAATTTTGACACAAGCGGTGTTTTAAAACCTCACTGTATCTGGAGTCTATTGACATAGATTTAAACTTATCACATTTATACACTAAATGTTGTTCTGAGCAAATAACACAATTAGCATTTTTCAAAGTAGGAGAAGCTACAAAAGATGTAGAAAGTTTATTTTCCTTTGAAAACGACTGTCTTTGTTTTTCAGATTTAGTGACATTATTATACTGCAAAGTTTCTAAAATATCAGCGCGATTGCGCAAAAATTCATTAAATTCAGCTAAAGTAGGCGAAGTATTCGTGTTAGTCCTACTTTCTTCCCATTTGCGACTAGTGGCGCCATCTAGTTTCGACACCATCACATAAACAATCAATGTGTCCCAATGAGAAGTAGGTTCATTTAAATTATTTAAGGAACTCAAATTTTTAGAATAGTAATCAATCATATAACGCAGAGACTTGAAGCTTTCCTTAGAAATCGGTTCAAAATTAAAAAGAGAGTTTAAGTGGTTGTTTACAAGTATTCTATTATTATTATAACGTTTAACAAGCAAATCCCAAGCAGATTTATAGTTAGCAGCAGTAAACTCAACCGATTTTATAACTTGAGACGCTCCACCTTCAAGTGAAGAGCGTAAATAATGAAATTTATTGATGTCAGGGATATTATTACTATTTATTAAAGACTCAAACGTATCCCTAAACTCCATCCATTTAAGGTAGTTGCCGTCAAACCGCGGAAGTTGGATGGTGGGAAGCTTTATACTATCAATATTATGGTTACGAACGTTTTCAGTAGAGTGCGAAGGCACCTTTGAGCCAGCTATCGAGCCATAATTTGAGGACACATGTAGAGCAGTTACACTTTGAATTATACTTTCGGCGCGAGAAATATTCAAACAAAAATCATTTTCGATTTTCTCATGTTCCTCTAACTGATCGAAATCTAACATCTCAATATTATCCTTTAAAGAATCAAACTGAGTAAATAAGTCTCTATGTCGCGATAGTTTTAATTCAAGTTCCGCAACTAATGCCTTTGTAAGTTCCTTAGGATCAATTAATGAAGTAGTTTGTAAGTATTTCGCAAACGTCGTAATTCGACTCTTTATACTAGCACGTTTCCGAACAAGCTCTTTCAAATCTTCCGCCATAGTAAATAACAATTTAATGCCTTATTACAATAATCAACTAAACAGACTGTTCGGGGTAAGTAATGACAATATAGGTATCAAAGAACCGCAACGTTAGTTACAGCGTCAAAAAATGACGACGCCGGCCCCAGTCAGGTGCTCGCGCTCAGTGGAGGTCACACGCAGTCGACGCGATGTAACAGCACCGAACACCAACTTTACGCGGGGTCGGAGAAGCAGTGGCCACAAAGAACCTAGAATGATTTAGATTTTTAGTTAGAAAGATGCAAACAAAGAATGAAATTAAAGACAGTGTATTTAATGACAATATTTATAAGAAATAAAGATAAGTTAGTAACTCTAATTGTTTCAATTCAGTATTAAGAACTTCAATAATATTGTAAGAGAGTAACATTCGTTCTTATATAAGTAGATAGGTAAGTAGGTAGCTAATTTTAATATAAGTTGTTTAGAGTAACACATTCGTATTCATAGTAAAGTAAATAGTTTTATAGTTTTACCTAGTTCAATCTAGGGCTAGTTTTAAGTACTATAGTAATAGTATAGAATAGTATTCAGTTGAGTTTAATCAAGCGGATGTGAACACTGTTTGCAGATGCAAAACAATCATGAACACAACGTTCTTCCGTCTGCACACACAAAGTATAAGACCAAAATTGGGCGTACTTCCCTGTGAGTAGAACCAAAGACAACACAGATCCTTCGCACAATAGTATCACGTAGATCACGTCGGGGTCACCAAAATATGTCGGGGATACTTCCAAGAATAGGATCTGTGTGTTTATCCAATTATATATTTACTATCCAAGATTATCTAAGATTATATAAGTTCCAACATTGACAGCCTTGTTACTCTCCTTTTTCTTATTATTTTCGTTATTATTCTTGTTGCCGTAGTAACGAGGCCGTCCGGTGTTACCGGCCAGGCGTATTAGAATTCCCAACATATATATATATATATATATATATATATATATATATATATATATATATATATATATATATATATATATATATATATATATATATATATACTCAAATATATTCAAAACGGCTCCAACGATTTTCCTGAAATTCAGCATGAAGGGAGTTTTGGGGGAGAAAAATCGATCTAGCTAGATTTTATTTAAAAAAAAAATCATTTTATCCCTGTTTTTGGACATTAAAAAATACTAAAAATTATATTGAATTGTATTTTTGCCATTAACTGTCAAGTCAGCGTAGCTTATTCGGCGAACGGGTGGTCGCGAGAATCGAAAATACCTAGGATCGAGCCCCACCTAACCTACTTATTATTATTTTTTTAACTTCTATAAATAAACTGGATATACTAACATCATGATTCCAACCATCGCGTTAATAGGTCAGTACTTAGAACCAAACACTCAATATATAGAGAAAAAATACAAAAGTTCATTGACATTAGAGACGGTGATATCGCCAATATCGTGATACTGCCTATATCAGGCTATAATATTCCTGTAAGTGATAAAAGACTGTTCACAGAAGACCAGAATGTGATCATTCCCAAGAATCAGGTGATTAACTATTTATCATTAAAAAATAATAATTACTTTGCGATTTCGGTGTAGTTTGCGGTTGTAGTGGGCCTAACGCCATGTTTTAATAGTTAGCAGAATTTACATTATACATTCAGTTATATTTTTACTGCGAAATATAGCGAAAGAATTTATCATTCCTCAATGTTACATACCTACATATTTTAAAATATTGGCATTCGGTGTTACTTAACTCTACCTTTTTGTATTTATAACAATAATAAAACTATTTCTATGCCGTCGTGTGGTATCCGGCTGAACAGAATAGTACCACCCTCATTTCTTACCGAGGTGTTGTAAAAGGCGACTAAGGTAATTCGACCCGCCGTGATGTATTTGGCTGAGTAGAATAGATCAACCTCATTTCTTACCGAGGTGTCATAAAAGGCGACTAAGGTAAGTTGACCCACCGTGTGGTATCCGGTTTAGTAGAATAGACCACCCTCTTTCTTACCGAGGTGTCGTAAAATACGACTGAGGTAACTTGACACGCCGTGTGATATCTGACTGAGTAGAATAGACAACCCTCATTTTTTGTCGTAACCATTATGCTAACACAGTTTTACATTTGACAGCTCAAATATCATTTGCTTTCTATTAAATATTTGAGCATTTTTTCGATCGATTTTTCTCCTCCAAAACCCCCTATATGCTGAATTCCATGAAAATTACAATTGCCGTTGCAATACAAGATTACGTTACGTTACGTTATGATACAAGATTAACTCATTTCAATATTAAAGGTAGACATATTTAGCGATAGTATCCATCCAAGGTTAACGGGTTATTCTCTATCTATTTTTGAAGACATTTTGTGTCGGCTACTGAGTGGGTGTTGTCTATGTAAGTATAAAAAGAATACAGCGACTCATTTGTTTGTTGGATCTTTATTTGATTTGTAAAGTAGAGTACTATTTAAAGAGTTTCGAATTATCTTCTTCTTCTTCTTCTTTCTCAACCGGTGGACGTCCACTGCTGAACATAGGTCTCCTTAAGGGATCGCCACAATCCACGATTTTGTGCCGCTTGGATCCAGCGGCTCCCCGCGACCTTTTTGAGGTCGTCAGTCCACCTCGTTGGGGGCCTACCAACGCTGCGCTTTCCGGTGCGAGGTCGCCATTCCAGCACCTTAGGACCCCAACGCCCATCGGTTCTACGTACTACGTGCCCCGCCCATTGCCACTTCAGATTCGCGATACGATGAGCTATGTCGGTAACTCTGGTTCTTCTACGGATCTCCTCATTTCTGATTTGATCACGTAGAGATACTCCGAGCATAGCCCGTTCCATCGCCCGCTGAGTGACTCTGAGCTTTCTTATGAGGCCCATAGTCAGCGACCACGTTTCCGATCCGTAAGTCATCATCGAATTATAATTGAGGAAAATTAATATTTTAGTTCCCTCAAATTGACGTGTTCGGGACGTCATCACGCATCCGCTGCTAACCCGATTAGAGATTTTCGTAAACAAGGTACGCTCGATGCTAACCGCAATATTGCTAGTTCTATAAAACTTTGAGCGCTTCGTCCAGGGCGGGTCGAGGGAGCGCCTCTAAACAGCAAGTCCCTCCTTGGCTAATCGATGCCTTGGAAGCGTCAGATACTTTTATCGCCTCGGGGTGTTCAGTTCGTTCCTATATCTGTAAAACTCGGAAATGTAGGCTATGCTAAAAATCCGTTAAAGGTTCATTACATTTAATGTTTTACGCCCGTCTTAATTCCGCCATTCATTATGATATCTCCGCGCTTATAGTCGAATGTATTGCCGACGACTTACCAACCGCACCTATATACGCAGCCGCGCTTCGAATGCCATGTTTATCAGGTCGAGTAGAATAGACCACCCTCATTTCTTACCGAGATGTAAAAGGCGATTAAGGTAAGTTGACCCACCGTGTGGTATCCGTTTGAGAATCGGCCGGCCGGTCGTAAAATACGTTGCCAAATTATGTGATAACATGTTGTGCTGACCCCACTTAGCGTGGGATAAGGGCAGGAGAATGATGATTGATAGCTCAAATCTAATGACAATATTTGATAGCGTGGGTACACGTATAAGTATGGCATAAAGTACTGATTTATAAAATGTAAGCCCATATAATGACGACTATAAGTACCTATAAAATACTATATACATCGCTTACAGTCTGAAATAGTGGCACAACTAAGAAAAACACGTGTTTTGGCGTAAATGTTAAATACACATTCTTCTCAAATATCCAATTAATTCTCTAGAGATATGCAGGTTTCATCACAAAGGCTTACTTCACCGAAACGCGTGTTATAAATTGCTAATATCAATAGGATACATAAGTTTATGTAGAAAAGCTCATTGGTTTGTTATTTGTAATTCATCACACTTTTTGTAAAGGAAAAAACACCGTGAAGATTTCTTTCTCGTACCTCTAGAGATTTATATAAGTTTTTACTGTTAAAACACCATCGTTTACGACAGTATCCGAGTATACCAAGCGTGCGTCGTTTTAAACATTTAGCAGTCGACGGAAAACCTCCCATTAGAATCATAAATGGAGATCTCAACATGGGTCGATGATTCATCATAAAATATGTATAATACGATTAATTAAAATATGCAAATAACCAAATAAACCTTTGAGTTTTTACCGGTTTGCTGTTCTGTATTTCGTAACTTACTCTATAAACATTTGTGAGCGCACACATGAAATAGTGGACTCGCGTTGACGCGTGGGCACACGATGTTCAAGAACGTTGTTAATCTTGATTCGAATAATTTATAGAATTAGGCGTTACTTTGCGGAGGTCCATAATACAAAAGTAATGAGATTATTACTTTGCTATAATCCGCGTTAAAAGAAAATATATGTAATCCGGTTGAGTAGAATAACCGAGGTGTCGTAAAATACGACTAAAGTAAGTTGACGTCAGACAGGTGGCCAGTCGTAAAATACGAAGCCAAATCACGTTGATAGCGTTGACAACATGTTTATAGCATGTTGTGCCGACCTTACTTAGAGTGGGATAAGGGCAGTAGCATTGTTAAATTTGAAAGCAAGAGGTAATTCAAATGAGCACGCGCGAATAGATCATTTTAGCTATTTGACCGGACAGCGTTGACCTCGAGTTGGTTGGAGAAATCGATAAATCTCTAAATCGTCCCGGATCAATCTGATATTTGTGATGGAGATATTTGCAGGGTTGGAGAGTGAGAGTGTTCATTCCAAGAAAACAGTCCTAGCGAACGTAGTTGCGGGTAAAAGCTAGTTTACTATAGTAAAAGAACGGTGTGTTCCATTATGAAAGTTAGGCACACCACGCTGTTTTTTAAATAAATTGTCAATAAATAACTCGTTTCATAATATGGTATTGTACAACTAAAATACTGTATACTGATTTTAATTTAATACGTTTTGCACAAGCATTAAAAAAAGTCGAGGACTCTTGCTCTACGTGACCGACTTGCAACCGAGATATTTTTGGTTCATTCATTATTACAACGACATTTTATTTTGAGACGCTATTTTATTCATCGGCTATGTATGTAACAAAGATAGGAGCTAATGAAGACGTCATCGTTGAGGCCAGTTTGTTGTGTCTGTCATTCTTGCAAATTAATATGTACGATATTCATATATATCACTAAATAGTATAAGACAAAGTCGTTTTCCTCGTCTGTCCCTATATCCCTATGTATACTTAAATCTTTAAAACTACGCAACAGATTTTGATGCGGTTTTTTTTAATAGATAGAGTGATTGAAGAGGAAGGTTTATATCTATAATAACATTCAATATGGAGTAGAGAAATACTGTAATTTTTGAGGATTCTAATGTAATGTAAATAATTTTATTTTTTCCCGCTTACATTGCAAACGCAGGCTGAACCCTACGAGATTTATCAAAATAATGTACTAAGTATTTGTACACCCACAAAAGGTCTACAGAAAACTAAGCGATGGTATATGTCTATCCCTTATGTATAACCCATAATAGTATTTTTTTGTCATTTACTTTTTTACTAAAAATAATTCCTTATTTTCGAAGCAATTTTAAACAATACAGCATTAATACTTATTCAATTAAGTACCTTAAATACATTGTTGATTTAATATAGATCAATATGGCTGCTTACAGCATGTAATTTAAATGAATATTTTCTAACATATTACAGATATAAAATGCAGCGGTTTTTGTTTAACTCCAAATTTAACGCGTGGGGGCCACGGGCAGAAATGAATAAAGCAATAATAATACTATTATAATCACACCACTTAGAGAGGGATAAGGACAGGAGAATGATGTTCTTATTATATACCACTTTAAAATGTTTTACTTTAAAATAAATCACTGGATTTGAACACGGGAGATAACGCGATGATGTCATTTCCGCCGCGCTCGATCGCGGCAGTGTCGATTTATTTGACGGCTTATAAACAATATTGTATTTTAGCAAATCATTATGTTATTGAGAAACTTCAGATTTTATGTGATGTTTTTGATGGATTTTAAATAAATCTGAGACACCTATCAAATATGATTTAATTACAAAGAAACACATAGATAAAAAAAAGTTTAATTGAAGGTAGTCTTTTTTAAAATTGATTTAGTAATTATTTTGTATGGAAGGCTTGGAACGCGAGTGTATTAGCAATATTTGCAAATTCTACTATCCCACAAGTGTGCTCTCTACTTTTAAAAGAGAAAAATTGGTAAACATGAAAACTGGGAATTAATTTTACCCGAATCGATTTGATTTTCGTAATGGAAATTTAGATATTAGCAGGGTTGGAGAGACGCTAAAGGAAGGAAGGCTATATAACATCACGCTAAGATGAATAGGAGAGGAGCAGCAATAAAAAATAGTGCGAAAACGGCAATGTACAAAATTGCTCCCCTTTAAAAGTTTTAAATTAAAGTTCGCGATAGCATATGTCTAGCTTTTAAGGTTAACCCATTTTGACCATTTTTATGATTATCAAAATAATATATTAGGGTTTAGATCTTTCCAAGCGGGCGGAACCGCTGGCGATTTCTAGTAAATACATATAAGATGAAAGTCGCGAGGGAGAACATTTAACAGACAAGTTACAGGAAAATCGGATTTCTTTATGTCTCCACCAGTGGTATATATTAGTATTTCAGATGCGATCATACTCGATCAGTAGGTACGCTTAAACTGCGAATTTTAATTTTTTTTTTTCTTGTTTCAGGTTTGACGCGTCACGTAACGATCTCCTGTTGTACCAGAGGCTGAAAAGACAGTCTCTAGGCAGTTGCAGGTAAGATAAAAATCGCTCTCTTAATGGGCCTTAACACGTATAATCACATATTGAATAATAATTTATTAATGTAAGGATTTTATAATGCTGATTAAACATGTATAGTAAATAAATATATAGGACACTGACACATACGGTCGTCCGTCCCCATAGTAACTTAAAGGCGCGTACAGACTTTACGAGGCGTGCGTTGCGAATGGTTCGTCTCGCATGCCTCGAGCTGTGTGTGCTAACAGTGAGCGTTCGCGTCATAAGATCGATGCGAACGCTGCCTCAGATCAAGCCGTACGCTCCATATACGCGGACAATTTATTTGCGTCGCACGCTCATGAGTCATGAAGCCGATCTATTACCATAATGTAATTGGTTATTAAAAAAAAATGTTTCGTCCGCTCTTTTTTTAAAGATTTTATGATGATTACTATATAGGCCGCAGCTTATATAGCAATTTGCACGTCTCGCCTTGTCGAAGCCATTTTTCAACTGACATGCGTGGTTCTTGGTGCGCTTAGCTTGAGCATGTGTCATTTGGGAAGCATGTATAAATGTACCGTCGAATGCCTCAGGTTCAGGCATGCGTGACTGACTATTCTCGACGCACGCCTCGCGATGTCTGTACGCGACCTAATACTTATGTTATGGGTGACAGACAACTGGCAAATCTTTAATATTCAAATGAGTTAATCTTGTATGTATATGTCGGCGGTGGACGATACGACCTCCTTGTAAACAACATGTACGTCAGGCAGAGGGTTTGACAGACAGCTAGCGATATTGAGAATGGAAAACCGAACGGGAAAAATGCAATACGAGAGTAGATAACGGGATCCTCTGGTCATAGATAATACACTATATAGGATACCTCTGGTGGTGCTTAGACTACGGCCTCGAGTACTTGTTCTCGTGCCATCAATGTTATTCTTATATTTCAAGTGATACTCGTATCAATAGAGTGGTTTAACGGAATGCATTAAAAGATGTCAATCCTTATTGGTGTTTATTCAATACTAGATCCCCTACCGCATATATATATTTTCTGAATCTCGGAAACGGCTGAAATTTTAGCATGTAGAGGGTTTTGGGAGAGAAAAATGGATCTTGCTAGGTTTTATTTTAAAAAAAATCTTGTTTTATCCTTGTTTTTTGGCACTAAAAAAAACTACGAAAATAGTAATAGATAGCAACTGATATTTGAACTGTCAAATGCGAAGCTGTGATAGCCTGATGGTAACGCGAGAAACAAAAAAGTTCTAAACCTGGGATCGATTCCCACATGTCATCCGGCATTTCGATCCATTTTTTCCAGGTACTATACGCATATATAATTCAAAACAGGTACATATTTACACTATGTACAAAATATCTGGGTGACGGAGCTATGCTCGGTAATTTTTTACAAAAAAACCTTAAAAAAAAGAAAAAACAATTATTTATTTGGGGATCGATCCTACATTTATTTACATTTCTCGAGACTGCCGTTCCCCGAATAAGCTACGCTGACTTGACAGTTAATGGCGAAAATTCAATTCAATATAAATGTTAGTGTTTTATAATGCCCAAAAACCGGGATAAAATAATTTTTTTTTTACATAAAACCTGGCTAGATCGATTTTTCTTCCCCAACACCCCCTACATGCTGAAATTCAGGAAAATCGTTGGAGCCGATTCCGAAAAAATATATATATTGTACATACAAGATTAACTCATTTAAATATTAAAGATATACACTCAGGCTGGAAGAACCAACAAATTGTTTATAGAAAATGTTGGCCCTCGGCGGTTATCGAACCGAGGCAGATTTCAAAGGCCACTACCATTTTTTTAACTATCACTGACACTGACAGTTTTGTTTCTAGGGGAAATCGAAAGCACACTGAGCACAGCAAGGCCTGGCCTGACCTGGCGTGGAGATAATGCGAATGTACACTCCTTGTTGCAGCTCTCCCATCAACTTCAGCTGCAAAGATGGCACCTGCCTGGAGTCCCATAGATCGTGTGATGGGAACGTGGACTGTCCAGATGGGAGCGACGAAACCCATCACCTTTGTGGGAAGACGAGGTGATTTTATTTGTAGCAGCAGGAGTTATAAATACGAGTCTTCTATATTTATCTTATATATAAAATTTTCTATCACAATGTTAGTTATATTATTTATAGAAGCAGGCGTTACTTTGCGGAATTCCATAGTACAGAAGTTATAATATAATTATTTTGCTGTAATTTCATTAAAGAAACTCATATCATAGGTTTTAAGGAGAATATATTGCTATTTTCGTTAAATTTGGTACTGAAATCTCGCATAGCATAGAAAAGGTCCGAAGCAGAAGGGACTCGCGGCGAGTCAATTTTTCAAATTTACCCCCCCTCCCTTTAACAATCCCAGTACCCCCCTGTTGGGCTTGGACCGCATATTGGGAAACACTGTTCTAGGCCAAAGGCAACTATTCATCATAAAATTATAAGTAAGTAGCGGCCTGTTATTATCCCACTGCTGAGAATAAGCCTCTTCTCTCCATTTCTGGAGAAAAGGATTGGAGCTAAGACCTACCACGCTACTCCAATACGGATTGGTAGGTTAAACATATTTCCAGAATTCTCTAGAGATATGCGGGTTTCCTCAGGATGTTTTCCTTCACCGAAAAGCGTGTGATAAATTGCAATTATCAATTAGACACATAAGTTTTAACAGAAAAACTCATTGGTGTCTGTCCGGGTTTGAATCTGTGACCTCCAAAGAGTCGCACGGTGATACCGCTGGGCTACCACAGCTTAGCGTAGAACTATAATTGTATCCAATTTAAATTGAAGTTAAATCAAGCTTCATTGAATACTGAAGAGGGAGATTGTTTCAGATGTCCTAGCTATCTATTCCGGTGCACGTATGGCGCTTGCGTGGACGGAACCGCCGCCTGCAATGGTATCAAGGAGTGTGCCGACAATTCTGACGAGCTACAGCCCAAATGCAGCAACAAAACTTTAATAAGAGGGTAATTTATAAATATAACTTTAAATACTAGTTACATTTAGTCATAACTGTTTTGTACAGGTTCGAAGAGAGCTTTCTGAGGCTTTCTGTATCAGTCTGTTTAAGAGTGTTTTTAAACTGATGTTATGGCAAAGCTAAAATTGATTGCGAGATTTTATTATAGAATCATACCCAAACCCACAAATGACCCACGCAAGCCGCAAGCTTATGTCGGTTCCTACTTTGTCTATTATATACATCACCTATCGTTTTATAATTCTTTATATTTTTATGAACAAAAATTTATTTTAATTGCTTAAAATGTACTGTGAAGCACATGTAAGAATACCTAAGAATAAGAAGAATACATTTGTAACCAAACAAACAAAATCGCTCACATGAACAGATCAACTAACAGAGCCTTCGCAGGAGAGAAGCGACCGTAAAAGAGAGATTTGTAAATTACCTGATCACTTTTATTCCCCTGGGATGGAATTACGAAGTGTTGCTAGCAACAATAAATTAAGACACTGATTGAAAATTGTTGCTGTCCACTGTTACGTACGGGGCTTGTGATGTAGAGAGAACAGATGACTTTTTCAATTTATTTTAGGTTTTCCGGTATAAACCACACTTACAATCACAGAACAGGGCCGTAGTAACGTCGCCAAGGTCACTATTATATCATAATTTATAGAAGCAGGCTTTACTTTGCAGAATTTCATAGTACAGAAGTTATGATAGAATTATTTTGCTATCCACGTTTGTTAAGAAAATCTATGTAATGCTAAATGTAGGAAGCAGGCAACGTTCACATACCTTATTATTATCATTTACTACCAAATGGATAGTGAGGGATCGCTATAATGTGAAAACAAACGCTGTACTTCGCCGGCGATCAAAGTCGCTTGAGGAACCGGCATAAAGAGTAGTAGTTGGCCGGCATAAAGAGTAATAATTAACGCAAGTTTTTTAATCTCCAGAAGTAATTTTATATTGTCCATTGCAGCAACCAGTTCACCTGTGACGACGGTGGGCTGGTGGACATGTTCACTCGGTGCGACGGCGTACGAGATTGCCAGGACGGTTCGGACGAAACCATCCGCGCCTGCGCCGGCGTCGTCTGCCCCTCGCACTTATTCCAGTGCGCATACGGGGCCTGTGTCGATGAGGGCGCCGAGTGCAATGATGTGAGTTGGCACAGTTTCCAATGGTAGTATGTAATTCAGCTGCTGTAGAGCAGCCTTTAGCAGCTACTGGAGGGATGTCTGTAGTAGGTAATGTTGCTAATTTAGACCTGCCTGTAACAGAAAATATAGAAATACTTGTAATAAGCAGCCTTGCAAGTAATATAAAGCTACCAGTTTCAGATAATGACCCAGCTAATAAAGAGTTGTCAATAGCAGCTAATAGGCAGTAAATGTAGAGGTGCCTGTAACTGCAAGTGTAGAATTGCTTGTAATATGCAGCCTTGCAGCTAATATAGACGCAGTGTGGTATCCGGCTGAATAGAATAGTACCACCCTCATTTCTTACCGAGGTGTCGTAAAAGGTGACTAAGGTAAGTCAACCCGCCGTGTGGTATCCGGCTGAGTAGAATAGACCAACCTCATTTCTTACCGAGGTGTCGTAAAAGGCGACTAAGGTAAGTTGACCCACGGCGTGGTATCCGGTTTAGTAGAATAGACCACCCTCTTTCTTACCGAGGTGTCGTAAAATACGACTGAGGTAAGTTGACGTCAGGCAGGCGGCCGGTCGTAAAAACGCAGTCAAATCATGTGAAAGCATGTTTATAACATGTGCCGACCCGTGTTAGAGTGGGATAAGGGCAGGAAGCAGCTAATATAGAGCTGATTGTAGGAGATACAGTCGCATCTAATATAGTGCTGTCTTTAGCTGGTAATGTTGCAGCTATCGTAGAGCTGCTTTTAACAACCAGTATAGGAAATATTGTATTAATTGTAGCAGATAACGTAGACTTGTCTGTTTTGGGTACTGTCCAAATAATATAGACCTAATATACGCACGATTTGTGCTACGACGTATATTTTCATTCATTGTTAACAGATAGATGACTGCGCCGATGGTTCCGACGAATCTGATCTGCTCTGCAACCGGGCCGTCCCACGTACCACCATTACCTCGACAACAGCTACCACGCCCATCTCGAGCACGGAAAAGTGAGTTATGCAATCTTTTACAATCAATACACAGCACCGAGTAAGTTGCGGGCGTCACGAAATCCAATGGCTCGACCATAACCTGAAATCCTATACGGCCTTAACATGTGATGACGCTTAATCATAACCTTTACCACAGCCATACACAACATTAAAACAAAATATAATACACAACAGTAAAGATATGAGTATAAGATTCTATAATAAAATTTTGGAATCAATTTTAGCTTTGCCATTACAGCAATTTAACACTATTAAATAAAAGGCTAATACAGAAAGCCTATACTATAGAGGAATACTTGGATGATAAAAATGCGTGGACGTAGTAGCTACTCTTCGACCCTGTACAAGACAGTAATAACTAATGTAACTATTAATAAGAGTTATATTTTTAAAAGAGAAATCGCCGAGTTTTTGCTGGTTCTTCTCGGCAGGAACAGGTTTCCGAACCAGCCGTACAGTTGACGATTCAAAAGCACTTGTTTACAAGTTTATTTGAATAAAGAATATTTTGAATTTGAACGAGTATATGATTGTTTCAGAGCGAAAACAACATGCATTATACCCAGTCAGCCAAAGCATGGCCGTTTCCGGGTAAATGGGCCCAAAAACTTCGCCCCGGGGATGGTCGAGGACGTGGTATACTTCAACGTGACCTGTGATCCGGGATACAAGCTGGTTGGCGATAGTAACGTCTTTTGCTACTACGGCTTTTGGTCAGTCGACCAGTTCCCCTCCTGTGCCCGTAAGTATACCGATGCAAATCTACATCAAACAACCATTTATCTAGTGACCTTAGAAATCCAATTTTATTGTAATATAAAAGGTAGAGTCTTATGTTACTACTAATGTTTTTTTGTGATTTACCAGTATCAATCCGCAAATCTCTTTCCCTTTTAGTATTTAAGTTACAGTTTAGAAAATATTTATCTTAAGTAGTTATATATTACCATACCATACCACCACCATACCATACCACCGTACCATCTTTTCATCTATTTATTTTACCAAAATTATTTAATAGATTAAATATGTAGTTCAATTTATATAAACTTTTCCTTTATCTCTACATGACCCGTACTCTCTTTCTTCTTTAATTCTTGTCCTTTTCGTTCTATTACTCAAAGGTTGACTGGAAGAGATCCCTTTTAGGGATAAGTCCGCCTGTGTTTTTTTTGTTTAAATTTCTCTTTCTCTTTTCTAAATATATGTATAAAAGAATAAATAAATAAATGTTAACTCTTTCACGGCTCATTCGCTGGGTCAATATTAATTTAATTTGGTACAATTTAAGATAACATACCGGGCTAACATATAGGTTAAAAAACTCGTATTACCCTCGGGAACAGGAATACAATATAATGCTAAATTAAGGGTTATTTTTATAGAGACAACATTAATGTTGACGCAAACGTTCTTGCGGGTAGTTTTTAATATTTCAAATTTATTTCAGTATTATTTCATTTCAGTTAAAGGAAACTTCGATGAAATGTGTGTACCAAAAACTTATTGATTAAAACTTAATAACTGAAGTAGCCAAAAAATAAATCAAAGTTGGTAACTAATTTACCAACTTTCAGAAACGGAAAGTTTACTAAAAATATATTTGGTTATTTCAAATATATACGGATATTGGTAGCGCAGATTCCACTCCTGTTTAACAGTCCAAAATTAGTTGTGTTATTTCAAAATGATAATCGAAATACACATACATTAATTAATTTTTATGTTTAGGTAATGTGACTCAAGCTTGTCAAATTGACATTATAAATTTATATTTCCTATGCTACATTTCGAAAATATAATTTAAAATGTTAATTTAATATGTATATTTTGTTCTCGCTTCTCCATGGACGTCTATAGTCCTATCAGTAAGTAATATTAATTGAAATAGCTAACATCTTTGTCTTTGTTTTTTATCATCAAACACTGTATTTGAGATCGATCGATTTCTTTGTTTCTTTATTTGCTTGTACTTATTTCATCCATGTATTTTATGTAGTTGTAGTGATGATATTGTCATAGAGGAGTGACCATGAGGACCAACAGTAGAGTTGACGATTCAAAAGCACTTGAATACAACATTGCTTGAACAATTTTGAATTTGAATAATAGTTTTAAAAAAGAAGCATAGAGATTCTTCAGTCCGATTATTTTGAAATATTTTAATTACTTTTTATGTATTCATCATCCTCCTGCCCTTATACCACTCTAAGCGGAGTCGGCACAACATGTTATAAACATGCAGTCACAAGATTTGGCCGCGTTTTTACGACCGGCGGCCTGCCTGACGTCAACTTACCTTAGTCGTATTTTACTACACTTCGGTAAGAAAGAGTGTGGTCTATTTTATTAAACCGGATACCACACGGTGGGTCAACTTACCTTAGTCGCCTTTTACGACACCTCAGTAAGAAATGAGGTTGGTCTATTCTACTCAGCCGGATACCACACGGCGGGTAGACTTACCTTAGTCGCCTTTTACGACACCTCGGTAAGAAATGAGGGTGGTACTATTCTACTTAGCCGGCACCACACGGCTATTATAATTCTTTATATTTTCATGTACATAAATTAAATTGCTTAAAATATACTGTGAAGCAAATGTAAGAATACGTGTTTCATTAAACTTCTCTCGCAGGGAATCACGCGAACTTAAATTATAAATGCCACGCATGGCTCTTTTTTGTATAACAAAAAATTTTTCACTATCCGGGCATTTACCCCATAGCTATATTCCATAAGACATAATGCTATGGAAGTAGGAAAAATAAATAATAATAATTCCTTTTTGATACATCCAGGGGCATGCAAAGTAGAGCGTTCCCTGAGCGTCATCTACCGTTGTCTGATTAATGACGTCATCGGGACTGAGGGTACCCGGAGGTGTGACGATCTGGAGGTGGAGGGCACGGTCATTCAGCCCGAGTGCCGGAAGCCGAACTACTATAGCCCCAGCGAGCTCTCCTATATGTATTGCATCGATGGACAGTGGAATCATATACCCAAGTGTCTCCCAGGTATTAATAAATAAATAATAATATATACACACAACAACAAACACATACTCAAACGCACACACGCATACATAGCCACACACAGCCACAAACATGCATGAACCAAAAACGTGCTCATTCTATTATTTTTTATACTGTAACGGTTCACTGACCACGGTAACGTTTAAAGTTAGAACTGACGCTCCTTAGTACAGGTTACTACGTGACCTAGTTAGGACGCAATTCCTTTTAAACAATTATATAACACGAATAGAATAAAAAAAGAAAACGAATTAAAGATTATTCTAATGTCTTAACATTTTAGACTAAGATTAGAATTATATACATGAAAGGTGGCCTGTAAACTGTGTGTCATTACTATTATCGAATAAATATTATTATTATTATTATTATAAATATATGGGACACTTACACACACGACGAATAGTACACTCTACATTTAGCATTGCATATATTTTCTTTTATCGCGGATTATAGCAAAATAATATTTTCATTCGTATTTTTTTATATGATATTCTCTTAAACAATCGTTTAACTAACAATATAAACCATATATAAAACCACAATATTGAGATTGCAACTGTAGAATCTCTACTTTCGATAAACTCAACATCTATGAAACAGATTAATTTTTTGTGGCTTCCCAATTACCTCTGAAATGGGGAGATGTTACACAAATTCAAATTCAAAATATTCTTTATTCAAATAAACTTGTAAACAAGTGCTTTTGAACCGTCAACTCTACTGCTGGTTCGGAAAGCTGTTCCTACCGAGAAGAGCCAGCAAGAAACTCGGCGGTTGCTCTTTTAAAAATATAATTCTTAAGTTACAATTATCATTATTGTCTTGTACAGGGCCTAAGCGAGCTATATCTACACGTTCTTATCATCCAAGAAATCCTCAACAGTATAGTAGGCTTTCTATATTTTTATATCTTCTTTTTCTTTTTCACAATAATTACAATTATCATTATTGTCTTGTACAGGGTCTAAGCGAGCTATATCCACACGTTCTTATCTTCAAGTAATCCTCAACAGTATAGTAGGCTTTCTATATTTTTATATCTTCTTTTTCTTTTTCTCAATAATTACAATTATCATTATTGTCTTGTACAGGGTCTAAGCGAGCTATATCCACACGTTCTTATCTTCCAATTAATCCTCAACAGTAAAGTAGGCTTTCTATATTTTTATATCATTCTTTTCTTTTTCACAATAAGTTACTTTATGAAGGCGTTGATTTTTGCTTTATTTCAGAATGCGGTACTATTACGCCCAAGGGCGTACCTTTGATCGCGGGAGGAATGGCTGCTGAACGCGGTGAAGTGCCGTGGCACGCCGGCATCTACTGGAAGAACAGTACCTCTAGAACGCAAATCTGCGGCGGGTCATTGATCAGCGATAATATTATCATTTCAGGTATGACTATTATATTTCAACATTATAGTTTCAGACAGTAAATCATCATCTTCCTACCCTTATCCCAACTTTAATAAGCTATTTAATAATTGTAACACCAACCTTGTAGCGATCAGCTGTTTACGTTCGTCGAACCCAGCCAACGCCCTCTTTCACAGTGCTAAATTTATATCACTTACGTGTTAGCCACGCGAATTACGTATCTGACTTGCCCACAACGATTCACGTTATACATATTGTCTGTTTCATACTTCTTTCGTTCCTCCTGCCCCTATCCCACTCTAAGTGGGGTCGGCACAACATGTTATAAACATTTCACATGATTTGGCTACGTATTTTACGACTGGCTGCCTGCCTGACGTCAACTTATTTTAATCGTATTTTACGACACCTCGATAAGAAAGAGGGTGGTAATAGACCACCCTCTTTCTACTTAGCCAGATACCACACGGTGAGTCAACTTACCTTAGTCGCCTTTTACGACTCCTCGGTAAGAAAAGAGGGTGGAACTATTCTACTCAGCCGGATACCACACGGCGGGTCGACTTACCTTAGTTGCCTTTTACGACATCTCGGTAAAAAAGAGGTTGGTACTATTTTCAGCAGGATACCACACGGCATTAGTTCAGACACTTAAAGGAAGTTTAAAATTCGGCATATTTATACATTTTTATTAATTGATCGATTAAAAAGAGAAGAAAGTAGTGGGGTTTTCTACAATTTGTATTATTTTAAGCTTAGTCTAGTTGATGCAATATTATCAACAGTAAAATAGACCGACCTAAAAGCAAACATTTAAAGTAGATATATTCTTTTTTTTATAGTTAATCGGGCCTCATCACGTTGCAGTAGATAGTATTTTGAGGAAATCGTAAATTTTGTTTTGTATTAACATTTTGAGCACGTTTAATAATATTATTAACTCATGTTTAATAAGTAGTTCACTTTCGTTTGACCCACTCATTCACTCTTTTATATTACTTATGCCCGATTTCACCGACATCCCCTACAATTTAAGAGACCCCTATGTATATTTAGGGGACGTTTAGGAGACTGTTTTCGTTTCACCAACATTTAGGGGTCACTTAATCGCTTAGGGGACTCTTAAATTTAAGGAGTTGATTATCGATCCCCTAACCGACACACAAGAAATTACAAACGAAAATGGACAGTGATTTTTTTGAATTATTTGATAATTTAGAAACTATTGACACTATTTCTGACGTGAATAGAAGTCGAAGACCGATACTTTATCGAAAGCGGTCAAATTATTTTATGAATTTTGATAAAGTAGACTTTTTAGGAGATATAGGTTATATAAATCAACAGTGTTGTATTTATTAGAAAAGATTAAGCCCTATTTGGAATATTTAAATCGATCATCATCCTCCTGCCCTTATCCCACTCTAAGTGGGGTCGGCACAACATGTTATAAACATGTTGTTACATTATTTGGCTGCGTTTGTTCGACCGGCCGCCTGCCTGACGTCAACTTACCTTAGTCGTATTTTACGACACCTCGGTAAGAAAGAGGGTGGTCTATTCTACTAAACCGGATACCACACGATGGGTCAACTTACCTTAGTCGTCTTTTACGACACCTCGGTATGAAATGAGGTTGATCTATTCTACTCAGCCGGATACCATACGGCGGGTCTTCTTACCTTAGTCGCCTTTTACGACACCTCGGTAAGAAATGAGGGTCGTACTATTCTATTCAGCCGGATACCATACGGCGGGGACTATTTAAATCGATGGCAAACATTTATCCATTCTTCATTTTTTGCACTATTCGTACCATCTGTTTTTTTATTTAAAATTACATTTTATGACATGCTAATATTTTAAGTAGTTTGTCTTTTTCGTCATTAGTAAAATTTTGACCACGCCTTTTTTTCTGCCATTTTTATCAAGAATTAAGAACAAAAAGAAACTTAAAAATTAAACACCACGAGAAATCAGAAAACACAACACTTGTCGTCTATGAATTATAGCAAAAAAAACCTGGCCACGTGTAGTCGGCGTAGAAATCAATTTGACAGCATACTTTTAAAATACAGAGTAAAAATCAATGTAGAATATCATTATACATAAAATTTTGATCAAAAATAATTAATATTGCATAAAAGAAATAACATAGAGGATATACTGCTTTCCCTTATTTTTATTAAACAGTATAAATTAGAATTTTACACAAAACCTTTTTATTTCCTCTCAATCGTAAATACCGATAGCAAGAGACACACTACTATGGTAAAAAAAACGTCACATAGTTAGGAGTCCCATAGTTAAGGGTGACATTCATTGGTGAAATCGAATTTAAGTAAGGGGTCTGTTTAGGAGTTCCGTTTAGTTAGGTGTCCCCTAGTAAAGCGACAGTTTAGGGGTGGTTGGTGAAACCGGGCATTAGTGTTCCGCTTATGTTTGTTAGTGATGTGTAGTGTGTACAGTTGTTATATTGTGGTGGAAATAGTGTGCTTTGTAATTCATAGAATTATGCGTTACTTTGCGGAGATCCATAATACAAAAGTAATAATAAAATTATTTTGCTATAATCCGCGATGAAGTAAAATAGAAAAGATATATAATGCTAAATGTAGAGTGGTCAATCGGCCAAACTCGCAAAGCTTTGCGACTTTGGTCGTGGAGTCTATCTCCTGATGATGCTTCGGTTGCGGGGCGAAACGATTGTTGCGTTTGTGATAGTGAACATATGTAGTACTTGTGTATTGTGATGGCGGTGGTGGAGGTTTGTGCATGTGTTTTTACGAATCCTGCATGTATCAGGTATGATAACCGATTGTCTACTCTACATTTAGCATTATATATATTTTCTATTTTACTTCATCGCGGATTATAGCAAATAATTTTATTATTACCTTTGTAGTGTGCTTTGTGTTAACACTAAGCTGGGCAGTGTGGCAATACAATATGGTAACGGTTAGTTTTGTTTGCACCTGGCACAGCCGCACACTGCTTCTGGCACGAGCAGCTCAAGCAGCTACCTCCATCGCGGTATTCGGTAGCCGTCGGCAAGCTCTACAGGGAGTGGGACAATCCTCACGACGATGTTTACTCACAGAAGTCCGACGTGAGTTCACTCGTTTATGTTGCATCACCTAAAATTTTCTAAATCGTCATAATATCGCTGACGCTTTGGCTACATTAGCGGGCTACGGCAATATATGTGGCCGGTTACATCGTTACAAGTTACAAAGCGAAGTATTCGGACGCAGACGATGTACCATCGGGCCACTGTCGGTAAACTGGTGCGCATCAAAGAGATTTGTCGCGACAACATTCGCTTGAGTGGCCACACTTACAACACTTCATTGTCGTCCAGACTTTGAACTGGGACGACAGACACACAAAACTCAACGACGAATATTCGCCGTAGGCCGCTTTCCGAATGTTCGCCCGCTAATGTAGAGAAGAACATGTTTTGCGCGCCAACGCGACACGAATCTTCGGGCGCTAATGTAGCTCCGGCGTAATAGATAAAATGGCAACTAAACATAGAATTCACATATCAATCTCATGGAATGTATTATAAAATTTAGACGTACCTGAGTCTGATTTATGTCTGAATTAGCTTATTAGAAAAATCGATTGTTTTTCGATTGATTGTCGATTTTGAATAAATGATTATTTTTTCATCAAAAATAGATTTTTTAAAAACCGATTATTTTAGGTATCCCTTTTTCTTTTTTACTCTTTTTCTTGTTTTTTAAGATTAGATATGTATGTATTGTTGGATGAAATCAATTTAGCCAAACTACACATTTTAATCCAATTTCACAAACAGCGCATCTGATATTATTTCTAGGTAGTTGTCTAATTTAATTAGCCTTTATTGTAATTAATTATTAATATTAAAAAAGACGGATGTAAAAGCGTAATAAACAGATAGACTTTCTCATTTATAACAATAGTATGTAAGTAACGGCCTGTTACGTTAGTAACAGGCCGTTACTTACATACTATAACCCACTGCTGGGCATAGGCCTCCTCGCTCCATTTTTGGAGAGAAGGATTGGAGCTAGGACCTACCACGCTGCTCCAATGCGGATTGGTAGGTTTCACATATCCCTAGGATTCCCTAGAGATATGCAGGTTTCCCGCGATTTTATTTTTTTCCTTCACCGAAAAGCGTGTGATAAATTGCAATTATCAGTTAGACACATAAGTTTTAATAGAAAAACTCATTGGTGTCCGGGTTTGAACCCCTGATCGTCTTTAGAGATTCAAACGGTCGCACCGCTAGGCCATCACAACTTACAAAAGTATGTCCTCGTGGCAAAAATTTGGTTAAAAATATGACTTTTGGGCTATTTCAGGTCAAAGATGTATATCTGTCGCATTACTTCTATGGTGCTGAATTGAACTACCAACACGACTTGGCCTTGGTGTTAGTGAAGAATCCCTTCATCTACCGTATCTACGTGCGGCCCGTTTGCTTGGACTTTAACGAGGAGTTCAACGAAGAGCAGCTAACTAGCGGGAACGTTGGGAAAGTAAGTAGATTGTGCGCAAATAGAAAAAACCTACGTAATACTAAAAGTAAAAAAAAAAACAAATCAATAAACTTTTTATTAATAACGTCACAGTAAAGTATATAACAGTAAAGATAAGACTAATATACTGAAATGTGATGTTACGAATTGAACCACCATTCAGCTTAAGTTGAGGAGTACATCAACGCTGGTTTTCAATGGCGACCTAAATCTAAAAAGACAAACGACTAAAAATCTTACGGCAGTAAAAACGACAGTGACAGACAGTTACGGATACAAATGTTTTATATATCAAAGAAAGAATTGGCAACCGATAGTGTTGATTTATTACCACTGACCATATATTTTTATAGTCGGTGACGACCAAATGAACTCAGAAAACGGATCTACAATTTTTAAAAAGTAGAGTGCATCACTTGTTTTTATACTATACTAGTGGCCTGCCCCTGCTTCGCACGGGTATAAAATATATATCTCATGTCAGTCAGTGTAAAAAAATGATTAAAATCGATCCAGTAGTTTTGATTTATTCATCACTGCCCGTGGCCCGCAAGCGTTAAATTTGGAGAAAAACAATTCCCCTCTCCCTATACTAAGAAGATTTCCTGCTATCTTTGGAATATCTAAATTCATATAGTAGTACATTTTTACTTATTTACTTTTACATTTTCCCTATGTATTTTATTTTTACTATTAATTACAGAATGTCTTTAAACAAACTCTTGAAAGAGCGACATCGCTGCTAAAGTCGAAGTGTTATAGGGCGAAGCGCGGCGTCCTCACGGCATTTTAAATCTGTAATATCTCCGAAAATGTTCACTTAAATTACATGCTGTAAACGGTCATATTGATATATATTAAATCAACAATTTATTTAAGGTACTTAATTGGATAAGGATAAATGCTGTATTGTATAAAAATTGCTTCAAAAATAAGGCATTATTTTTCGTAAAAAGTAAATGAGAAAAAATGCTATAGTGGGTTATCATAAGAGATAGACATATACCATCGCAGACTTTTCTGTAGACCTTTTCAAGGTGTACAAATACTTAGTACATCATTATGATAAATCTCGTAGGGTTTAGCCTGCGTTTGCAATGTAAGTGGAAAAAAATGTAATTATTTAGAGAAACCTCAAAAATTACAGTATTTCTCTACTCCGTATTGAATTTTATTATACGTACAAATCTTCCTCTGGAATCACTCTATCTATTAAAAAAAACCGCATCAAAATCTGTTGCGTAGTTTTTAAGTTTTATGAATACATAGGGATATATGGACAAAGAATGCGACTTTGTTTTATGATATGTAGTGATACAGTATTCAAAAACCATCACCGTCAACACCTCACTACACTACAGGCACTGCACAGTTACCACAATCTCAATAGTCGTTTCGCCCCGCAACAGAAGAATTACCAGAATATAGACTCCATGACAAAATCACAAAGCGACGCGAAACCCAATCAAGTAGAATTATATAATAATTGTTTCAACCCCCACCGTTCAATTTGCCTCCGAACAGTGCATGCGGATTATAAACCCTGCATGCATAAGGTATGAACACGGATGATGCACTGTACTTATATATATTTTCTCTAATCCCGGATTATAGCAAATTAATAAGCAAATTAAGTAGCATTATTTATAATTTGAATTTCTTTATCGCGGCTTATTGCAAAATAACATTATTATTACTTTCGTATTATGTATCTCCGCAAAGCAACGCCCAATTCTATAGATTAACTTCGAGTTAGTTTAATTATTTTATAATTATGAAATGAATGCCCCTATACTTTGAGTCAATTACAGACAGTAACGTTATTATTCTTATGTCTGGTCTATTTGGCTGTGTAGAATCATCACAACCAATGAAACTCGATTTCCACTTTGGTTTTTGTAGTGGTATTCAGTTCCTTCTGAATCCGTCGATCTGTCGAAGGTTTTACCTACTTGTTTAAGCAGGACATAATATGTTACAAAGTAGAATGCTTTAGCCTCTTGTAATGAGTCTTACTTTAAACGTCAAATCATGACTATTAGATATTCAGACGTTCGGGTCTTGTTAGTTTCTCTTGCTTTGATAACGAGTTCTATAAGATAGAACGTGCATGAACTGATTTCATGTTGATTAAAAGATTGAACTCTGTCCCAGGTGCCAGGCTGGGGTCTTACCACGGGCTACAAGGGATCAGAGTCTAATATACTGAATGTGTTAGACATGCCGTTCGTGCCATTTGTAACCTGCGTGAAGGTCACTTCACCTGCCTACATAGAGTTTATCAGCGGAGATAAGATATGTGCAGGATACGGAAATGGTAATTTTTTATATTTCTTGCTGACAACTTATTTAATCTCAAATGCGAATATTCTTTATTCATGGGTACTTGGAAACAAGTGCTATTGGATCGTCATCTCTACGGCTGGTTCCGATGGCCCCTAACAAGAAGAGCCAGCAAGAAACACGGTGTTTGCTCGTTGCAATATATAATTCTTATATAACTAACTATAATGAAATTTCATTTTTGGAATCTTTCGCAAGGTATACGAGTTCTATACATTTTCATCATAGGTGCATTTTGAGCAAGACCGAAGAGTTACTAAATGCATTTAATCATTTATGTAAGCTTTTGTATCAGCCTCCTTTTAGTAGTTTTTTAAACTGCTGTAATGGGTACAGTTGATTGTAGAATTTAATGATAGAATCGAACCAAATGGTACAAATTGTTAACATACTTTTGTAAGGTAAAACAGGAGGCGCAAGCTTATGTATATTTCAACTTTTTCTATTATGTACATTACCAATTTCTTCTTTATTGATAATTCTAATAACTTTGGTTATGTTTTGGATCAGGTACGGGGGTGTGCAAGGGTGACAGCGGCGGCGGGCTGGCCTTCCCCGCTCAGGTCCAGGGCCGCGAGAGATATTTTCTTCGCGGCGTGGTGTCCACCAGCCCGCCCGCGGAGAACGGCGCGCAATGCAACCTGTTCGCGCTCACCAGCTTCGAGCCCTTGCTCAAGCACGCCAGGCTCATCAAGGGCTACTGGTCCCTGTGAGCACATTGCAACCTATTCGCGCTCACCAGCTTCGAGCCCTTGCTCAAGCACGCCAGGCTCATCAAGCGCTACTGGTCCCTGTGAGCACATTGCAACCTATTCGCGCTCACCAGCTTCGAGCCCTTGCTCAAGCACGCCAGGCTCATCAAGGGCTACTGGTCCCTGTGAGCACATTGCAACCTGTTCGCGCTCACCAGCTTCGAGCCCTTGCTCGAGCACGCCAGGCTCATCAAGCGCTACTGGTCCCTGTGAGCGCACTACAACCTGTTCGCGCTCACCAGCTTCGAGCCCTTGCTCGAGCACGCCAGGCTCATCAAGCGCTACTGGTCCCTGTGAGCGCACTACAACCTGTTCGCGCTCACCAGCTTCGAGCCCTTGCTCGAGCACGCCAGGCTCATCAAGCGCTACTGGTCCCTGTGAGCGCATTGCAACCTGTTTGCGCTCACCAGCTTCGAGCCCTTGCTCGAGCACGCCAGGCTCATCAAGCGCTACTGGTCCCTGTGAGCGCACTGCAACCTGTTCGCGCTAACCAGCTTCGAGCCCTTGCTCGAGCACGCCAGGCTCACCAAGCGCTACTGGTCCCTGTGAGCGCACTGCAACCTGTTCGCGCTAACCAGCTTCGAGCCCTTGCTCGAGCACGCCAGGCTCACCAAGCGCTACTGGTCCTTGTGAGCGCACTGCAACCTGTTCGCGCTAACCAGCTTCGAGCCCTTGCTCGAGCACGCCAGGCTCACCAAGCGCTACTGGTCCCTGTGAGCGCACTGCAACCTGTTCGCGCTAACCAGCTTCGAGCCCTTGCTCGAGCACGCCAGGCTCATCAAGCGCTACTGGTCCCTGTGAGCGCACTGCAACCTGTTCGCGCTAACCAGCTTCGAGCCCTTGCTCGAGCACGCCAGGCTCATCAAGCGCTACTGGTCCCTGTGAGCGCACTGCAATACTCGGACATCGCTCGAACGAACAAACAAAGTATTCCCAATTTTATAATTAATGTATAAGTTTGTTGTAACATTTCGCGTTTAAGTGCTGAACCACCGTCACTGAAATATTGCTCTTAGCTAAGAGTAGTATAAGCCAAAAAAAAAATTATAAGAATAGGATTTAGGTTTATATTGGGTGATACGTAAAACTAAATTTTAGTTATGTCATATATTGACCATAAACATTTCTAATTATGATCTTATTTGAAAGCTGACCGGAGATCTATCCGCAAATCTCTCTAACGTTTAATTTCCGATTGTATGATTTATGTATAAGCTTGTTGTAACATTTCTGTTGCGGTGGTCATGAAATTTTTCTGATATGGTGATACTGTTCTGAACCATCGCGACTGAAATATTGCTCTTAACTAAGAGTAGTCTAAGCCAAAAAAAAAATTATTTTAAGAATAGGATTAAGGCTTATACCGCGTGATCTTCAGATCTTTATGAACAATACGTAAATTCAATTTAGCCAGACTACACTTGCTTACTTTAATCAAATTTTACAAACAGCGCATCTGATATTATTTTTTGGTAGTTGTCCACTTTAATTAGCCTTTATTGTAAGCAATTATTAATATTAAAAAAGGCAAATGTTCAAATAGTCATAAAAAATCGATTATTAAAAATTCGATTATTTTTATACAAATTAATCGATTTATTTTAAAGAGGGAATGAATCGATTATTTATTAATCGATTTTTTGTACTCCAAGTGACATCCCTATTCGCAATTCGTTTTTGTACTGTTGTTGCGTGACCGATTGATAATAGATGGCGCTTTTCAATGTCATCCTAAAATTAAGAACATGATTTTGCTTTATGAGTGTGTGATCAGTGATGGTTAAAAACGATACATATAATCAATTCCAATTATATCATATCTTCACCATAAAGATTTATTATTATTATCTTCGTGGTGAAAAAAACATCAAAATACATACCTATTACGGATTAAACGATATATCGCCAATTGCATATAAAATTGCAAAAAAATTAATTCTTACAAAATTACTCAAATTTTAATCTCATTAATTATAAATAAATGAATTATTCCTGGAATGAATGGAATTGAAATGGATTGTTTTTTGTATTGAAGTACCGATAGAACAAAATACTCATTTCTTATCCATTAATTAAAACATTATTTTGTCAATTTGATATAAAATGATAACATAACAAGCCCATCGAGTTATAAGACAAAAAGATAAACAAACGATTTAAGTGCCAAAATTGAAATTTTAAAAATTAATTATAAATAAATAAATTTCGAAATTCAACACATGTAAAAGTAATCTTTTTTATCTATCAGTACTTATGACGTCATCACAAATAATAACCGGATTTTTTAAGTCTATAATATCTATTACATAACTTCAATAGTAAACATTTGAAAGAATTCGGGAAAATTATTTTGATTGTAGTCTCAATATCTTATTAAGTTTTTAACATTTTCAAAAATCCTTGCTCTAAGTTTATTTTATGCTATAATTTTCATCAAAATTTTCTTATCCAAAGTTATATTAAAGATTTTATTAAGAGTGTAAAAGATATGAATGTATAATGGAATTATTCATTTGTCATCATTTGTTGTATATTACGACTTTTACACGGTTGTTGTAGTTAGTTTTTTTTAATTTTATTTACTTTTTTTTACGATTTCTTTAGATAATAATACTAATATATATTTTTTGAAAATTATTTCATGACATTTTTTGAAATAAGAGAAACAGGTATTTTTTGGAAAAAAAATTCTTATGACAATTTCTGTACTTAAAGTTTCTATGACTTAACACCATAATTTCAAATATTTGTATTTGACATATTATAAAAAAACGCAATATATGAATTTAAAAAAGTATTTTCATACACTATCGCTAGTTTACACACAGCGGCCTACATTAGCTCTAAAAATCGTTATCAGCACTAGGTACAGTTAATAACTGTATTTCTGAACCTCTTTTAAACTCTATCAATAGACAGACTTAAAAGTCTCTAAATAGACTAACACATACACACACAGAGACGCGAAAAGGTTCTCAATTATAATTTAAAAAAAAATAATACTTTTCAATCCTTTTTCGCTTAAAAATAAAAAAAAACTGTTACGTAGACCAAGATTTGTCTATGGTCTATATCGAAGATATCATTGGAATTTTTTATCTACCAAAAAGAACAAATATGGCGCTCAAAATGGCGGCTATAAATCTCAACCATTGTTTCGACCCGTAACTGAAGCATCGTCAGGAAATAGACTCCGCGACAACGCAACGGCTTTGCGATTTTTTGATGTAAGATTGTAGTGGTGAATGTGTGCAGTGTGTATTGTTGTGTTATTGGTGGCGTGTAGTAAATGAGTTGTTACAAATTCTGCATGTATCAGGTATGAGAACGAATAATACACTCTACATAGCATTACATTTACTTTCTTCTATCGCGGATTATAGAAAAAAAATTTCATTACGTTCGTATATATTTGTTTAAACACATATAAAAAAGAGAGACAGGTAGATTCAGTCTCATTTGCTCTTTTCCTTATTGTAATAGGTCACATTTTAGGCTGGCTTCCGTACTCTAGTATAACACTATCAGTATGTAAGGCGGTTTGTACTTAGCATAGAA
Organism: Morpho helenor; assembly: GCA_029227775.1. Classification (NCBI taxonomy): domain Eukaryota; kingdom Metazoa; phylum Arthropoda; class Insecta; order Lepidoptera; family Nymphalidae; genus Morpho; species Morpho helenor. The sequence continues at coordinate 9,325,791 of JARGCU010000011.1, forward strand.
AGTATTTGCACATAGTGAGTATTATATCATCGTACTTTATCATTCATATCATGAAAATTAAAGAAAACAACAAAAAAATATGTTACAATTTAGTTCATATATATTAGGAGCCCACTTTCTTGTGTGTAGCATACATATCCTTAAACAATAATTAAATAGCTTAATAGTCAGTTTGGAAAAAAATTGCACTGATTAGAATGTATAAATATATTCTTCTTCTTCTTCAAACGATGGACATCCACTGCTGGACATAGGTCTCTTCATGGGATCTCCACAACACATGATCTTGTGCCGCTTGGACACAGCGGCTCCCCATGACCTTTTTGAGGTCGTCAGTCCATCTAGTAGGGGGTATTCCGACACTGCGCTTTCCGGTGCGGGGTCGCCATTCCAACACCTTGAGACCCCAACGCCCGTCGGTTCTCCGCACTATATGCCTAGCCCATCGCACTTCAGCTTCGCGACCCGCTTATTTCGGTGTCTCTGGTTCTTCTACGGATCTCCTCAATTCTGATTTGATGACGCAGAGATACTCCGAGCATAGCTCGCTACATCGCTCGCTGAGCAACTCTGAACATTCTGAGCGACTCTGAGCCTTAAAAAATTATATTGACCAAAGGAAACATACACTTTCGTACACTAGAAAAGTGAAACCTAAAATACCTCTGTTGGAGCTCCACCTGCTCTATTATTATTTTCTTTTTTTTTTTCATTTTAAAAATTACCGAGCAAGGCTCGGTCACCCAGGTGCTATTACCTTAAATCTTCTTACTGTGCCAGTGCTGGTTCTACTGTGGGTCTGCCCTCATCGTTTTCATGCGCCAGGTACGTCGATCCTAGGTTGTCTCCTCATTCAACTGGGTTTGCTTCAAGTCCTTTGGTACTGTAGACCTCCACTTGGAAAACGGGTGTCCTCTGCCTCTCTTCTCATCAATACGAGGGCTTTCTTCACGACATATTCTTTTTCGCATCTCATAACATGCCTATATCATTTCATGGGGGATCCTTGACGCTGTCGGCGATGGGACCTGTTAGCTTTCTTTTAGCTGATGTTAATTCCGTCTGTAAAATGTAGCGTCTTCTGAAGTGTTTATTACATTCATTATGTATTAACATACATAATGAATGGTACATTAAGTTACGCTCTCTAATAATCTACAAAATCACAATATACACTGCCATTTCTTATGTAGAGAAATTTTAATTAACTTGGTAAGAAATTATTGCACGAGAAACGCACTGCGTTTTTTTCCAATTGTTATTAAACACGTCGGGTTCTTGTGGTTGTATGGATTATAAGCTAACCTTCTAGGTATATAGGATTGGCATTCCTAAATAAGCACTGATATACTAGATACTTAGTATTAAACTGACCTAATTCATTAGGATTAATTCAATTTCATTCCTATTTTAATGCCATCTATGACATCTCGCTATGAACTATTTGAAAAAGCTTATGTTTATTTGTTCTTCCCAGTTATGGGCCTCTTAACACCCGCGGGATTTGTAGGCGTTACGCTCTACGCTTTATTGCGATTTGCCACAAATTTAATACTAAGCGTGGTATATTTCCTTTCAATGGAAAAGAAAATGACATTAATTCTATTATTTCAATAGTATAATGCTTGTGTGGCATTTATAAAGCCTCTCTTAGTCTTTCTCTCGCTCTCTGATTTTATATTCTCACCCATTGATTACAATGGCGCTCCTTGTACAATTCTACGTCCCATTTACCTCTCTACCTATCCCCATCCCCCAAATTTACCTCATACCCAACATTACCTGATCCCTCAACAGTCCCACATCCCCAACATTTCCTTAATTCCAATCCTAACGCTCTCCAGCCAAAACATTTCCAACCTTAACATTTCAACCCCCAACATTCCTTCCAACCCCATTTCTTTTCCTGTTCTATTGCCTACAGATCTTTTAGAGGCTCTATGCTCGAGGAGGTTACTATGTGAAGGTAATCTTCAAAACTTTAAAGCTTGCCGTAAATCCAAAAATAAAATAGACATCAATAAATTTAATGGATTGAATATAGATCTTATAAAAATAAATATAATATAAATGCATAATAATTATGCGTAAAAAGATCTTAATTCTTCTTATTTTAGATCTTCTTTCTTTAGATCTTATTTTAATTTATTATGTTCTATTAATTTTTGAAGATTATAAATGAATTAAATATAATTTAAATTTTATAATTTTTAAAAACTTTATTTTATATAGCTATAAAAAAATATATTTATTTAAATTTTAACAAAAAAAATCCCAAGCATTAATTCAATTTCACATGTTTTTAATCTCATATTTAAATTAAAACAAAATACCATTGAGATTATTTTCATTTAGTTATGTTAGTTTTTGAACATAATATGAGATTTTTTTTTAATTTAATAACCTAAAAGCGAATAGTTTGGTGCGTTGAAAAATTGAAAAATTAATTTTAAGTGTTTATAAAATGCGTATTCATTATATTAATGAAAAAGAAAATATTTAACGGCTGTGGAATAGAGAAAATGCATTTATAGCATATTTAGAACAAAGATTTGAGAAATAAAATTCTTGCCAGTTATTATAGAGGCTCAAAAGTTATAGTTATAGTTTGCGCAAATAAAAAGAACAGAAAGATCCTTAAAAATTCCTTTATTACAAATTTTTTTTTTCATCAACGTTAACTAATAAAAGTTGCATGTTACATTAAACTATAAACAAATTCCTATGAAATTGGCGCCAATTAGTGAGTAGAAAATTCCCACACAGATTAAATTAAAAAAATAGTACCTTTTATATAAAGATAAAAAGGATCGCTTAATGAAATTAAATGTCATATTTTTGTTCTAAATATTGTATGATAAAATATTGATAACGTTATATCAACAAAGTTCCTCCATAATTAATGTTGTTTTAAGATTTTATAATGTTTTTTAAACAAAAAAATGTGTGTATTAATTCCATGAATTATACTTTTTATAATAAAACTAGAGGCTGATGTTTATGGTAGGAAATTAGATCGTTGCCGTGCCTTTTAGTTGTCTTCAATAAACTTGTGAATGAGGAATTATCTAGTAGTACTTTAAATTCAAGGCGTAGATTTGTTACGGGTTTCTATAATCTACCTCACCGTGCATCTCTAATTTATGACCTCCATCTGAAATGAAATTTCTGGAACGCACTTCTAAACTTGGAACGCGGTAATTGAAGCCATGTTTACCCAGTTACGATTAGGTCTTGTACAAAATAATAATAAGTGTTTGCGTATTAAAAAGGTAATAGAAAATTTGTTATAGCATTTTGAGGTCTTACCAATTTAAACAGTGTTTAATACATTTAATTAATGTTTTCACTTAAAATTTCTCTTCTACAAGTTCATAATTTAATACTCTGTTGCCAAATATTATTATTAGCATAATTTTTTGAATAACAATAATCTGTTGTGTCAAATTACTGTTGTGTTACCTTTTTCATTGTTTTAGCTGAATGCTAGTTTTTTTTTGTTTTAATTTATTTAACAAATCTCGTTTTAAAATAAAAGCATACTTGTGATTTTTATATTATATTTTTTATATTTAAAAGTATAAACGGCTATATTTCCTTTTCTCTGTAGGGATCCACCAAACTGAATTTATTTTAGGTCAAAACTGTTAAATATTTAAAAAAACATATATTTCGTTTGTCTGGAACCAGTATCCAACTTAAAGTTATGATTATGGACAAAGCATGGACCTACGAAAGGAGAATAGCCGATTTTAATTTTAAATAAAAAATAAATTTGTTATAATTATTTAATACAATGCAATATATTCAAGTGTTTTAGTGTTACTCAAACAGGGTATGTCTGCTGTACACTAAACTTTCATAGTGTAATATAAACATGCATCACTCATGGTGGGAGGCGATCAATACACTATATTGCTCGCCTCCCACCCGTTCTCACGTCAATGGGATCACTGCTGGCACTGATTGCGTCGTGCATTCACACCTTAGAATAATTTAACCTTAAAAGAAAACATTAATGTGCTTATAACGATAATTAAACAAAAAAGCTGCTTAAGAGTAAGCAGCTTTTTTGTTTGAGAATGCACTACGCTATGTGCCAGGTCTGGAATGCGTTCCTTTTACTGCCACCAGTATAGATGTTACCATTCCAAGACAGTCTGTTCCTATTCCAGTTGAATTTCATGTCTTAATTCATGATAACCAAACTACAGTGTCTCATCAAATTGATTGTGGATGAGAGCTTTATTGATAAAACTCTATCAAATATGACCCTCAGTTTACGTATAGAAACGGGCTACACTCGTTTTTTTTTAGGAATAGGAATGCAAACGTGCATCTAGTAATCATCGCCGCCCACGATCTCTCACAGAGCGAGTGTGTCGTCCTTTAAAAAGGTGGAAAATATTCTTAATACGTTATGTCGTTAAGAACTGTTAACGTTAGGGCTAACCCGATAGAATTGGACGTGAGTATATCCGGTTACTATACATAAACTATGAATACTACTCACGATAGTTTAATTCAAAAATATGTCCTTTCCAGTATTGCGATATATCTCCTATCGTTTGTATTACACTATGAATCACTAGTCACTTTTAGGCTTTGATTCAAACCATTAATAATGTAATTAAGATAGATATACGTACTTAATGGTAGATTTTGCAATACACGCCAATTTGAACGATACGTCATAACTTATATACGAGTCAAAAAGTCAAACTACAATTTTTTAACAACAGATATCAATGTAATTGCTTGCAATTAGCACATCCAGCAGATTATCTGTCGACACCATACTTTTACTTCAAATTAATAATTTTTAGTTAACTAAAGGAGGCAGCTTATTCGCTGACTTGATGAATAACAGTTTATTCAATATAAATTGGATGTTACTTAATAAAAGGTAGTGGCACATTTTAGACTCTATTGGGTATCGTAGGGCAACTTATTGCGACATCTACCATTTGCCTATTGGTGTCATTGCATGTATTTGTTGGAGCTTGTATGAACATATTCGATAGAAATTAAAAGCCCAGTTGAAGTAAATATTTTAAACAAGCTGTTTCTTTGTTTTATTTTCTTTCTATCCTGATCTTCATTATGTTATAAGAAATTTGTTGACATCGGTTTAAAAGCTTATTTATTGTGGAATAAAAAAAATACCGAGCAAAGCTCGGTTGCCTTTCCAGCTTTTTCACATGTTAAAGGGCGCGGAATATTATTTAGTGTCGCTACCTCATAAGCTAATTGTTATAGGCTTTACTTTGTTAAACCATACAAAAGCATATCACGCTCAATTGCAAGATCATATATTTTACGCTCCAGTTCTTTTGGAAAAACAGATTTTTGGACGAATTCCTTTTGATTATATGCAGATGTAAAGTCCCTATTGGAATTCCATAGTTTTTGATGCCGAGCTAATAAATGTAGTTTTAGCTTCGTTAATCGCCATCTGGATGGTTTCTTCTGTCCAAGAACCTCTATTGCTTTTCCTTTCTACCTATTCACCATCTGTAAATTTGAAAAAAAAACAATATTAGTTACATAAATAAAAATAAGTGCGCGAGGAAGATGAAAACTCTTCCAACTTGCCCTATAGTGCAATTTTCCATCTTGTCCATATGCTCCTTTTCAATATTAATGTCAATAGTTTAAAAATATATATTATTTATCTTATTTAAATATAAATTAATACAATGTATTCATTAGAGGTCTTTTACATCAATGCACAATAGTAATATTACTTACCTTGCTTAAATAATCGTTTCACAAAAGAATCACGACCGACCTGAGCTGTCGTTCCTTTGTTTGCTAATTAATATTGTTTGCTAATTAATATTGAACTGAAATCACAACGCCATATGTCCCGGGGACGACGGGGGTTTTTAGAATACAGCATTTTAAACTTTCTTTATGAGTGAATTTTGACAAATAGTCTATTAAAAAAAAATGATTAAAAGTATCAATAAAAGAATTATTAAGACTGACAATTTAATCAATATGATAATGCATAAAATAGGTTATTTGATAATTAATATTGAACTGAAATCACAACGCCATATGTCCCGGGGACGACGGGGGTTTTTAGAATACAGCATTTTAAACTTTCTTTATGAGTGAATTTTGACAAATAGTCTATTTAAAAAAAAAATGATTAAAAATATCAATAAAAGAATTATTAAGACTGACAATTTAATCAATATGATAATGCATAAAATAGGTTATTTGCTAATTAATATTGAACTGAAATCACAACGCCATATGTCCCGGGGACGACGGGGGTTTTTAGAATACAGCATTTTAAACTTTCTTTATGAGTGAATTTTGACAAATAGTCTATTAAAAAAAATGATTAAAAATATCAATAAAAGAATTATTAAGCCTGACAATTTAATCAATATGATAATGCATAAAATAGGTTATTTGCTAATTAATATTGAACTGAATTCGGCTCTCGACAATATGCTATCAACGAATCTTAGGATACTTTGGTCACATTGCTCTCCGTCAACCAGATAACATTGACAAGTTGATAGTGGTGGGCAAGGTCGAAGGAAAACGACCCCGCGGCCGATCACCTAGTCGTTGGTGTGACTAAGTGACCGCACTTACTGGTCTCTCCGTAACATCCGCCCTAAGAAAAGCCGAACACCGAGAGAAATGGAGGCGAATTATAAGAACTGTGAAGGACTTTTAAATAGGACACGACCTTCAGTAATGAAGAACACGACAGAAGAAGAAGATTGAACTGAAATCACAACGCCATATGTCCCGGGGACGACGGGGGTTTTTAGAATACAGCATTTTAAACTTTCTTTATGAGTGAATTTTGACAAATAGTCTTTTAAAAAAAAATGATTAAAAGTATCAATAAAAGAATTATTAAGACTGACAATTTAATCAATATGATAATGCATAAAATAGGTTATTTGATAATTAATATTGAACTGAATTCGGCTCTCGACAATATGCTATCAACGAATCTTAGGATACTTTGGTCACATTGCTCGCCGTCAACCAGATAACATTGACAAGTTGATAGTGGTGGGCAAGGTCGAAGGAAAACGACCCCGCGGCCGACCACCTAGTCGTTGGTGTGACCAAGTGACCGCACTTACTGGTCTCTCCGTAACATCCGCCCTAAGAAAAGCCGAACACCGAGAGAAATGGAGGCGAATTATAAGAACTGTGAAGGACTTTTAAATAGGACACGACCTTCAGTAATGAAGAACACGACAGAAGAAGAAGATTGAACTGAAATCACAACGCCATATGTCCCGGGGACGACGGGGGTTTTTAGAATACAGCATTTTAAACTTTCTTTATGAGTGAATTTTGACAAATAGTCTTTTAAAAAAAAATGATTAAAAGTATCAATAAAAGAATTATTAAGACTGACAATTTAATCAATATGATAATGCATAAAATAGGTTATTTGATAATTAATATTGAACTGAATTCGGCTCTCGACAATATGCTATCAACGAATCTTAGGATACTTTGGTCACATTGCTCGCCGTCAACCAGATAACATTGACAAGTTGATAGTGGTGGGCAAGGTCGAAGGAAAACGACCCCGCGGCCGATCACCTAGTCGTTGGTGTGACCAAGTGACCGCACTTACTGGTCTCTACGTAACATCCGCCCTAAGAAAAGCCGAACACCGAGAGAAATGGAGGCGAATTATAAGAACTGTGAAGGACTTTTAAATAGGACACGACCTTCAGTAATGAAGAACACGACAGAAGAAGAAGATTGAACTGAAATCACAACGCCATATGTCCCGGGGACGACGGGGGTTTTTAGAATACAGCATTTTAAACTTTCTTTCTGAGTGAATTTTGACAAATAGTCTATTAAAAAAAAATGATTAAAAGTATCAATAAAAGAATTATTAAGACTGACAATTTAATCAATATGATAATGCATAAAATAGGTTATTTGATAATTAATATTGAACTGAAATCACAACGCCATATGTCCCGGGGACGACGGGGGTTTTTAGAATACAGCATTTTAAACTTTCTTTATGAGTGAATTTTGACAAATAGTCTATTTAAAAAAAAATGATTAAAAATATCAATAAAAGAATTATTAAGACTGACAATTTAATCAATATGATAATGCATAAAATAGGTTATTTGCTAATTAATATTGAACTGAAATCACAACGCCATATGTCCCGGGGACGACGGGGGTTTTTAGAATACAGCATTTTAAACTTTCTTTATGAGTGAATTTTGACAAATAGTCTATTAAAAAAAAATGATTAAAAATATCAATAAAAGAATTATTAAGACTGACAATTTAATCAATATGATAATGCATAAAATAGGTTATTTGCTAATTAATATTGAACTGAATTCGGCTCTCGACAATATGCTATCAACGAATCTTAGGATACTTTGGTCACATTGCTCGCCGTCAACCAGATAACATTGACAAGTTGATAGTGGTGGGCAAGGTCGAAGGAAAACGACCCCGCGGCCGATCACCTAGTCGTTGGTGTGACCAAGTGAGCGCACTTACTGGTCTCTCCGTAATATCCGCCCTAAGAAAAGCCGAACACCGAGAGAAATGGAGGCGAATTATAAGAACTGTGAAGGACTTTTAAATAGGACACGACCTTCAGTAATGAAGAACACGACAGAAGAAGAAGATTGAACTGAAATCACAACGCCATATGTCCCGGGGACGACGGGGGTTTTTAGAATACAGCATTTTAAACTTTCTTTATGAGTGAATTTTGACAAATAGTCTATTAAAGAAAAATGATTAAAAGTATCAATAAAAGAATTATTAAGACTGACAATTTAATCAATATGATAATGCATAAAATAGGTTATTTGCTAATTAATATTGAACTGAAATCACAACGCCATATGTCCCGGGGACGACGGGGGTTTTTAGAATACAGCATTTTAAACTTTCTTTATGAGTGAATTTTGACAAATAGTCTATTTAAAAAAAAAATGATTAAAAATATCAATAAAAGAATTATTAAGACTGACAATTTAATCAATATGATAATGCATAAAATAGGTTATTTGCTAATTAATATTGAACTGAAATCACAACGCCATATGTCCCGGGGACGACGGGGGTTTTTAGAATACAGCATTTTAAACTTTCTTTATGAGTGAATTTTGACAAATAGTCTATTAAAAAAAAATGATTAAAAATATCAATAAAAGAATTATTAAGACTGACAATTTAATCAATATGATAATGCATAAAATAGGTTATTTGCTAATTAATATTGAACTGAATTCGGCTCTCGACAATATGCTATCAACGAATCTTAGGATACTTTGGTCACATTGCTCGCCGTCAACCAGATAACATTGACAAGTTGATAGTGGTGGGCAAGGTCGAAGGAAAACGACCCCGCGGCCGATCACCTAGTCGTTGGTGTGACCAAGTGACCGCACTTACTGGTCTCTCCGTAACATCCGCCCTAAGAAAAGCCGAACACCGAGAGAAATGGAGGCGAATTATAAGAACTGTGAAGGACTTTTAAATAGGACACGACCTTCAGTAATGAAGAACACGACAGAAGAAGAAGATTGAACTGAAATCACAACGCCATATGTCCCGGGGACGACGGGGGTTTTTAGAATATAGCATTTTAAACTTTCTTTATGAGTGAATTTTGACAAATAGTCTATTAAAAAAAAAATGATTAAAAATATCAATAAAAGAATTATTAAGACTGACAATTTAATCAATATGATAATGCATAAAATAGGTTATTTGCTAATTAATATTGAACTGAAATCACAACGCCATATGTCCCGGGGACGACGGGGGTTTTTAGAATACAGCATTTTAAACTTTCTTTATGAGTGAATTTTGACAAATAGTCTATTAAAAAAAAATGATTAAAAATATCAATAAAAGAATTATTAAGACTGACAATTTAATCAATATGATAATGCATAAAATAGGTTATTTGCTAATTAATATTGAACTGAAATCACAACGCCATATGTCCCGGGGACGACGGGGGTTTTTAGAATACAGCATTTTAAACTTTCTTTATGAGTGAATTTTGACAAATAGTCTATTTAAAAAAAAATGATTAAAAATATCAATAAAAGAATTATTAAGACTGACAATTTAATCAATATGATAATGCATAAAATAGGTTATTTGCTAATTAATATTGAACTGAAATCACAACGCCATATGTCCCGGGGACGACGGGGGTTTTTAGAATACAGCATTTTAAACTTTCTTTATGAGTGAATTTTGACAAATAGTCTATTAAAAAAAAATGATTAAAAATATCAATAAAAGAATTATTAAGACTGACAATTTAATCAATATGATAATGCATAAAATAGGTTATTTGCTAATTAATATTGAACTGAAATCACAACGCCATATGTCCCGGGGACGACGGGGGTTTTTAGAATACAGCATTTTAAACTTTCTTTATGAGTGAATTTTGACAAATAGTCTATTTAAAAAAAAATGATTAAAAATATCAATAAAAGAATTATTAAGACTGACAATTTAATCAATATGATAATGCATAAAATAGGTTATTTGCTAATTAATATTGAACTGAAATCACAACGCCATATGTCCCGGGGACGACGGGGGTTTTTAGAATACAGCATTTTAAACTTTCTTTATGAGTGAATTTTGACAAATAGTCTATTAAAAAAAAATGATTAAAAATATCAATAAAAGAATTATTAAGACTGACAATTTAATCAATATGATAATGCATAAAATAGGTTATTTGCTAATTAATATTGAACTGAAATCACAACGCCATATGTCCCGGGGACGACGGGGGTTTTTAGAATACAGCATTTTAAACTTTCTTTATGAGTGAATTTTGACAAATAGTCTATTTAAAAAAAAATGATTAAAAATATCAATAAAAGAATTATTAAGACTGACAATTTAATCAATATGATAATGCATAAAATAGGTTATTTGCTAATTAATATTGAACTGAAATCACAACGCCATATGTCCCGGGGACGACGGGGGTTTTTAGAATACAGCATTTTAAACTTTCTTTATGAGTGAATTTTGACAAATAGTCTATTTAAAAAAAAAATGATTAAAAATATCAATAAAAGAATTATTAAGACTGACAATTTAATCAATATGATAATGCATAAAATAGGTTATTTGCTTATTAATATTGAACTGAAATCACAACGCCATATGTCCCGGGGACGACGGGGGTTTTTAGAATACAGCATTTTAAACTTTCTTTATGAGTGAATTTTGACAAATAGTCTATTAAAAAAAAATGATTAAAAATATCAATAAAAGAATTATTAAGACTGACAATTTAATCAATATGATAATGCATAAAATAGGTTATTTGCTAATTAATATTGAACTGAAATCACAACGCCATATGTCCCGGGGACGACGGGGGTTTTTAGAATACAGCATTTTAAACTTTCTTTATGAGTGAATTTTGACAAATAGTCTATTAAAAAAAAATGATTAAAAATATCAATAAAAGAATTATTAAGACTGACAATTTAATCAATATGATAATGCATAAAATAGGTTATTTGCTAATTAATATTGAACTGAAATCACAACGCCATATGTCCCGGGGACGACGGGGGTTTTTAGAATACAGCATTTTAAACTTTCTTTATGAGTGAATTTTGACAAATAGTCTATTTAAAAAAAAATGATTAAAAATATCAATAAAAGAATTATTAAGACTGACAATTTAATCAATATGATAATGCATAAAATAGGTTATTTGCTAATTAATATTGAACTGAAATCACAACGCCATATGTCCCGGGGACGACGGGGGTTTTTAGAATACAGCATTTTAAACTTTCTTTATGAGTGAATTTTGACAAATAGTCTATTAAAAAAAAATGATTAAAAATATCAATAAAAGAATTATTAAGACTGACAATTTAATCAATATGATAATGCATAAAATAGGTTATTTGCTAATTAATATTGAACTGAAATCACAACGCCATATGTCCCGGGGACGACGGGGGTTTTTAGAATACAGCATTTTAAACTTTCTTTATGAGTGAATTTTGACAAATAGTCTATTTAAAAAAAAATGATTAAAAATATCAATAAAAGAATTATTAAGACTGACAATTTAATCAATATGATAATGCATAAAATAGGTTATTTGCTAATTAATATTGAACTGAAATCACAACGCCATATGTCCCGGGGACGACGGGGGTTTTTAGAATACAGCATTTTAAACTTTCTTTATGAGTGAATTTTGACAAATAGTCTATTAAAAAAAAATGATTAAAAATATCAATAAAAGAATTATTAAGACTGACAATTTAATCAATATGATAATGCATAAAATAGGTTATTTGCTAATTAATATTGAACTGAAATCACAACGCCATATGTCCCGGGGACGACGGGGGTTTTTAGAATACAGCATTTTAAACTTTCTTTATGAGTGAATTTTGACAAATAGTCTATTTAAAAAAAAATGATTAAAAATATCAATAAAAGAATTATTAAGACTGACAATTTAATCAATATGATAATGCATAAAATAGGTTATTTGCTAATTAATATTGAACTGAAATCACAACGCCATATGTCCCGGGGACGACGGGGGTTTTTAGAATACAGCATTTTAAACTTTCTTTATGAGTGAATTTTGACAAATAGTCTATTTAAAAAAAAAATGATTAAAAATATCAATAAAAGAATTATTAAGACTGACAATTTAATCAATATGATAATGCATAAAATAGGTTATTTGCTTATTAATATTGAACTGAAATCACAACGCCATATGTCCCGGGGACGACGGGGGTTTTTAGAATACAGCATTTTAAACTTTCTTTATGAGTGAATTTTGACAAATAGTCTATTAAAAAAAAATGATTAAAAATATCAATAAAAGAATTATTAAGACTGACAATTTAATCAATATGATAATGCATAAAATAGGTTATTTGCTAATTAATATTGAACTGAAATCACAACGCCATATGTCCCGGGGACGACGGGGGTTTTTAGAATACAGCATTTTAAACTTTCTTTATGAGTGAATTTTGACAAATAGTCTATTAAAAAAAAAATGATTAAAAATATCAATAAAAGAATTATTAAGACTGACAATTTAATCAATATGATAATGCATAAAATAGGTTATTTGCTAATTAATATTGAACTGAAATCACAAAATTTCTAATTGAATTATAATACAAAATTGCTGACTGAAACAGTCATCCAAAGCGTATGCGATCACGTCAACAATTATCAACCAGTTGAATCTCATTACACCCGCAAAGATACTAATAAACGCTATTTAGACAACTCATTGAACTTCAATATAATGTTCAAAATGTACAAATCATGGGCCCACGAAAATGACCTGACTGAAACTGTCAAGACATTGAGACAGTACAGGGATGTTGTTAATTCCCACATGAATGTGGGCTTCTTCGTACCAAAAAAAAGATCAGTGTGATCAGTGCACGGTTAATAAAAATAATCCACCAAATGATTCTCAAGATCAAACGTACGCAAAACATATTCAAAATAAAAATTTGACCAGATCGTTGAAATTTGAAGATAAGCAACTATCTCAGAACAGTACCTCGGTTTTTGCAGCTGCAACCTTTGATTTTCAAAAAATTCTTAATTGTCCTCATGGTGAAGTAAATTCGTTTTATTATAAAAGAAAATTATCTATTTACAATTTTACTGTTTTTGATTTAGGTCTAAAAAAGGCTACTTGCTACATGTGGGACGAGACAACAGCCAGAAGGGGGTCAAATGAGGTTGCTAGTTGTCTGTACAACTATATAAAGAGAAAAAGCCAAGATGGCATAAAGGATATACGCTTATGGTCTGATAACTGCGGAGGGCAAAACCGCAATCGTATAGTTTTTGCCTTATATTTGCACGTGGCCAAAAAGTTTAGTGTTCGCATATGCCATAGATTTTTAGAAAAGGGCCATACCCAGCAAGAGGGTGATAGCGTACATGCTTTAATCGAACGGTCATCAAAAAATAAATTGATTTTTTCGCCGCAAGAGTGGTATACTTGTGTACGCTGGAGTAAAACAAACGACAGCCCATATGAAGTTGAAGAGATAAACCAAAATGATATCTTGGACTTTAAGTCTACTCTTCAACAGCACAAATGGGTGAAAAACGAAGATGGTCAAAAGGTAAAATGGAATCAAGTGCGTGAAATAGTAGTGGAATATAGACAACCCGATAAAATATTTTATAAGTACGATTTGAATGAGCAATCAACCATGTGTATCGACCTTGCTAAGAGGACAAGCAGAAGAGTTTTCCAAATCATTAATAATACACAGGAACTGGGTAAAGTTTATGGAGGAACTCTACCCATAACTATCGCTAAATACCAGGACTTGATATTTTTGTGTCAACAAAATTTAATCCCACGAAGATACCACGATATTTATAAAAAATATTAAACACACTTACGCCACGGAAGAATCGTCAGCTGCTGATGATGCTGAATTCGAAGAATAATTTAGTTTAATAGTAATTTTATTTTTATTTTTATCGTACCTAATCGTAACATATTGATCTCTATTTTTCCTAAGAAGTAACATAATTGTTTTTAAGAATTCTTTTGTTTTTGTTTTTTTTTAATTGTATACCTGATGTTATTGCTTAATTGAAGACTTTATGAGACAAATATAGTTTTATCACGTAATATTTTCAAAGACTGAATTATATTTTTAATAGAGAAACATTAGAATTTAAGAAAATTTATTTTGATGTTTTAGTTTTCTTTGATAATTAACTGTTACCTAATATAAAAATAATAATACCATTTTATAGTTTTCATAAGGCATGATGAAAGAATAATTGTTTTTCGCTTTATTTTTCCCGTATTTCACTTCTTACGACATGCGCTCGCGCATCAACGGCCGCCACCCGCAAGTCGGTCGGGTCGCTACATTCGGACGCGGACGTTGTGTCGCACGATTTTCTATATTCTTGTTTGTGTATAGCGATTAATATACTATATCTATAATATACCACCACTTTAACTTGTACCCCCTATCGCCATAAGTGGTGACACCGTGAAAACAGTGCAGTTCACTGCACGGCAGCTATGCTAACACGCGACGTCCTCGCAAAGTGCGCGTTACCATTACACCGGACAGTGACGCATATAAGTATAAAATAAGGTGCCAACTTTTTCGCCGGAGGATCCTGAACTTTGGTTTGCTCTTTTAGAGAGCCAGTTTGAGACTGATTTAGTGACGGACGACATAATTAAATTTTCTCTCGTCACAAATAATTTAAACTTAATATACGCGAAAGACGTAAAAGACATTATTGTTAATCCACCACCTAATAACCAGTATTCGAAAATAAAACAAGCTAATCAAGTGCCTTTCTGCTTCCCATTAAAAGAAAGTCTAACAGCTGCTTACACAGGAAGAGCTAGGAGACAGGAAACCCTCCCAATTTCTCAGACATCTCCAAGACCTAGCCGGACCTTTTGTATTAGAAGACTTCATCAGGATCATATGGAGCGACCGTCTCCCGTATGAGATTCAAACGGTTCTCGCATCTCAGCCAACGCATTCTCTGAAGCAATTAGCTGATCTAGCGGATCGTATACAGGAGCTCACATCACCATGCAATGTCGCGGCAGCCACATCCCGTCATACGCCTGTTGCTGGACCAAGTGATGAGATTGCAGAGCTGAAGAGGATGGTACAGCAACTAATGATCAAGCTGGAAGAACATACGCGTAAAACGTGCTGTTTTGCTTCCAGCCGTGCTAGACCGCGAGAACGTGTGACGTCAACATCTCGCCATAGAAGTCGGTCAAATTTTAGCTATAGAAAATTCCCCATATGCTGGTACCATGCCAGATACGGTTCACGGGCTAATCGATGCGTGAAACCGTTTGACTATGAGAAGTCGGGAAACTCCGCGGGCAGCCGCTAATGGCGACAAACGATTGCCCATTTTCTACGAGTCGCCTCTTCGTTACCGACCGCAGGACGAACACAAAGTTTTTAATAGACAACGGGAGCGATCTCTGCGTCTACCCTCGTTTTGCGCTCCGGGATTGTCGAGCTTAGACGGATTTTTAACTCAGCGCAGCCAACGGAACCCCCATAGACACTTACGGTTTTATCGAGCTTAGCTTAAATTTAGGCTTAAGGCGTAATTTTGATTGGCGTTTCATAGTTGCCGATTATAGGCGTTGACTTTATTAGCAAATATAATTTAGCTATAGATTGCCGCAAACGACGCTTAATAGATAATACCACAACTCTGTCTTCTGTAGCTTCCTTTGCTAATACCTACTGATGTTTTTTCTGTTAAAGTTTTATCAGGTAACACGCGCTTTCATAGTGTCTTTAACAAGTATCCGGATTTAACACGCCCTTCAGGCACACCGGTTATTCCAACGCACAATACAGTACACTATACACGCACAACACCTGGACCTCCTATATCATCCACACCCGTAGATTAGCTCCAGACAAGCTTAAAATCGCTAAGCAAGAATTTGAATTGATGCATGGGCACTGCTCGACCTTCAGAGAGCCCTTGGGCTTCGTCATTGCACTTAGCACCTTAAAAGGATAACAGTTGAAGAACTTGCGGTAATTATTGTTTGCTAAACGCGCGAACCATCCCCGACCGTTATCCCATTAAGCACATTCACGATTTTGCTCCTTTTATTTCAGGTTGCACAGTTTTTTCTACAATCGATCTAGCGAAAGCCTATCACCAGATCCCAGTCTTTGAGACTGATATGCAGAAGACCGCCATAACAACACCATTTGGACTATTTGAATTCCCGTATATTACGTTTGGCTTGCGAAACGCGGGACAAACATTCCAAAGGTTTGTTGATGAGATGACAAGAGGCCTCGAGTTTTGCTACGCGCACCTCAACGATTTTTTGATTTTCTCGAAGGACGAAAATGAGCACGAGTCCCATCTCGACCAACTTTTTAGTCGTATGAGGGAATATGGCGTCCTAATTAACACTTCTAAATGCGTTCTTGGTCCATCTGAAGTCACATTTTTAGGTTACCACATCTCAGCATACGGCACTAAACCTTTAAATTCCAAGGTCGAAGCTATAACTAGTTTCCCCATGCCTACAACTATAAAGCAATTGAGGCGATTTTTAAGTATGGTGAATTTCTACAAAAAAAAAATTCTGCCTCATTCAGCTTACATTCAGGCACATTTGAATGCATTATTTGCCGGCTCAGCAAAGGAATCGCAACCAGTTACCTTATCAGGTGACTCTCTAGTAGCTTTTGAGAAGTGCAAGGAGAGCCTCGCCAACGCTGCACTACTCGCACACCCAAAACAGCAGGCCAAATTCGCTCTGGTAACAGATGCGTCTGACCTGGCAATGGGTGCAGTTTTGCAACAGTACATTAATGGTGTGTGACAACGACTTGCATTCTTCTCACGAAAGCTAAGTCCTGCTACCAATATTGCCTCACGGCTGTAGATAGGTTTACAAGATGGCCAGAGGCCTGGCCAATGAGTGGTATCACTGCTGAGGAGGTCGCGGAAATATTTTTTCGCGAATGGATTGCTCGTTTCGGTGTCCCGCAAATTGTGACTACAGACCAGTGACGCCAGTTTGAGTCTTGCTTATTCCAATCTCTAATACAGCTCTGCTCCATCAAACGCACACCACCAGTTACCACCTATGTGCAAATGGCTTATAAGAACGCATGCATCGTACTCTTAAGGGTGCTATAATGTGTCATAATGAGTCTTGAGTGCAAAAGTCACCAATTATCTTGCTAGGAATGCGCTCAGTCTTAAAAGAAGATATTAATGTTTCTGCTGCTGAATTAGTGAATGGGGAACCCCTGTATCTACCGGGTGAATTTATAACACCAGCGCATGATGTTTCTAATGAAGACCCTTCTACATTTATAACCCAACTGAGACAGCATATGGCACAATTACGACCAGTTCCAATATCTAGACATGGTCAGAAGTCTTTTTTGTATTCAAGGACCTTTCCCATTCAAGCCATATCTGGTTGCGGGATGACACAGTTCGACCATCTCTGAAGCCTCCCTCTAATAGTCCATATAAAGTGATCAAGAGAGGTGAAAAAAATTTACTATCCTAATAGGTGACAGGAAAATCACTGTCAGTATAGACCGCATTAAACCAGCTTATATTATGCCTGACTCTGAGGACGGTAAGCTCTTAGAAGAGAAAACAACTGTCCTGCCAGAAGATGGGACAACTTCACAAGATAAGCCATACACAACCCGTTCTGGTAGATATGTAAAGTTTAAACTGCCCTTTGATACGTAGTTAGTATGTATTCTTCAAGCAAGTAAGTAAATAAGCTTTTATTTCTTAGTGTTTATACTATAACAATAATACATTGTTAGCAAGTTCCTTTTTTTTCCTATGTTTTGTTGGTAATGTCTAATTATAACATGTTAATTATTTTATGTTAACATACAGAATTAAGTACAGAAAACAAATGTTACTCTGCAATATATTGTTTGCTTTTCTTTGCTCCTTAGGGGTTAAAAACTCTAAATGTGTGTGTGTGCACCTCCACGGTATAGCACCGGCACAACAAAGACCGCCAGATGGACCACGACTACCTCTGTCAAGAGACCTCCTCATTTCCTCCCTGGAGGGAGATGAGATGAATTCAAAGTCAAATTATAATACCGGTAATACGTCAAATGTCAAAAAGGTTATAAAATGTTATAGATGCAAAAAAATAGGACATTTTAAAAATCAGTGTCCCGAAAAGAAAGAAAAGCAAGTAAATGCATTTCGTGCTGCGTTTTTCAATAGTGAATTTAATAAACAAGACTGGTATATCTACTACGGGGCTAGTGCTCTCATGAATGCAAAGAAATACATAAACCTCGGCAAGTTTTAGCTCAAAAAGAGTGCATCTGGCACCAGAATATGGCGAAAATGTCACTATTGTTTCATGTGCCAGCGCTTTGGGCACATTTATTCTTTGTTTTTCCCCACACTTTGTTCAAGCCTGGGTAACGTACAAAGGAAAGTTCTTTTTATGCGAAAATGAACTGAAAGCGTTTCTAAAATTAGTTTTTCGAAACTGTTTCTTTTTGTCTAAAAACTGTTCCGTTTATCACAAAAGCCTTTATTACCCAGCTCTATCAATTACCAATAACTATCTATCAAATTAGTTTTGAATTGCAAACGCCGCAGTCGGGAGCATAAAGTATAATCAATGCCGCATATGAAGGTGCTATCGTTACCTGGACTTGATGGAAGCCTAGAGAATAAAGAACCAATATTTTATAAATATGTTAAAGGATAAACTGGGAGACCTACATAAAATGAATCGAAACACTTTTATTGAAATAAAAAATGTGCCTTACAAGAAAAATGAGACGACCGATAATTTATACAGTTTTGTAATATTTATATTACTTTGGCATCATCAAAAACTGTGGGATACTCAGACTTTTACAATACAAAGACATATATCGAACTAAGAAAAATAATTTTAATAAAACTAACCTTGGAGTTATCATCCACGTTAATTACACAATCCACAAAAATTGCCCACTTATATCCACACTCCATCCAATCCTCAATTTTATACTAATATTATATAAAAAAGTCGAGTATAAGATGAAATTGTTGTGAAATCGGAACGTAGTGGTGAGAGAGGGAATAGGAAGGCTGCGTGGGAAAGACGAAAGAGGTACTAGAAAAACGTGAAGAGTATGCGTAGTGAACAAGCAATAAGTTCAAAGAAGTGTTGTATGAAGTGTGAAGCAACGAGTCAAACATCCATCCCCCCGACCCCAAGAAATTAATGCTAAAGATTAGATGCTCCAACGCTTTAACAGAAACAATTTTTTCCGTCATCAATGTGAAATGGAGAGAAGAAAGGAATAGAGCATCTATTAATTTAATCAAAAATGAGTAGTTATTTATGGAAAAATAAATAATAATTGAAAATAATGTGTACAATTTTTCTTTACTGAATTTCCCAAAAGTACTATATTTGTTTGATAAAAAAATATACCACTTTTCTCAAAAAAATAAGGTAAAAATTAAGGCAACCCTACCCTAGAATTTACAACCGCTGTACATTCTTAGTGAATCACTGTTATAACGTTGAGAGTAAATACCAGTAATTCAATCTCGAACGAAGTTTTCAAACTCAAATTTTAACAGACCATTTTTGACGTCATTTTCTATCGTCATATGAAATATTGTTTTTTATTTAATCGCGCCACTTTTTATACGAACTGTCGAAATAAAAGGCTCAATTTGATACGGTTTTGTGCAAACCGCCGCCATTTTTAAACAAAATTCAAAACGGATTAACGCCGCAATCTTGGACATCGTACAGACACCCTTTTTTCAACCACACTTCAATAATTTTTTACAATATTTAATAATAACTGAACTCACAAAATCATTTT
Source organism: Morpho helenor (assembly GCA_029227775.1). Lineage (NCBI taxonomy): Eukaryota > Metazoa > Arthropoda > Insecta > Lepidoptera > Nymphalidae > Morpho > Morpho helenor. The sequence continues at coordinate 9,346,226 of JARGCU010000011.1, forward strand.
GTATTCTTCATTATTGGTTTGATTAGTAAAAGTTAAAAAAGGCAAACAAATTAGAGTATCTTCCAGATAAAATCTTTTTTTAATTGCATCTTATTTATTAAAAAAATTACCGAGCAAGGCTCGTTTACCCAGGTATAGTCCGTCAAGAAAGTCATGAAAAGAATGTTTTGAGAACTAAAGCTTTTACTTGTTATGACAACACTGTATTCCTGTCTGAGTACATAAATTGATCAATTGTCACATCAAAGGTTGTTGTGGTTATCTTACTGAATTTTTAATAATTACTGCGAATATTTCTTATCGTTTAACCGTTTTGTGGTCAAAATGAATCGCACTGTTTATAAAAGTAGTACGAGACAGATCATATTTAAGGTTTTTCAAGAATTTATGAGTGAATTTCAAACGGGAAAGTTAAAAAAACTGGAAAAAAGGAAGGGCAGACCTAGTAAACAGATTGATGATTTCAGTCTATGTGCCATTCGTCAAAAAGTTCAATTTTTCTACACAGTCCAAAAAGAAGTACCTACGCTAAGAAAACTATTAGCTGTGGTGAAACAAGAATTAGATTTTGATGGCAGCCATCAACTTCTCAGACAGATATTACATTCAATTGGATTTAAGTTCAAAAAATGCAAAACAAATAGACTGGCGCTTATAGAAAAGCCAATTATAGCTTCAAAACGTGAATATTATTTGAAGCAATTTCTTGAAAATAGAAGATTGCCAGAAGAGCTTCAAAAAACATAATTTATTTAGATAAAAGTTATATTCATGACTCCTACAAAGTAACTAAATGTTGGCAGTCTATAAATATTTCTGGCGTTCAACAAAATGTATCCAAAGGGAAAAGCTGGATAATTGTGCATGCTGGTAGTGAAAAAGGTTTTGTGAATAATGCATTGTTAATATTTAGTGGTAAAAACAAGACTGAAGATTACCAGTCTGAAATGAATGCACATAATTTTACAAAATGGGTAACTGAAAATTTAATACCTAATTTAACTGAAGCATCAATAATTGTTATGGATAATGCCCCATATCATTCAGTTGTAATGAACAAGGTACTATTTTTTACATATTATGTTTCTTATTGTTACATTCTTTATCATTATGTATGCTTCATGTACAATCTGAAATTCGATTACTAAATTGAACGTTTTTACCAGGCTCCGACATCTAGTTCACGTGTCGAAGAGATCAAAATGTGGTTACGTGAAAACAATATTTTATTTGATGCCACATTAAGAAAACCGTCCTTATTAATGTTAGTAAAAAAAGATAAACCTGAACCGGTGTACCACATTGATGACCTTATCATTGTGATATCAACCCCATTGTTTGGGCCATCTTAAAAAAGCGTATTGCCCAAAAAAATGTTGATGGTCAAAATATTGTAAAGTTGGCAGAAGAGGCATTAAAATCAGTTACTTCACATGAATGGAAAAATTGTACTGACCATGTCATTAAAATTGAAAATGAATATTATGCTCGAGGTGGGACTCTGTATAATGATATAGACGAACAGATCATACCAGTAGGCGACAGTTCCAGTGAATCTGAAGATGCAGAAATGGAGCAATTCCTTGCGCTGGATCTTCAGGACACATTTCAGGAGTTGAATACCTTGATTCTGATTTTGACTATGATTAATTAAAAAAATTTATCAAAGACTTACATGCCAGATCACATCACCATCCGTCGCATCTTTCCTCTCTGCCTCGGACTCTAATAAACAGGGCCATAAATATTTGTGACCCACAATATTTGGAACAAGAGCTAGACCAAATAAACTGGCGTTGGAAAGCAATGGGTATAACTGTCACCGCCAGTGTTATCGTTTGGCACGTAACAAGAAAATGCGAAAATCGGTGGAAGTAGCACGATCGCCTGCTTATTTAACGTATATACGATACTTTTGTACGTAAAAATATTCACTTGTATAGTAAAAATAGTTATAGGTATGACAGACATACAAGAAACAGACATAAACTAATGACGCCTAGATTACGCCTCCAAAAGGTCTGAAAATCATTTGTCGGTCTCGGTACACGTTTTTATAACAAAATTCCTCAACATTATCTAGACTTGCCTTTACACAAGTTTAGAAATTATCTCAAAACGATGTTGCTACATAAAGCTTACTATACTATTGAGGATTATTTGAGTGATAGCATATCTTAACTGCAGTCACCTACGCATCCAGCTGCAACGATTATCTTGTAACCATCAAATTGTAATAATTTTTTAAAAGATTAGCCACCGAGTTTCTTGCTGATTCTTCTCGGTAGGAGCAAACTTCCGAATCAGTGGTAGCTTCTTTAAAACATTTGACGATTCAAAACTACTGTAAACAGTCCACTTGAATAAAGAATATTTTGAATTTGAATTTGAATATGTTAAGGGAGTGACGGATAGGATAGGCCACCATTTTCGTCGCAAATACAATATCAAGACGATATTCCGTCCTCCTGGTCAAATAAGTAGCCTGCTCACCGATAGATCCAGATCAATTTGGCGTGCCTGGTGTCTATATGATTCCCTGCGGTTGTGGGAAGAATTATATAGGTAAAACTCGTCGCAACATCTTGACGAGGATTTCAGAACACATACGTAGTATCAAGAATATGGACACTAATGGGTCAGCCATAGCGGAACATGTCCACGATTCGGGTGTTAACCTTTATATCAGGTTCGATAAGGCTACCGTGTTATCTAAGGAAAAATTTCTAGTACCTAGAAAAATACGTGAGGCGATTGAAATAAGCCGTCACCCGAATTTTAACAGAGACTGTGGATGGGCACTGCCTCCAGCGTGGAAACCTATTTTTGGCACTACCGGTACTACTAAAGACCTGCTGGAACCGGACACCGTAAGCGTCGCATGCACAGAATTCTTTCGGGCATCCGATGACGAAGACCAGAGCAGCGACGGGGAGTGCTCAGAAGACGCGCGACCAGCGCCGCTGCCGTCCCTCCCCCCGCTCCAACCACTCTCGAGTCGCGCCCTGCGAGCTGCTACACGCAGTTCCCGCCGCGATAACACCGCGTAAAGAGCTCATGAATAAGAGCCCCGTATGTGCTTGAAAGTAGTCGGGCTCATCCGATAAAATAAGACGTGAGTATAGCCGGAATCTATACATTAATTATGAATAACACTCACGATAGTTTAAATTCAAAAATTATCAGACTGTTTTTTTTACAAATGAAGTACCAAAATTTATTAATCGAAATATATAGAGATACCATATAAAAACAGTGGCGCCCTCCTTTTTTTCACGGCTTTCTTGACAGACTGTAGTAAGTAACTTAACAGATCTTCATTGGAATCTTACAATTGACGACGAGCTTCAGAACTTAAAAGATCTTGCATTACGATAAATTTGTTTATTGGTAGAAGTGAAATTAAACTTTTCGAAATGAAATCGTAAAAAACCTAATGAAAATAGCTACGCGTAATCTTTATTGCATCAACTTTCTGATACGACGCTATCTTGTAACAACAAATGAGGTGCAAAACGTGCGAGCTTCAGAGCTAGTGACACATGTCAGAAGATAAATTTAAACTAATACGTCAAGAAAAATAAATTATATTTATAAGTTCACGAAACAAGAACTTCAACAATTAATAATAATAGAAAAAATAAATAATCCGGGTAAATTAAAAGCCACCACAGACAAGTCAAAAAATGTCTATGGGTTAATTACAAGTTTGATTGCGAAAACTGGGAAGTCTATCAATAACAATGAGGATTTCATTGTTTCATGATTGTGAACGACATTGAAATAAATAAGAAAGCGCCTTTGTTGATACCAAAATTATACCGAAAAAATTTCGAAACACTAACGTACCTATGAACGTCTAAAAAATTCAAAAAACTATTTAAAAAATTAAGTTATGAGAAATTGTGTAAAAAAATTCAAAGATAAATATGATAAACCCCTATCTACAGCGTTAGAAAAGGTTAAATTTCGTCCAAGAAACCAATTACGACAAGAAAAAATACAAGAATCAGGAGGACTACAACCGTTTCGGAGCTGCACTGTGGACGGCTACTAAGGACACTAACTAAGGACGCGCAAACTAAGGACGGTCAGCCGACATCTGGAGTGCATGCCGGTGCCTCATCGCCACTTGCGCGGGAAGAGCGCGCGCCGGTGGCTTCGTCTTCAAGGCAAACACGACCAAGTATCAGACTACAGCGCGAACAGTGTCGTAGGTTAGCAGCCAAGAGTGAGAAAAAAGTTAGACCTAATATCGTTTCGTGTTACAAGTGCGGGTCTAAAAATGTTACTCGTGAACAGTGTATGCATATAATAATGACGAACAAAAATTTTGTAGCGTCGATGTTTTTAGACAAAATAAGGATGTCTCTTTTTGTTATAAGAATAATTCTATTGTTTGCAAACAATTAAATAATATTAGTCCAACGTCTCACGGTAGTTCAACAAACTCTCCCAGTCGCGTAGTAATTTCCGAAAACGAGCGCATTTTGATTCCAAATAATTTCCGGGAAAATAGTTTATCGAACGATCGTATAATGTGCAAGGATGTTGAACGACCATCCGATTATTATGATATTTCCGTATCTGATTATTTTTGTACTAATGATAATTTTTATACCAATAGGAGTAAGAATAATTTTTGTAATTCTTATAGTAATCATGAGCCACGTCAAAATGACGTTTTTATTATTTACTAGCGGCCTACCCTGCTTCGCACGGGTATAAAATATATAGCCTATGCCACTCAGTGAAAAAAATGATTAAAATTGATCCAGTAGTTTTAATTTAGGTATTCATTACTGCCCGTGGCCCGCACGCGTTAAATTTGAAGAAAAACAATTCCCCTCTCCCTATACCAAGAAAATTTCCTGCTATATCTAATATCTAAATTCATATACTACATATTTACATTTTTCCCCTATATATTTTATGTTTAAAATTAATTACAGAATGTCTTTATATACAACATTCATAGCTTTGTTATCATTAGACAATACAAACATGTTTTCTTTAGAGGTTACTCTTAAAAGAGCGACATTTAGTTGCGCGTCCGATCGCTGCTAAATTCGGAGTACTATAGGGCGAAGCGCGGCCTCCTCGCGGGATTTTAAATCTGTGATATCTTCGAAAATGTTCATTTAAATTACATGCTGTAAACGGCCATATTGATCTATATTAAATCAACAATGTATTTAAGGTACTTAATTGGATAAGGATTAATGCTTATTAATCCTTAATATAAAAATTGCTTCGAAAATAAGGCATTATTTTTCGTAAAAGTAAGTTAATGACAAAAAGTGCTATTGTGGGATATCCATAAGAGATAGTCATATACAATCGCGGACTTTTCTGTAGACCTTTTCAATGTGTACAAATACTAAATCTCGTAGGGCTGATAAATCTCGTAGGGCTTAGCCTGTGTTCGCAATGTAAGCGGAAAAAAAAGTAATTATTTACGACATCACATTAGAAACCTCAAAAATTACAGTATTTCTCTACTCCACATTGAATGTTATTATACATATAAACCTTCCTCTTGAATCACTCTATCTATTAAAAAAACCGCATCAAAATCTGTTCCGTAGTTTTAAAGATTTAAGCATACATAGGGATATAGGGACAAACAAAGAATGTGACTTTGTTTTATACTATGTAGTGATAATCCTTATAGCATTATTCATTATTCACGCGCGATGGCTTATTATTAGCGTATTTCATGTATAACTTTGGTGTTTCTATACCGATTTCAATGATTCTTTTTTTATATAATGGTTAATACTATTCACTTTTTTATTTAGGGATGACTGAGAGTGATATAAACGTAGGAGTAGACAAATATAACCAGAAAGCTTCGAACTGCTAAGCTATCGGGAGTTACACGTGTTATTGTGAGTCAACCATAAAAGATAGACATATGCTGTTGTGGGATATTTTTTATATAATTTTAAGGAGAACATTTCCGTCATACATGATTTCTGTGTAGCTTTAACCATCATGGTTGCACACGCGACGGAAGCTTAAAAAATGGAGTAACTTCTCCCGTTTTCCCGACATTTCCGTTCACTGCTCTGCTCCTATTGATTGTAGCGTGATGAAAAGTATACTATAACCAGCCCAGGAGTATGAAAAACAATTGTACCGAGTTTCGTTAAAATCCGTCGAGTAGTTTTTGTTTCTATAACGGTTATACAGACAGACAGACAGACAGACAGACAGACAGACAGACAGACAGACAGACAGACAGACAAAATTTTTACTGATTGCATTTTTGGCATCAGTATCGATCCCTAATCACCCCCTGATAGTTATTTTGCAAATATATTCCAGTTACAGAATTGACCTCTCTACAGATTTATTATAAGTATAGATTCATATGATTTTCATAAGGATATTTCTGTTGAGAATGGTAATGTATTGTCTAGCGAACATTTTTCAAATATTTTGCGAAATGACATTTTCAGTATTTTTTTTTTCATCATTTCAAATCATTGCATTTCAATAATGACCACCACCAGGCAATTGGTGAGCCAGGCCATGATCGTCTATTCAAGATACGTCCTGTTATTGATGAATTGAATAACATATTTTCATCAGTTGCTATGGAACAACGTCTGTCCGTAGACCAGCAAATGTATGCAACCAAAGTTCCACACTTCTTCAAACAGTATTTACCTAAAAAGCTCAATAAGTGGGACCTCAAACTGTATGTTTTGTGTAGCCTCCAAGGATTTGCTTACAAATTCAAGGTATATTCTGGCCAGAATCTTACTAATAAACCTGAAAATGAACCAGATTTCTGCCCCACCAGCAATATTGTTTTTCTTTTAGCTCGGGGTATACCAAAACCCCTTAGATATAAATACCCTAACTCCAAAGGATATTCAACTATTCATTGTTCAAAATGCAATATTAACCTTTGCCTTAATAAAAACAATAATTGTTTCAGGAAATACCATATTTAACAAAGTTAACACAGTGCTAATTAGTTCATGATAGAATACTCCGAATAACGTAATGATGTAAATTTACATCAGAAGATTTTTTCAAAATATAGCCTTTTATATAATTAACCTTGCACCCAAAAATAAATAATTTGCTCAAAAAGCAAATAAATACAATAATAATAATAAAAAAATACAATAAATTTAAATCTAAACCCGCTGTTACTTTAGTTTCCACAGATACTAAATTTTCATATATTTTTTTGTTCGCAGGCTCACAAATCACATGTATGTTCTCAATTCCTTGAATGTCTCCTAATGAAGATTAAAATTTGTTGACAGTAATAATCTTTTAAAAATCCGTTTAAGGCACCATATGAAGAAATGCAGATATATTTCAAATGTGGGAAACACCACTTCGCATTTAAATAAGTATGCCTTGTGTTGCGGCCTATAGTATGTAAAAAGTGAATAAATTACTTTTTTAATAAACTATACTTCGTCGAACTGACGGTATAAATTGAAAAGATTATCCTTCGAGATCCTTCTGAAATCATACATATAAGCTATTATCATGATTTTAATTTACGTTCCTGCCACTGAATTCCTTTCCTTCCTGATGCTTTTAAAGATTAGCGAAACTTTCACAATCAAGTTGTTGCTTTTCTCTAATAGATAATTGATTGCTTGAGGATTTGAGGAGGACGCCCGTATGTAACGAACTTGGTTGCTGTTTATTCTTAACTTTTACTGACAACTATTATTATTTATCGATAATATGAGCTAATCACTAAATTAAATAAACGATGACCTTACCGCTGTGCAGAAAAATAAAGGAAAATAGCTTATAAGAATTCGAAAATGAATACAGAGCGCACTTAGCAATCAGGCGCGACCATAATTCTGGTTCCCATTCGTCGCAAGAATTTTCATAACGAGAAACTCAACGGAGCTTACTTTGTTAACACCAATCTTTGTTACTAACGTGTAACTAAATTATAATTTTTATAATGTACCAACATTAAAAAAATCCATTAATTCGAACAATCCAGCAGAATGGAAAATTGGGGCCAAGTTTTGAATTATTTTGACTTGCTTCTAACTTTGGCGTCTTCGCAAAAAATTGTAATATTTTTACACACTCTGAAAACGTGGTCTTGAAATACACAACTTCATTAACCATAATCGTATCATAAAAAAGAAAAGAGATAGCAGTTTAAAAAAAATAAAAGGCTTTGACTCCAACTCTACCATTACCACCATTGATATCATTGCATCAAAAAAATTTACGAACTATTTTCGTAAATTCCATTGGTTGGTTGGTTTTTAGATAAATACTTAAAACGAGTAAGATTCATTGGGATCATACACCTTTAAGAATAGATGTTGTTGAAACAAGTAAAATAGAAAGCGATAACGAAGAATGTTCTGATATTGATGATATTCATTTTTTACCAAACTCAGAAACCGAAGGAAAGTGTTGATTATTTTTTAACAAATTCACAAAACTTTGGAAATAAATGTGAACTGGTTCCCTGCGAGATTCATCAATAAGAGATATTTTTATAGCCAACATGTGCTCAACGTTAATTCATGTTCAGCAAAGATTATTACAGGAAATAGATCCAACACTGAAACAACTTTTACTTTCGCGATTCATACTAATTTAACTATAAACAACCGGGTCACATCGCGATAATCACGTTACCTTTGTATAAGGTGAACGAACTTGGTCAGTTCGTGACCACGGTGGATGCAACTCTGCCGAAACGTCGAACCTTATACAAAGGTAACGTGATTATCGCGATGTGACCCGGTTGTTTATAGTTAAACTTTTACTTATTAAGTAACCAAAACTGTCCTGATAAAAATGAGCTAAACTAAGAAAATGCTCATAAAATTAATAGCACACAAAATGTTGATAGTTATGACAAGTCAAAAGATCATCAAGATTATATTCGGAGTCAATCAAATAAAACAATAATAGGCGCCTCGGTCTATGACATCAAAATCAATATCGTCAACAATTCACAAGACTCAACAAAACAGACAAACAAACAACATACAACTTGTCAGAAGACATGATCATAGTCCTTATAATCAAGTAAGATAGAATGCTATATTTGCAAAAAAACATCAATACAAGTGACCAGCGGCAGACGTTAAGTAAAACTCATGCATATGACATTTTGCTAAATATTGTTTCTTTTTATCTAAAATGCCAGAAATTTGGAAGGATCCCATAAGTCCCATAAGAATAAAATATAAAAGTTAACGTTGAACAATTTTATATAAGTAAAAGCAGCAATTGGAGTTCGCCCTCATCGTGCTTATTGCCAGTAGAGCTTATAGATGACGCCCAAACAGTAGAGAAATATTTCTAAACAAAGAGGCGTAGTCATCTTGACAGAGGAGAAGACAACTTTAAAATTGTGTGACGTGTGATTTATCATAGTTTTTGATTTTGATCGCAAAAATTCATTTTGAATTGGAATTTGTGGTTTTCAGAAGTTCAGAAATGAGATTGGGCTTGTATTTAGCCTTCCTTAAAAATGTTAAGTTCAGAGTTTGAACCTTAATGTTGTTTTTTTATGTTTTCATTATTCTCTTGTTTTTTTAGTTTTCTTTTTATTTTTAGGTTTATAATTGTAAAATTGTAACTAAGAATGATGTGATTTCCTGTAATTGGTACTACATAGTTAATTTGAGACTATTTGGCTATTTTTTGGGTTATATATTATGTTTGGGTTATATAATATGGAGATCCGTATAAATAAATAAATCCTTTATAAAAGGATAACCTAGCTCACTAAGAGTATGGTTTGAACAATGGGAAGACATTCAAGATCGTCACGATCGAGAAAACGTAACAAAGTGAATCGCGTTAATCATCATCTCAGCATAGGTGGCCAGATACGATATCTACCTTGGAAAACAGGCTCTATAAGTTAGAAGAAATGATTGGGAAATTTGTTGATTTACGGCTTTCGGATCCTGTTGCTGAAATGCGTGATGATGTCGACGAGGAAATTGCGGCCGCGCCATCCATGGCGGCTCGTGCGGATTTGTAGAAGAGATTAAATTATTTAAAAAAAGATTAGAACAGTTACTTAAAATATTTTCTTTATAAAACTACGACCTGCCCCTAAGATCATCGCTACCTTTTCAGGAAAGGATGTAGTGTCCATAGTGGCTACAATACTTATAGCTACAGACAACGTGATCCAACGCGCTTTCTACAAGATCTGACGTCTACCTACAACCTGCGAGCCTTAAGAGCGAAGCTTCCAAGGGGGCATGTTCAAACAATACTCCACTATAATACGAAAAGGAGAGTTGAACCCCTGACCCCTTTAAAAATTTGACATTAGCATATTTTTCGCAATACAGATTACATACGTCTCTTATACTTTTGTTTAAATTCGCAGTAAAAGTATTTAACCCAATCCAAGCACGCATTTTACTTATAGAATAATATCTATAGAATATGTCACCACCAATGTCATATCTGTACATTCATTCTCGATCATTCTGGTCTGACCACGAATACACAGTTGCATCAAACAATTGGTTATCATCAATCAATCAATTAGTTATGAAGGCCATATTTTAGCTAATTGAGAGAATGGAGAACAAAAAGTCCTACCAAAATATCTACGCACAAAAAAACTTCACAAAATAGCGGTGATTTCTTTTTTCAAACTAAAGCACATGAGATCAGTAAGAAACGCAATGTAACTCATCTAGATTGCGTAAAAATTCAAAAATTGGATTCCGGAAAGAAAACGACTAATGGAAGGGGTGAATAAACAAAATTGACCAGCTAGGCGATTTGTAGGAATGGGATGAACGAGTAGGGTGGGATGAGGGTGGGATAAGATTAAACATAAAAGGTACTGAGACCAAACTCTTAAAATCAGACTGCTAGGTAGGATTTACACAGTCTATTTATCTTTGTTTAGTTATTATTCTTTGTATATTTCAAATTGTTAAATGTTAAAATTTCTAAAATAATCAAAACTTTAGTTTTTTTGTTTTTTGATACTTTTTTTAGATTTCACAATTAAAATTTAAAATTTAAAATTGATTACTGTTCACTTCCTTTTATGGTTAACTTTTAGTGGAAACTTATGTTTAAATATGTAATATTTTATGCTGTGTGTTACCCAATACGAAATAAATAGAACAATGGATTTTTCTTGTAACAACTTGCCGATCCATATAGTACATTTGTTCATAGTACTCGCAGAACATACAATAAAAATTATGAAAATATATGGATAGTATCCATGATAAATGTATACCTTTCAAAAAATTACAATTTCGTTTAAATCTGTTTTTTCTTTATTTTTAGTTGTCTTTTTATTTTAAGTTGTTTTCTCTTTTAAATTACTGTTTTATTAATTAATAGTTTTTTTCGTTGATTATTATTACACCTTTTTTTATCAGCGGCTACTTAGTTGATTTGTTCCACCCAATAAGTTTTTATATTAAGTTTTATTGTTTGTTTTCTTAAAAATAATTAATTAAATTATAATTTTTTAATTAAAATTTTATAATTCATTATTTTCTTGGTAATTTTTTTATTTAAGGCGTTTTTGTATGTCAGTTTTTATTTGATTACATATTTTATTTATTTTTATTGGTTTTGACGATTAGGCAGTGACTCTACAACTATACAAGCCACCCACCTAAATCAGCTCTTATTTAAGGCAACAACAAAATATCCGACCAGAAATTTCTAGAACATCGTGTTTCCTTTCGAAATAAAAAAAAAACCATAGCGAAAATTTGGAATGATTTAAAAATTTTGAGTAATACAAAATGTTGTTTACACAACGGATAAACTCAAATTTCGGTAGATAAGTCACACTGTCACAGCGGGGAAGGACGCGGCCCGATCGCATAATAAAGAAAACACCAGTGGCAGATGGATGTATTGCGTTACATTAGTATAAGATTGTATCAATATTATCGAAGTAAAATGTATAAGTCAAAAATAGTTCTTTTCTTGAACATTGATGACCCCGACGTGACCCACAAGGACACAAGATCCACCACGACAAAAAGGCATTATTGCTTGCATTGCATTATTTACTATTAAAAGGCAGGTTCGATTTTATAAGCGCAGCGGTCGATTTAGAGGCGTTTTGGCAAGAGTCGCTTTACGGCGTCAGGCTGTGAGCGGTCTAGAGTCCATAGCGGCGCAGCTCCACTTATCGCTGCCGCTTGTAAGTAAAAACGCTACTTGTTTAAACCAGTTCGAAATCAGTTAGAGGTATAGTTTGCTGTTTCTGTATATTGTATTACATTTTAGATCTTCGCTTTTACTTATTTGCACAACCGAGTGAATTTAAGGATTTATTTAAACAAAGAGCATCCTTCAGATGGCGATTGAAAGTTTGAAATTCTTGAAACAATTAGTAAGAATTAAATCGGACCACTTCAATAAAATTCAAACTGTCATTATGCATTAGCATGGCTCAATAACTTAGTGTTTTTGACGAAATGCAGACAAAAAATTAAAATTTAAATCCCGATCCTAGTGCACAAATTGAGGAAATAGCAGAAAACACATTTTTTAAATTTATAGCTCATGCACAGAAAGTTCTCGATTCTTGAACTTCTGTTGATAAAAAATACTAAAATTGACTGCAATGTACGAAATCACCAAAAAAGAAATAATTTAAAATTGCCGGCATTAAAAATTTCTCCATTTATGGTAACCCACAAAATTGGTTAAAATTTCCCAACAATAATGCGGCCTTAATTCACAAAAAAGCCAGTACTGATGACATTAACAAGTTTTATTATTTAAAAGCATATTTAGAAGGGTCTACGAGTTTAGTAATCAATTCTGTCAATCACTGCGAATAATTACAATATCGTTTGATCTTTGCTCTGCGATAGGTACGACAAGAAACCTTAGCTAATAAACAAACGTTTAAAGGGTTTATTTTTGATGGAAAGTGAACACACCCAAACGACATGATATATATTTGTCTGCGTCTAAAGTTCTCCTTCCTTCTGTCATCGACTGCTCTTGAAAGACAACGTACATTACACTATATTCGTGTTATTAAAGTTCTCTTATATTTGTGCTTCCGAAGTATAATAAGTACCGAATAAATTCCTACAATTTTCTACTCAATCAATAACTAAGAAATTTAATAGATAAATTAACAAAGAATTTAGCGGCCCTTAATGCTTTAGGTGAACCAACGGAAAAGTGGGATACTATTATTATTTATATAGCGTCGTCAAAGACACAGCTAGTTCAAGGAAATGGTAGTACGTTGTCCTCGCATACTCTTAGATAATATTTATACTTTTTTGCATTATAAAGCAACAAAGATCTCATAAATAGATCAAATCCATAATGAACTTTTTACCAAGAGCATAGAAAAGAGGACACAATAACAAAACTATTGGTATAGGAATTTACAGAGTATTTAAAACAAATTTCATAGATTACAATTTCTCAAGACGGTTGCAATATCTACATCTGAACATAAAACGACATATGTAAAGCTTTCAAATGTAGAGACAAAATTTGATGTGCATTTCACTATTGATATTACGATTTTAGTGTAAAACTCGTGAAAAACTTGTGAACGAGTCCTTTTAAATCGCTTGTGAAAATTGCTCCTAACGACAAGAGGCAGCAAGAAACCCCAATTTTAAGAAACTAACACCACCAATATCTATCTAAACTGACGGAGGAATAAGCAACTATAAAGACGCAAAGACAACCAGAAAATGGGTGACGTTATCAAGTGTATAAAGCCCCAGAGACCAAACCAGTAAATTGGCATCTACAAAGTTTTACCCATAAACATGCTTTCTGTTATATTTTTTTGTTGTTGTATATATTTCAGTTTCCTTAGTTTTTTGTTGTGTATATAGTTTAATATTTATTGCGTTTGTTTGTTTTTTGTTGCACTGTTGTGTGCACTAATATTTCAATGTCACGCATCTAATATTTTCTACTCATTTTTTATCCTCCTCGCATCGGTATCCTCATAGCTGAGGGTCGTGATCGCGAGTGATGATCTTTGGGACATTTGTCCGCTATTTGTTCCTCGCCTTTGCCGAATGGTGGACAATGTTCAGATTTGTGTCTAAAGCAGTTCGAATCTAGCCTATCCACCGAATTGGGCTACGTCATCGAGGTCTTTTCCAGTCAAACTTGTCGGTAACCATGTGTTGGGAATTCTAATATTATTTTATTTAATATTATTTATATAATTAAAGAAGGCGGCAGCACCGGGAGGCCGCGTCTCCACGGCAACATCGAATAACACGTAACACGAATTTGGTGTCATTCGAAAACTTAGTACTGAAATATGTGCTAGGAAGTAACAGTAAACTTGTAAAACTGAAAAGGCCAAGTTATTCCTACTATTCTTGCAATTATCCCCAACATGCACATAAAAACAAACTAAAAAAATTGCTCGAGGTTGTAACCTTCTTTCCGAGCGATGTGGCTAAAGAACTTGAGCATTCTTATTTTTTTTTTATTGCGTCATAGACGATATATGTACGTAAATTGGATACGAGGTAGTTGCTGAGTTCGCGTTCATTTTTTCACGGCCTACAGTTGATGATGTCGCAGCCTAATGAAATGAATTCCTTATGAAAGTAGGGTAAAGCTGATGCGACATTGCAGCAGCCGAGGAAAACTTATTGGTTAAATGACAATAACTATTATTAGATTTAGCTTTGACTGAGAAGATAGTTTATGTAGGTTTAGTTTAGTTGTAATTTTAATTTATTTCTGAAAATGGTTTTTCTTAAAACCTCTCATTACTGCAAACTTAATTAGCGCGATTGCTTGACTGCAATCATGCCTGTTCGGGCTAACACGTACATTTGCAACATCAGCATATTTCTAATATCGAATCAATTGAAAATCAGTACGACGTTAGCAGAAAGGTTTAAATTAAGTATAAAATATATGTTTATACATAAAACATAATCCAAAATTTAAGATTATTTGAATGATAAAAATGCCTGGATTTGAAAATCCTTCCAGCTTCATACAAAACTGGGGTTTAATAATGTAAAATTGAAAATGTTTAAAAGATTGACCGCCGAGTTTTAATTCTGTTTCTTCTCGGTAAGAGCAACATTCCGAACCAGTTGTAGCTTCATTAATCATATCGATCCTTGATCCTTGAAAAGTGCTTGAAAGAGCTTATTTTAATAAATATTTTAAAATTATTTGATTTGACAAACTGGTCTCAAGTTTTCATATCACATTTGATCACAGCACAGTTATTTAGTAAGAGATTCTCTTCAATTACGCTTCAAATTCATCATGGGCGTTGCTATATCGAAAGCCTTTATCAGCTCCTGGAACAATAACAAATTTTATCACACTAATATTATTAACTAGCAATCGCCAGCGGTTCCGCCCGCGTGGAAAGATTAACACCGTAATATATCATAGTATTTTGATAACCATAAAAATGGTTAAAGTGGGTTAACCTTAAAAGCTAGACATATGCTGTCGCAGACTTTTCCTTAGGACTTTTAGAGGGGAACAATTTTGTAATACATGATATTGAATAACTTTTACTAAGCGCACGCAAGGAAAGCTTTACCGTTTTATTAACATTTTTTATTGCTGCTCCTCTCCTATATGACTTTGCGTGATGTTATATATAGCCTATAAGCCTTCCCCGATAAATGGAATATCCCATATATCAAATCGGTAAAGTAGTTCCTGAGATTAGCTAGTTCAAACAATCAAACAAACAAATAACCAAACTCTTCAGCTTTATATATTAGTATAGAAGTATAGATATAATATTAGTAGGAAGTAGGATATAGATTTTTACCTTCCACCTGTGCATATCCATAGAGACTATGAACTGGTTCTCTGTCATATCCTCAGATTTGCGCTTCTTCTCCTCGCTGACTGGTGAGATGAAGGGTAGCCCGATCTTATCATCTAGAAAAAACAATATCCTACTAATATTATAAATGCGAAAGTTTGTGAGTATGGAGGTATGTTTGTTACTCTTTCACGTTAAACCCGCTGATCCAAGATCGATGACACAACACAATTTAACACAATTATTCCTTATGCACCGGAATAACATATAAGCAATAGAAATCCTGTTAATTAAATAAATATATAGGACACTTACACACACGGTCGTCAGTCCCCAAAGTAACTTAATACTTGTGTTATGGTAGACAGACAACTGGTGAATATATATTATACTTATATATATATTTTTAATACATACTTAAATACAAATATACACCCAGGCTCAAAGACCAATAAATTCAATTATAGAAAATGTTGGCCCTCGGCGGGAATCGAACCCACGACCCGCGGAGCTGAAGGGAATTCTACAGGAATAGGATGACACTAAAAAGCACAATCTATTATCAACCTGTCACGCGAAAAACTATTACTATACTATCTATTACTAGTAATAGATATATTAAGTCAAGTTGGAAACATAGAAAACCTAACGAATTTAAGTTATGGATGTCACTTTTGCTGCATACCGTCAGAATTACACTTTCGGCTTCAATCTGGTGAAATCAATATCCTTGGAGAATTATGATGGCAAGAGACTAGACGGCTTGACGCTGGTTCCTTAAGAACGAGGACGGGCCATAATGTGGGACGCAACATGCGTTGATACGTTAGCCTCGTCCCACATCAAGGCAACAGCGTCAAGACCTGGAGCTGCGGCGGAAATGGCCAAATCCATCAAACGGCGGAAGTATGCATCTCTCATCAAGAGTTATATATTTGTGCCAGGTGGCAAGAGGGCTGGGCCCTTTTTCACACAAAGAATCAGCTTAGCAATTCAACGGGGAAACGCTGCAAGCATTCTTGGTACCATTCCACGTGGGCATGATTTGTATAGTCCTATCGTGTAAGTAATTTAAGATAGATATAACTTTAACATTTTTCTTGTAGAATGAAATGAAATCGGATTTTTTTTTAAATAAATGATTTATTATTATTATCAACGCCGTGAGGTATCCGGCTAAATAGAATAGTACCACCCTCATTTCTTACCGAGATGTTGTAAAAGGCGACTAAGGTAAGACGACCCGCCGTGTGGTATCCGGCTGAGTACAATAGACCAACCTCATTTCTTACCGATGTGTCGTAGAAGGCGACAAGGTAAGTTGACCAACCGTGTGGTATCCGGTTTAGTAGAATAGACCACCCTCTTTCTTACCGAGGTGTCGTAAAATACGACTAAAGTAAGTTGACGTCAGGCAGGCGGCCGGTCGTAAAAACGCAGCCAAATCATGTAACAACATGTTTATAACATGTGCCGACCCCACTTAGAGTGGGATAAGGGCAGGAGGATGATAATGATTATGATTTATTATTATTATCACTCATTCAAGTTACATTTTTAAATAATTTTTTTTATAGAAAAAAAATTGCCATCCACAGCGAGCGGAGAAAGGACCCAAGGTCTCAGTGTTTAGGATTACAGATTACAATATTATTAAATCCAAAGGAAGCTGATACAGAAAGCCATATGATAAGAAATAAAAATGCCCGGATTTAGCTACTCTTTGACCTTGCGCAAGATGGCTATAATAATATTAATTATATTTTGAAAAGAGAAGCTTCAAGATTCCTGCTGGCTTTATTCCATTATCGAACCAGCAGAAGAGTTGACGATTCAAAAGCACTTGTTTACTTAATATAATTTATACACATTCAACTTAGTCATGGTAAAAATCAAATATGCTTAAGCCATTAACCCATCACCGTGTTCTTGTGATAAGTACAAAAGTGAAAACAATTTTTTTATTCAGATTCAAATTCTCTATTCATTTTCTTTTAACTCTAAGGACTTTAGCAAAAAATTTGTATTTTATTTTTATAAATTACCAAATACAAATAATAACTCCTTTCTAATTTAAAATTAAAGTTAAATATATATTAATAAAAGCTTCCATCTAAGTAATATAAATGCTTAGTTCCGGTTTGGATGTGTTTTCAATGACGATTCTAGATGGCGCTGTGCATTATTAGACCGCGCTATCAACTGTCGCTCGTGGAATAATATAGTGGATTCGAGATTTGACCTCTATGCTTCTGCGCTTCTGCGCTCTCTAATCCAATTTTTGATTCCACAACGAGGCTCTAATGCCGGCGTTGAGGTCTATTAACCTTGTATAATGTAAATGGACTGATTTACATTATACCTAAGACCATTTTGCATCATCATCTTCCGCACTTCTCCCACTTTAAGTGGGTTGGCACAACATTGAACATGTTATAAACACGCCGTCACATAATTTGGCTACGTATTTTACGACCGGCCGGCCTGACGTCTACTTACCTTAGCCGTATTTTACGACGCCTCAGTAAGAATGAGGGTGGTCTATTCCACTCAACCGGATACCACACGGCGGGTAGACTTAACTTAGTCGTATTTTACGACACCTCGGTAAGAAGAAGTGTGGTCTATTGTACTCAACCGGATACCAGACGGCGGATAGACTTACCTTAGTCGTATTTTACGACACCTCGGTAAGAAAGAGGGTGGTCTATTCTACTCAACCGGATACCCCACGGCGGGTAGACTTACCTTAGTCGTATTTTACGACACCTCGGTAAGTAAGGGTGGTCTATTCCACTTAACCGGATACCAGACGGCGGGTGGACTTACCTTAGTCGCCTTTTACGGCGCCTTGTGGTAGGTCTTAGCTGCGACCCTTCTTTTGAAAAACGGAGAGAGGAGGCCTACGTTCAGAAGTGGGATAGTAACAGGCAAATACTTTTACTAACCTAAATTCACAGCAATTATGCCTTCCTTCACGAGGTAGGACACATAGTATATGTTCTCGATCGTCCGAGTAAAGCTGGTGGGGTCGAGGACCACGTGGAAGTAACTGACAGGACCAGATCTGCACGAATCCTTCACGAAACGCTGCACTTTGTCCACCATTTTGGTACAGTGATCTGTTTTTCGCGACCTGAAAATATCACATGATTAATCATCCTTTTTTTTATATAGGAAAAAACCCCTTATGGGTACCACCGCCCGATGGGGACAGGCGGCGGTTTTGTCGGACTCGCACCGACTAAAATGACCTGTGTGCTCCACCACGCTGCAGATGGCATGGGCAAGGTATCGTTGTACACATTGCCCCTATCTCCGCCGACAGCAGCTCTGACCCCAGAGAATACCTCCTCCGGGTAAGAACCCCTCAAAGGAGGAGTATCCCTCAGCTAACCGGTGCATCGGGAGCACCAGATGCACCGACCGCCTCGGGGACCTGTATGGTAGACGTCCGATATACCCCGTTCGGAAAGTCTGAAGGTCCCCTGACAACGACAAATCATTCTTGTCCTTATCCAACTTTAAGTGACGGCGCAACATGTTTATCTCTTCCATTATCTCCTATCATATATGCATGTCATACTTCACTCAATCCAACCATGTCTTTCTCCGTCTTTAGAATTTTTAAAACGGCTCCAACGATTTTCGCGAAATTCTGCATGTAGAGAATGAAAAATCTAAGGGCGAAAATAAAGTAGTGAAATACCTGGGATCGAGCCTTAACTTTCTCATCACATTTTTAACTTAACTTTAAGAGGCATTCGGGGTCACATATTGTTCCTGAGACCTGCCGCCACGTCATCAATCCCGCATTAATTCTTTTACCCACATACCTTGATCTATTTCACCGTTGTTTTCAGTACCTTGACTCCCTATTTCAGAGAGTCAAGGTAAACTGGAAATCAACAAGCAGGTTGTATTTGAAACATGTAACAATATCATGGGGCAAAATTCATAATATTATAAATGCGAATGTCTATTACACTTTCACGGCGGTTGTACACTCTCTCTGAGTGCGTTAGTGTATAGGGTAGCTCAGGCTCACGCTCCCGTGTCGGTTTTTGTGCCTGAATCAGGGTCTCGCGCCGCCTCGCCGTTTTTGAATTCGCATATGCGAACAACTATTACTTTTTTTTTCTAGCCGCCCTACCTCAAAGCTACCTATCCTACCCTATCTGTTTGGGTCAATATGTGAGGAAACCCTTCGACTTCTAGAACCCGTACCCCTTTCTGCTGGTGAACATCGGCAGCGATGTGTCCATGCTGATTGTAAAAGCGCCCAACGACTACTGCCGTGTCACTGGTACTAGGTAAGTCTGATAATTTCTCGCCACTATAGGCGAGCGCGCCATATTGACTCTCGAGTGTAGATGGTCATTTCGAGATTAAACAACTCGGGCGAGAGTGTAAAGCCGTCATAAGGATACACCGGGGTTACATATAGGATGCTCTAATGCATGATGCTTCTATATGTAACCCCAGTTGAAATATAAATCCACTTACTGTTCTAATGTCTCTGGAGCCTTCAAGTCAGCTTTCTGTGCGCGCTGCCTCTGTACACGGGGCCGTTGGACCTTCGGCCTCTCTTCCGGAGGTGTGGGCTCGAAGGTGCCATATAGATATGATATAGCTGGCACTTCATTTGGAAATGAGAACTCCCACAACTCGGGGTTATCGGCCTGTGGGTAGGGATGTAACATGGAGTAGAAAAAATCGATTAATAAATCTAATATTTCAATAGGATATAATAGATTTTTACTGACTATTGCAAAAGTTGTATTTTATAATACTAATAATTAATTACAATAAAGGCTAATTAAAGTGGACAACTACCAAGAATATCAGATACGCTGTTTGTGAAATTTGATTAAAATGTGTAGTTTGGCTGCATTGGTTTCATCTAACAATGCATATCTTATTTAAAACTTAAAGAACAAGAAAGGGGATACTTAAAGTCGATTTTTGATAAAAAAAAGATCGATTATTAAAAATCGATTATTTTTCGACATTCCTACCCGTGGGGTATTGTAGATGATATTAAGAATTAATACATAGTAACTGGCTGACTAAGCCTTTTTTTCAGATAAAAAAAAATGCAACAAACAAAGAAAGAAAGGGTAAGACGATAGGGTGATTTCACTTCTTTAGTCCGCTCGTTCTCCACTGAGCTATTACAACATTATAATTGACTGCGAAATTAACTATTAAATAAGAAGTTAAATACCTAGGATCAAGACCCACATCAGATATCACCAGCCCCTGTATAATACTTTTTAATTTGGATTCTTTCATATCTTAAAAAAAATACTGAGCATGGCTGTATTAACCAAGCTGCTATGTAACATACGGGTGTGTAAAAGAAAATGAATGTTCCTTATAGACTCCTAAACTTGACTTGACTGACCCGATGATGCAGGGGGTAGTGACCCTGCCTTCAGCTCCGCTGGTCGCGGATTCGATTTCAGCTGAGCCAATATTTTGTATAAAAATTTAATTGGTTCATCGAGCCTGTGTGTATATTTGTAGTTAAGTATATATTTAAAATTATATATGTATATATTCACCAGTTGTCTCTCACCCATAACACAAGTATTAATTTACTTACTTTGGAGATGGACAACCATGTGTTTAAGTGCCCCATATATTCATTTATTAAATGGATGAACCGATTGAATTAAAACTTTTAGAAAATCTTTAGAAAAGATTCACATTTTGAACTCTTAATGTCAGTTTTGTTTTAAGAAAAAATCTGAAATTTGAAAAAATCTCAAACTGAGCTACAGCAACGCGGTGCCGCTAGTGTCTTTGTGTCTTTTTGTGATATTATATAAATTAACTCACAATATGTTGCGCCAGTTCAAATTTATCATAATTGTTCACTTCCCCAGTCACATGCTCTGTACACTTGATCGCTAGTGAACTTGTATCTTTCAACAGTTTTGAATGTATATAGCATTCACCTGGAAAAAACACATTAAATATTCTATAAATATAATTGTTACGTTATAGATTTAAATGGTGTTTTATATATTACTAGAGTATAAATACAATATTTGTCAAAATACATATGTACAACATGTATAATTTATCCATCCAAAATTTCACAAGTAATTTTAGCTTTGTCATTACAGCAGTTTATAACTTTAAAAAGAAGGCTAGAGAATTGTGGATCTACATAATTTGTACAAAAAATTCACCTACAGCATGTCTCTATCTCACAATAAATACTTTTTGTTCAAAATATCAATTTACAGCAGGTGAAGTTGCAGGCACAGCTACCATTACGTAATGTGAAATTAGTATAAAAATATTCAAAATATTTTAGAGTAAAATACTCATTGGGAACCAACAAAGCAAAATGTTATCTGATGTTTTAGGTTATTAATTTTAAACGCAGAAACAATCTCAAGTTAATAAATAAGTCTTTTAGTTAGGAAAGTTGCCATATTAAAATAAACAAAGTGATTCAATTATATGCTCTGTATCTTAGGTTCTAGTATTGATATTGGACATAATATTGCCTCATTGAATTTTTACTATCCCAACAATATTAATATTGTCAATAATTTATTTTGTCTTGATGCAATTATATGCTCTGTATCTAAGTTGTGCCTGATGTTGATATTGGCCTTGTTTAGACATAATATTGCCTCATTGAATCTTTACCATCCCAACAATATTAATGTTGTCAATTATTCATTAGGTCTTGATGTAATTATATGCTCTGTATCTAAGTTGTGCCTGATGTTAATATTGGCATTGTTTAGACATAATATTGCCTCATTGAATCTTTACTATCCCAACAATATTAATATTGTCAATAATTTATTTGGTCTTGATGTAATTATATGCTCTGTATCTAAGTTGTGTCTGATGTTAATATTGGCCTTGTTTAGACAGAATATTGCCTCATTGAATTTTTACTATCCCAACAATAATAATATTGTCAATAATTAGATATGTTATTATATGTTACATGGGTTGATCTAAACCTACCCACATTGGGTATGGTCTTTTTTCTAGAGCTATACATAATAAATATAATAAAAAAGACATATACCTGTGTTAGATTCAGTAGCATTATTTGTGGGTGCCTCTGCTTCAACTTTATAAATAATACTTTCAAGTTTCTTAATCCTTTCTTCATTATTGGTGATAGTATCTTCTTCTGAAATTTTTTACAAAAAAAATTGTAAAACCTGAAGAAATAAACATCACAGTACACAGATGACAGACAGTAATAATGTTAAAATGAAGATTCTATAACTGATTAACAATTTTTTTAAAAAGAGCACCTTCTTGTCCATGTTTCTTACTGCCTCTTATTACTAAAACATGAAAAAAAAATTTCAAGTGCTAATTTTTTTTAGCAGCGAATATTTTGAATTTTTGGCACCGGTAGCTCAATTACCGTCTGTGTAGTATGTAGGTGAGTAGAATAGACCACCCTCATTTCTTACTGAGGTGACACCTTTGGCGACTAAGGTAAGTAGACATCAGGCAGGCGGTTGGTCGTAAATGACAACCAAAACATGTAACATGTTTAAAACATTTTGTGCAGACCCCACTTAGACTGGGATAAGGCCAGAAGAATGATGGTAGCATAACATAAACAAGTTCAAAATATTGCAGGGATCTGCTGGACTATATGTCAAGAATTCATGTGGAGCTAAACATATATATTCAACAGTTAACATCCATAAGTGCAGGAGGAAGATGACTCATTACTACTCTTTGGTGTAACTCGAGGGGGAGTCTGTAACGAATCATTCTGGCCCGCGTGCTTAGGTCTTAGGGTCGCCGACGCACTCAACTTCCCACGCGTTTTAAGGGATACACCCTCTCGGGGTGAAGGGGGCAGACAATAATTCACCCTGAATCGACCGGTCTCGTAACGCCAGTCCGCTGCCACCGCCACTCAACGTTGTGCGGAATTGGCGCCAAAGTGTTTCTCAAATTTGTATAGTCTCTTCATCTTCATATTTTATGAATAATTTCATAAACCGATAGACGTCTACCGCTGGACCAACTATCCACGGAATCGCTACACCACACGATATTGTCCCACTAGAATCTATCGGCTCGCCGCCACCTTTTTAAGGTCGTCAGTCCGCGAAGACTGTAGAGGGTCTACCGACACTGCGTTTTCCAGTGCATCATCCCAGAACCTTAAGAACTCAAAGCCCTCAAAGCTATTAAATTCTCCGTACCCAAGTTGTTAAAATATTTACCTAAAATAGATTCAACTTCACGAGTTATTTCTCCAAGATGAAGCCTTCTTTCAAAGCTAGAAAAGCTACTATTTAACTGTGTTGAATTTAAGGACATCATTTTTGAAAAAGTTTAGAACAGAAATTGAATAGAGAATAGTATAGATATATAGTAGATACTAGATAGGGATAAAAAAATTATGGATTTGAAATAATCGATTTTTAAAAATCGATTATTTTTTAGCAGAAATCAATTATTTTAAGTATCCTCTTTTTCTTCTTTTACTCTTTTTCTTGTTATTGAAGATTAGATATGCACTTTTGGATGAAATCAATATAGCCAAATTACACATTTTAATCGAATTACACAAATAGCGCGTCTGTTTCTTGTTCTTCTTGGTATTTTTTCACTCTTGTTAACCTTCATTGTTATTCCTTATTAATATTAAAACGGCAAATGTTAAAATAATCATTGAAAAATTATTATGAATTGATTATACAACTAAAACGTTTTTTTTTTAAATAGCTTTATTTTGACGGGAAAAAATCGATTATTTATTACCCGATTTTTTTCTGTTTCAACTACATCCCTAGTTTTAGGGATAAAAAAAATAATCGATTATTTTATCCCAATAATCGATTATTAAAACATTTTAAAAAAATCGATTATATTAATTAGTGTATTTTTTGTCTAATTTGCTTGTCTTTTAAGATATTATATGCGTTATTATGTGAAACGAATGTAGGCAAACAACAAAGTTTAAGCGAATTTAGGAAACAGCGCATCTGTTATTTTTTATTTGTAGTTGTCTACTTTCATTAGTCATTTTTGCAAATGTTATTTACTTCACACAATTCAACCATCTCTATTTATGCCCTCCTCTAGTATATAAATATATAATATATAATTTCAGGTTCATTTTTGAGACTGTTATGTAGTGTTGTATTAGCCAGTAAGTGAGATTCGCAACAAATAATGAGAGATATGAAACTAATAGACTTATTTTTACATAAACATAATAAAGAGACAGATCGATACAGTCTCATTTCCTTGCTTTGTATTGTGTCATGAGTTATGGCACGTTTTAGGCTGGCTATCCTACTCTAGTATAATAACTATGAAGATACTCATATTTACAGATGTGAATTATTACGACAAAATGTGAAATCATTTTCAATAAAATTATGTCATTTTATTTTATTAATTTAACAAACATAATAATAGGAAATAATATACGAAAACCGTCCAAACAACTCAACACTGTTAGGGATGTGACTTAGAGTAGAAAAAATCGATTAATAAATAATCTATTTTTATCCTTTTAAAAATAATCGATTTTTTCTGACTATTTCAAAAGTTGTCTCTTTTAATATTAATAATTAATTAAAATAAAGGCTAATTAAATTGGACAACTACCAAGAAATAATATCAGATGCGCTATTTGTGAAATTGTATTAAAATGTGTAGTTTGGCTAAATTGGCTTCATCCAACAATGCATATCTAATCTTAAAAAACAAGAAAAAGAGTAAAAAAGAAAAAGGGATACCTAAATAATCGTTTTTTTTCAAACGATTTTTGATGAAAAAATAATCGATGAGTCGATAAATTTCTGTCTCATTAATTCTTGATATTAGACTAATACCATAGATTACTAGCTATAAAATAATACTTCATAGATTAGACTGACCTATATAAGATCGTTTAGGGAGAAATAGTTCGAGACAAAAAGTTAAAATTAAAGACAAACAACAAAGTACTATGAAATTGATTTCACAGCAAAGAAAGACAATACGCTTGTAAATTTTTAATAGGTATAAATTAAATAGCTCTAGTTTAATGAATTTACTGTATAAATTTCTTTATTTATAATTTTGTGTTTTATTAATTTTATATACATTGATATTAAACGTAATTGTTCTTAATGCGCGTTTAAATTGTTCATATAAATTTTCACCGTGTCCAGTGAGGTTATACCATATTCGAGAAGTTATTGCATGTTTTGCTGTTAGATAAAATGGATTCAGGGCCAGCGCAGGAGGTTACAGAGCTTCTTAAACAGTGGGAAGAACAGTTTACGACTCCTACCTATGATCCAATACCGATTTTGACAAGGTGAGCTGTTATCATCCGTAAATGTCAAATCACATGCATGATGCAGGTCTTTGCACAATTTCGCTGTATGTTTGTAAGGAAATATCATAACAGAATCAATTTTTGTAATCGTTTGTAAGATGAACTATATTTCTAAATTAAAACATACATTGCTATGCTAGTATGAAATATTAGGCAACAAGTGTCTGTATTAGGAAAATAACCACATTAATATTTTTTTTGTAAAGCATTGAAGATTCAGCATAGCAATACAACCCAGAAGGCAATCAGATTTATCCTTTGAAATGTATTGTATACATGGTTCTATCTATCTGTCTATTTAACTTGGGGATGTAGGTAGAGGATGGGTGGTCAACTATTATTCTAGACTATTCCACCCAATTCCCCATGTTGGGACACTTTCACTGCTGTCCAGACAGTGTCACCTGCTCTAACCTATATGTTGCTTATACAAACCTGAATATTCCTGAAGCGGATATTTAATATGTCCTCAACATCAGTTTCATCGTTACATAGTATCTCCCATATTATTAGCGAGTATGTAATATAAATGGTTAATACATCATAATCGTAAATACTCTGTGTGGTATCCAGCTGAAAAGAATAATACAACCCTCATTTTTAACGGAGGTGTCGTATAAGGCAACTGAGGTAAGTCAACTCGCTGTGTGATATCCGGCTGAGTAGAATAGGCCACCCTTATTTCTTACAGAGGTGTCGTTAAAGGCGACTGAGGAAAGTTGACTCACTGTGTGGTTTCTGGTAAAGTAGAATAGACCACCCTCTTTCTTACCGTGGTGACGTAAAATATGACTAAAGTAAGTTGATGTCAGGCAGGTTGTAAAATATGTAGCCAAATCATGTGACATGTTTATATGATGTGCTGACCTTCATTGCCTCGCCATGTTCTGTCGATCATAATAATTAATGGGGTATAGTAGAAGCTGTTTATATCCCAATGGTGGTGAACAACATCCTCTCTTGGAGAGAAGAAGCAGCTGAGTCTTTATATTTATCCTCCTGCCCTTATCCCACTCTAAGTGGGGTTGGCACAACATGTTATAATCATGGTGTAACATGATTTAGCTGTGTTTTTACGTCCGGCCGCCTGCCTGATGTCAACTTACCTTAGTCATATTTTACGACACCTTGGTAAGAAGGATTATTACTAATTATTCTACCTGCTATTCTTAGTAAGACATAGTAGCACAATTGACACATTATCACCTGCTATTGGCTGTAATGGGCTATGATCATTTATGAAGAATGCACTAAAATTTTAACTACAGAGTTGTAATATTTGAGTCTGATGTTTTTTATGTTTTCATTATTTTCCTATGTTTATTTTTAGGTTTTTAATTGTAACATTGTAACTAAGAATGATGTGATCTCATATAATTGGCACTATATAATATTATTTAACATGTAATCCATACTAATATTATTTTATTTATTAATATTATCCATATTAATATTAATTAATCTGTCTGTTACAATTTTATGGATAAATTACTGGAGCAATATTGATAAAATTTGGTGTAATTGAAGCTTTTACATCAGGTTAACATATAGTAAATGAAATTTCTTAAGTGCATAATTAGGAATATTTTCAAAAACAAAATTGATGCTGATGAAATTCTACTACTACTACTTTAAATTTGACTACTTATATCAAGATCAATAAGATCTTAAACCTTAACATGATATAAAAAAGGTTATTTTTTTAACTAATTTTTAAATAGCTCGTTAATTTTCAGGATAGCGGAAATAATAGAAGTGGAAACAGAAAATTTCATGAAAAAGGATCCTGACCCCTTCGACGAGCGCCATCCATCTCGAACAGATCCTGAGTGTGCTTTGGGACATGCATTAAAAGTTATGTTTAAGAAAGACATCTTTATGACTAAGGTAATAAATAATGATTGAGATGAAATGCATTTTTACTGATATACTTTATTTCAGCAAACAATTTTTATTCATTACGACAAGAGTGCTCAAGGGTGCACAAGAGTGTTTTTTAGCAAACTTTGGGCAAAATGATACATAAATCTATGGCGGGCCACTATTTATACATTAGCTGCGCAATTCATTTTTTATATCGCACTAGTAATAACCCGCGGTTTCACCCGCGTAATTTTTATTTTTTATAACGGATCGCTATTTTTATTTGAAAATGTAACATAGCCTATGTTCCTCAGTAAAAATGCAGCTTTCCAATGGTGAATGAATTTTTGAAATCGGTACAGTAGTTTTTGTGTGAAAACATTACAAACATACATACAAATTTTTCCTCTTTATAATATTAGTATAGACAATTTAATATGAGCGTGACTTCTTTTTTTATATCTTAAGAACTTTCTATTATTCTTAGATGGGCCATTCCAAAATCGTCAGCGGGCAACACTTTGCATAGGGTTGATCGGGCCTACATTAATACAAGTTATTTATTAATGTGAATAGATATGTGACTAGAAGCTGAAATGGAAATGGACTGAAATAGACATAACTCAATAGGCTTTAGCTGAAAATCAGTTCTGTGTGCTTCCTGTGGGTGCACACAGTATTATGCTGAGTCTAAAGCCTATTCTGCATTGTGCTACGGACATTTATTTATTTATTAATATTTATTTAGCTTTAGTTTAATTTCATACATTTGATTATGTCCTGTTAGAGCTTTTGTGGAATAAAAAAAAATTCATTTTCATTTCAAATGGTTGGATTAACTTTACTTCTGGCAGGAACAGCTATCTAAACTATTGGTAGCTTTTTTTTTAAATTCCGAAAATATTTCTAATAATACCTAGAATTAGAAATGAAGAAGTGATTTTTTTTTATGACATTATATCTTATCTATACTAATATATAAAGCTGAAGTCTTTGTTAGTTTGTTTGTGTGAACAGGCTATTCTGGGGACCGTTTTGAAAATCTTTTTCAGTGTAAGTTAGCCCGTTTATCGAGGTAGGTTATAGGCTATATAACATCACACTAAGATTAATAGGAGGGGAGCAGCAATAAAAATACGAAAACTGCAAAATGTAAAGCTTTCCTCGATGGCGCTGAGTAAACGGTGATAGTTATTCAAAAATAATGTATTACAAAACTGTTTACTTGTAAAACCTACTTTAACCATTTTTATGGTTATCAATAAACTATAATATTACGGTTTTAATATATCGGGCGGAGCCGCTGGCGATTCCTAGTTAAAATATATTTAAATATAATTTTTTAATGTCTCCTCTCTTTTCAGCTAGTAAACGATTATGTGCGAGATACATACTACTCTAGATTGAATATATCAGGGCGAGATGTACAGAAACTAAATATTGCAGCCTGTCGCTTGACATTAGATTTGATGCCTGGTCTGGAAATGAGTGTCGTTTTTCAGGTTTGTATGTCGGAACATGTCGCAGCAAACTTTATGTGTGGGTACTTGGGTGACTGATCCTTGCTCGGTAATTTTTGAAATTATGAAAAAAAAAATACGGCAGGTGGGGCTCGATCCTAGGTATTTTCACCTCTCTAGACCGCCCGTTCCCCAAATGGACCAATATGACTTAACGTTTGACAGCGAAAAATTGTGATTGTATTCAATGTAAAATATTTTGGAGCCCAAAAAAAGGGATAAAACGACATTTTTTTAAATTAAACTTATCTCGATATTTCTCCCCCCCCCCCCCCATGCTGAATTTCAGGAAAATCGTTGGAGCCGTTTCCGAGATTCTGAATATATATATATATATATATATATATATATATATATATATATATATATATATTCATTTTACATTTCATACAAGATTAATTTCATTTTAATATTAAATATAGGCAAGGCATCTAACATGTGACTGCTAACGCACATCCAAGCATCTGAGGTGATAAGAAAATAATATGGTTTGATAACGTTAAATACTACCTAGTTGAAAGAACATCTAATAACATTACTAGTCTAGGTTTAGAACCAGACTATACATATCATTATTCACCTGCCCTTATCCCACTCTAAGTGGGGTCGGCACAACATATTATAAACATGTCACATGATTTGGCTAAACATTTTACAAACGGCCGCTCGCCTGACGTCAACTTACCTTAGTCGCCTTTTGCGACACCTTAATAAGAAAGAGGGTGGTCTATTTTACTTAGCCAGATACCACACTGTGGGTCAATTTACCTTAGTCGCCTTTTGCGACACCTCGGTAAGAAATAAGGGTGGTACTATTCTATTCTGCTGGATACTACACGGCTTAACCAGACTATTCATAATTATAAAAAATTGGCGTTGTACACATATATACTGACTGATTCTAGATAAATAAGTTAATAATATCTGGGTGACCGAGCTTCGCTCGGTAATTTTTTACAAAAAAAAACTTTAAAAAAAGAAAAAAACAATTATTTAGTTGGGATCGATCCTTGGCACTCACATTTCTCGAGGCTGCCCGCTAACCGAATAAGCTACGTCGACTTGACAGTTAATGGCGAAAATTCAATTCAATATAAATGTTAGTGTTTTTTAATGCCCAAAAATAGGGATAAAACAATATTTTTTTTACATAAAACCTAGCTAGATCAATTTTTCTCCCCCAAAACCTCCTACATGCTGAATTTCAGGAAAATCGTTGGAGCCGTTTCCGAGATTCGAAAAATATATATATATACAAGATTAACTCATTTAAATATTAAGATATGGGACACTTAAACACACGGTCGTCCGTTCCCAAAGTAAGTTAATACTTGTGTTATGGTAGACAGACAACTGGTGAATATATACTTATAATTTTTTTAAATACATACTTAAATACAAATACAAAAATATTATTCTTATATACAAAAATATTATTCTAGGATAACGAATCACTTATACATCGGTTATTAAATTGGGCTGCCAATTCTCCTGAACCGCTGCAGTGTTACGCCACAGGACTGCTTGGGGCGGCTATGGAAGTACAAGAGATCGCCACCAACTTTAGGTATGTAATCCTTCGTCTGTCTCCTTATCCAACTCTAAATGAGGTCATAATATGATTTCGTCGTCCATTCTCGTCTATAATCCGTCAACCCTGGCGCATTGATACGCATATCATACTTCAAACAATAATCCATTCCACTTTTTTTCGGCCCCTGTCTAGTCATAAATCAATTCATATTTAAAACACAAAAAAGAAGTCCATGATTTTTATACTTCCTCATTATATGTGTATACATATAATATACAAGCAATCGCCAGCGTGCTCCGCCCGCATAGAAAGATTAAGACCGTAACATAGTATTTCGATAACCCTGAAAATGGTTAAAGTGGGTTAACCTTAAAAGCTAGATATATGCTGTCGCAGACTTTTACAACTTTTAGAGGGGAACAACTTTGTAATACATGATTTTTGAATAACTTTCGCCGTTTACTTAGTGCCCGCAAGGAAAGCTTTAAATTTTTCCGTTTTCTGTGAATAAGTCTGTTTATTACTGAAAATTGCATGATAACCCGTTCAGTAATATTTGAGTTTATAGCTAACAGACAGACATATTTAAGGGGGGATTTGGTTATATAATGTTGATGTTCAAGTTAAGCATTAAAAATACTTGTGTTTAGAAGGTCTCACTCGTCCATTCCGTGCATTGTGCGTGCGTGCGTGCGTGCGTGCGTGTGAGTGCGCGTGCGTGCTTGATTGTCTGTATGTGTAACCATTACCGTGCTATTCGTATACGTTACGTTGCCTATAATGCTATACTTCATATGATGTCCATATAAGTTGGTTTTGCATTGTTGCAGAGATCTGAACGCGATGCTGGTACCTTTAATGTTAAAGAGGCTACACGAATTGAGGACAAAAACTCAGGAAGATAAAGTGAGTAAATTTGTTTTTTTGAACTGCAGTTATTTTCTCTCTTAGAGGTGTATAAAATATCTTTGTATTAAAATTGCAATATAAAATATGGAGGGGAAGTCTGAAAGTTGTACCTATTCTAGAATAGACGACAAGTGCAAGATTAAGATGGTATGAATGTGTAATGAGGAGGGATCAAATCATGTGACCAAATGAGTGTAAAAAATGAATTTGGATGGATATGTGACTAGAGGAAGCCGAAAAACAGATGGTTGGATTGTGTAAAACATGACATACATATCGCCCTATCTGGGGAATCATCATCTTCCTGCCCTTATCCCACTCTAAGTGGGGTCGGCACAACATGTTATAAACATGCCGTCACATGATTTGGCTGCGTTTTTACGACCGGCCGCCTGCCTGACGTCAACTTACCTCTGTCGTATTTTACACCTCGGTAAGAAAGAGGGTGGTCTATTCTACTAAACCGGATACCACACGGTGAGTCAACTTACGTTAGTCGTCTTTTACGACACCTCGGTAAGAAATGAGGTTGGTCTATTCTGCTCAGTCGGATATTTCACGGCGGGTCGGCTTACCTTAGTCGCCTTTTACGACACCTCGGTAAGAAATGAGGTTGGTACTATTCTATTCAGCCGGATACCATCGCCCTATCTGGAGAATAAAGTCACATATTCCATGTATAAGCATAGGAAATGTGACTTTATTCTTAGGATATGGCGATATAAAAGGGGTAGCCCCTGAGTTGACGAATGATAGGAGAGAAACTTGATGGAGTGACTTTTTTATTTTTATTTTATTTATTTATTTTACAATAAGTTCAAGTTTACATAATGTTAGCGCAAACATAAACTCATAAGAGTTTTTCCGTACGCCAGA
Source organism: Morpho helenor (assembly GCA_029227775.1). NCBI lineage: Eukaryota > Metazoa > Arthropoda > Insecta > Lepidoptera > Nymphalidae > Morpho > Morpho helenor. The sequence continues at coordinate 9,379,060 of JARGCU010000011.1, forward strand.
GCCGTCGACATAACATACACTACATTTATAATATACCTCTATACTACACACTTATATTTATACTTAATCCTTTTTTGTTTATACATTTGCGTAATATCTAAAATTAATAACTAAAGAGTATTAATAACTAAAAAGTATAAAAACTATAAGGTAGTTACACATTTATTTATTAGTAAGTAAAGATAATGAAACATGCGGTTAGGTAAGACGCAAGGGCAAGAAACCTATTGTTCCCACTTATTGTGCATGGTGTGAGTGATTATGATACAGGTTGATGGATAGATAGCTTTTTTAGATATTAGATTTTGTTAAGAGAGCGTCATTTAATTGTTTCAGCCGAGCTGCAACCTGGTGACGCCTCCCAACCAGACCAGACACTTTGCGAGGTTCGACAAGAAACGGAACAACGATATCAAAAGTAACGGACCTGTTCCCGATAAGAAAGGTACCTTACACACACTATTTTTTAGTGTAGTGGGTAGTGACCCTGCCTTCGGCTCCGCGGGTCGCTGGTTCGAATCCCGCCGAGGGTCAACATTTTATATAAATGTATTTGTTGGTCTTTGCCGCCGTGTGGTATTTGGCTGAGTAGAATAGACCACCAGAATAGGCCAGACGTCAACTTATCTTAGTCGTATTTAACGATACCTCGGTAGGAAAGTGGATGGTCTATTCTATTCAATCGGATACCACACAGCGGCTCCACTTACCTTAGTCGCCTTTTACGACACTTTAGTAAGAAATGAGGATGGTCTATTTTACTCAGGCGGATACGACATGGCGGTTTGTCTTGCCTTATTCGTCTTTTACAACCCCTCAGTAAGAAATGAAGGTGGTCTATTCTACTCAGGCAGATACGACACGGCTGGTCGACTTAACGTAATCGCTTTTTACGACACCTCGGTAAGGTGAGGGTGGTCTATTCTACTTAGCCGGATACCACACGGCGTGTACTATTGTGGTGTAGTATTCTAAATATATGTTTATTTGCAGATAGAGAGAGAGACGAAGGTGGAGGGGATGACCCAATGGCAGACGAAACCCCACCTATATCCAAAGATCCAGAAACACCTGTCAAGAATTTTAATTGTAAGTAATAGCTTAGTGTTAGAGAGTAGGGATGTGACTTGGAGTAGAAAAAATCGATTAATAAATAATCGATTTTTATCCCTTTAAAAATAATCGATTATTATCTGACTATTTCAAAAGTTGTCTTTTTTAATATTAATAATTAATTACAATAAAGGCTAATTAAAGTGGACGACTACTCAGAGATAATATTAGATGCGCTGTTTGTGAAATTGGATATAAATGTGTAGTTTGGCTAAATTGGTTTCATCCAACAATGCATATTTAATCTTAAAAACAAGAAAAAGTGTTAAAATGAAAAAGGGATACCTAAAATAATCGATTTTTGATGAAATGTACGGTGTGGCGTTGAGGAGTCAAATGAAACGATGAGTGCCGGAATATAACTGAGATTTATTTGTTAATGTGGACAATTTATATATTGTTACATATTGCGTCACATCACCGCCCTTAAAAGAAAAAAAAAACGATTACATAGTTTTTTTTTTTTATATCTACAAATAATTAGTTAAAATAATAAAATACACATTTTAAGTTTGCTTATAATAAGGTTTTGTACGATTTTTATGAATTATATCTTTTTTTCCAAATTTATTTATTATCTCTACGTTTGGAGGTACGTCTTTCAAGACTTTATAAGGACCTGAGTACACGTTGTCTAACTTATTACTAGGTGTTTCATTTTTGACAAGAATTAAATCATTTTCCTTATAACTTATTGGATTAATATTTTTATCATATCTTATTTTTCTATTTAATTTACTTTTTAAGAGATTATCTCGTGCTTCTTTTTGCGAAAGTTGTAACCGATATTTTAATTCACAAGAATAGTTGTCAAAGTTATATAATGGGTCTAATTGTTTTGACAAATTATTAGGTAAAGAACATTTTTTACCAAATACCAATTCATACGGCGTAAATCCTGTTTCTGAGTGTACTGTCGTGTTGTATCCGAAAGACCAATAAGGAATCCACTTACCCCACAATTCTGGGTGGTTATTGGTCTGAATACGCAAGAATGCATTCAAATTTTTGTGTGTCACCTCTAGTGCTCCGATTGACTGATGATGATGTGCTGTGGAATTAAGTTGTTTAATATTTAATAGTTTACAAACCTCTTGAAATATCTCCGATAAGAATTCTGTTCCCCTGTCTGTTGCTATTTCTCTCGGCACACCGTATCTGAGAATAAAATTATTAACAAACGTTCTCGCTACTTCTTCAGATTTTTTAGAAAATAGTGGATATGCTTCTACGTACTTTGTTAGCTCACACTGTAATGTTAATATGTACTTACAGTTATTGTAATCAGTATCTAAGGGACCAACAATATCTAAATATATCTTTTCAAATGCCGTATATGCTGTACTACTTATTACCATTGGTTCCTTCTTTGGTAACGAATATTTCTGCCGTTGACATTGATCACAACATTTTACAAATTTCTGAACGTCATTGTCAATGCCAGGCCAATAATAGTACTTTTTTATATTGTTCGACATCCGTCTCATACCAGCATGGCCACTACTTGGTAAGAGATGAAAGTCGTTTAAAATAACTCGTCTATCATCTTTATTATCTACTCTTTCCACATCATTTAAAATACATATACGTGGTCCTTGCCTATTTTCGTTATTCTTTATTTCTGTTAATAATTTCTTTATAAAAATATCATTTTCCTTACTTTTTAATATGTATATTTCTTCTAACTTTAAGGAATTGCAAAATCTATCTAATTCTATCACGAATACGGCTCGCGTCATTTGTGATTGAGAATTTAGAAATTTTACATATATCGTTTTTTCGATATCAACATAACAAAATATATTATTTTCATTTGTAATCTTTCTCGTATTCCTTAATTTCTCTAACTTTTCTGCATTAATAAATCTTAATTCAACTGATTCTTTCGGTTTGATATGAGTATTCACGACCCTTGGTTGATCAGGCCTCGAGTCATTGTCTACTATATCCACCGTAGAGTCAGGATAATTCAGTTTTCTCGCTTTCGCTCTTGTCATTACATTTACTACACTTTCATGCATTTCTTTCAAATCTTCTATAGTAATTCTTGACAGTGCATCTGCAGCTGCATTGTCAGAACCCTTAATATACTCTACCTCAAAATCATATTCTTCTAATGCTAATCTAAATTTCATTAGTCGACTTGACGGATCTTTCATATTAAATAAGTAAACTAGTGGTTTGTGGTCCGTATGTATCTTAAACGGTCGGCCATATAAGTATGGTCGAAAATATTTGACTGCCCAAACAATCGCTAATAATTCTTTCTCAATAACTGGATAGTTTCTTTCACCCTTATTTAAAGTACGACTCGCATAAGCTATTGGTCGTCCATTTTCATTTGACAAAATTGCCCCTATAACACTATTTGACGCATCCGTTTGTATTACAAATTTATTTTTTATGGAAAAATCTGGATATTCTAAAATTGGTGGGTTAATTAAGTGCTGTTTTAATAATTCGAATGATTTCTGGCATTCACTATTCCATTCAAAAAGTACACCCTTTCTTGTTAATTTATTTAGAGGATATGCGATATCCGCGAAATTTGGTATAAATTTCCTATAATAATTGGTGAAAGCTACAAATCTTTTTACTTCATCTGTATTTTTAGGACATGGATAATTTTTTACTGTATCTATTTTTTTGAGGATCTGGCATTATTCCATTACTTGAAATAACATGGCCAAGATACAAAATTTGTTTTCTTAAGAAATCACATTTTAATGGATTTAGTTTTAATTTTACTGTCCGCAATCTCTCAAATATATCTTGTAAGTTTTTATTGTGAATTTTTAGGTTCCTACCAAAAACAATTAAATCATCTAGATAAACTAAACACTTCTCATTATTTAGTCCTGCCATTACCATTGTAATCATTCTCGAAAATGAACTGGGACTAGTCTTTAATCCCATCGGCATACGGGTCATCTGATATTGTCCTGAATAAAATGATGTAAATTTACGACTACTTTCTTCCAATTTAACATTATAATAACCTTGGTACAAATCTAAGTGCGTGAAATAAATGCTTCCAGTTAAAGACTCTAAGATTTCGGTGATATCTGGTAAAGGAAATTTATCGTTTTCTATACAGTTATTAAGTTTTCTATAATCGATTACTAATCTCCATTTATTATTTTCCGTTAAATTTATTCTTTTAGGGACTAACAATATAGGACTCGACCAATCGCTTTTGCTGGGCTCTATTATTCCTTCATCTAACATTGTTTTTATTTGACGGTTAATTTCATCTTTCTGAGACATGGGCAATCTGTATTGTTTAGAAAAAATTGGAACTGTGTTTGGTTTTACAGAAATTGTATGCGTATATGCGTCTGTAGTAGTTAATTTATCTCCGGGTAAATAAAATATATCCGAATATTTTGCACAAATACTTTCAATAGTATTCTGTTCTTCTTTGTTTAAATGACCTAATTTCATTGATTGTAATAGTATTTTGACTCTATCTGAATTTTTTTTCGTACTTTCAAATGAACAAATGTCAAATTGACTAAGTTTATCAATTTTAGGTTGTAAATCCGAAACTATTACGTTATTATCTGTAACATTTAACATTCGTATCGGTATCCATCCATTTTTAGGAGTAGCTATCGAGCTTGCTAAGTACACGCCTTCTTGTAGCTCTTTACATGAAACTACGCAATCTTCCGTTAAATTTGTATATATATAGTGTATAGATTCAGATCTAGCAGGGATTTTGAAATCAACATTACATGAGTTTACAATCGGTAAAATAATAGGTGTATGAGTGATATACATCGTCAGAATATTTTTATAAAAATCTATTTGAGCTTTGTATCTATTTAAAAAATCACGGCCTAAAATTCCACTTGCTTTAATTGGTAAGTTGTTAAAAACATAAAACTTGTGACTAATGTTCTGACCACACACAGTCAAAGGTAAATATAGATATCCTATTGCTTGGACTATGCCCCCTAATCCATTTATGGTTATGTGCTCTTTATGGATCGGAATGTTATATTGGAGCGCATGTCTGTAATTTAACGCCGATAATGACGCGCCTGAATCTACTAGAAAATATAGTTTTTTATCTTGACTTATTTCTGAACATAAAGATATATAACAGTTACTGTTACTAGCTAGTATTGCATGATCTCTATTAGTCTCGAAAAAACTGACTGGATGTTGAAGGTTCTTCTTCTGGCTTTGAAGACTGATTAATCATATTTATATAATGACGTCGTTGATTTCTATTATTTGAATGATGAAAATTACCTCTTAGTGGCCTGTTGTTAGTAGCTCTGCCACGACTCCATTGCCCTCGATTATTGTGCTCGCCATATCCTTGACCTCGAGGTTGTCCTCTGTATGGTCTACCACGACCTCCACGTTGTCCTCTTAAGTAAGATGTAGGTCTCCTATTAAAATTGGAATTGTAGTATGGGTTTTTATACATACCCCAAATTTCTCCAGATGTACCAGCTGTAGATTCTTCGTCTTTCGCAGCTTGGATTGCGTCTTTTAATGCGCTATAATTTCTCGCCGCAATAATCGTGCTTAGCCTACGATTTTTTAAACCATCTGAAAACTGTTTTATTGCTATTTTTTCATTATGAGGTTTTAAAATATTGTAGCAGTTTTCGTTTCCATCGGCTTGAGAAATCGTAAGATCCACAAATAATTTAGTTATTTCCTTCCCGTAATCTTCGATTGAATCATTATTTTGCATAATTTTTTGCAATTTATTTTGTATTGCTGTTGCAGATTTTTTTGTCAACAATACGCTTTTCATATCAATAATTAATTCATCGACTGTTTCATATTTTAATTTCATCTTTAGTTTAGCTTCTTGGGATAATCTACTTTTTAAAACAAATCTAATCAAATTCTGCTTACACACACTATCTTTTAATATAGAATCGTAATATTCAATGTTATCAATTAATTGCTTTGTATTTGTTTCTTCGTTAGTCATAATAGGTAAAAGGTTCAAAGCGGTTTTTAAATCAAACGAAGACATCTTGATATTAGATTCGCTTTGACACAACAATAAAATATCTTCATGCAAATCTAAAAATAAACGACAATAATTTTCTATTAATAAAATACCTTGACTACTATAACGTTTATTTTTAACTTTATCCTTAAAATCAATTACCCAACTTTCATACTGTTTATAAATTACATTAACTTCACTTAATTTATTTTTTACCAAATTAACTTTTTCTGTTCTTCTTTGCGGACCTAGTTTTATTAAGTATACTCTTATTTGCTTTAAATTTTCATATAGTGTTACGATAACATCCATAACTTACCATCCTAAGAAAAATTTAAAACTACTTATGCTTTTTATAACTAAAGTTAGTATAAAACATTACAATAATTATGCACTGTAATTAGTATCGGGACTTATTATACAGTTCAAAGTTCATCTCACACATTGCATATCGTCCAAATAAGGTATGTCAGTGCATTCTTTACCATTTATGGAGACGCGACGAAAGATGACGCAAGATCTTACGACACGATTATAACTTTAAAATTTATTTATGATAAATTTATCTCCGATTATATATGTTGATTATTTAATATAACTTCACATTTTTATTTTTTACACCTTTTTTTTTCACTTTCGACCGATTTATTATTTTTTCCGCACTTTAATCACTTTTTATGTAAAATTTCACTTAGCATTTTAAACTTCTTGCAAATTTTTTGAATTTTCTCCCGGCTCCAACTTCTGCCAAAAATTCCATTTCCAATAATTCTGCCCATCTTTGATAGTTCTTATTCGCTCATGCCTATGCAGGTGTCGAATTCACGACGCCGCTGATTTCGTAGGCAGGGTCGCCATGTACGGTGTGGCGTTGAGGAGTCAAATGAAACGATGAGTGCCGGAATATAACTGAGATTTATTTGTTAATGTGGACAATTTATATATTGTTACATATTGCGTCACAGAAAAAATAATCGATTATTTTTTCACACCGCTATTAGAGAGGTAACGAGGTATCTATAGAATTTAGCTATATCATTGTCTATCAATATCATGTAGCTTCACATATTTATCGTGTCATCTATACTAATATTATAAGGAGGAAAATTTGTATGTATGTTTGTAATGTTTTCACACAAAAACTCCCAAGATCTATATAAAAAATTCTTTCACCATTGGAAAGCTGCATCTTTACTGAGCAAAATAGGCAATACTATGTTCAAAAAGTAGGGATCCGTTATAATTGTTATTTAGCATTCAATGCCCGAAAACATGGATAAAACGATTTTTTTTAAATGAAACCTATTCCCTTTTTGTCTCGGAACAAGGTAAGCTAACGGCCAATCTTCAATGGTGAGGAAGAACGAATAAATATGGTACTTAAATAGTTAATTTGGCGCAAACAAAGTCACGGTCTTTACTTAATAAATAAATATATGGGACACTTACACACACGGTCGCCCGTCCCCAAAGTAAGTAATTTTAATACTTGTGTTATGGGTGACAGACAACTGGTGAATATATACATATATAATTTTAAATACATACTTAAATACACCCAGGCTCGAAGAGCTAACACATTCTTTTTATAGAAAATGTTGGCCCTCGGCTGGAATCGAACCCGCGACCCGCGGCGCTGAAGGCAAGATCACTACCCACTGCGCCAACGGGCCAGTCGAAACTACTTACGTCGTAGTCGTTACTAGGATCCTATATGTAATTGTTGGTTTAATTCTTAGGCAATGTATCATCACCCGAGCGCTTCGGGCTCATGTCACCCCCCGCAAGGCCCCCGCCGCTCGCACCCCCCGCCGCCCTCCACGAGACTTCCTCTAACTCTAGCTGGGCGGAAATGGAAACATACGTCATAGGTGAGTAACGTAAACTGAAAATCATCGCAAAAGTAATGAAAATATTATTTTACTATAATCCACCAAAATATATACATATATTACGCCGCTTAAAAACTCATGCACTACCCGTCATCAATAACACAACAATACACAAAAACTGCACACATTAACCACCACAATTTCAACACTCGTTTCGCCCCGTAACTGAAGCTTCGATAGGAGCGTGTCGTGTTGTGGCTTTTACGAGATTTCTACGAACTCTGCAGGTATGAGAACGGATGTACACTCTACATTCATTACATATTCTTTTATCGCGGATTGTGGCAAAATATTTTTTTTATTACTTTTGTTTGTTGCGAAGAAGATCCAGCAAGAAACTGGCCGGTTGCAACTGTTTCAGATATTTCTACGCACAATCAACGCTCGTATAGGAAATCTTGAGAGCACTCTAAACTAGATATATTTAGTTTTGGGATATAATCAGGGCATTAACTTTTTTTCAGGCAACATCCAAATCCATCCACCGACGGACGCGACCAAGCAAATGTTAATACTGCGGTACCTGACGCCGATTGGTGAATATCAAGAGGTGGGTGCTTTTTTTTTAACAACCAAGTTGCGTGATTGACAGTCTCTCAAATCTATATCTATTAATTATATTATTATCTATTAACACCTAATTATAAAACAAAGTCCCCAAAAGTCTATCAAACAAATTTTACACACATACGATCTGTGTGTAAAATTTAAATATATCGGTCTTAGTACCGTTTTACGCGACCAATCGAGATACTTTTATCTTGTGCTACGAATTTAAATTAAAAATTATTTTGTACTGAAGTAAATTCGTAAAGAAAATAATCATAATAATAGGCTAAAATTGATTGTGGAATTTTATTATAGAATCTTATACCCAAACCCACAAACTTCCGTACTTTTACCCAAACAAAAAAACGACTTAGGTACAAAAGTAACTACCCACATCGTCTCAGGTGCAGCAAATCCCGATTACCCTTAACTTATCTCTCAACTACCGTTCCCCTACGCCCGATCACACTTATCGCAATGCTCTTGTTACGCATTCACCAGCTAACTCCCCAAGTCAAAACGAGCGGATAATGTTGATTTGTATCCATTACTTGCAGTTCCTATCACACGTGTTCGAGTGGAACGCGCTCGGGCTGATCTTGGGGTACCTGAACGTCCGCGAGTCCCGGGACTCGAGGCTGGCCTTTGAGGCTCTTAAGTACCTCGCCGCACTCCTCTGCCACAAGAAGTTCTCCATAGACTTCATCAATATGGGCGGTCTGCAGGTAACGTTGTATAGTAAACTCTTGATTTGATTTTAAATTAGGGTACTAAATTTCTGCCTAAGAAAGAAAGGTACAATTAGTGCCCTAACGCATTAATGGTTAGCCGCAGGAGCGATAAGCCGCGCATCCAGCCGCTTTAACAGTTTCAAAAAATCAAAATCAAAAAACCTTTTATTAATAACGTCACAGTAAAGTAACAGTTAGTAAAATAATAAATAAATAGTTAGCAAAATGTTTTATACATCAAAGAAAGAAAGGGCAATATTGTACACATTAACCGAAGTTTGAACCGTGTCGGTTAAATGGAGAGGTAGGGCCCGCTTTCCGGAAGGCCGCCATTTTGTTTATACGCACTGGCACTGATAACTTATACGGTAAGCATGCGCAGCCATGAACTTCGATACAGGGAAATTTGTAAATTCAGAGCATCTTATCATTTGAAGGCGTCTAAACTTTGAATAATCCTTAAATGACGAAACACTTATTCATAACGTAGCAGAAAAAAATTCCGTACTTCAGTTCTTGAAAACAACTTGAAAATTGATCTTATTATCATATTCTCCGCGTGTTTTCTAGTAAAGGATGAATCCAGTATTTATTTTTCTTTAATAAATAATACAAGCTACTTTGATGGCGTCCATTTCGCTAATGCCAATACCTTTTCGAGCGGTCCAACTGTTTTTGGTTGGTCACCGTAGCGGTAAACTGCTATAGCAACCGCTTCAGGCGGCTGATCGTTGAAACGAACCGCCTGAGCGGCCAACCATTAGTGCGTTAGGGCTACTTGCTGGTGACGTGGTGACTAGGGATGTATACATTTTCAGAAGTTTCTGGAAGTGCCCCGGCCGTCGGTAGCCGCGACGGGCGTTTCCATCTGCCTGTACTACCTGGCGTACTGCGAGGACGCGATGGAGCGGGTCTGCCTCATGCCGCCGCACATTCTGGCCAACCTCGTTGAGTAAGTAACGTGCTATCCTGTAATAAATACATACAACTCTTTCTCTTGTTCTTATCCCACTCTAAGTGAGGTGAACAACATGATTTGGCTACGTATGTTACGACTGGCCGCCTGCCTGACGTCAACTTACTTTAGTCGTATTTCACGACATATCGGTAAGAAAGGGGGTGGTCTATTCTACTCAACCGGATACCACACGGCGAGTCGACTTACCTTAGTCGCCTTATACGACACCTCGGTTAGATATGACGGTCTATTCTACTCAGCCGGATACCACATGGCTTCTTTACGTATATACCCGTTATGCACTATTATTTTTTAGGATATGATGATGCGTTATGACTCTTATGTTTCTAGTTTTCTCAAAGCCCAATCAAATCATTTTGTGTTAGTCCATACAACGTCGTTGTGCGTTGTGCTTTTAAAAAGAGATCGGGATTGTTTAGTAACTGTCCATTAGGAATAAAACTGTTTTTGTAAAAAATGATAAACGATGGGAGAGTACGGTGATTTTGCTTAAACGCTTCTCACCATTGCGTTTATGGGTATTCATTTTATATTCTATTTTATTCTAGATATGCGTTGTGGCTACTGGAGTGCTCGCACGATTCCGGTAGATGTCACGCGACCATGTTCTTCGGCCTCTCTTTCCAGTTCCGCGTCATATTGGAAGAGTTCGACAAGCAGGTGAGTCCAAGTTATTATGGTGTTTGGCGTGGCGTGTAAATAGCCACTAACCAGCAGGATCGCAGTAATGGAAATATGCGTTGCGGCACTATGGGTTCAAATTTAAAACTATCAACAATGATTTCAATCCAGGCTTCGAGATGATGATGCGATACGATTGTGAGCCTACAGTATGGCACTAAGATGGAAGCGGGAGGGAGGGAAAAAGGTTATTTAAAATGGGAGTGCGATGCATCAAGTACTAATCAAAGGCGAATACGGTGCGCACGATGCATTTAACATTAACGGAGCGCATGTACCTCCTAAGTATGCTGTTTCTTTGTAAATAAAATATGATTTTAATACGTCATACCTTTTCAGGATGGACTTCGGAAGCTGTACAACGTGATATCAACTCTGCCCATCTTGGGCTCTGATGAGGAGGAGTCCAGGGTGTCTGACGACGAGACCTGTGCGGCGCGACAGATAGTGCGGCACGTTTGCGTCGCGCTCAGGAGGTACCTTCCACCCTTCTAATTTGAATTTTATTACAAAAGTAATATTAAAATTATTTTGCTATAATCCGCGAAGAAGTAAAATAGAAAATATATATAATGCTAAATGTAAGTGGACAATCGGTTATCATACCTGATACATGCAGGATTCGTAAAAACACATGCACAAACCTCCACCACCGCCACCACAATACACAAGCACTATATACGTTCATTATCACAAACTCAACAATCAACAACAACACAAAATAAACAACAACAAATGTATTATGGATCTCCGCAAAGTAACGCCTAATTCTATAAATTATTTGAATTTTATTCTTATTCCAAATCCTGAAATAAGAGTGGCTCTAGAAAGGCTGAAAGCGATGGATGGTGTTTTTTTAATCTTAATTTTCGAGGGTTTTTCATAGAGAAATATAAATTGATAAGTATCCTATCATCTTTTTTATTTCTTACAGGTATTTCGAAGCTCATTTGAGGATACGAGCAGCGCAAGTCGCGAGGCAGCAAGGCGACAACGTACCTGAACCTCCTCCGTACAAAGTAAGTTATATATTTGATTAAAACTAAAAACTCTAAATAAAGTCAATCCATAGCATATTTCACAAACTTATGGTAAGCACATAGTAACACCGACCATACGAAATAAAATGACGCAATTGTTCACTTGATAGTTAAATAAATAAATAAATATATGGGACACTTACACACACGGTCGTCCGTCCCCAAAGTGAGTAACTTAATACTTGTGTTATGGTAGACAGACAACTGGTGAATATATACTTATATATTTTTAAATACATACTTAAATACAAATACACACCCAGGCTCAAAGACCAACAAATTCATTTATAGAAAATGTTTGCCCTCGGCGGGAATCGAACCCGCGACCCGTGGAGCTGAAGGCAGGGTCACTACCCACTGCTCCAACGGGCCAGTCAAGATTATTAGATAACTTTGGCATGGTTCGATGTATTTAAATACCCCATTAAAAAATATAAAAATATAGGTATTTTCGAACAAACTTAATACCTTAAAATGGTTGCACCAAAACACGCTTTGTCAATAATGTTTACTAACTACTGAAAGGTCGTGCAACAAGGGCATGTGTGTTTCTTGTTTTGTCTCACTTGTATTAGGTCCAGGTTATGCTTCGCAATATCTACTTCATGATTATCAATCCTAATGTTTATAGAATAAGGTTTATTTTGGAATATCGTGCTGTTTCAGCGATATCCATTAGCATTATATATTACTAGCTCTGCTCTCAGCTTTGCCTCCGCGTAAATCAGTATGTCACAAAGTTTTCCCGCGTAAATCCCGACCTCGCAATAATTTAATCGTAATGTATTATTAACTTTAACCCTCCTAAAGAATTGTGCACTATGATTTAGTAAAAACTGTACACAAATCAGTTCAGTAGATTTTGAAAATTTCGATCGTATACAGACAGACAGTTTTTGAAGACTGTTTAATATGATGAAGCAAAGCGAATTGATTTTTTCTATTTGGACGGGAAGGTGTGTAGGTACTTCGTATTAACGTAATATTAATGTCATATTAGTGGTATCATCTTGTAGGCATAAATAACATTATAAAGCGGAAAAATTTGTATGTATGTTTGTATTGTTTTCACACAAAAACTACTGGACCGATTTCAAAAATTCTTTGACCATTAGAAAGCTGCATCTTTACTAAGCAACACAGGCTACATAACATTAAAATAGGGATCCGTAATAAAAATGTAATAAGGTGTAAAAATAAGTCATAAAAATCTGTCATCACATGCGCTGCGAAAACTATTGATGATATATTTATCAAAAGCAAATCAATAATCCGACTTAGTAGACTTTCCGCTGCCAAGAGATCTGTATGTATGCGGGGGAAAACACGGGATATTACTAGTATTATATAAACTTTCAGGCTTCAAAGTCATCGGCAGAAGAGATCCAAGAACAGATAGAAGTGGTCCAAAGCGCGTGGTGGGCTCGCTGGGCGCCTGTTGATGAGCTGCTAGAGCTGGGTGGAGTCTCTCTGTTGCTCCAGGTGGTGGGGTACGCTTACGACTGGAATTTCAATGGCAGGTAATGCAAGGATAGATTGGTATATAAAAGAGAGAAAAATATATCGCGGGTTTCAAACCATGAATAAATTGCGGTGTATAGTAACAGCACCTAATCCGCAGAAACGGTGTATGATCAATAGTAGAATCGAAGAACAGTAAAAAATCGCATCTTTGTTTATATCCCTATGTCTTAAAGTCATAGATATAAATATATAAAGTAAAGAGGTGTCCAAAAGATGAAAGAATGTATTAATGGAACGAGAAGGATAAACGAATCGCGTATGTGCGTGTTTGCGTGCGTAAGTGCGTGTGACTTTTCAGTTTTATAAAAATTAATTTACTGTGACCAAGATAAAAAGCTGCACGTTTGATTGCAGGATAGATATTTTAATGTTCCTTAATCTATACTTATTATCAAACTAAGTCCCCAAAAGTTGTCCATCTGTATGTGATCAATTTTCTCAAAATATACTAAAGGAATTTGTACGGTTTTCACTAAAAGATAGTCAAAATCTTCCGGAAGGTTTAAATTAATAGTACATTGGGGTTTTTTGTAAATTACGCTGAAAGGTTCGCGCTGCTGGTAGCTTTAATCGCGTATGCCGCGTAAACTAACATAGATACATTAAAGAAATGTACTAGTAGGAAAAAAGTCTATGACTACGTATCCCTATCTCTTGGTTAACTCACAATAACTATTTTTATGTTCAAAATTTTAAGTAAATACTCTGCTTTCTCCACGCGGGCAATTCCGCAGGCAGAGCTAGTTTTATTATAGAAACGAATACTAAAAATTAATATTGATGTTTGAAATGAATCGCTTTTTGCACATCCCCTGATAAAATAAGTTATTTGTCCGTGGTAAGGGCGGAGACGGTCCGGTCCGCGCTCGACGTGGTGTCAGTGTGTTGCGTGTCGCCGCGTGTGCAGCTGCTGCTGGCGGAGAAGCTGCACATGAGAGACGCGGACCTCACCACCGGCGTGCACATCGTACTGGGTCAGTATATACAGGAGATTATCAAACTGAAAGCGAACAGCAGTATGTTTAGAATTGGGAGGTTTCTAAACCCTGCCATAGGGCATATATTTCTGAAAATAACATTTTCATCTGGCATTAGAAATCGTCGAGCGCAACGATTTTGTTGTTTGTAGAATAAGAAACCTATTATAGGATTAAGTAATAGTCGTTAGTCTTTTATTAATAAATAAACATAGTTAAAAAAACCACTCTTTTATAGTAAATCCAAATAAATTGTAAAAATATTTTTTTAGATTCTTTTAGATAACATAATTTTGTTTATTTTAAAATTAGCTGTTACCACCACCTCTATATAAAAAAGCTAGTACTTACACTAGTACATACAAAGCTAAAACATATAACTTACAATTTCAGGAGCTGCGGATGGAGATATAGTCCCTGAACCGGAAGTACAGAAAGCGGCCTTGAACGTGCTCGTCAACTGCGTGTGCGCGCCCGTACATCGGGTAAATGACGACAAGAATAATATTTATAAATAAATTCTCATCTTCTATTTACTTTAGTCTAATTCCTGTTATGTCCGGTATATATATATATATATATATATATATATATTTTTTTTTTTTTTTTTTTTTTTTTTTTTTTTTTTTTTTTTTTTTTTTTTTTTTTTTTTTTTTCAAAAAACAGGAGAAACATAACATTGTTGCTTTCTCACTTGCACCAGTACTATATAGTTGGTCAAGGTTATTTCTCGTTTCGATTCGTAATAGGGTACGGTCAGTGATCTATATAAATCGTGTTTATTTTTCAAAAAATTAAATCATTTCCTGTGGTAAAAATACTTCTATGAATTAACTGTGTTTTTTTGTGGGTGCTGAGTGGTGTAGGTAGGTAGGTAGGGTCTAAAATTAAAATTAATGTCGTATGGTCGGTACCACCCTGTATAATAAACACAATCAATCACATCACCATATCCAAGGAATAAATTCACATTTCCTATGCTTATACATAGCTGTATAAACATGGCTGTATGCGTGTATATATATATATATATATACGCATACAGAAGCGATGGAGATATTTTCTGTGGTTCTTTAGCCTCATTCAAAAGCAAATTGTGTAATATGCCTGCGTAAGTCATAAGTAATTTAAAAGAGTAATTTACTTTTAGTGAACTATGTATACTAATACTTGCATGTTTTGTTCATTTCCAGTAGGTTATAATCTTGTGTATTTGTTATTGTTATTTTATTACTTTTGCTTTTGTACATCTTAATTGATTATATCCAGTTTAATGAGCTAAAATGTCTAATAATGTGTAACTAATCCGCATTGGAGCAAAGTGGCTCTTACCTCGCTCCTCTCCAAACGGAGTAAGGAGGCCTGTGCCCAGCTATGGGCAGTGGGGTAGTAATAGGTTATTAGTTATACGGTCACGGATACAACTGGAGGGTTGCAGGCAGGTCCTTCAACGGCGCGGTTCTCTCTGACCGGCTCCAGTAAGAAGAAAGCCACGGTCAAATCGTACGAGGACGTGATACAGAAGGTCTGGGAGAGTGTCCGGACTAACAATGGGATTATGGTGAGTGAAACGACAAGATAATAGTGAATATAGATAGATAGACATGTAAAAATTACTTATTGCACACACAGATAAAAAGTACATTAAGTAACCTGTGTGGTATCCGGCTGAGTAGAATAGACTATCCTATAAGTATCTGAGATCTTACCTTCCCTAAATGCTCCTCACTGACTTACTCGAGATTATTTAGCTTTCAAGGTGTTAAGCTGTGGAATGATTTACCAGTATCAATCCGCAAATCTCTTTCCCTACCGGTATTTAAGTTACAGACTAAATATTTATCTTAAGTAATTATATGTAAGTAGAATTTTTTCATCTATTTATTTTACCAAAATTAATTAATAGTTTAAACCTTTTCTTTTTCTCTATATTACCCGTATTCTCTTTCTTCTTTAATGTTTTCCTTCTGTTACTCAAAAGTTGACTGGAAGAGATCTCTTTTAGGAATAAGTTCGCCTTTATACAAGTGGTTTTTTTTACTTTTTTTTCTCTTTTCTGACTATATGTATAAAAAGAAACAAATAAATAAATATCCTCATTTCTTACCGAGGTGCCGTAAAAAGCGATCCCACTTAGAGTGGGATAAGAGCAGGAGAATGATGATAAAAAGTACATTAAGTATCTATCCATTTATCTATTCTCGGGGACAACTGTCGGCATAAGATGGGTGGTCAGCTCCTATTCTGGACAATTCCACCCATTTCTCCATGCTGGGATAAGGGTTTCACTGCTGTCCCGACCCATACCCGTTGCTTTTATAAACCTGATAATATAGTTAATGAATAGAAAACGGCGAGCTCTGATAGCCCAGCGGTAACATCGTGTGACTCTTTCGAGGAGGCTGACACCAATGAGTTTTTCAGTTAAAACTTATGTGTCTAATTGATAATTACAATTTATCACACGCTTTTCGGTGAAGGAAAACATCGTGCGGGAACCTGCATATCTCTAGATAATTCTGGAGATATGTGTAACCTATCAATCCGCTTTGGAGCAGTGTGGTAGGTCTTAGCTCCAATCCTTCTCTCCAACTGAGAGAAGAGGCCTATTCCCAGTAGTGGTCAAGTAAAAGGCCACTACTTTACTATGGAAAACGTTTATACTCACACCTTATTCTATCGGGTTAGCCCGACATGTTTCGAACCCATCAGGGGCACTTATTTCTGCCACGATAACCTCGTGTAAAGAGCTCATAAATAAGTGGCCCGTATGGGTATTCGAAACTATTGAGTATAGCCGGTTACATCAAAAGCGCTTTTTACTATCCAGGTATTACTATCTCTTATGATGGTGAAGTCGCCAATAACTGACGCGGACCGGTTGCGAGGTCTCGCCTGCCGAGCGCTGGCCGGGCTGGCGCGGTGTCCCACTGTGAGGCAAATCATATCCAAGCTACCACTGTTTACCACTTCGCATCTCCAAGGTAGGTAGAATCAATAAGAATTAAAGTAACAGACTTTTACTATCCCACTTCTATATAAATAACGGACTGTTACTATCCCACTGCTATATAAATAACGGACTGTTACTATCCCACTGTTATATAAATAACGGACAGTTACTATCCCACTGCTATATAAATAACGGACGGTTACTATCCCACTGCTATATAAATAACGGACTTTTACTATCCCACTGCTATATAAATAACGGACTGTTACTATCCCACTGCTATATAAATAACGGACAGTTACTATCCCACTGCTATATAAATAACGGACGGTTACTATCCCACTGCTATATAAATAACGAACTGTTACTATCCCACTGCTATATAAATAACATGTATAAATAACGGACTTTTACTATCCCACTCTACTCTCCGTTTTTGTTGGAACTAAGTATGTGACCCTTTCTAAGAAAAAGTAATGGAAATATTCTGCTATAATCATCCTCCTGCCCTTATCCCACTCTAAGTGGGGTCGTTACAACATGTTGTCGAATGATTTGGCTACGTGTTTTACGAACGGCCGCCTGTCTGACGTCAACTTACCGTAGTCGATAAGAAATGAGGCGGGTCTATTCTACTCAGCCGAATACCACATGGCATTAAATATTATTTTCTACTATATTCCGCGAGAATATAATAAAATAAAGTAATGAAAATATCATTTTCATTACTTTATTTTTGTAAAATCGTATTTTTTCTGACTATTTAAAATGTTGCCTCCTTTAATATTAATAATTAATTACAATAAAGACTAAAGTGGACAACTACCAAGAAATAATACCAGATGCGCTGTTGTGAAATTTGATTAAAATGTGTAGTTTAACTGCATTGGTTTTATCCAACAATGCATTTCTAATCTTAAAACAAGAAAAGGAGTAAAAAAGAAAAGGAGGATAATTTAAATAAGCAATTATTATAATCGATTTTTTATGAAAAAATAATCGATTCCAATCCGCATATTCATACAAAAATTAGTCTATATTAATATTGTACAAGTGAACACATACACCACACACGGGGAAACTTCGTGATACAGTGATTTTCAAACGGACGAAGCCGGGAGCACACCTAATTTATTTATTTTTCAGTGTTGATGCGGGACCCTATCCTCCAGGAGAAGAGGCAGGAACACGTGATGTTCCAAAAATACGCTCTCGAGTTGCTGGAACGGGTTTCCGGGAAGAGCAAGCACATGGGCGCTGAGTTCGAGACTTCGCTAGCTAACATACATCGGGTAAATTATAAAATCCATACCAATTAATGGGGAAAGTCTGTCTGTTTGTTACGTTCTTACGGAACTGCTGGACAGATATTAATGAACAAAACTTGGCACAATTAGAGCTGTATAAATTTTAGGTTAACATATATACGGATAAAAAATTCACTTACTTTAGGAAGGAACAAAATTATGCATTATTTAGGGAAACTAAAGGATTATATTGGCGCTAACGAAGTTTTTTTAAAAATAAAAACACAATTTATAGAGATCGATGACCGTACCCTAACACGCTATTGATCCTTGGCCTAAAAAGTAAATACACATACAGGTGGCAGAGACAAAACAATAATTTTATTGTTTTCTCCTACTTTTGGAATCAGCGAGCCGGGCCATGTCAAATCAACCACTACTAACAAAACCAAATCTTAATTAAATTATATTTATTTATTATCTATTATACTTTGTCGATTATAGCAAAATAATTTTATATAAATTAAAATATTTTTTCACAAAATTATGCCCCGTATATTTATTTTAATAATATTTATCTATTTAATTATCTTGATTATTGCAGGCAAATGTAGTAGCACAGACCCGTATAAGCTACAACGAGAGGCAGCTGTTGCAGCTTGTTGCGTCGCACCTATGGGCGAGGGGTTTGAAGGAAAGCGCTGCAGCGCTGCAAAGGGAGGCCAAACTACCAGCGTTGGCCCCCGCTGCGCCCGCGCCACCCCCACCACCCGTATACACTCCCTCCACACCGGCAAGGGTGAGTTTGGTATTACCATATCAATAAAAAAAACCATGTGGATATAGAGTACTGTAAAACAATTAATCCACAAAATTTTCGGTAGACGAAAATGAAAAGTTTTAGTTGTTAATCTTTTTTCATTATAATATTTTTCTCTCTAATTTGCTTCTTATCACTTGCTATTTTTTTTGTAACACTTTTTTTCAAAATAAAGAATAAAATCACGCGTGCCATGTATAAGCATAGGAAATGTGACTTTATTCTTCGGACAGGGTGATGTGATTGATGATTAATTTGAATTTTAGTTACCTACACACATCAGCACCCCACAAAAAACTCAGTTAATTCAAAGAAGTATATTTACCACAGGAAATGTTTTAATTTTTTGAAAAATAAACACAATTTAAATAGATCACCGACCGGACACTATTATGACATGAAACAAAAAATAACCTTGACCCAAAACTAAATAGTACTTGTGCAAGGGAGACAAAGCAACAATGTTATTGTTTTCTCCTGTTTTTTAACGAGGCCCCCGGCCCAGTCAGTCAACCATTACTAACAAAGTCAGATCTCAATTAATTTATCTTCTATACTTATAATAATACTTATAATAAATCTGTAGAAAGGTCAATTCTGTAACTGAAATATATTTCCAAAATAACTATCAGGGGGTGATTAGGGATCGATACTGATGCCAAAAATGCAATCAGTAAAATTTTTGTCTGTCTGTCTGTCTGTCTGTCTGTCTGTCTGTCTGTCTGTCTGTCTGTGTCTGTATAACCGTTATAGAAACAAAAACTACTCGACGGATTTTAACGAAACTCGGTACAATTTTTTTTCATACTCCTGGGCTGGTTATAGTATACTTTTCATCACGCTGAAAGCAATAGGAGCAGAGCAGTGAAGGGAAATGTTGGGAAAACGGGAGAAGTTACTCCATTTTTTAAGCTTCCGTCGCGTGTGCAACCTTGATGGTTAAAGCTACACAGAAATCATGTATGACGGAAATGTTCTCCTTAAAATTATATAAAAACTATCCCACGACAGCATATGTCTATCTTTTATGGTTGACTCACAATAACACGTGTAACTCCCGATAGCTTAACAGTTCGAAGCTTTCTGGTTATATCTGTCTACTCCTACGTTTATATCACTCTCAGTCATCTGTAATAAAGTAAATAACAATCTACGGACGGAAATTAGAGATCACACGACTTTCCAATAGGACTACCTACAGATCAAATCTATACTAATACCTATATAAAGCTGAAGAGTTTGTTTGTTTGTTTGATTGTTTGAACGCGCTAATCTCAGAAACTGCTGGACCGATTTTAAAAATTCTTTCAGTGTAAGATAGTCCATTTACCGAGAAAGGCTATAGGCTATATCACATCACGCTAAGATGAATAGGACAGGAGCAGCATTAAAAAGTTGAAAGCTTTTCTTGCGTGCGCTGAGTAAACGATAATGGTTATTAAAAATCATGTATTACAAAATTGTTCTTCTCTAAAAGTTCTATATAAAAGTCCGCGGCAGCATATGTCTTGCTTTTAAGGTTAACCCACTCTAACCATTTTTATGATTATCAAAAGACTATATTACGGTTTTAATCTTTCCATGCGGGCGGAGCCGCTGGCAATTGCTAGTTGATATATAAATCAACTAGCTGTTACCCGCGCAACTTCGTTCGCGTGGACTGTTGTCTTGATATTAAGAGTAGCTGCTGTCACTCTCCAACCCTGCAAATATCTCCATCATAAAAATCAGATCGATTCGGGAAGAATCAGAGGGATTTATCGTTTTATCAAGAGCATAATTTGATAATTTTAGTAAATAACTCATACTTACATGAAATATATTTTAAAATAGCTCAGTAAAACGAGCACAAAAACTTAATATAGTTCAAAAAATGCATAATGTTTTTACTTTGGGGTTGGACGACTGTGTGTGTAAGTGTCCCATATATTTATTTATTATTTATTTACTGTTGGCACTATGTTATGTTATGGAAATGAAATAAATATTTTTGTATTTTTTATTAGTATAATAATTTAATGGACTTATCAGCTATTATGGTGCTGTGTCTACAGCCACGTCTGTCTGTCTCGCGAACGAGCAGCTGCGGCTCGCTGCTGCACCGAGATAGCCTGGACCACTCGCACGGCCACCACGAGGAGAGCCCGGTACCGCACGTCATCAAACTTAGGTAAGCTTTCGACGGTGAGACATCGACGTCATTAGACGGCCTTATGATGATTCTTAGTTAACTAGCGTCAGTTTTCCCTATAGAAACTTGATTAAATTAAATAATGTAAGAAATGAGATTCGTCTATCCTACTCACTCGAATACCACACGGCGCGTCGACTTACCTTATACACTGTCCATTATATTAACCATCTTTTGACAGATTGACGATAGTGATGTCCTAAAGATTCTCGTATGCGATACCATTCCGATTATAGTACCTACTATCATTAATCGAATTACGTACCTAAGTAATTCGATTAATGATAACCTACGTAAACTAGATTACTACTTGAGAAAAGAAATTCCAACTTTGAGAAAACTTATTGTTTCTTTGAAAAGAAGTGGTCTATTTCATGGTGAAAAATCTTCTTTGGTCAAAGTTTTGAACACAATTGGCTTTTCATATAAAAAGTTAAATAAAAGAAAATTATTAATGGAACGCACAGATATAGCTATAGCACGTTGTGATTTTTTAAGAGAGGCAAAGAAAATACAAGATTGGGCAAATATTGTTTTCACGGATGAAACATGGCTCAACGCTAACCACACACTATCTCGTTTCTGGACTGATGATACTGCTGATTCCACTTCCTCAGTACCAATGGGAAAAGGTGAGCGCCTAATCATTTGCCATGCAGGTACAGCAAAAGGATTTGTACAAGACGCACTGTTGGCATTTAAATCGAAGAAATCAAATGACTACCACGAAGAGATGAATGCAAATGTGTATGAAGAGTGGTTCAAAAAAATGCTCATTTCATTGGAAGAACCATCAATAATTTTTATTGATAATGCGCCCTACCACTCCCGTCAAATTGACAAAATGCCAACACAGGCTAATAAAAAGCATGAAATAATTAATTGGCTTCGGGACAATGGAGAAAATGTGGACGACTCAATGTTAAAAGTTGAATTAATAAAAATATTAAAAACCAAAAAGAGAGCAAAACGCTATGTAATCAATGAAATGGCAGCAGAATATGGCCATACTGTTCTTCGGATTCCTCCATACCACTGCCAGTACAACGCAATAGAACTTATATGGGCACAAGTAAAAGGGCATGCTGCGAGATGCAATACAAGCCCCCCATTCACAGCGAATAAAATGTTGCAATTGCTAAAAAATGCTTGCACCCACGTAACGGCCGAGAACTGGGCAAGTGTGGTGGAAAGAACTAAAAGAGTAATATTCTCTGATTGGGAACGTGATATTGCGTTTGATAATATATTATCTACACAAGAGCTAATAATAACTGCTACTGAAGACTCCTCATCGGAGGAGTCTAGTGTTGATTATCATTCCGACGACTCGTGCTAATAAAATAAATTAAAATATCCTGATTGTTTTATTTGTATTCATGTATTAACTAAGAAGAAAGTAAAACTTTATATAATGTTATTAAATGTCTTTTAATA
This sequence comes from Morpho helenor, assembly GCA_029227775.1. Lineage (NCBI taxonomy): Eukaryota > Metazoa > Arthropoda > Insecta > Lepidoptera > Nymphalidae > Morpho > Morpho helenor. The sequence continues at coordinate 9,402,175 of JARGCU010000011.1, forward strand.
CTCGTAACATCGATTTCTACCGATTATTTTTAATCTGTGGCATAATCGTAGTAACCATTATGTGTGACATCACTAAGTGGGCGGTACCCATCCATAAAGTACAAATATTATTTGTATGATATTTGTACGTAAGCAATACAAAACTTAATGAGCGTGAGCTGTCAAAAGACTGATAATATGATGGACGTAGTATAGTCGCCTTTTACGACACCTCGCTAAGAAAAGAGGTTGGTCTATAACTTTTTTTAAGTTTATGCTATGCCGTGTCGAATTTTTGTATTATCATTTAAAATTTTATGTAATAAATCTTATGATTTAATTATTTATTTAAGATTTTATGTAATATATATCTAATAAATTTTATGTAATAAAAATAATTATTATTTATTGTATGTATTATTTATATATCTAAATATGTAAAACTTTATTAATATATTCCTTTGCCCTATTTGTACCTATACCACAATCAAATATGTTTCCCAACACTCTTAGGGCTGCTGGAAGAGATCGCTTATAGCGATAAGCTTTCCTTTGTACACATTTTTTCTATTTAAATAATGTATCTGTTAACTTGTGGTACATAAATAAATAAATAAAAAATATATATAATTTTATTAATATAAAATTTTGCAGGAAAGTACAAAATACGACGCACTCAAGTTCAGTCCCGCCCGGTTCGTCGACACCTGGGGCGGAACACAAGCGGTCGCTTCAGAAGCAGCTGAGCTCTGCGGGTGGCGACCGGCCTTGTTCGCCGCCGAGGGTGACCCTGCACTCCATCATCACCGAGTTCCTGTACAACCAGCACGCGCTATGCAAAAACCCCGTCGTCACGTGTCCACAGTTCAACCTGTTTGAGTAAGTATCGAACATGACCTACCACAGCAACCTAACTTTTGAAGTCTATAAAAGTCCGCCTTTTGTGCAATACAAAACTTTTATGTTTATGTTTAATATTAATCAAATGTTTGTTTTTATAAAATGTGATGTGCAATAAAGTATAAATAAATAAAATATATGAATAGTTCCGTATGATATGATGCTTCATATCAACGCAATATGCATCTATTAGTGTTTTATAACTAATCCCTGTTACAAACCGATTAAATAAGAATTAGTATAATTTTTATTTATTTATTAAAAAATCTTTCTCAAGCACTTTCGAATCGCCAAGGAACAATATCTTTACACTTTTTTATCTATACTAATATATAAAGCTGAAGAGTTTGATTGTTTGAATGCGCTAATCTCAGGAACTATTGGACCGATTTGAAAAATTCTGTCAGTGTAAGATAGTCCATTTATCGATATGACATCACGCTAAGATATATATAGAAGAGGAGCAGCAATAAAAAATAGCACGAAAACGGCAAAATTTAAAGCTTTCCTTGCGTGCGCTGAGTAAACGGTGATTGTTATTCAAAAATCATGTATTACAAAATTGTTCCCATATAAAAGTTCTAAATAAAAGTCTGCTACAGCATATGTCTAGCTTTTTAAGGTTAACCCATATTAACCCTTTTTAATGTTATCAAATCAAATCAAAATATCTTTATTTAAATAAGCTCTTTCAAGCACTTTTGAATCGTCAAGGATATATATGATTAATGAAGCTACAACTGGTTCGGAATGTTGCTCTTACCGAGAAGAACCAGAAAGAAACTCGGCGGTCAATCTTTTAAACATTTTCTTTTTTACATTATTAAACCGCAGTCTTGTATGAAGCTGAAAGGATTTTCTAATCCAGGCATTTTTATCATCCAAATAATCTTCAATTTTGTAATATGCTTTACGTATAAGCATATTTCTTATACTTAATTTAAACCTTTCTGTAGACTGATCTAGTATTGATTGAAATATGATCAAAAGACTATAATATTACGGTTATAATCTTTCCACGCTGGTGGAGTCGCTGGTGATTGCTGGTTAATAGTATTTTTAAAATTTTCAAAATTAATCAATGAATTATTATCAACTTGCAAAATCCTCATAACTCCAAATGTTTCGTGTAAAGTGTGTTGTGTTTTGTGCGCAGGCCCCACAAGTGTCCGGAGCCCTCTTCGGGGGGCCTGGCGTCGGTGGCGGTGCGCGGCGCGGAGGCCCCCAACCTGGTGGCGCGCGTGGTCCGCCGCGAGACGGGCGGGCCGCCGTCGTGCCGCGCGCACGCCCGCCTCGCGCACTCGTACTTCGCGCACGTGCGCACGCTGCGCTTGCAGGACGACGACGCGTACTTCACGCACACAATATTCCATGTGAGTTGTTGGTTATGGTGGATTTATAACAAACGAATATAGAGCTAGCAGTGATTCTTAACCTTTTTTTTGTTGCGGCACATATTTAACGATTTCAAAATTTGGCGGCACACAAAAAAAAGATAAAAATTATTTACTTACTACAACACCCTGCATAAATAGTTTATGACAAAATTTTTAAATAAACTAATATATACTACAATAATAACTAAACGTTTATTAAGTTATTAATTACAAGCTAATAATAAAAATATTTTTCTTTTTAAATGATATAATTTAATAATATTAATATTATTATATATTTGCAAAATTTGGCGGCACACTTTTTAAATTTGGCGGCACACAAAAGTGCCGCGGCACAGTGGTCGAGAATCACTGAGCTAGAGCTAGGTCAAAAGTATTTTGCTCGATCTCTTAGTATAAAGGCCGGTTTAAACCAAACTAACATAGAGCTAGAACAAGAGCATACTGGTTGATTTCCTAGTATAAAGGCAGGTTAAAACCAAACTAACATGGAGCTAGAGCTAGAAAAAGGGCATTCTGGTTGATTTCTTAGTATAAAGGCCGGTTAAAACCAAACTAACATAGAGCTAGAGCTAGAAAAAGGGCATTCTGGTTGATTTCTTAGTATAAAGGCCGGTTAAAACCAAACTAACATAGAGCTAGAGCTAGGACAAGAGCATTCTGGATTTCTTAGTATAAAGGCCGGTTTAAACCAAACGAACATAGAGCTATAACAAGAGCATTCTGATCGATCTTTTAGTGTAAACGATCGTTCTTAGTGTTTATACCCAAATATCAACGAGCTAGAATGAGAACCAAGAACTAGGATGCACGAAAACAACCGAACGAAAGCTTTGAAGAGATAAACAGTGAGTGCGTTCAAACGCGCAAGAACGCTCCAATCATGTGTTTGCGCGCTCTAGTATTAGAGTATTCCATTAGAATATCCTTAGAATTAGATATTCCATTCGATTAGAATATTCCATACACTCTTTGCGAACGCTGAATATATACCGAATATCATAACATAATAACGATTATAATTGTTTTTTACAAAAGTATAGGAAATATATATAAAATTATTACTTAATTTTCAGCCGACGCAACAACAGCTGTTAACGGCCACGTCATCAGGCGACATTCGGATATTCAATTTGTTCACGGGCGTAGAGGAGAACTCTTATCAAGTGCACGAGTCGTACATATATCATATGCAGGTAATTAATACAATAGATTGTTTGCGAGCGGAGCCGGTGGCGATTGCTAGTTATAAATAAAATAAAATAATGTTATTTCAGCCTACTAAGAGGCCATAATAACATTACATTACACGATATATAAATAATATAATAGTGTTAGTATTAATACAAAAACTCATACCTAATTGTTAGTAATATTTTAACCTTATTTAATTAATAATATATTTATTAATCTTTAATATTTGGGGGGTGGGGGGTATCGATCTAGCTTTTAGGTTTTAGCCCTGTTTTCAGGCATTGAAAAATTGCTTCAATTGACATTAAATACCACAATCTTCTACTATTTTCTCTGTCATTTATAAGGTTGTAATAGCTCAGTGGGGATCGGGTGGAATCAAAAGTTGAATCCGAGATCAAGCCCCAAATGTCGCCATCTCTTTTGCCTTTATTAAAATATCTTTTTCAAAAAATACCGAGCGAGCCTCGGTCACTCAGGTACTTATTATTATACATGTAAGATATTTTCCCAGGCAAGCAGAGACGGTTGCCTATTACTAGCGTCGTCGACCACCTCATGGCGGACTCTATCCGCGCTCTGGAATATGAAAGAGTTCGAACAACAGTAAGTTTGAAACTTGATTATTAATTGTTAACAGGTGCTTAATTTTCCCGGCAAAAGTGAGGAAATACGTGCCGCACACATTTTCTTCTCTCTTCCCCTCATGGTTTCTTTTGACGAAGGTTCCAACTCGACAACGAGGAGTACGTGGAATTCTCAAAGATGTCCGACGACCGCATCATCGGTACAAAGGGCGAGACGGCGAGCATCTTCGACACATGCACCGGACGAGAGCTGATGACCCTCACGCCGGTCATTTCCAACCAGTACGCGAAAAACAGAGCCACCTTCAATCCCACGGACGAGCTGGTGTTATCAGGTATATGCTGTTATTACATCCAGTTGAAAATTATGTCTCCAACACTCCTCATACGAAGAAGGTGCTCCATCTTAAGTCAATTCTTCTTCAGCTTCGTAAATTTATCCCTATTCCTCGCTAGGCGGTACAGTACATCGGCGCTCGTGAACCCCGTCCATTCCCTTACTTTTCAGGAGCCAGGCTTTCTTTCTGCGTCCCACACCGCTTTTTCCGGAAACCTTTCTCATTAAGATGAGTCGCAGAAGCCCATATCTGTCGTGCCTGAGCAGATGCCCTAAATATGCGACTTTTCTTACCTTAACGGTCTGCAAAAGTTCACGGTTTTGATGGACACGTCGCAGAACTTCCACATTCGAGATTTTCTGGGTCCACCTTGTGGACAACATGCGCCCATATCTCGAATGCTCTATTTGTTTCTTGAGATCTTCTTTAATAATCCTGGCTTCGCATCCATATAGAACATGGGCCAGCCATAGCAGTGTAAGACAGAGTTATGCTGGAGATGTCAGCCATATGCTACTCATACAGCCTTGTGTCACTTTTTGTCTCTAAGATTTTAAGCGCAGTTTCCTCTTCAACGCTACCCACTCGAAACTTTCTCTGTCTTCAATCAATACTCAAAGGACTTCTCATTGTGGTGACAAGTTGGTGACGTCAGGTATGTCCTACTCATACATCCTGGTGTCACTTACAGTACCCAACAATCTAGGGACACCGTTCTCATCAACACCACCGACGGAGTGACCCTATCTGGTGCTCCATCTTCAATCAATACTTAAAGGACTCAATTGCATTTGCCTGAAATCTCACCAATATTGAGAAAACACACATCGCCGAACGCTTACAGAGTATAAAGATATCTTTATAACAAAGGGTAAATGAAAAATGGAGTGTCCAAAGAATAAAACTTAGCATTCATGTAAATGTATTCAAATAATTTATAGAATTAGGCGTTACTTTGCGGAGGTCCATAATACAAAAGTAATGAGAATATTGCTATAATCCGCGATAAAAGAAAATATATGTAATGCTAAGGCTTTGCGATTTGGTCGTGGAGTCTATCTCCTGACGATGCTTCGGTTACGGGGCGAAACAATTGTTGAGATTGTGGTGGTGAATGTGTGCAGTGCTTGTGTATTGTTGTGCCATCGGTGTCGGGTAGTGCATGAGTTCTTACAAATTCTGCATGTATCAGGTATGAGAACGAATAGTACACTCTACATTTAGCATTACATATATTTTCTTTTATCGCGGATTATAGCAAAATAATATTTTCATTACTTTTGTAAATGTATTCAATAGTTTTTCCGCAATGTGTGCATAACGCCAGTCCTCTCTTCTTACTGATATTATAAATAGCGAAAGTCTGTCTGTAAAGCTTTCATACCTTATCTGCTGGATCAATATTGATTGAAATTTAATACAATAATTGTATTAAATTAAGCTTATACCTCTAGCTTATACAACATATATGGATATGTTACTCCGACATCCAATAGTTTAATATCCAAAATAAGTTTTCTTTTGGGAACTAGGTAAAAACATGGCTTAGTTTAAGTTGGCGCGAAATAATTTTGTAACCACTAGTTTATTCCCAGACGGTGTGCTCTGGGACGTGAACACCGGGAAGGAGATCCACAAGTTTGATAAACTCAACCAAACACACAGCGGTGTTTTCCATCCTAATGGATTAGAGGTAATTAAAGTCTTACTTATTCCTTACGAAACTTCAGGAATATGGGCCGAGTAATGCCGTAAAATAAGACAACGGGTAATTTGTCCTAATTTTTTCAAATTAGTTTTGCGATTTCGTCGGGTAGTCAATCTCCTGATGATGCTTCAGTTATGGGGAAACAGTTGTTGAAATTTTGGTTATTGCTAGTATGTAATTGACGAACAAATTTATGCAGTGCTAGTTTAGTGTAGTTTTTATTTAATTGTTTTACTTGCATGAGGTATAAATACGGATAGTTCAGTCTACTTTAAGCAGAGATTTTATTTCATCACAGATTACAGCAAAATAATTAATAATTGTGTGCATTTGATAGATTAATATAACACTAGCTGTACAGGCGGCTTCGCTCACGTGAAAATCAGTCTGTCATAAACTTTTTCCTATTCAAATAAAACCATAATGTACTATTAACCTAAACCTTCCGGAAGAATTGCACTGCATTTAAATGAAAGCCGTACAAAAATCCGTTAGGTAGATTTTGCGAAAATCAATCACGTACAGACAGCTTTTGGAGACTTTGTTTTATAATATGTATGGACTAGACAGTACTATGTACTCTATAGTGTAACTATTACGTAACAATATTTTAAGGACCTCCTCGCGTCGATATCTTCGTCGTGATTCCCTATTTGAGGAAGTAATTTCTCTCTGACGATGGTTCGCCATTTGAGTCTGTCTTTGGCATCGTGGAGAACATTGTGCAAGTTGGTATTTTGGGATGAGCGGACCTGGTCTCACCACCTGTTGGGATTACGGCCTCTAGAGCGTTTGCTGTCAACCTTTCCTGTGACAAGAAGTTGCTCCAGGTTACCACCTTCCTTCCGGACGATATGGCCGAAAAACTCTAGCACTCTTTTTAAGCATATGGTGGAGAGTCTGGTCGTAATACTTAATTGCCTTAAAATAGACGATTTTAAGGACAGACGACCTCAAAAGGGTTGTGAGGAAGCCATTGGATCACAGCAGTGAAAAATCTTGTTGTGTTGTTGCTATCGGTTAAAAAGAAAAGAGAAAAGGCTTAATTTTTTGAGATATTGTTATATAAGTAATAACAAGGAAGAAAATATGGGTAAATTATTTGAGTTTTTGTTCTATAGGTAATATCGAACACAGAGGTATGGGATCTGAGGACATTCCACCTTCTAAGGACAGTGCCTTCTCTAGATAAGTCCGAGGTGAGTGTTGGGCGTTTTATGCGTTATATTATCTTCTTAAATGAAAATAAAATACCGATATGTCCCATATGTGCCAGTTTTAGCTAATTTTGGAGATTCATGTATTTTAGTTATGTCGCGCGTTTAGGTTTAAAATGACCGCATTCAAAAAAGTTGTTTTGTGTTAAATTTCAATAAAGCATAGCTTAGCTCCTACAAAACTCTTGTGTTAATAAAACCTCTAACTTGGAAGAGCAAGAAAACACTACATATTTAAAAAGTTTGTAGCCTGATGTTATAAACTGAATTGAAATAATAATTACAGTTTGTGTAACTCGAATAAGCCTAATTTTGAATTCAGTCAGTTTAATAATAAGCGTGCGATATGGTTTTATTTCACCAGTTAAATACAGAAATATTCTTACTCAAAGAAAATTGTATTGAATTTGCAAATTAAATTAAACGTGCCGCCTATCCTGCCACGCACTTTTATTTTACTTTATTATTCTAGGAATTCTATTTTACTGAGCATATTTAAATTTTTAATAGTAGCCGTGTGGTATCCGACTGAGTAGAATAGACCAACCTCATTTCTTACCGAAGTGTCGTAAAAGGCGACTAAGGTAAGTTGACCCACCGTGTGGTATCCGGTTAAGTAGAATAGACCACCCTCCTTCTTACTGAGGTGTCGTAAAATACGACAAAGGTAAGTTCACGTGAGGTCGTAAAAACGCAGCCAAATCATTTTACAGCATGTTTATAACATATTGTGCCGACCCCACTTAGAGGGATAAGGGCAGGAGGATATATATTTAAATTTTTAATAGATTTTATTTAACTTGCGTAAATAAAAGCTTAAATTTAACGTGTATATATGTGAAGGTGAAAAGTTAAATTTGACAGCAGTTTAAAAACAGTGTTAAAAAGAGGCTGATACAGAAAGCCTTAAGTACTAAGTACTCTTGAAGATTATTTAGAAGACAAGAATGTGTGGATATAGCTCTCTTTGAACCTGTACAAGACAGTAACGACATAATGTAAATAGTATTAAGAATTATATTTTTAAAAGAGCAACCGCCGAATTTCTTGCTGGCTCTACTCGGTAGGAACAGCTTTCCGAACCAGCAGTAGAGATGACGGTTCAAAAGCACTTGTTTACAAGTTTATTTGAATAAAGAATATTTTGAATTTGAATTTGACCCCTTTCCCGGTGTTCCATCTTGTCCTCCTGATGACAATGAATGTTTATGATACGCATAACCAAAATTGGTTTCAAATTAGGGAAATCCTTTACGGTTAACAATAGAGACACAAAATTATAAAATTTTAAAAGCTCCTTTAACATGACTTTTTAACTTTATCTTTGGTAAAGGATCGATAATGTTTATACGTTCTGATAGTATATTTCCTTATTACGTTGTGATAAAGAATCACGGAGAGTTTCATTGTAGGTAATATTCAACCCCACATGCACAGCGTTGTACGCGGTGTGCTCGGACCAGGACTCCGAGGAGAGGAGCCAGTTCGACACCAGCTTCAAAACGTTGGACCCCTACGACTACTCGAGCATAGGTTAGTGTTGACGACAATATATATAACACTTTACACTCTCAATTACACACTCAGGAGATTTGTTAAGATGAATGGAATAACTGATTAAATATTTAAGTCTTCAGCAATCTTAGTCGAAAGCATTTCCAAAATCTTTTATCTTCCATAATTATTGGTCAACTTTGATTTTGCGTCCCGGTCAGTTAGGTGTTTGTGTGTGTGTGTGTGTGTGTGTGTGTGCGTGCGTGCGTGCGTGTGTGTGTGTGTGCGTGTGCGTGTTTTGATTCTTCCACTTCCATTTTCGCATGAATCAGAGAACCAGACCTGAATAGTCCCACCCAATTGCCTATATCACTTATAATAAAATAATAATTTGTTTTCTTAGGTTGTACGTCATCTGTAATAGTGATACACAGACCATTTTCCCATATTATACTTTTCCATAATACCTATTTTTTTGTTTATTAATTCCATCAGTCATTTGATCTAGTGTCCTGCAAGGAGTTAAGTTGTCTCCTTTTGTTTATCTATTTGTACTACAGGGCATTTTGTTTCCTCTGTCTTTTTTTGCTTAATTCTGTGTCTCGTATCAGATCTGGCTTTCCCAAGACGATTTGTCTATATTTATTCTAATCTCGGTGTTTCACAAGGTGGCTTACTGTCTCCTCTACTATTGTTCATGTATAATCATGAGATCAGTCATTACATGTCATCTGTACGTTGATGAACTCAAACCTTATCAGAAGTAAATGTAGAACATCTTCATATCGTTTTCTTCACAGCGACGATAGACGTGAAACGCAACATATACTCGTTGGGTGTGTCGAGGTACGGCACTCAGATATCGCTGGTGGAGAACATGGGTGACTTTGAACAAGTACAGGAGTCGTGCGTGAAGCTATACGACGTTGGCAGGAAGCGAGACCACGATGACGACGCGGTAAGTGGTTTTTTTATAAGGAACTAGCATTTAACCGCGACATCGTTCGCGTAGACTGGTGTCGTGTGATAGGTCGATAATAGATGGCGCTTTTTAAAGTCATCCTATTCCTTAAGAATTAACAGGATTTCTAAAACCTATATGTTATACCGGTGTATAAGGAATACTTGCGTCAAATTTCATCGATATTAGTTCAGCGAATTCGCCGTGAAAGAGTAACAAACATACATCTATACTCACAAAATTTCGCATTTATAATATTAGTAGGAAGAATAGAATTTTATAAATTAAGTTTTGATTTTATAAAAAAAAAAATATTTAAAAAAATATGTACATCCAATAATTTATCACTTAACATAGATATCTGCTAGCAATATAACGCTAATATAACATTGATAATAAAAAGAGTTAATTATAAGAAAAAGCAAAATCAGATGTAAACATAACTAAAATAGGCTCACTAAATATTATAATTTCTAAATACAAATTTGTTTACTTGTTTCCAGGATGAGGAAGAAGAAGAAGAGTTAGCGGGTGGTTCCGAGAACGACGATGGCTCGGATTCGGGATCCGATAACGATGACTGTGAGTTGTTGATACATTAAGTTGCTACATTAAGTGTCACTGCTAGGGACACGGCTGTGTAAGCTCCTTAAGATGTGTCGTGAAAGAGTCACGGCGAGCCGCTTTAAACACTACTAGATATTAGTTACCCACTTACTGAAAAAATAGTGAAAAAAATTTTGTTTTACAAAAAAGAGCTATACGTGGCATTTATAATTTAAGAGCGCGTGATTCCATGCGAGAGAAGTTTAAGGAAACAGGTATTCTTACATTTGCTTCACAGTATATTTTAAGCAATTTAATTTATGTACATAAAAATATAAAGAATTATAAAACGATAGGTGATGTATACAATAGACAAAGCAGGAACCGACATAAGCTTGCGGCTCCTGCTTTGCGCCTTGCAAAAGTGCGTAACTCGTTTGTGGGTTTTGGTATAAGATTCTATAATAAAATTCCGCAATCAATTTCAGCTTTGCCATTGCAGCAGTTTAAAAACACTGTTAAAAATAGGCTGATACAGAAAGCCTACTATACTATTGAAGATTATTTAGAAGATAAGAATGTGTGGATATAGCTCTCTTTGAACCTGTACAAGACAGTAACGACATAATGTAAATAGTATTAAGAATTATATTTTTAAAAGAGCAACCGCCGAGTTTCTTGCTGGTTCTTCTCGGTAGGAACAGCTTTCCGAAACAGCAGTAGAGTTGACGATTCAAAAGCACTTGTTTACAAGTTTATTTGAATAAAGAATATTTTGAATTTGAATTTACTATTTTTAGTTCCCGCAACTTCATCTGTAGTTTTCGCAACTTTACGTAAAGTTATCCACAATTTATCTTTAGTTCCATCAATTTTACTTATAGTTTTAAATTTTTTACATTTACTTCACGAAACTTTATCTTTAGTGACCAAAAGTTTATCTTTACCGTAGCTTTACTTTCAGTTATTCGCACTTCATCTTTGGTTTCTGCAACTTTATCTTCATCTTTAGCTCCCGCATCTATGCTAATAGCTACGCACACATTAACTTTAGATACCGTAGCTTTATCTGTGGACATCCTTACTTAGACAATGCCGTGTGGTATACAGCTGAGTAATATAGACAACCCTCTTTCTCATCTAGGTGTGGTATAACACGACTAAGGTACAATGAAAAATACGTAGCCAAGGCATATGACATGTTTATAACATGTTGTGCCGACCCCACTTAGAGTAGGATAAGGGCAGTATGTATTACTTTGACACTCTGAATAATGAATAGCAATGATCGTTGATTAACCGACTAGATGTTTAATTGATAGAATTAGGCGTTACTTTGCGGAGATCCATAATACAAAAGTAATAATAAAATTATTTTGCTATAATCCGCGATGAAGTAAAATAGAAAATATATATAATGCTAAATGTAGAGTGGACAATCGGCGAGTAGATGAAATTGTATGATCCTGTTGTTAATGGTAATGACGAGGTTGTTACTGTGTGCAGTAGCGTCCAGCCTGCTGCAGCGGTACAACGCAGTGATGGAAATGGCGGAGGGTTCCGGTTCCGGGTCGGCGTCAGGTTCGGGCTCCGCTTCCGGCTCGGGGGAGTCCTCCCGGGATGAGACCGAGCGGGAGGAGCGTCCGAGGCAGCGGCGGCCGCGCAGGATGCGCACCAGACGGAGGGTAAGATAAATAAATAAATAAAATAAATATATGGGACACTTACACACACGGTCGTCCGTACCCAAAGTAAGTAACTTAATACATATATTATGGGTGACAGACAACTGGTGAATATATACTTATATATTTTTTAAATACATACTTAAATACAAATATACACCCAGGCTCAAAGACCAACAAATTCATTTATAGAAAATGTTTGCACTCGGCGGGAATCGAACCCGCGACCCGTGGAGCTGAAGGCAGGGTCACTAGCCACTGCTCCAACGGGCCAGTCAAGACGACGGGCCAAGATTTGTAAGACGTCGCTCTTCTGACGAGCTAGAACAGTGATTCTCAACTTTTTTTTGTTCAATCAAATTCAAATTCAAAATATTCTTTATTCAAATAAGCTCTTACAAGCACCTTTGAATCGTCAACGATCAATATGATTAATGAAGGTACAAATGTGTTGCGGCACATATTTAACTATTTCAAAATTTTATTTTTTATTTTTATTTTATTTTATTAACTAAGGTAAGTTGACCCACCGTGTGGTATCCGGTTTAGTAGAATAGACCACCCTCTCTTGCCGAGGTGTCGTAAAATACGACTAAGGTAAGTTGATGTCAGGCAGGCGGCCGGTCGTAAAAACGCAGCCAAATCATATGACAACATGTTTATAACATGTTGTGCCGACCCCACTTAGAGTGGGATAAGGGCAGGAGGATGATGACCAGTGATTGTTACATATGTAATACCAAGATACAAGATTAATATATAAAGCCAGGGCTACATTGAAATGTATCATTTAAAATGGTTATACAATAAAGAATTTATTTATTATTTATTTATTTATACTATGACTATGTACAATCGTATTAAGGCAAACACGACTTGAAAATTTGGCGGTACAAAAAGAAAAAGATAAAAATTATTTACTTACTACAACATACTGCATAAATAGTTTATGACAAAAATTTTAAATATACGAAATAAACTAATATATACTACAATAATAACTAAACGTTTATAAAGGGATTAATTACAAGCTAATAATAATTTTTTTTTCTTTTTAAATGATATAATTTAATAATATTAACATTATTATATATTTTCAAAATTTGGCGGCACAGTGGTTGAGAATCACTGAGCTAAGACGTTTTTGCTTCTGCATCATGATCGAGGAGTTTTAAAATTTACCGATTTACATGTTTGTTATGAGTGTTATTATACCAAATGTTGACATAAAAGCGTTAAGCCGTTTGATATCCGGCTGAGTAGAATAGACCACCCTCACTTCTTACCGAGGTGTCGTAAGAGACGACAAGTTAAGTCGACCCGCCGTGTGGTATCCGGCTGAGTAGAATAGACCACCCTCATTTCTTACCGAGGTGTCGTAAGAAGCGACTAAGGTAAGTCGACCCGCTGCGTGGTGTCCGGCTGAGTGGAATATACCACCCTCGCTCTTACCGAGGTGTCGTAAAAGGCGACTAAAGTAAGTTGACCCGCCGTGTGGTATTGGGCTGAGTAGAATATACCACCCTCGCTCTTACCGAGGTGTCGTAAAATACGACTAAGGTAAGTTGACCCATCGTATAGTATCCGGCTGAGTAGAATATACCACCCTCATTTCTTACCGAGGTATCGTAAAAGGCGACTAAAGTGAGTTGACCCGCCGTGTGGTATTGGGCTGTGAATTTAAGTTATATAAATCTTTACGTTTCCTGAAAACCGTAATACTAATGTACATTCTATAAACTTTAACTGGCCCGTTGGAGCAGTGGGTAGTGACCCTGCCTTCAGCTCCGCGGGTCGCGGGTTCGATTCCCAACCAAACCAACCAACCAAAGACCAACAAATTCATTTATAGAAAATTTTAGCCTTCGGTGGGAATCGAACCCGCGATCCGCGGAGCTGAAGGCAGGGTCACTACCCACTGCTCCAACGGGCCAGTCAAAGTCTATATTTGTATTTAAGTATGTATTTAAGAAATATATAAGTATATATTCACCAGTTGTCTGTCACCCATAACACAAGTATTAAGTTACTTACTTTGGGGGCAGATGACCGTGTGTGTAAGTGTCCCATATATTTATTTATTTATAAATAAATTGTATAATACAAATATTTAAAATTAGCTGAATTTGATTGTGACTTTAGGATTTAGCTATTTTTGATTCTGATCCCCTCATGTATTTATCTATACGCAGGCGGCCGACCGACGCAGCAGCGACAGTGACGTGGACATCGACTTTGGCAATATAATAGAGTTCGAGCTTGACTAACAGATGCAAATAAATGTGTTATATAAATAATGGGTGTATTATTATATCCTACTACTATATTATACTAGAAGAAAAAACAACACGATCCATCCACGGTATTCGCTGTACTGAGCGATTTATTTGAACATATTTTTACTGTCCGAATATTTTTCTGACTGTAGATATAAAATGCATTAATTATACCGTCCACAATATATGTCCAAATATAAAACCCAGGACAAAAAATATAAAGTACACTGAGCGGGGTTTTTAACTTTTGAGGTTAAAGAATTTTTTTAATGAACTCTGAATTGATTTATCAAGGAACCAAATTATTATTAATCCAACTAATATTAAAAATGAAGTTAATAATAATTATTTGATAGTTAACTAATATAATAAATAATAGTTTGTGAGTATGGATATATTATTAAAAAAAATAGTTTATAAGTTGATGTGACGTTCACACAGATTTATTAAGGAACTAAATTATTAGAAATTTTACTAATATTATGAAGTTAATAATAATTATTTATTAGTTAACTAATATAATAAATAAAGTTTGTGAGTATGGATATATGTTTGTTACTCTTTCACTGCGAATCCGCAGAATCATAATCGATGGAATTTGGCACAATTATTTCTTATACACCGGAATAGCATATAGGTTGTAGAAATCCTTATAGTTCTACAGGAATAGGATGACATTCAAAACCACAATCAATTATCAACCACGCCATGTGGTATCCGGCTGAATAGAATAGTGCCACCCTCATTACTTACTGAGGTGTCGTAAAAGGCGACTAAGGTAAGTTGGCCCACCGTGTGGTATCCGGTTTAGTAAAATAGACCACCCTCTTTCTTACCGAGGCGTCGTAAAATACGACTAAGGTAAGTTGACGTCCGGCAGGCGGCCGGTCGTAAAAACGCAGCCAAATCATTTGACAGCATGTTTATAACATGTTGTGCCGATCCCACTTGGAGTAGGATAAGGGCAGGAGGATGATGTTGATGAATCTATTATCAACCTATCATGCGACAACAGTCCACGCAAACGAAGTTGCGGGTAAAAGGTAGTTCGAAATAAGAATTAGAGTGTAACTTATGAGTAAATAAAAGTAAGCTGTGATGGCCCAGCGGTGCGACCGTGTGAATCTCTAGAGACGATCATGGGTTCAAACCCGGGCAGACACCAATGAGTTTTTCTATTAAAAAACTTATGTGTCTAATTGATAATTGCAATTTATCACACGCTTTTCGGTGAAGGACAATATCTGGAGGAAACCTGCATATCTCTAGAGAATCCTAGGGATATGTGTAACCTACCAATCCGCATTGGAGCAGCGTGGTAGGTCTTAGCTCCAATCCTTCTTTCCAAAAATGGAGAGAGGAGGCCTATGCCCAGCAGTGGGATAGTAACAGGCCGTTACTTACTTAGTTACTTATGAGTAAATATGGGTAAATTATAAGTTTCAAACAGCCTCTGCCCAAATACTAACATTATAATCCCTAAAACCGCACCGATCCCAGGCAATAAAAAAAATAACTTTAGATTAAAATGCATTTTATTTGTCCGTATCATAAATATTAATATGTTTAGAATATCACAATTTGTTTGTTCAATACTCGCCGAAAACATTTTATAATTACTATAACGTTATATTACAATATAAAAACTACGTACTACATTTTCTGTACCGAAACGACATACATACTTGATTATAAGTTGAATTTTATAATATTTGTATTAATTTATTTTGAATTTACAGACTTAATAATAATTAAACAAATTCAAACTTAAAATTAGTTGCAAAAAAAAATTGCAAGAATATTTCAAATTACCTTTTTATAAATTACAAAATTTATAATAGTATTTGTTCATTACTTATAATACAGCAATATGCTATTTCGCCCGCTTAGTATTAAAGTGACCTAATACAAAAAAGTTTTGTGGTACATTGCAATAGTGATACATAGCGCCTATAAAACTCATGAGTGTTAAAGAGACCCATAACTTAGAAGAGCAAGAACACACAAGCTTTTTTGATAGTTCATGTGTCATAGATAACATTAAAATAAGGATTAAAATTTACCTAAGTCAATTAGCCTAATTTGGATTCGGTCACTTTAATGCTAAGTGCTAATATTAGCGTAGTTCTATTTTTAAACTAATAATAGAATCATGCAATATTATAATCTTATATTACATTCAAGTATCACTCAAATACATTTGGTTTTCTCGAAACATCCAAATCAACGAAAGGAAATACTGTTTAATACTCCGTTATGAATGCTGTTTCGCTAAAAGCTATATGAACACTCGATGGCTTAAGACTAGTTATAGCAATGTAAAATAATGCCTAGTCGATACCTAAAACCGTAAAAAAATCGAATAAAACCGTATATATAATATCGCTGTATTTTTTTTAAACATTACCGCTAAGGATAAACCTCTATAGTGACTTAGTATATTGCTAAATTGTTTAATTATCAAATTTTTAAATATCTAAAGAAAAAACATTAATATTTCCAAGTTATTTATTTATGACCTTTTTTCGGGAAATATTAGAATTAGAAATTATATCGATAGTTACACATAAATATATAAGTATTTATATTAAATTTCTTTTTATTCTCATATTATTGGTATTCTACAGTAGATATGTGTTCCAATTTTGATTATTCCAAATAATAATAAATTTAGGTAATACTTAATAATAAAAAAATACGAGTATAAGACAACTGCTTGCATTTTTAAGATTCCTTTTTTAAAAATTCTACATGTATGTAAATTTATGTATGTAAATTGGTTAATTTATAAATTTAAATACATGAAGTTATTATATTTCATTCAAATTCAATAATAAGAAAGCCCTAATAGATCTTAGAGATGAAAACTATATTGATATATAGTCAATTATAATAACGATATTTAAATCACTAATAGTAATTATTAAGTAATTATGATGAAAACGAATACTTTAAACCTTGCACCGGAAGATGTCACTAACTACCTCAAATTAGCAATATTAACAAAAACCTGATAACGTTTGATTACACATTTTTTGATACGTTTTACTGTATTCAAATCCGAAATAATTCTTACTTAATTTTTAATTTATTAAGTAAAAATGAATAAAATTACTACCATTTGTTCAACTATTACGTCGGAAGGAATTTACCCATATAAGTGAACTACTTTATAAAAGTAGGCGATACTTTGTCGAATGCCATAGCACAAAATTAATTATTTAATTATATAATTAAATTCACACTCTGTGATTATTTGCTATTTCTATTTTATGCTCGTAAAATAGTTTAGTGAAATAATGCGATGGATTTTGCACGACGTAACCATAGACAAGTTTAAAACTATTAAGAATATTACACTACACTTAGCACTAACTAAATACACGTAGAATAACACTATTATTGTCACTAACTTGATATATTGGCGTACAGTGCCTTCTTACTATATAAATATGTAAATTCGTTAATATTTAAAAAATATATATAAACGCTTGTTTGATCGAAGAAAACTAAAAAAATTACTTGATTATAATGTAATATCGACTTAAAGTTGCTTTTTTATAAAAGTATTTATTAAATCATTCTTTGTGTGTGTGTGTGTGTGTGTTTGTGTGTGTAGATGTGTGTGTGTGTGTGTGTTTGTGTGTAGATGTGTGTGTGTGTGTGTGTGTGTGTTTGTGTGTAGATGTGTGTAGGTGTGTGTAGGTGTATGTGCGTGTGTGTGGGTGTGGGTGTGGGTGTGTGTGTTTGTGCGTGAGAAAAAAATTATATATTTTATATTTGTTTAAAGTTTTACCTACTGTATAAAACTTACTGCAAAATTTACTAACTTATTCATGACAACTTTTTTCATAATATCTCGCCGTCTATCATCAATTTACATTTCACAATAAAGGTTGTATACCCCTGACCGGAGTAGTTTCATTTCGCAATTGATAATTAAAGAATATACATATAGAGGAAAATAATCCACAAAAATTTTATATACAAATATAATAAATACTATAATAATACAACTTACAATTTATTTATAAATAGAATGTATTTACACAATTTACACATTTTTATTCCATTGATAGTGATGTCCGTAGACATTATAGGGTAACGTTATTACGAATACCAGTATCATTGAATATGCTTTAACGTTATTTTCTCATTGAATATGTTTTAACGTTATTTTACTTATAAAGCTGACTTTTATTCATCATATTTTTTATACGCTTTATTAATTACTGGTGGCAAGTAAACGGAAGCAACACTATAAATCTGATTATTATTCATATTGTTATATTCATATATTCAGACTTTGTCTAAAATCATCTTTTACAGTAGTACTAATAAACAAAAAAATATAAATCACTATAACCATATCCATGTACGTATAAACAATTTATGTCTATATTTCGGCCAATATTATTATATTAAGCTATATATTAAGGTCTAACTTTGAATTTTCATTTTGGCCATGTGACTCAAATTGAAATTTCATTAATGCTGAAAACATTTCATCCGCCGCTGATATCTCTTCATTACATGAAATATATATCATTAAAATTTTCTCAATTACGGTAAAATCTATACTTATCTTTGGCCAAGTCCTTACTTTCGCCTTTAATGACCGGATGTACTCCTGATGTAAGTATTACCAGTTGTGAAATATACAATTGTATATTTCCTTTCAGATGTCTCATTTTATTTGGTAACCAAGTAAAGAAATCCTTGGTTAATAGAAGCAGTTGGTAACACAATTTTAATTATTTATCTACCGTCAATGTACGAATTCGTTAACTCCACCGCCATGATGATGGAACTGCTGCGTGTTGTCAACTATAACGCTAGTGTAGCCGCCCTCTTGTACCTGAGGGCTGGGCGTCATTTTGCCAAAACTACCCCCGAAATTACCATCAACGGGCCTACCGTTTTGCCCTTGATTATGACTGTAGAACGAAATTAAATTTGTATAATTATACTGCTGGTTGATTTCGGAACTTTCTATTGAGCTACAAGATGACGAGCTAGCTGAGAAGGGTCTTTGGTTTTGGGGATACGCGTAATTGTTTGGAACCACCTCGGGTTCCGTGTAGTTCTCGTTGTAGAACAACTCCTGGTAGCCATTTTGGTGGTACTCCTCGTGTCCGTCGTAAGCTGGGATGACCGGTAAAGTGTATTCAGGGTAATTGTATCCCCCGCTGGAGTCGCTGAAGTCGTTTTCGTTTATAACATGGTTTAATTTGTCCGTGTGTCTCACGTGGGGCATTTGGGAGGAGTCCGTGGTGGGCACGTGCGACGCGGCCGGTATGTCCGCGTGGTTTAACTTCGGCGGACCCTGGTCTATATTGAGTATTAAATGTTTTTCCTCTATGTCACTGTGGATAAAATTATTATATTATTCGTTTTTAAGTCGTAGATATTTCAAAAGGCTTTGTTTCGTTTTTTAGAATTTACTAAAGCTGTTAGCCCTAAAGGCTTTAACTTTGCCGTAGAAAAGTTAAGAGAAGGGTAGACTCGCAACTTCTTGGGCACGTTGCCTTAAGTTACGGTCTCCTCATCATAACGGCTACAGCTGAATCCTCGCAGCTTGACATGAGAAACCAGGGACTTCGCCCCCATAGAGGAATTATACTAGAGTAAGAAAGCCAGTCTAAAATGTATCCATTGAACAAATGAGGCTACCTAAGTCCGTTTTTAATGAGATAAATATGGAAAGATAAATATTTTTAATGAGAATGAATGACAAAGATAAATATGAGTTTTTCACTTCTCTAATTATTTGTTTGACACTCACACTTATAGGCTTTCTTATGGCTGCGTTGTGAAGTGTTTTTATTTGATATCGTCAGGGTCATTAAGGATTCCCTTATGTTAGCCTTCGCCAGCGAAGACGCTGTGAGTGTGTTGTGAAGTGATCTTATTACATCGTCAGGGTCATTAAGGACGCTGTTTTTGTTGATGTTACCTTAGTACGTAGTTAACGGAGACGATACAGTGCGGTCGTGACGAGCGGGAGTTGTGGACGATGGTCGCGTAGCTCTGCATCCAAACCCAGCCACCCGACTTGGTCAGGAAGCGGTAGTACCTCGACGTCACTTGACCTTTTGTTAACACTGTCATGGATACAGATTACTGTATAAATAGTTCTCAATAACAGATAAGTAGGTAATATATCATCATTATCATCAACATCAGTAGGTAATAAGCTGTGATGGCCTAGCGGTGAATCTCTTGACCGTGTGAATCTCTAGAGAGGATCATGGGTTCAAACTCGGGCAGACACCAATGAGTGTTTCTATTAAAACTTATGTGTCTAATTGATAATTGCAATTTATCACACGCTTTTCGGTGAAGGAAAACATCGTGAGGAAACCTGCATATCTCTAGAGAATTCCGGGGATATGTGTAACCTACCAATCCGCATTGGAGCGGCATGGTAGGTCTTAGCTCCAACCCTTCTCTCCAAAAATGGAGAGAGGAGACCTATGCCCAGCAGTGAGATAGTAACAGGCCGTTACTTACAGTAGGTAATATATATAAGAACCTAGAAGAAGATATATATAACCTTGACATCCAGTTGTATATTAAATATGACTGAACTTAATTATAACAATCATAATATAAAAACTGGGACATCCTATTATAGCTAAACTTACAGTCTGAATTTAACGTCCTAACTGAAGTATGACTTTGTCCATTAATTATTTAGCTACGCGATGTCAATATATGTACGCCTAACTGATATAACTTAATATCAGTCTCAGGAGATGGTCTCAAGCCATGTCATATCTGAAGAAATTAATATTAAGTAATATAAACTGGCCTTTAAATACTTATCCTTTAGTCTAATTTGATATATTATCATCTTATGCGGCAAAGGAAACCATTATGCTAAGTACAAAATATAAGGTAATCAGCCGGATTTAGAACAGTAAAAGCTATATAGTTAATTTATAGAATAAAACAAATTATGCATTTCCTTAAAAAAGTTCAGTTACTATAAAAGTCACCGTCATATTTAAGAAAAATTTAAATTTAGCATTAATATTATGTCACGTCATCATCTTCCTGCCCTTATCCCACTCTAAGTGGGGTCGACACAACATGTTACAAACATGTTGTCACATGATTTGGCTACGTATTTTACGACCGGCCGCCTGCCTGACGTCAACTTACCTGTCGTATTTTACGACAGCACGGTAAGAAAGAGGGTGGTGGATACCACACGGCGGGTCAACTTACCTTAGTCGCCTTTTACGACACCTCGGTAAGAAATCAGGGTGGTCTATTCTACTCAGCCGTATATCATACGGCGGAGCATTAATATTATGTCACAGCTGTAATATTTAAATTAAGGCTTAATACTTACGTGTGCAGTGCGAATATCTCATATGCAATACGTCAGTTCCATGTATGTAGTGGTACAGTGTCTTCTCTATCAAATCCTGTGGCTCGTAGCCCGTCAGCGACGCCACTCTGGAACGTTATTTATAATAACGTTATATTTTAGAACGTTAGCAAAGTTTAACAATAATAATGTTTATCTACTCTGATACTATAATACAAAGATTATAAAACTGAAACCAAAATTCTTATGACAAACATTACGTACAGGCCACAAATTAAAAAGTTTTATTACGATACAGGTCTTGTAAGGACACCTGTATCATAATTCGTTGAAGGGCTGGATTTGAGATCGCAGACGTCGTAGCTACGTTCATCATCTTCCTGCCCTTATCCCACTCTAAGTGGGGTCGGCACAACATGTTATAAACATGCTGTCACATGATTTGGCTGCGCTTTTACGACCGGCCGCCTGCCTGACGTCAACTTACCTCTGTCGTATTTTACGACACCTCGGTAAGAAAGAGGGTGGTCTATTCTACTAAACCGGATACCACACGGTGGGTCAACTTACCTTAGTCGCCTTTTACGACACCTCGGTAAGAAATGAGGTTGGTCTATTCTACTCAGCCGGGTACCACACGGCGGGTCGACTTACCTTAGTCGCCTTTTACGACACCTCGGTAAGAAATGAGGGTGGTACTATTCTATTTAGCCGGATACCACACGGCGTGACACCTGTATCATAATATAACTTTTAAATCGTAACGATACACTATACAACCTCCAGCTGGACCAAGGAGGTTGAACCTCTAGCTTAAAAAATAGGTTTCAATGAACGAGTTCGCGGCGACGCCACACGCAATGCGCAATCGATGTTTGCGCCTTGACGGTAACATGTGACATTTAAATATTTTTTTTGTAATATTTAAACAAAGTTGGGTGTTTATTAATATTGTTTTACGTATTATAGTATGAGAGTAGATAAAGTAGTGTATGACACTGTACATAACTTGGTCTTATAACACTCGTGTGATACTATAAAAAACTCGCCTAAGTTTTCATCTAATATATAAAAATGAATGTTTGTCTGTTCGTAGGATATGTTAAGAGATAGACAGCACGACAAAATCGCAAATCCTCGTTGTAGTTGTGTTGTCGTGGAGTCTTTCTCCTGACGATGCTTCGGTTGCAGGGCGAAACAATAGTTGAGATTGTGATGGTGAATGTGTGCAGTGTTTGTGTATTGTTGTGTTATCCGTGTCAGTTAATGCATGAGTCGGTAATAATAAGTATAGATAGTTCAGGGATTTTTTCTTTCAGTATTCTTCTATAAGCAAAAAAAACATTTTTTTCAAAAGATTCAATGACTTTTCACATGAAAAGCATATTGTAGAAATGATTTTTCGTTAACGAAACTGCAATATCGCACGAGGGGCGCGAACAAAAGATGGTGTTTAATTGCCGGAAGTGATCAGATTTTTTATGTCAACAGTTTTTTCGGTTGAAAAAACAATGGCGAGAAGTGGCGAGGGTGGCGTGTCATATGATATACGGCAATTAGGATTGAGGGGTTTTTAACTGACGCGTACAATGTGATGGTGGAAACAGAAATTTTATTTTTTGAAAAAAGATAAATAAAGATATATATCCGCGTATTTGTCCCATTACAGTATTCCATACGACATAATATTCCATTAGCCACAATTGACTGTCGGATTGAGACTAGGAGGAGGAAACATTTGCAATGCACAAATATGACTAGAAACAATGTGAAAGAAAGCTAAAGTATTATCAGATATTCACGTTTGTAAATATTAATATTAATAATAAATATATGGGACACTTACACACACGGTCGTCCGTCCCCAAAGTAAGTTAATACTTGTGTTATGATATATATTTATTATGGTGAATATATACTTATATATTTTTTAAATACATAATTAAATACAAATATACAGCCAGACTCGAAGACCAACAAATTCATTTAAAAAAAAAGATGGCCCACGGCCTGAATCGAACCCGCGACCCGTGGAACTGAAGGCAGGGTCACTACCCACTGCGCCAACGGGCCAGTCATTATACATATAGACATATATCTATAGATAGACATACAAATCGGGCATATTCAAATAAAAATAATCTTTATTCAAATAAGCTCTTTCAAGCACTTTTGAATCATTAAGGAACAATATGATTAATGAAGCTATAACTGGTTCGGAATGTTGCTATTACAGAGAAGAACCACTAACATAATTAAACTTTAACATTCATTAACATAATTAAACTGTAGTCTTCTATGTGTGGTACCTTAATGTGAAGGTAGGATTTTCGAATCCAAGCATTTTTATAGTTAAAATAATCTTCAATCGTTTAATATGCTTTACGTATAACATATTTCTTACACTTAATTTAAACTAGTGCCGAGAGCCATCATTTTCTAAATACTATTTGTTTCGTCGATTCTGGGTAGATTTAAGTATGTATTTAAAACTACATAAGTATATATTTACCAGTTGTCTGTCATCGATAACACAAGAATAACAATCGATTAAAATTTGTAAAAAAAAACCAGTTGATTTTATGTATATATATATATGTGTGTGTGTGTGTTTAAATTAAGTTAGTTAGAAATTGTCTGTTATTCATATTTATGCCTGTAATAGACTTAGATACGAACTTTAGTTTTTAATGATTGTTGGACAAACTTGTATGTAAGTTGTTGGCGTAATAAATAAATAAAATAAAATAAACAAGTATTAACTTACTAACTCGGACTCGGACGGAACGGATCAGACGGATGAACGTGTATGTAATTGTCCTATATATTTATTATTATTAATATATTAATAATTTGAACTATCTATACTAATAATATATAAACCTGAAGAGTTTTGTTTGATTGTTTGAACGCGTTAACCTCAGGAACTACTGGACCGATTTGAAAAATTATTTCAGTGTAAGATATTG
The DNA here is from genome assembly GCA_029227775.1 of Morpho helenor. Classification (NCBI taxonomy): domain Eukaryota; kingdom Metazoa; phylum Arthropoda; class Insecta; order Lepidoptera; family Nymphalidae; genus Morpho; species Morpho helenor. Next base: position 9,426,765 of record JARGCU010000011.1, read on the forward strand.
CATTTATCGAGGAAGGCTATAAGCTATATAACATCACGCTAAGATGAATAGGACAGGAGCAACAATATAAAATAGTACTTGAACGGCAAACATTAAAGCTTTCCTTGCGTGCGCTGACTAAACGGTGATACAAAAGTAATAATAAAATTATTTTGCTATAATCCGCGAAGAAGTAAAATAGAAAATATATATAATGCTAAATGTAAGTGGACAATCGGTTATCATACCTGATACATGCAGGATTCGTAAAAACACATGCACAAACCTCCACCACCGCCACCACAATTTATTATATATATATTCTATATATTTTCTATATCAAATTATATATATTTTCTATTTTACTTCTTCGCGGATTATAGCAAAATAATTTTATTATTACTTTTGTATTATGGATCTCCGCAAAATAACGCCTAATTCTATAAATTATTTAAACGGTGATAGTTATTCAAAAATCATGTATTACAAAATTGTTCCCCTCTAAAAGTTCTAAATGAAAGTTCACGGCAGCTTTTAAGGTTAACCCACTTTAAGCATTTTTATGGTTATCAAAAGATTATATTACGGTTTGAATCTTTCCACGCGGGTGGAGCCGCTGGCGATTGCTAGTAAAATATAAGCCGTGATATCCGGCTGAGTAGAATAGACCGCCCTCATTTTTTACCGAAGTGTCGTAAAATACGACTAAGAGTAAATTACGACTAAGTTGACGTCAGGCAGGCGGCCGGTCGTAAAATACCTAGCCAAATATGTTGTGCCGACCCCACTTAGAGTGGGGAATATGCGCCAAAATCATTGAGTATTAGGTACAAGATGCAATTTTCTACACAGTTTTCTTTAACTTTCCCGTGCAAACGAGTGGCCAATTATTCGTGATACTAGCACGCCATTTGAGCTTTGTTTGTTCGTCATTCCAAACAAGGGTGGCAGGATATTGATGGCATAGAGTATTCTTTGTTACATCTTTATTTTATTGTTATTTATTTAAGGACCACTACTATATTTTACTACTACTATTTTTTTTAAATTGTTACTTAATCGATTGTTTTTGTATATATGTATGGACTAAATAAAGCTTTATCATTATTATTATTACTACATTTAATTTAATTTTTTTTATAGGACCCACGGTCGTCCGTCCCCAAAGTAACTTGTTATGTAAGTCCCCAAAGTAAGTGAGTTATACTTGTGTTATCGGTGAGAGACTATTGGTGAATATATACTTATATAATTTTTAAATACATACTTAAATACAAATATACACCAACCAACAAATTAATTTAAAGAAAATGTTGGTCCATGGCAGATATCGAACCTGCAACCCGCAGAGCAGAACGCAGTATCACTACCCGCTGCACCAACGGGCCAATCGATTATTAAAATATAAATATATTAATATACATATTGACTGGCTCGTTGGAGCAGTAGGTAGTGACCCTACCTTCAAGCTCCGCGTGTCGCGGGTTCGATTCCCGCCGAGGGCCAACATTTTCTTTCAATGAATTTGTTGGTCTTTGAGCCTGGGTGTATATTTGTATTTAAGTATGTATTTAACAATTATATAAGTATATATTCACCAGTTGTACAATTATATAAGTATATATTCACCTGTATAACACAAGTATTAAGTTACTTACTTTGGGGACGGACGACCGTGTGTGTAAGTGTCCCATATAATTATAAAAAAAAAATAGCGTTCGTTAAATGTACAGATTATTAAGAAACAACATGCATGAAAAAAGTTTTATTACTCTGCAAATTAATAACAATTTCAAAATTAATATTACAATAAGAAACAAATATTGAAAAGAGACAATACGCTATACAATGATAAGATATAAAAAAAAAGTTAAGAAAAATTTATATAAATAAAATATATTCGCTTAATGGCCGATGGTTACTTTAATAAATTCAACAGATAAAGTTAGCATAGATTAATTGTAAAATATTATGATCCAATATAAAATTTGGTTTTTTTATAAGGTTTAGTATTTCCCTTCCTTTGACGCTGTAAAAGGTTAGCTCAAAAAAATATAAGGGTATTAAGCATAAAAACAAAGCTTTCTTCTATACGACGAGTAATATCCCGCGATTTTATAACAATACTGTAGTTTTTGTTCTATCATCAGTAGTTTCCACGCACGCGATGGCAGATTTTTATGACTAAATTCGTACACCTTATTACATTTTTATCACGGATCCCTATTTTTTGAAAATGCAATATAGCTTATGTTGCCCAGTAAAGATGCAACTTCCAAGACAAGACAAGAAAGTTTGAAATCCGTCCCGTAGTTTTTAGAAAATATTACAAACATACATAACAATTTTGCGTCGTTATAATATTAGTATAGATAAGGCTTGTTAGCGCTTAATATTAGCGCTTGGCTGCTATCTCTCCTGATGGAAAGCGGAAGATGCAAACTAAGGTGGAATTTTTTAACATAATAGACAGCGCAGGCGTGTATAGTTTAGGTATATGAAAATTTTGAATCTATGTAACTCAATAAGCGAATAGACGTCGTGCGAATCTATCAATATTGGAAACTATAAATCTGCTTACGTTTGTTTTGACATCAGATATCAATACCATTATTGAAGCACGCGATGCTGATGGATGCGGAAATACTGCAATAGTGTGAGAGCTGACAGTGAAAGTTAATAGGGTAAAAATATTTATACATGCTAATAACATTTCAGCTCCATCCAATATCATAATATGTATTCTGAACATTATTTTTTTATAATTATAATTATTAAACCACCAAAATTCAGCAGCGAAGTTAAGGGCTTAGTGATCACTCAAACTGGTATTAATTTCACAGCTATACATGGTGTAAATTATTTTTCAGTATATTGTAATAAGTAAGTAACAGCCTGTTACTATCCCACTGCTGGGCATAGGCCTCCTCTCTCCATTTTTGGAGAGAAGGATTGGAGCTAAGACCTACCACGCTGCTCCAATGCGGATTGGTAGGTTACACATATCCCTAGGATTCTCTAGAGATATGCAGGTTTCCTCACGATGTTTTTCTTCACCGAAAAGCGTGTGATAAATTGCAATTATCAATTAGACACATAAGTTTTAATAGAAAAACTCATTGGTGTCTGCCCGGGTTTGAACCCATGATCGTCTCTAGAGATTCACACGGACGCACCGCTAGGCCATCACAGCTTAATAAGTGAATGTTGCATAATATTTGTCCACTGTGTGGTATCCCGCTGGAGAGAACGGATTTTACGACCGGTCACCTGCCTGACGTACATTTGTCGCCTTTTACGACGCCTCGGCATAAATGAGGGTGGTCTATTCTACTCAGCCGGATACCACACGGCGTGTCAACTTACCTTAGTCGCCTTTTACGACACCTCGGTAAGAAACGAGGGTGGTCTATTCTACTCAGCTAGATATCTCACGGCATATGTCTATATAAAATATTCTCCTCAAAAAAAACCTAGTATTAATTAATAATCACTTTTTATTTGATGCTTCAAATTTTAATTATCTATTGTATACTGAAACAATTACATATATGGAAATTTAAACAAACACTAAATGAAAAATAGTAATAATTTTATATACTTAACTAGCGGCCTGCCCCTGCTTCGCATATTTTCCCTATGTATTTTATTTTTACAATTAATTACAGAATGTCTTTAAACAAACTCTTGAAAGAACGACATAATATAGCTGCTAAAGTCGAAGTGTTATAGGTGGAAGCGCGGTGTCCTCACGACATTTTAAATCTGTAATATCTCCGAAAATGTTCACTTAAATTACATGCTGTAAACGGCTATATTGATCTATATTAAACAACTATTTATTTAAGGTACTTAATTGGATAAGGATTAATGCTGTATTGTATAAAAATTACTTCAAAAATAAGGCATTATTTTTCGTAAAAAGTAAATGACAAAAAATGCTATAGTGGGTTATCCATAAGAGATAGATATATACCATCGCGGACTTTTCTGTAGACCTTTTCAAAGTGTACAAATACTTAGTACATCATTTTGATAAATCTCGTAGGGTTTAGGCAGCGTTTGCCATGTAAGCGGAAAAAAATGTAATTATTTACAGAAACCGCATCAAAATCTGTTGCGTAGTTTTAAAGTTTTATGCATACATAGGGATATATGGACAAACAAAGAATGCGACGTTGTTTTATAATATGTAGTAATTATTAAAAATCAAAATTGAACGTAAACTATGAATTTGTGGGTCAAATGGTGGTCTTTTCAAAGAGATAAATACCGGATGGCTTCATCACTAATAATTATATTTGCTACGTGAGTATAGCCAATTATATGAACAATAATAATAATAATTAATAAAAAAATTGTTTATAAAAAAAAATTGTCTAATCAGCTCTACGATTAGTTTTGTGCTGATCCGTCCGGAAGCTTTGAGAAGGACGCTGTTGAGTCTGTCAACACGTACGATACACTAAACAATGCAATAAATACCTTAATACTTTAGTATAAGGTATGTTTTCATTTGGTACGCGTATTATAATTATTTTTAGTCGAAAAATCTTTTAAATACTTTCTCTTATTTTAAATAATAAAAATGAATAATTTTTATACACAATTTTGTTTCACGCCGTGTGGTATCCGGATGATTAGAATAGACCACCCTCTTTCTTACCGAGGTGTCGTAAAATACGACTGAGGTAAGTTGACGACAGGCAGGCGGCCGGTCGTAAAAACGCAGCCAAATCATTTGACAGCATGTTAATTACATGTTGTGCCGACCCCACTTAGAGTGGGATAAGGGCAGGAAGATGGTGGCACAATTTTGTTTCATTTTAATAAGGAGGATATCGAATACTTGTACAAAGATTTAAAATGAAAATGACACAAGATTTAGCTACGGACTTTACGACCGTCTGCCTACACCTTAACTACCTTAGTCGTAGTTTACGACACCTTGGTAGAAAGAGTGTTGTCTATTCTACGCAACTACTATATATGAAGCTGTGATGGCCTAGCGGTGCGACCGTGTGAATCTCTAGAGACGATCATGGGTTCAAACCCGGGCAGACACCAATGAGTTTTTCTATTAAAACTCATGTGTCTAATTGATAATTGCAATTTATCACACGCTTTTCGGTGAAGGAAAACATCGTGAGGAAACCTGCATATCTTTAGAAAATTCTAGGGATATGTGTAACCTACCAATCCGCATTGGAGCAGCGTGGTAGGTCTTAGCTCCAACCCTTCTCTCCAAAAAATGGAGAGAGGAGGCCTATGCCCAGCAGTGGGATAGTAACAGGCCGTTACTTACTTACTGTATAGTTGAGAGAGAGTAGAATAGACAAGCCCGAAATAAGATATTGGACCTACCAATCTGTATTGGAGCAGCGTTTCATGGTCTTAGCTCCAAAGGAGCTTTGCCTAGGGTTCCCACCCGTACTATATTATATAGTATCGTACTATATTTTGGTCAATTGTATTATATATTATAGAAAAACAATATAGGACGAAAAATACTATATTAATATCGCTAATTCAATTATATAAATATTGAATCAACTGAAACTCATTCATGTATTTACGGTGCTTAGTTAGTTAGCAACTCTAACTCCTTTGTCATTGTCCAGCGAAAAGTAATAATAACTAATCATGGAAAAATAAATAATGATTGAAAATAGATGTGTACTATTTTTTTCCTGAACTTCCTAAACGTACTATATTTTAGTGATTTAAAAAGAAAAATTCTATTTTTATTCAAAAAAAGCTTAAGCTGTGGTAGCCCAGCGGTATCACCGTGCGCCTCTTTCGAAGAGGTTTAGGGTTCAAACCCCGGGCAGACACCAATGAGTTTTCTAGTAAAACTTATGTGTCTAATTGATAATTGCAATTTATCACACGCTTTTCGGTGAAGGAAAACATCGCGAGGAAACCTACATATCTCTAGAGAATTCTGGGGATATGTGTAACCTACTAATCCGCATTGGAGCAGCGTGGTAGGTCTTAGCTCCAATCGTTCTCTCCAAAAAAAAAAAAAAAGAGAGAAGAGGCCTATTCTCAGTAGTGGGATAGATAAATAACAGGCAGTTACTTACTTATTCAAAAAAAAAGATGGCAACCCTACCTATGCCTAGCAATGAGATAGTAACACGTCGTTACTTTTTACTGTAGTGTTAGTTACTGGGAATCTAGGTACTGGGAATTTAGGTACTTAGAATCTATGTACGCGATTGTTTCCATAGAAGTAATAGATCCATGTGACACACAGTTCAAGGTATTAAGAAAATCATAATACCGGTGTTGTGTTACAAAATAACCACACCTGGCCAACAGATGGTCGACACACGACACCTATTTGTCGCGGGCGATTCCTATAATGAGATTAGATGATTCAATAGCGCGGGATAAACAAACGTGTCTATTCTGTATAAGGCTGTCAAGGAAAGAGTATTTATATTATAGTATGTTGTACTCTAGTAAGCTGTGATAGCCCAGCGGTGCGACCGTGCGATTCTCTAGAGACGATCATGGGTTCAAAGCCCGGGCAGACAGCTTTTTCCATTAAAAAGTTTTAAATTCTATTAAAATGTGTCTAACTGATAATTGCAATCACACGCTTTTCGGTGAAGGAAAATATCGTGTAGAAACCTGCATATCTCTAGAGAATTCTGGAAATATGTGTAACATACCACTCCCCAGCGTGGTAGGTCTTAGCTCCAACTTTTCTCTCCAAAAACGGAGAGAAGAGGCTTTTGCGCAGCAGTGGGATAGGCAGTTCATTTATGTTTTACTCTAGTAAGCTGTGGTAGCCTAGCGGTGACACAGTGCGACTCTTTCGAAGGGGTAATGGGTTCATACACCATGAAGGCACCAATGAGTTTTTCTATTAAAAATTATATGTTTTATCGGTAGTCTTCTTTTCAAACCGATGGACGTCCACTGCTGGACATAGGTCTCTTCATGGAATTTCCATAAAATACGACCTTTTGGAGGTCGTCAGTCCATTTAAGATTGTTTTAAAATTTCATCAAAATTAGTCCAGCCGTTTAGGGTCGTTATATAGAAGGTAAAATCAAGCTCTTAATAAAGCTTGTTATCAATAAACAGGAATGGTTATTTATTTCAAAACGTCATAGGAAAGTGTTGTGCCATAACACTAAAGCTAATCCTAACAAAGCGTACTATTTCACCGGTTCCCCACCCTAGCGTTGTCGATAATAATTTATTGGCATTCCGAGAAATGTATCGCTAAAGAACAATACGGCCCTTCGCGGTGGTTTCCAATGGTACAAAATAAAGGTGGTTATGCCGCATTCTTGTTTGATAATTTTAATCATATTTATTATTATATTGTTACGTACAGGGGTTCGAAATGGGTTCCGCCGTGTAGTATCCGGCTGAGTAGAATAAGACCAAACTCATTTCTTTCTGAGGTGTCGTTAAAGACGACAAAAGTAAGTTGATGTCAGACAGGCGGCCGGATGTAAAATACCTAGCCGAATCATGTGACATGTTTATAATATGTTGTACCGACCCAACATTGAGTGGGAAAAGCGCAGGAAGATGTTGATGATGATGTACATGGATTCGAATATTTGGCTAAAAATACCTGGTGACTCGCTAAAAAGAAAACTTAATTCAGCGCAGAACAAAATTGACTAATTACAATTACTATGCATTGTAGTCCGGAAAGCGCAGTGTCGGAAGACCCCCTGCTAGATGGACAGACGACCTCAAAAGGGTCGCGGGGAGCCGCTGGATACAAGCGGCACAAAATCGTGTGTTCTGGAGATCCCATGAAGAGACCTATGTCCAGCAGTGGACGTCCATCGGTTGAAGAAGAAGAAGTAGTCCAATGACAAGGCCGAGGTCACTATAAATTCTCTTCTATCGTTTCTATCGCTTCGCCTGATCGCTATTCGCAAACTGAATCCCCGAGTCGCGCGATACCAATGCTTATATAGTAAGCTAGCTTTTCCAGAAGGTTATACTTCTCAATTACTCGCGAGTCATTAATACAGTGGCGGATACATAATACGTTTCGTAAAATAACGCGAATTAACTACAGAATTAATTAAAGGATTGAACGTCCAGTTTTTTGGCCTCTATGCATTAAGTATAAAAGAAGATTTTTGCATGTTCGTAACAATGTCATTGCCATAAAATTAAGATGTTACTTTATTTTACATAAAGATCTTACTTTATATCACATAAAAATCTCTCTTTATATTAGATAAAGATCTTACTATATCTTAAATTTAAGACCTTACTTTTAAATAACAATAGTAGATTTTTATAGAGTTAGTTCTGATTTTATTTTATCGGATAGAGTTTTATAGAAGCTTTACCGAAGTAAAATAACGAGACAGCAAATGAAACTGATCTATCTGTCTCTCTTTTTCATGTGTGATTAGACAACGATGAAGAATATGAGTTCTATCTTCCCTGTCATTATTTATTGTGTCACTGTCACTTACAGGCCTGCTTATGGCTCCTCTACTCTAAGTATATCCTCCTGCCCTTATCCCACTCTAAGTGAGGTCAGCACAACATGTTATAAACATGCTGTAACATGATTTGGCTGCGTTTTGACGACCGGCCGCCTGCCTGACGTCAACTTACCTTAGTCGTATTTTACGACACCTCAGTAAGGAGGGTGGTCTATTCTACTCAGCCGGATAACACACGGCGGGTCGACTTACCTTAGTCGCCTTTTACGACACCTCGATAAGAAATGAGTGTGGTCTATTCTACTTAGCCGGATACAACACCGCGGTTCGACTTACCTTAGTCGCCTTTTACGACACCTCGGTAAGTAATGAAGGTGGTTCCATTCTACTTAGCCGGATACCACACGACTATGGCTCCTCTACTCTAAGCATAATAACTTTATGATATATACAGTCTCTTTAAATTCTCAAATCGTGTCGATAAAGTTTAGAGCTCACTGGCATAGTATGCTCTAAACTTTATAATGTGTCGGCAGCTGTGGCAAGCCGCACGCAAGTTCAACATTTATTAGTTCACGGCACTTAGCAACGCGTAAAACTCTACAATGCCGGCTTCGGCGAAACAACCGGCTCGATACGACACAGGTAATGACATTGGTCAATCGCGACCCCTCCGTCTCCTTGGTTAAGGACCAAAACCAAAGTTCAAAATATAGTTAATTCTAAACATACAAAAAAGATAAGACCAAAACTAAAATTCTAAATGTAGTTTATTCTAAACAGACTATAACAAATAAGATAAAAGCGCTAGCTAGCTAAATCAAAAAAAACTTTCACGTTTGATTAATAGTTTCTTTTTAAAATATCCATATCTATCTATACACTTATTATATAACAAAGTCTCCAAAGTCTGTATGTATGTGATCGAGATTCTGAAAATCCACTTACGTTGACGTATTTTTATACGATTTTTACTAAAACGGAGTGCAAATCCTCCGGAAGGTTTAAATTTTTAGCACATTACTGTTTTATCTAAATTAACTTAAAGAAGAGACGCAGTTGTAAAAATACTCGCGTGTTGGAGCTGGGGAAATGTAGATCTATAAAATACTATAAAAAGTCCGCGACAGCATGTCTTTATCTCTTACGCTTAACTCACAATCGCTACTTTTGTGTTGAAAACTTTGGATTTCAAGAGCCTGTCTGTCTGCCTTTTACGCTTTCAAGGCCATTTTCTTTCCCTTTCCCCGCTAGACCACTATTGAAATATGGCGCAATTAAAGCTTATATTCCGGAGAACCAAATTGTACAAAATAATCTCGTTTTTCGTTCGAGAACAGAGGAATAACTCGATGCATTATTTGGGAATGTAAGGGCTTAATTTGACGCGATGTCACGGCTATCACTAGATTATTATATGTATCTCTATGTATCTGTCTATTCATATATCCATCTATCTATTTAGAAAGAATCTATTTATTTGAAATAATGCATCACTTACAGGCTAACAATCTCAAAACTATACTAATCATGCCTTAACTAATAACGAACTAACTTATTTAGGTACGTTTCCCATATTAGGAACTCATTTCCTATAGGCATCAGTTTGTAAGTGTGGGTTTGTCACCTGGCATCCAAGAAGATGAGCCGCATGTCCAGTGAAGCACGGAACATGAACATGTTTGAGTGGAGCTTCAGTTCGGTGACTGCGGAGGGCGGCAGAGAGTGCCCCACAGCCACCAGCCCCAGTGGAGCTGTCGTTTCACCGAACCTCCTCGCTCGGAGGTATCCCGAACAGTGGATAACCTAAAGAATGTAGTAGCATCGTAAATGTAAACAAAAAAACCAATATAAACAGATGGAGCAAATGAGATTACAAGCAGCAGATTGAAGAAAAAGGTCAAGGTCCATTAGATAGCTAAATATATCAGTATCAACGGAAGGGAAGAACAAGGAGAAGCTTCGCAGAGAACCGGGAATACTGATAATAAGGCGCAAATCCTAGTTTCGGACAATGTCGTGCTAAGGGTTGTTCCTGTCAGAAATTGATCATGGTTAGGATGATGTGTAAATGGGCAGTTAAGGATGGACTAGAAAAGGAGATAAATGTTAGTACTTTAGCATTGGGGGATTCCAGAGGAGAAAACAAGGAGGTTCTATGAGTGTTTGGTCATAGGTTATTGGCAGAGGCTTGCTGACGAGAGACTAGAGGCGAGACAAGTCGGAATGGCAATAGAATACATGATAGAATTGAGAAGAAATAAAGAGCAAAAAAATGTCCTATGCTAACAAATATTTAAAGTCAACTAAGGTAGAATTCTAATAGGGCGGATCGTAAAAGTTTTGCATAATTTAACTCCAGAGTAGTAAATATTGGTTCTAAGACTGTTTGACCCTAGAAAGGTAGGCAGAGGCCTATAGACGAGAGACTGGAGTCAAGAAACAGGTGAGAATAAAAACAGAATATATGATAGAATTAAGAAGAAATGAAAAGCAAAAAATTGCCCTACATTAAACAACTAAAGTTAACTTAGATATATTTCTAAAAGCCCTGATGCTTAACGTTCTATAAGTTTCGGCCCCTACAGATACCTCTTGCGAGCTAGAGAGAGAAGTTTAAATCAGAGGTCAGAAGGTTCAGGTAATATATTGTCCTGGAATTGTTACAGTTACCTTGTATCCAGAAGTAGTTAGTCCGGCGTTTCGTTTCGCCAGCACACACTTCATCCGTATGAAGAACGCTCTCTCACATTCTATGTCAACGTTAGGACTCCAAATGCCCCCAACTGGATACCTGATACCGAAAATCTATATTAAAAATTACGTTTTATAATCAACTAGTGGCCCGCTCCGGCTTCGCACGGGTATAAAATATATAGCCTATGTCACTTAGTAAAAAAAATGATTAAAATCTATCCAGCAGTTTTGGAATATCTAAATTCATATACTACATTTTTACATGTCTTTATATACAACATTCACAGTTTTCTCGTCATTACACAATACAAACATGTTTTCTTTAGAGGTTACTCTTGATAAAGCGACATATAGTTGGCCATGTGAAAAAGAAACCCGTCCAATCGCAGCTAAATTCGAAGTGATATAGTGCTATTGGCGGTTATCCATAAGAGACGAAATATGTATACCATCGCGGAGTTTTCTGTAGACATTTCAAGGTGTACAAATACTTAGAACATTATTTTGACAAATATTGTAGGGTTCAGCCTGCGTTTGCAATGTAAGCGGAAAAAAATGTAATTATTTACGACATCATATTGGAAACCTCAAGCATCAAGTGGGATAGTAACAGGCCGTTACTTACTTGGAAACCTCAAAAATTACAGTATTTTATTACTCCATATTGAATGTTTATAATAAAAGTTTTAATATGTTATATTATACATATAAACATTTCTCTTCAATCACTCTATCTATTAAAAAACGGCATCAAAATCTGTTACGTAGTTTTAAAGATTTAGGTAAGCATACAAATGGATATATGGACATAGGGACAGACAGAGAATGCGCCTTTGTTTTATACTATGTAGTGACGTTTAGCTATTATTTTGATAATTGTCAAATTTTTTACCATACTTCACCAAAGACAAAACTATAGAGCGAGAGCCCGTGAACCCTAGACCTTCGTCATTTTATAAAAACTGAAAGTTTGTCAGTGCATGCTCCCAACACAGGTAAGAACGATGGTAGATTATGAAATCTGGATCATAGTGGCTTTGGGAGATACGCGGTACTTTAGGTCGCAAAATACTATTTGACGATTGACGGCGAACACAAAGGCATCGGTTTGGTTTGAGGAATAGGTGGTCAGCAAATCGTAAAAGTATAGTGTTATTACAATACTTAAAGATAGCAAATAAAATTATGTTAGCTAATGTTAATAAACCGCTACCTTTTATGCTTGTCGGGCAGGGGTTGGAGCTATCAAAAATGTCTGGCTAATGAGAAAACATCGTCTTATTATCCAAGTAATATATATTAAAATCAGCTTTTATACTATGACGTAAATAGAATTCAAATGTCATGAACTTTAAGGGTGTCTGGCAGGAGGTTTTCACTATGCTAAGTGTCTGGCATTGACTGGCGTGATTTTTAGTATTATTCTGAAGGTAATACCAAAAAATCAGCCTTTATAATTTGACGAATATGGATCGATATTTTGCCACCTTGAGTACCGCGTATCTCCCAAAGCCACTATGATCCAGATTTCATAATCTACCATCGTTCTTACCTGTTTTGGGAGCATGCACTGACAAACTTTCAGCTTTTATAAAATGACGAAGGACTGGAGTCCACGGGCTCTTGGGCTATTACGTTTAGCTGTCATCTATGTTTTGTATTCCACTGACATTTGCGTTTTGTTATTCAATGTCATAGTCGTTGATGTTATACTACGTTTTATAGTGACTTGACGGGATAAAATAAATGCGGTCGAACGGGATAAAAAGTATCCTATGTCCGTCTCCTGGTTCTAAGCAACCTCTACACCAATTTTCAGCCGAATTGGTTCATCCGTTCTTGAGTTATAAATAGTGTAACTTAGACCAACTTTCTTTTATATATATAGATTAATACACGTTCAAATTTCACTACGTAATCTCGAAAGGTGGGAAAAATTGATATAACAGTCGGCGGAGTAACAACAGAAAAACAATGTTAGAAAAAATAAAAATCGCAATATGAATATTTGAGGTTTGAATGACGATATCCATTTAGGAACTTTGTTGTTTTAAATATTTCAAATGTTCTTAAGATGTTCATGTGACTATACTGGATTCACGTTTAAAGTATTTATTTTAATAGTAGCTTATGTAACGTATGTAGCTTTATTTACACGGTTTTGAGAATCGTAATCTACAACATCCTAAATCTTGAACGCATGATTAAGAATAACGAGACTCTCTTCTCATTATACTCTTATTATTCAAAAATCATGTAAAAAAAACTGTTTCCCTCTAAAAGTTCTAAATAAAAGTCCGCGACAGAAATAAACACACAGGAATATCGTTATAATGAAATACAAATGAAAATTATTTTGTCTGTGCAAGATATTAAAGTCTATTAAGTGTTGGAATAATAAAGCTATCACTTGTATGAGTAATAGAGGGTTATTAAGTAAAAAAAAGTATATACCCGAGACTAGGTGGTACGATATACGTGTGTGGATGCTGCAAACTGAGCACCGCGTTCATCTCTTCGTGATCTGCTTGGTGGATGTATTCGTATATTGAATTTCCTGTCAGCTCTACCTAAGGATCAAATGCAAGTTAAAAATGAGAGTTCCTTGGAATCGATATAAATATTTCGATATAATCCGCATTTCTTAACTTGCGATAAAATAGCAAAGCAATTTTTGATTTTGCGATCTTTGTGATTTTGTCGTGGAGCTTATCTCCTGATGATGCTTTGAATACGGGCGAAACGATCGTTGAGATCGTCGTAGTGAATGTGTGTAGTGAGTCGGTGGCGGTGTCTTGTGATACGTGCGGTAATTAACGTTGCATGTATAAAGTATGAGAATGGTTTTTGATGCCCACAACATTACAAAGATTTTCTTAACAAACGCGGATTAATTACGCAAAATAATTCAATCATTACTTTTGTTCTGTGGAATTCCACAAAATAACGCCTACATCTATAAATTATTCCTTGCAATTGTTTCAAATACAAGCTTATTTTAATGGACGGTATGTTGTTATTTAAATAGCTATACATTATTATTAAAATTACTAATTATTCGAGCACCTAGCTCTAAAAGCCCTCTCACGTACCTGACTTAATCCAAGATGAACAGAGGCAGTTTCGCTGATATACATGATCTTGCCATCTGGAGCCACCACGAATATGAAACCGTCAAGGGTTTGCAGCAGATGCGAGCCTAACTCCCTGATGGACAGCTCCCGAGGCTGTGGAGGTGGTGGCGCCGCGCCCCAAGCATCTCCAAGACCTGAATAATATTAGTTAACCTACTAACTTTTTAGTCACAATCAGCACTCACGAAAAAAACACTTTAGCGTATTGTAATTTTCTCGGAGAGTCTATTTCCTGATGATGCTAAGGTTACAGGGCGAAACAATTGCTGAGGTCAGGATAGTGAAGTTTAACGGCATACATTAAATATACGATAAACTTGCCTCAAAGTTATTCATTCTCGATCTCGCTATTTCTGGCTTCAGCAGTTGCCAAAAGCATGAGAAATTATAAAAAAATTATTATAATTTTACCTCGTCGTTATTGTATCTATATATATTAATACGTGAAGTTAAAATTTGGAGGTACCCCTTCTAAACCAAATGGAGCACACAGACGACATCGACGGCACACAGACGGCAGAGGCGGACTTACTTTATCAAAAATGTACTATACGCTACTAGATCTAAGCGGCACAAGATACTGTGGTGAATAGATCTGTTGAGGACACCCATCTTCCGCAGTTAGCGTCTAACGGTTGAAGAAAAAGATGTAGAAATCTTGTGGACACTTTATAAAATGATGAAATCATGATGAAAGATACATTCTATATTTCGATTATTATATATGGACAATTAAACACACGGTTGTCTGTCCTCAAGATAAGTAACTTAATACATACATAAGGTTACGTTACGTTACGTATACGTTAGAGTTGACAGACAACTGGTAAATAAAGTCCTTACATAATTTTAAATAAATACTTAGATACAAGCAGATATACAAGCAGACTCGATTCATTACATTGAATTTTTTCCAGTTTTAAATAATTCCAGAATGTTTTGGGATGACCACTGAACTGGCAAACTGGCGACCAAACGCTGACAATGTGGCCAAAATCAGGAGGTTGGGTTGACGGCTTCCGTTAATTGATACGTTCACCAGTCTAAGACTATGTACACAGTTTTGCCCTTATCTAAAAACATTGTATTTAAAAAATAATGGCCCTCGGCGGGAATCGAAATCCGCAGAAGGCATTTTGACTGCCACCTGCGTAATGGGCCAGTCAAATTTCTTGGAAATTTCAACCTTGGCTTAAGATCGACTTACCGTCTGGAAACACTTGTCTCATTTTGAGATAGCTTGTGGTCAATCTTATGACAGAGGCTTTGTCGAGCTGTGAAGTGATGGCTGAAGGTAGAGGCAGCAGTTTAGCTAGTTCCAGAAATTCAGCGTTCTCCTTTTCTCTTCTAGATCTGGCTGCATTTTTGCTCTTCTCCTTCATGATGGCCGCGCTGAGGGTGTGAGACCTTTGCGCTTCTTTGCGGCAAGCTACGACAAATAAATTTATTTACAACAAAAATATACAAGTTATATATATCTTAACACGCTAGGACTATACAAATCATGCCCACGTGAAATGGTCCCAAGAATGCTAGTAGTATTTCCGCGTTGAATCGCTAAGCTGATTCTTTGTGAGAAAACGGAGCCAGCTCTCTTATCACATGAAGAGGCAATTAACCGAGGTAATAAAAACGGATAAACAAATTTTTTGCACTTTTACTCCATGGCCCTTGGGTCTCAACTACAAACGGCGCAAATATATAATTCTCGATGAGAGATGCTAGATAATATCAAATACCAAACTGAAATGTTCCCTTTTGCTCTAATACTCCATCTTGAAATAAAGTAATTACATAGTTTTATTGTTGGTATGCCTTCTGTGCTTTTTTAGTATATTATAAGCAAAAGTAATAATAAAGTTATTTTTTATGAACCGTGAAATAGAAAATATATATAATGCTATATTTAAAATGGTATGAACAAAGATTGCTTTGCGATTTTGTCGTAGAGTCTATCTCCTGATGATGCTTTGGTTGAGGGGCGAAACGATTGTTGAGTTTGTGATATTGAACGTGTGTAGTGCTTTTGTATTTACGAATCCTGCATATGTCAGATATGAAAACCGATAGTCCACTCTACATTTTGCATTATATGTATTTTCTATTTACTTGCGGAGTATAGCAAAATAAATTAATTATTACTTTTGTATAACATAGGTATCTGCTAGTAACACCTAATTCTATAAATTATTTAGTATAGAAGCATTGATGCCCATACCTAAGGAAGAGTATTAAAAACCAAAGAGATTTTATAACTTTTCATAGAAAAATATCTACATAATTATACCAACATGGCTGGCGTGACGGCAAAATTATGCATTCACACTTGTACAACACTAATGATGCGGCAGGAATATTCATACAGCCTTTGTGGTTTGCTGTTATGAAAAAAAACATCAAGGGTTGGCGGGAAACCGGCATCGTGACGAAAAATTTGCGTTTTTGCTTTTCATAATTTTCTAGGTGTTAATAAAAAGATATTATTTCATTTAATCTTCTGATGTTACGTAAATAAGAGTACCTGGTGCTCGATAATATTTAAAAAAAGATGAAACTTGAAAAAAAAATATTCCGCAGGTGGGGCTCGATCCGGGGTAATTTTACATTTTTAATCCGCCCATTACCCACTAAGCTATTTCAACTTTACAAATGACAGCTAAATAATTTGCTTTCTATTCTACATTTTAGCATTTTTTCAGCGCCCTAAAACAGGAATAAAACGATTTTTTTTAAATAAAACCTAGTTAGATCGCTTTTCTCCCCCAAAAGCCCCAAGGTACGTGCAGGATTTTCGTGAATTTCACGAAAATCGTTGGAGCCGTTTCCGAGATTCCGAAAATATATATACACAAGATTAACTCATTTCAAAGATTAAAGACAACATCGGCATAATGGAATAAAATGATTTAATTTTTTAAATGTTTTAAGTCTATTTTTGGTTAATGACATTAACTTTTTAATTATTTTGCGCATCTCTGCCTCAGGTCTATGAGTTAATTTTTTTTTTAGAGATATTTACGCAAAAATTGTTTACTTGAGTGTTTATACTCAAATTCAATTTTTGTATTATTAATTTATATGTTATATTTAGAAACATGACCTTGGACTTTGTTTATTTTTATGCATTATTAAAAAAATTGTAGAATTAAAATTTTAAAGAAAACACGATATAATAAGTACATACATGAAACGTCTGTAATTCACACTCAACAATACTAATGATGTAACATGAATATTTACAAGTCCTTTGCACCTACTAAAATAAATTGGCGGGAAAACAACACCGCCATGATGAATTATTCAGGGTAATTCTTACAAATGTCCTTGCCAGCTTACAGAAATACGGGAATCGCGCATATTTTCTATAGGGTTGCCTCTAGTTATTATAATACTATATTATCATATTAAATAAACTAGTTTTTACCCGCGACTTCGTTCACGCGGATTGTTTCGTGTGATAGGTCGATAATAGATGATTTTTTTACAATCTCATCCTATTCCTGTAGAATTAACAGGATTTTTATAGCCTGTATGTTATTCTGGTGCATAAGAAATAATTGTGCCAAATTTCATCTGTATTGGTTCTGCGGATTCGCCGTAAAAGAGTTACAAACATACGTCCATACTCACAAACGTTGGCATTTATAATATAATATTAGTAAGATAAGCTCTATGACTAAAAATTCTTAATCTTGTAAATTTTTATAGAAATTTTCTTGTTTTGTTGGTTTTTCTTATATCACTCTAAGTGGGGTCGACACGATATGTTACAAATATTATTCCATGATTTGGCTATGTATTTTACGAACGTCCACCTGCATGACGTCAACTTACCTTAGTCGTATTTTAAGACACCTTGGTAAGAAAGAAGAGTCTATTCTACTCAACCGAATACCACACGACGGGTCGACTTACCTTAGTCGCCTTTTACGACACCTCGGTAAGAAAATAGGGTGGTGTATTCTACTATATATATTTCCCGACAACCCTACACACCGTTTATTGGCTAAAACCGTACAACAATAAACACAACAGATGGCGATCATAAACCACCGTTCTCGATTATGGAACCAATGGAATTTGTGCTAGAACTAGCAAATTTACGAATTATAAGCAATCAGCATCATAAAAAGCTGTGATGGCCTAGCGGTGCGACCGTGTGAATCTCTAGAGACGATCACGGGTTCAAACCCGGGCAGACACCAATGAGTTTTTCTATTAAAACTTATGTGTCTAATTGATAATTGCAATTTATCACACGCTTTTCGGTGAAGGAAAACATCGTGAGGAAACCTGCATATCTCTAGAGAATTCTGGAGATATGTGTAACCTACCAATCCGCATTGGAGCAGCGTGGTAGGTCTTAGCTCCAATCCTTCTCTCCAATAACGGAGAGAATAGGCCTATGCCCAGCAGTGGGATAGTAACAGGCCGCTACTTACTTTTTTACTTAAGCAATCATAATTATTTTCGCCTACGTTTATTTATATAGTAGCTTTTAATATAAATAGGAAGTATATAGAATTCTATATAGAGGCCGTTAGCTCTCCCACTTCTGGACAGAGGTACTTCGTGGAAATAGGCCACTCTCATGTCTTACCGAAATCCGCTAAACCGATATTGATGAAATTTAGTACAATAAAAGCTTATATACCGAGCTAATAAATAAATAAATAATAAATAAATATATGGGACACTTACACACACGGCCGTCCATCCCCAAAGTAAGTAACTTAATACTTGTGTTATGGTAGACAGACAACTGGTGAATATATACTTATATATTTTTAAATTTTATATAATTATTAAATACATACTTAAATAGAAATATACACCCAGGCTCAAAGACCAACAAATTCATTTATAGAAAATGTTGGCCCTTGGCGGGAATCGAACCCGCGACCCGCGGAGCTGAAGGCAGGGTCACTACCCACTGCTCCAACGGGCCAGTCGTAATATATAGAATAAAAACTTATGCTTAACTTATTTTCTTGGAAATGGTTGAATAGACTACCCTCATTTCTTACCGATGTATCGTAAAGTACGACTAAGGTGAGGTAAGGCAGGCGGTAAATCGTAAAAACGTAGCCAAATCATGTGACAACATATTTATAACATGTTGTGCCGACCCCAATTAGAGTGGATAAAGGCAGGAGGGTGATAAACATTATGCATATGAGATGAGAATGTTAAATATGTGAGGTGAGAGAAGACTGGTGAAAATACGAAATTATTAAGCGGAAGTTCGAAAGTGCGGCCATTACAGAAAATATAAATAAGAATAAAGAAAGGAAAAGAAAAAATAATAATAAAACGAGAATAACAAGATTAAATTAGAAAAATCAAAATAAAATTTTTGCATTGTAATTTTTAAGATGTGTTAAAGTTAATTAGGGGGGGGGTAATAAAATTATTGATTCACAAAGTGGAGGTGAACGAAATATGTCTAAGAGTCTCTGTTGTAGTTTTATTGTTTCTACAAAATATATATGACTAGTTTTTATCCGCGACTAGTTTTTAATAGATGGTGCTTTTTAGTGTCATCCTATTCCCGTAGAGCTAACATGATTTTTATAGCCTATATGTTATTCCGGTGTATAAGGAATAATTGTGCGAAATTTCATCGATATTGTTGAAGCACATTCGCCGTGAAAGAGTAACAAACGCACATCCATATCAACAAACTTTCGCATTTATAATATTAGTATGATATGATAAGTAGGATAGGATATGTACGAGTAGCTACTGTTCTTAGTAATTCACTAGTTTAATAAGTCATATTTTTTCCTAGAACTGTTCATCAACTTACAATGTGAATTTTTCCGTTTAAACTTTTACAATAAAGGCGCGTGAAATCAGAGCTATAAAAAGTAAGTAGCGGCCTGTTACTATCCCACTGCTGAGAATAGGCCTCTTCTCTCCGTTTTTGGAGAGCAGGTTTGGAGCTTAGACCTACCACGCTGCTCCAATGCGGATTGGTAGGTTACACATATCTCCAGCATTCTCTAGAGATATGCAGGTTTCCTCACGATGTTTTCCTTCACCGAAAAGCGTGTGATAAATTTCAATTATCAATTAGACACATAAGTTTTAATAGAAAAACTCATTGGTGTCTGCCCGGGTTTGAACCCGTGACCTTCTCTAAAGAGCCGCACGGTGTTACCGCTGGGCTACCACAGCTTAATCAGAGCTATAATTAATGATAATTTCGAGGCGTTTGTAATTAAATTACTTATTAATAGGTAGATTGAACGCCGTGTGGTATCCGGCTGAATAGAATAGTACCACCCTCATTTCTTACTGAGGTGTCGTAAAAGGCTACTAAGGTATGTCGACCCGCCGTGTGGTATCCGGCTGAGTAGAATTGACCAACCTCATTTCTTACCGTGGTGTCGTAAAAGGCGACTAAGGTAAGTTGACCCACCGTGTGATATCCGGTTTAGTAAAATAGACCACCCTCTTTCTTACCGAGGTGTCGTAAAATACGACTAAGGTAAGTTGGCGTCAGGCAGGCGGCCGGTCGTAAAAACGCAGCCAAATCATGTGACAGCATGTTTATAACTTGTTGTGCCGACCCCACTTAGAGTGGGATAAGGGCAGGAGGATGATTAATAGGTAAATTGAACGAGTAATATTAGTAATCCAAGTATTATTAGAGTAACTTTATTAATAATACTAAAATATCTTCATTATAATTATTTATTACTAGCTGTGCCAGCAGCTTTGCCTGTGTGAAAATCAGTGTCATTATTTTTTTCCCGAATTGAAATTTTGAAAATACAATTAGTTATCGTAAGTTAATTAATTAGAAGATATTTTTGAATAACGTTCATCGTTTACTTAGCGCACGCAAGGAGAGCTTTGAATTTTGCCATTTTCGCAAATTTTTTTATTGCTGCTACTCTACTATTTATCTTAACGTAATGTCTATAGCCTTCCTCAATAAGTGGACTTTCTCACACTCAATAAATTTTTCAAATCGGTCCAGTAGTTCCTGAGATTAGCGCGTTACAAAATCCAAACGAACAAATAAACTGTAAGCTTTATACTATATCAGTATAGATATTTAAATATTTTCATTGCATGTTTTAATTATCATTATTTTTTTTAGTCACAGCAATGTGATGCAGATTGTCTTTGGTCAGAATTTAGTCTTATATTGAAATGAAACATTATCTATATATATAAAAGAAAGTTGGTCTAAGTTACACTATTTATAACTCAAGAACGGATGAACCAATTCGGCTGAAAATTGGTGTAGAGGTTGCTTAGAACCAGGAGACGGACATAGGATACTTTTTATCCCGTTCGACCGCATTTATTTTATCCCGTCAAGTCACTATAAAACGTAGTATAACATCAACGACTATGACATTGAATAACAAAACGCAAATGTCAGTGGAATACAAAACATAGATGACAGCTAAACGTAATAGCCCAAGAGCCCGTGGACTCCAGGCCTTCGTCATTTTATAAAAGCTGAAAGTTTGTCAGTGCATGCTCCCAAAACAGGTAAGAACGATGGTAGATTATGAAATCTGGATCATAGTGGCTTTAGGAGATACGCGGTACTCAAGGTGGCAAAATATCGATCCATATTCGTCAAATTATAAAGGCTGATTTTTTGTTATTACCTTCAGAATAATACTAAAAATCACGCCAGTCAATGCCAGACACTTAGCATAGTGAAAACCTCCTGCCAGACACCCTTAAAGTTCATGACATTTGAATTCTATTTACGTCATAGTATAAAAGCTGATTTTAATATATATTACTTGGATAATAAGACGATGTTTTCTCATTAGCCAGACATTTTTGATAGCTCCAACCCCTGCCCGACAAGCATAAAAGGTAGCGGTTTATTAACATTAGCTAACATAATTTTATTTGCTATCTTTAAGTATTGTAATAATACTATACTTTTACGATTTGCTGACCACCTATTCCTCAAACCAAACCGATGCCTTTGTGTTCGCCGTCAATCGTCAAATAGTATTTTGCGACCTAAAGTACCGCGTATCTCCCAAAGCCACTATGATCCAGATTTCATAATCTACTATCGTTCTTACCTGTGTTGGGAGCATGCACTGACAAACTTTCAGTTTTTATAAAATGACGAAGGTCTAGGGTTCACGGGCTCTCGCTCTATAGTTTTGTCTTTGGTGAAGTATGGTAAAAAATTTGACAATTATCAAAATAATAGCTAAACGTCACTACATAGTATAAAACAAAGGCTCTTTCTCTGTCTGTCCCTATGTCCATATATCCATTTGTATGCTTACCTAAATCTTTAAAACTACGTAACAGATTTTGATGCCGTTTTTTAATAGATAGAGTGATTGAAGAGAAATGTTTATATGTATAATATAACATATTAAAACTTTTATTATAAACATTCAATATGGAGTAATAAAATACTGTAATTTTTGAGGTTTCCAAGTAAGTAACGGCCTGTTACTATCCCACTGCTGGGCATAGGCCTCCTCTCTCCATTTTTGGAGAGAAGGGTTGGAGCTAAGACCTACCACGCTGCTCCAATGCGGATTGGTAAGTTACACGTACCCCTAGAATTCTCTAGAGATATGCAGGTTTCCTCACGATGTTTTCCTTCACCGAAAAGCGTGTGATAAATTGCAATTATCAATTAGACACATAAGTTTTAATAGAAAAACTCATTGGTGTCTGCCCGGGTTTGAATCCATGATCGTCTCTAGAGATTCACACGGTCGCACCGCTAGGCCATCACAGCTTTGAGGTTTCCAATATGATGTCGTAAATAATTACATTTTTTTCCGCTTACATTGCAAACGCAGGCTGAACCCTACAATATTTGTCAAAATAATGTTCTAAGTATTTGTACACCTTGAAATGTCTACAGAAAACTCCGCGATGGTATACATATATCTATCTCTTATGGATAACCGACAATAGCACTATATGACTTCGAATTTAGCTGCGATTGGACGGGTTTCTTTTTCACATGGCCAACTATATGTTGCTTTATCAAGAGTAACCTCTAAAGAAAACATGTTTGTATTGTGTAATGACGAGAAAACTGTGAATGTTGTATATAAAGACATGTAAAAATGTAGTATATGAATTTAGATATTCCAAAGATAATCAGGGATAGCAGGGAATCTTCATGGTATAGGGAAAGGGGAATTGTTTTAATCCAAATTTAACGCGTGTGGGCCACTGGCAGTAATGACTAAAATAAAACTACTGGATAGATTTTAATAATTTTTTTCACTGAGTTACATAGGCTATATATTTAATACCCGTGCGAAGCCGGAGCGGGCCACTAGTTAAAAATAAAACTACAACTGGTAAAGAGTAAATGGGAACAATTTTGGAATGTTTTCCATCTTGTCATTGCAATAAGATGCACTCATTACACGAAAGGAAATATTTTTTATTGTACCAAAAATATATTAAAATCTGTGTAAGAGGCGAGTAAAGCACCACTGCACTTCAGTGTTGCTATTTTATAATATAAAATTCATAAAATATACTTACGAAATTCCATTTCGATGTCAGTTATGTATTTGCTCAACACTTTTCGACACGGATATTTCATTATTAATAATCTGTGGCAACGTATACCTTCTACACTAGATAAAGACTAGTTTATTATAAAATTACTATAAAACATTTGATAAAATTTTAAATTTATTTTAAAATTACAAATAGAACGCTTGTAATGTCTACGAACTGGTCTTAATTTCAATATAATTAGAACCTTTCCGATGAAAATTAAATAGATTATTTAATTTTCGAACGCAACGTAAATCAATATAAATACAAAACTATTACAAAACTCACACGTTTGCAATTTGAAAATTACTTAACAGATTTCTTTATTTATATGGAGTTTGTTAATTTTACAATTTCTGAGAATCAGACGCGGTGTAATTGTTTCGTAAAAATTTCTGAACGATATTAAAAAAGAAATTGCACCTTACGCGAACAGGTTCAAATCTGTACTGGCTGAATACACCTTCCTTCCTCATGTCCGTTTCCGAAAAAAAAGTTTGACAGGTACAATAGGGCCCGTATAGATTTGACAATTCGACAATCCATTGTTGTTACTAATACTGGTGTTGTGTTATTGCATAACCGTTATGTCAAGCAAAAACAATTCTTTCACTTTGTTTGTTTGATGACTGATTCTATCTTTGATCTCGTCCTGTCAATTTCAAATTTTTTTAATAAGAGTTCTTATATAATACAACCTGTAATGTGTTTTCTCCTGTATAAGATCAAAAAACTAAGATTTTTATCCTACATGTTGGCAATGTATATACCGTGTAGTATCCGGCTGAGTAGAATAGACCACCCTCATTCCTTACCGAGGTGTCGTAAAAGGCAACTAAGGTAAGTTGACCCACCGTATGGTATCGGGTTGAGTAGAATCAACCACCCTCTTTCTTACAGAGGTGTTGTAAATTACGACTAACGTAAGTTGACATCAGGCAGGCGTTAAATACGTAGCCAAATCATATGACAACATGTTACTAACATGTGGTGCCGACCCCACTTTGAGTGGAATATGGGCAGGAGGATGATAATTGGCCATGTATATGCCGTGTGGTATCCGGCTGAGTAAAATAGGAGGATGATGTTTGCCAGATATATAGGATGTAATTGCGCCTAATTTCATCAACATTCCTTTAGCGGATTAGCCTTGAGAACGTAAATGATATACACATAGAAAGACGGACTGACAGACAGACTTTCACGTTCATAATATTAGTATAGATATGCTTTATATAGTTTTTGGAAAAAACAACGGTTTTTATCCAATATGTTAACCTGGCGAGATAGTTCAGCCGTGAAAGTGTAATAGACAGACTTTCTTTAAATTTAACACTTATTACCATATTTAAAGTGACCCAATATATATAACCGGCTTCACAAACAAAATCTCAATTTATAGATACAGACACTCGATAGACGTGGGTAGTTCTATAAATATAGAAATATTAACATAAACAATCTCTATCCAATATAGTTGGGTACAATCAAGTAATTCAATAATTATCTGCGATCGCAGCCTTTGTAACATTAAGTAAAATAAACAGCAACATTTATGCGCGCACATGTAACACGTTACCTTTGAAAAGAATCAATAAAATGGCGATCGGATTTGCATAATATCAGCCATCTTGAACCGTGAAAAGGCGACGAGTGACAATTCGAAACTCGAACCGCTCGATCTTTCATCAAAATCTTAGAACTGTAATGGTTTTTTTGTCTATGGATGTTATGATATTACAAGTTTTTATTAGTTTGTGATTAGTCATTTGTAGTAAAAAAAGTGAAATTTTGTTTTTTATGTTTTTCAATTTAAGTAAAAAGTTAAGCTCTGAAATGAAAAAAACTAAAACAACATGTTGTTTATTCCGAATTCCCATTATCATTCTCCTGCCCTTATCCCACTAAGTGGAATCGGCACAACTTGTTTTACTATGTTGTTACATGATTTGACTAGATATTTTACGACCGGCCGCCTTCCTGACGTCAACTTACTTCAGTCGCCTTTTAGGACACCTCGGTAAGTAATGAGGGTGGCCTATTCTACTCAGCCGGATATCACTCGGCGGGTCACCTTAACTTAGTCACCTTTTACGACACTTCGGTAAGAAATAAGGGAGGTCTATTCTACTCAGCCGTATATCACACGGCAGGTCAACTTACCTTAGTCGCCTTTTAAAACACCTCGGTAAGAAATGAGGGCAGTCTATTGTACTCACCCGGATACCACACGGCAGTTCACCTTAACTTAGTCGCCTTTTACGACACTTCTGTAAGAAATGATGGTGGTCTATTCTACTCAACCGAATACCACACGGCAGGTCAACTTACCTTAGTCGCCTTTTAAAATACCTCGGTAAGAAATGAGGGCAGTCTATTGTACTCACCCGGATACCACACGGCAGGTCACCTTAACTTAGTCGCCTTTTACGACACCTCTGTAAGAAATGATGGTGGTCTATTCTACTCAACCGAATACCACACGGCGGGTCAACTTAACTTAGTCGCCTTTTACGACACTTCGGTAAGAAATAAGGGAGGTCTATTCTACTCAGCCGTATATCACACGGCAGGTCAACTTATCTTAGTCGCCTTTTAAAACACCTCGGTAAGAAATGAGGGCAGTCTATTGTACTCACCCGGATACCACACGGCAGGTCACCTTAACTTAGTCGCCGTTTACGACACCTCGGTAAGAATTGAAGGAGGTCTATTCTACTCAGCCGGATACCACACGGCGGGTCACCTTAACTTAGTCGCCTTTTACGACACTTCGGTAAGAAATAAGGGAGGTCTATTCTACTCAGCCGTATATCACACGGCAGGTCAACTTACCTTAGTCGCCTTTTAAAACACCTCGGTAAGAAATGAGGGCAGTCTATTGTACTCACCCGGATACCACACGGCAGGTCACCTTAACTTAGTCGCCGTTTACGACACCTCGGTAAGAATTGAAGGAGGTCTATTCTACTCAGCCGGATACCACACGGCGGGTCAACTTAACTTAGTCGCCTTTTACGACACCTCGGTAAGATTTGAAGGAGGTCTATTCTACTCAGCCGGATACCACACGGCGGGTAACTTACCTTAATCGCCTTTTACGACACCTCGGTAAGGTAGTTCTATTGTACTCAGCCGGATACCACACGGCGGGTCAACTTACCGTAGTAGTCTTTTACGACACCTCGGTAAGAAATGAGGGTGGTCTATTCTATACAGCCGGATACAACACAGCAGCCCAGTTCCTATTAATGTAATATTAAAAATTAGTTTAATATCGCACGATTATTGAACTCGTTTCTAAATAGCAAGTCTGTCCCTCTAAAACAACATGTCGAAGCGTGGACCACCGGGAAGGGAACCCGGATCCGGTGGATTAGAACACGTGTGCCGGGTTTTTGTCTAAGTACTTAACCCCCGGGGGCTGCTGATGGGAAATTACAAGAGACAGACAATTACGATGCAATATTATTCAAGGCTTAGAAGAAGTCTATAATTCCATTTTTAATAAGCAAAGACTATTTTAGAGAGCATTTTATTTTCACAGTAAAACAATATACAGGCATTAGACCTTAGGACTTTAGATTTGGACTCTGGTAGAGAAATTCTACTTAGAGTCGAATATCTTTGACGATGCTTTTTCACTCGCCGGTTATGCTTTAGAAGCCCTTACAGAGAGTTGTTTATTAATTGAATAAAAAACACTTTTATTTAAATAACCTTTCTATCCATAGAGAGCACGGGAGGCATAGGCATGCCTGTAAGTGAGAGTAAATAATGAGAGGGAAGATTAAACTCGTATACTTCACCTTTGTCTAATCACACATAAAAAAGAGAGACAGATAGATAAATGAATCACTACATATTATAAAACAAAGTTTGTCGCATTTCTTGTACGCATAAAACTTTAAAACTACGCAACAGATTTTGATGCGGTTTTTTTTAATAGATAGAGTGATTCTAGAGGAAGGTTAGTACGTATAATAACATTCAATACGGAGTAGAGAAATACTGTAATTTTTGAGGTTTCTGTAAATAATTAAATTTTTTTCCGCTTACATTGCAAACGCAGGCTAAACCCTACGAGATTTATCAAAATAATATACTAAGTATTTGTACACATTGAAAAGGTCTACAGAAAAGTCCGCGATGGTATATGTCTATCTCTTATGGATAACCCACTATAGCATTTTTTGTCATTTACTTTTTACGAAAAATAATGCCTTATTTTTGAAGCAATTTTTATACAATACAGCATTAATCCTTATCCAATTAAGTACCTTAAATAAATTGTTGATTTAATATAGATCAATATGGCCGTTTACAGCATGTAATTTAAGTGAACATTTTCGGAGATATGACAGATTTAAAATGCCGTGAGGACGCCGCGCTTCGCCCTATAACACTTCGAATCCAGCAGCTATATCGTTCTTTTAAGAGTTTGTTTAACGACAAGGAAGCTGTGAATGTTTTATATAAAGACATTCTGTAATTAATTGTAAAATTAAATACATAGGGAAAATGTAAAAGTAAATAAGTAAAAATGTACTATATGAATTTAGATATTCCAAAGATAGCAGGAAATCTTCTTGGTATAGGGAAAGGAAATCGTTTTTTTCCAAATTTAACGCTTGCGGGCTACGGGCAGTAATGAATAAATCAAAACTACTGGATCGATTTTAATCATTTTTTTTTACACTGAATGACATAGCATATATATTTTATACCCGTGCGAAGCAGTTGCAGGCCGCTAGTTATAAACAAAATAAAAATCTTTTATGAGTAGGCTTGTGCCAGAAGACTCCGCTCTTCCATCGTATTGTGTATACACTATTTATTCAACATTTTAACTTATTTACTAGTGGGTATGTGTTGCATGTGTGTGTGTGTGAGTGCATGTGTGTGTGTGTGTGTGTGTGTGTGTGTGTTTGTGAGTATATGAGTTTGAGAGAGTGTGTGAATGTGTTTTTATTTCTTTGTTTTTAGTTATTATTATTATTTATGTTTTAAATTTAAATTTTAATTAAATTATATAGATGCACCCTCATTTGATTTCCCTTTATTTTTCTATATTGTAATATGACGTATTTTAGGCTAGCTTGCCTTCTCTATGTATTATAACTCTGTTGTTCTACCACTACTTCTCTACCTCTAAAAAATAAAAACCAAAGAATTGGCCCGCTCGACTGGCCCGTTGGTGTAGTGGGTAGTGACCCTGCCTTCAGCCCGCGGGTCGCGGGTTCGATTCCCGCCGAGGACCAACATTTTCTATAAATGAATTTGTTGGTCTTTGAGCCTGGGTGTATATTTGTATTTAAGTATGTATTTAAAAATATATAAGTATATATTCACCAGCTGTCTGTCACCCATAACACAAGTATTAAGTTACTTACTTTGGGGACGGACGACCGTGTGTGTAAGTGTCCCATATATTTATTTATTTATTTATTAATTAAATGTAGTTAATATTAACAGAATCGATTTTGTATGCACTTTGACATCATATTGGTATGAATTAAAAACAGTGCAAATACGTCTAACTACCAATAAGAGACGCATTTAGGCGCTGAAAAGTTTATTTTTTTAATTTGAGTATGTATTGTTGCCATTTTTTAAAATATTATTTTACATAATTTTGGCGTGGGAACGTGGTAACAAGTCAATAAATTAACGCGCCAAAGTCAATATCTATGGCATTGTTTTTTTTTCGTCAAAGGCGTAGTGTCATAATGCCATTGTCTCTACCCGCAAAGACGGACGCACGTGTCTAAAGCAGGTTTTACTGTGTTTTGTTTGTTCTTTTCATTTTTTTTTTTGCGAACGTAGTACACCTGTAGAGTCATTCATGAGTAATTGATAATTTGCGTGGGGTGTGAGAATTTTTGGTGTAAATCGTAGTATTTTTTTCAATATAGTAATGCGGTTTATGTAAATTATTTATAACTAGCATTTACGCCGTGTGGTATCCGGCTGAATAGAATAGTACCACCCTCATTTCTTACCGAGGTGTCGTAAATGGCGACTAAGGTAAGTCGACCCGCCGTGTGGTATCCGGCTGAGTAGAATAGACCAACCTCATTTCTTACCGAGGTGTCATAAAAGGCGACTAAGGTAAGTCGACCCGCCGTGTGGTATCCGGCTGAGTAGAATAGACCAACCTTATTTCTTACCGAGGTGTCGTAAAAGGCGACTAAGGTAAGTCGACCCGCCGTGTGGTATCCGGCTGAGTAGAATAGACCAACCTCATTTCTTACCGAGGTGTCGTAAAAGGCGACTAAGGTAAGTCGACCCGCCGTGTGGTATCCGGCTGAGTAGAATAGACCAACCTCATTTCTTACCGAGGTGTCGTAAAATGCGACAAAGGTAAGTTGACGTCAGGAAGGCGGCCGGTCGTAAAATACGTAGCCAAATCATATGACAACATGTTTGTAACATGTTGTGCCGACCCCACTTAGAGTGGGATAAGGGCAGGAGGATGATGATTTAGGTATTACTGGCATTTACCTACGGCCTTGCTGGATTGCATAGATAATTTCTAAGCCCTAAAATACAGATACATGGCTATATTATTGGATGGAAAACAATTACATTTCAAACTATTATACTTAAAAGGAAGAAGGAAAAACAAGCCTGATGTAAACTGAAGAGTTAATTAATCGATATTTTTACCTGAAACTGATTGAATTTAAATTTTATGATACACATTTGTGGAAGTCGTACCTACTTGAGCAATAAATCATTTAAAGTTTCAAATTTTAAAAATGTTAATGAATTTTTAAATTTTATTTCCTCTCTCGACTTGTACAAAGAGGAGATCCCTTAACACCGATTTCTACCAGACAACCTTGTTAAAAGAAATTGTAGTACAATATAGTATAGTACAAGTAAAGCCACGGCAATAACCAGTTCAATGTAACATCTTTTCCCACGCCCACGTTACTAAAATCCTAATAAACGACAGAAATCTTTCGCATCACCGTGTCAAAATTGACAATTATTTAAACAAATTTTAGAATAAACAATCATTTTCTTACAATTATTGAAAGCGTAGGGTCCATCACAAGTTTTTATACTTTTTTTTTCATATCCACTCGTTGTTTCTGAGCGGATGACAGATCCCAATTGGCGGGACGTCATTGTTAGTGCGCGGGAAAAATGACGTAACAAATAACAATAGATAAAAGTGCCCTTTGTTTTAGCATAAACTATTTATTTTGATTTTATTCTAAAATTTATAATAATTCTAATTCAAATTAATATTTATAATAATTCTATTCTTAAACCACACAGTTTAAGAATAGGCAGGAACTCGTAGTTAGAATTCTTTTGAGATAACCAAGATGTTTTCCTCCACCTATGCGTATGATAAATTGAAGTTAAAAAAACTTAGTGGTGCCTGTCCGGAGTTTGAACTCGAGACCATGCAACTCTTTAAGGAGGATCACCTCCTTAAAGAGTTGCATGGTGGTGCTGATCGAAACTAAAACGAAACGATATTGATTTTATTTTATTTTATTTTTGGGAAACAAACAATGATTCTATTACTATATAAATATTTAAATATAAATGTATCATACATCAGTAAAGTTCCCACTAAAAAATGTTACACAAATATTAGTAAGTTAAGAGCTTAACTATTTAATGGTAATTAACGAAAATATTTAGATTTTTTCAAAACCGGTCTCACACTCTGCTTGTGATATGTTTAGGTCATTAATCTGTATCGTCTTTTGACGTGCTTAAATAATAAATCTATGCTTATCCCCAAAAGTTGTCTATGTACCTAATTGATTTAAACAAAATTTACAGACGAATCAACGGATTTTTGTACAATTTTTACTAAAAAGTATTTCATATCTTACGGAAGGTCTAGGTTTATTGTACAAAACGGTTTAACGTAAATTGTGCTGAAGAGGAAAAAACTTGATGGGAGCTTTAATCGCGTATGCCGCGTAAACCAACAGAGATACATTAAAGTAATGTACTAGAGAATTGTAGATCTATAAAGATACTACATAACAGTCCGCGACAGCATATCTCTATCTCTTGTGATTAACTCACAATAAATACTTTTATGTTCAAAATTTCAAAATACTAAGCTATTTATGACATACTGATGTCCACGCGGTCAAGTCGCTGGCACATCAGTAAAGTATACCGAAGTTACAATAAAATTATATTGTTGTAATCCGCGTTGGTGGAGAGATTATATGCAGGACAAGTCGCCACACGTATCACAAAATGCAAAATGCCTGCAATGCTTTTGTTCGTAGAGCCTATCCTCCTGATGATGCTTCGGTTTCGGGGTGTAACGATCGTAGAGGTTGTGGTAGTGAGTGTATCTAGTGTGGAGTGTTGGTGTTGGCGTTAGTTTTGTGATACGTGTGGCGACTTGTCCTGCATTTATAAGGTATTAATTATTGCCTGCTTCATACACTTATCATTACATATATTCTCTTAACAAACGCCGATTACAGCAAAATAATTTTATTGTAACTTATGTACTATGGAATTCCGCAAAGTAACCCCTTTCTTCTATAAATCATTTAGTAAAGTATATTTCTGTTAATAACTTTCGGGAAAATATAAAATTTTCTTCTGAAGATTCTAATATAAAACCAGATTTATAGCAATACAAATTATGTTTCAAACGAAAAAACTACCGACACTAAACATTGTGAAGATTTAACGTAATCCGGTAAAATTCGGAAAGTCATTAAAATCAATAGGCACCTAATGGCAGATCCGTGACTGCCAGAAAGCGTCGGGTGCAATAAAAACAAATGCACCACTAAAAGTAACAAATAGAATGGAAAAAATTTGAAAAACCGGCCGCCATTTTGGACACACGTACGCGCGCCCAAATCGTAACAGATCGTTTTCGTGCGTGATGTTTCCGCATTTTTTCGTTAGCGGGGTTTAAAATTTTTAAAGGAATTACGGTTATTGATCTATTTATGGACGGCTTTTGAGTTTTTATTTATTTTCATTTGATATATTTATATGCGATACGGGTTCTTCTTCTTCTTATAGCGGGCTGTTTTCCGCACTTAGTCGCTTTGTGGCGACCATTGTGCGTGAGGGTGAAAGGGGCTGGTTACTCCAACCAGCCAAGCTCCTTCCAGAAGCCGAGTATACTATTCGGGACCCTCAAGGCTTCTTGCAACGTCCTTGGAGAGTCGAGGATGTTATGCGATACGGGTTATATCTATATCTCTAAAAGGTCTCCTCTCTCCGTTTTTTGCAGTGAAGCTAAGACCTATCACGCTGCTCCAATGCGGATTGGTAGGTTACACATATGCCTAGAGCTCTCTAGAGATATGCAGGATGAGAGAGATATGCAGAAAAAAAATGAGAATCAAACAGATTTATTAGTTTTGACACCAATTATTTACCTAATAATTTTATAAGTTTGTTATTTAAGTTATTGAACAGGGCAATCTGTGCCGTCATTTAGCGAACGGAGGCCACTGAAAATCAGCAATGGGTTTGCATTGCTAACCCTGTTAGTCTGAGTGGCTATCCCTTTTTTTTCACACCGCTGCGCATTTATACTTTGCTATAATAATTGAGTTGTTTTGTACAAAGTTTTTTCATTTGTATATATATTTTATACAAATGTATCTTTACAACATTTGCGAAATGTCGGGGTTCCTTTTATTTTTATTAGTTGCTTGATGATTTTTTTCTTTTTTAATTTTATACTGTTATTGTGTTAATGTGTGTTAAAGAATAAAGATTTATAAATAAATCAAAGAAAAATTGAGTTACATGTAAAAAGTAATAGCAATAAAAATAAACAATAATAAATTTTAGTAAAACGTCTGATTTTATTACTCAGAACTATCATCAATGTTGATACTCAGCCGGATACCATACGGCGGTCGAAGAACTAACAAATTGTTGGCTCTAGGCGTACTCGTGATCCGCGGATGCAGGGACACTGCCATTTGTGCCAACGGGCTATTTTAAATATTATAGATGCGAAAATCCGAAGAAATTAAAGAGATATATCTCTAACCGTTCAAAAATTGAGAGAGAAGACATTTGCCCAGCTATGAGATAAAATAGGCCTGAACTGCCTATAATAATAAGTTATTGTAAATTCCCTCCTAAAAGCAATAGTTCATAGTTTGACGCAGTATTTTAAAGGAAACAGTTTAACTATAACAATAAACATGCAATCGTGGTAAATTTGCACCACGTTACAATGTATGTAACTATTTAAGGCGCGCGCACATTAGGAAAGTTTAAATTGTAACAAATGAATAACCTTAATATTTAAATGAGTTAAATAGAAATAGATTGAAAAGCTTCAATGTGCTGTGATTTGACAAGTTATAATAGCGCACTGGTAAAGGGGCGGATTAAATATGTGAAAATCTCATCTCTCTTTTTTATTTGTTAATTGTACAATATATATATATATATATATATATATATATATATATATATATATATATATGTATATCAATCTGCGCATGCTGTTGCCATCTATAATTATTACAATAAAAATAGCACTTAATTTAATAATCCTTATAACGTATATTTGTAGCTATGTAAGGGTTTATATTGTTGATGGCCTTTTTAAATAAATAAACTGTAAAATATCCTATATCTGCGGCTATGCGAGCAAGCCGCAGATATAGGATGACACTTTCAGCTTCATATAGCTTCATCCATTCAACTTTATACAGGCATGCGGTTTATTAATGTAAAATTGATAATGTTTAGAATGTTATGTAAATTGAAAATGTTAAAAATGTGTTTAAAAGATTGACCGCCGAGTTTCTTTCTGGTTCTTTTCGGTAAGAGCAACATTCCAAACCAGTTGTAGCTTCATTAATCACGCGAACAAATTAAAAAAAGCTAGTAAATATATATATTTGCAATTTTTTTTTCGAATTGACTGTATGCTGTTAGCCCTAACGGCTTTTACAGGGCGGGACGGGCGAGCACAGAAGCATCGCCGTGGTTACAAAATGCGGAGAGACTAGACCGCAGAAGCTCTACTATCGTCGGGGAAAGTCGTCCTAAGGGTGCCTCTTGTGAGGCCGGACCACGGCTTAGGGCAACGTGTATTGGAGGGCTGATGGTATGACTTTGATTAGTCATTACGACGACGGAAGGGTGGCAAGAAGCCGCTACCAACTGACGTCAGAAATCTAGGACCTCGTCTTCAACGGCGACGCTGTGTGTGTGTATTAATGTTTTTGTGTTTGTGATCGTTATTTGATCGTCATATATTTGCATAGGTATGCGCGCGTCACAAGCTGTGGTGGATTGCAACAGTAGCAATGGACGTGCTCGTCGGGCGGGCGGCGTTCGGCTGTTTGCGCTCGGAGCACGTATTGCAGCGATTACAGACATTGTTACTGCATGACACATACATTGTAGAGGTATCGCAGCTGCGCTTTTCGTATGTAAGCTGCAAACGGCTTAAGGTGCTGGAATAGCGGCCGCCATTTCCCGCACCGGAAAACGCAGCGTCGGTAGACCCCCTACGAGACGTAAACGGCCTGTTACTTTCCCACTGCTTTTTTTGCTAGGCATAGGCCTCTTTGTTTTGGAGAGATTGGAGCTATACTGCGTCCATCATATTATCAGTCTTTTGACAGCTCACGCTCATTAAGTTTTGTATTGCTTACGTACAAATATCATACAAATAATATTTGTACTTTATGGATGGGTACCGCCCACTTAGTGATGTCACACATAATGGTTACTACGATTATGCCACAGATTAAAAATAATCGGTAGAAATCGATGTTACGAGTATTAAAAGACATTTAATAACATTATATAAAGTTTTACTTTCTTCTTAGTTAATACATGAATACAAATAAAACAATCAGGATATTTTAATTTATTTTATTAGCACGAGTCGTCGGAATGATAATCAACACTAGACTCCTCCGATGAGGAGTCTTCAGTAGCAGTTATTATTAGCTCTTGTGTAGATAATATATTATCAAACGCAATATCACGTTCCCAATCAGAGAATATTACTCTTTTAGTTCTTTCCACCACACTTGCCCAGTTCTCGGCCGTTACGTGGGTGCAAGCATTTTTTAGCAATTGCAACATTTTATTCGCTGTGAATGGGGGGCTTGTATTGCATCTCGCAGCATGCCCTTTTACTTGTGCCCATATAAGTTCTATTGCGTTGTACTGGCAGTGGTATGGAGGAATCCGAAGAACAGTATGGCCATATTCTGCTGCCATTTCATTGATTACATAGCGTTTTGCTCTCTTTTTGGTTTTTAATATTTTTATTAATTCAACTTTTAACATTGAGTCGTCCACATTTTCTCCATTGTCCCGAAGCCAATTAATTATTTCATGCTTTTTATTAGTCTGTGTTGGCATTTTGTCAATTTGACGGGAGTGGTAGGGCGCATTATCAATAAAAATTATTGATGGTTCTTCCAATGAAATGAGCATTTTTTTGAACCACTCTTCATACACATTTGCATTCATCTCTTCGTGGTAGTCATTTGATTTCTTCGATTTAAATGCCAACAGTGCGTCTTGTACAAATCCTTTTGCTGTACCTGCATGGCAAATGATTAGGCGCTCACCTTTTCCCATTGGTACTGAGGAAGTGGAATCAGCAGTATCATCAGTCCAGAAACGAGATAGTGTGTGGTTAGCGTTGAGCCATGTTTCATCCGTGAAAACAATATTTGCCCAATCTTGTATTTTCTTTGCCTCTCTTAAAAAATCACAACGTGCTATAGCTATATCTGTGCGTTCCATTAATAATTTTCTTTTATTTAACTTTTTATATGAAAAGCCAATTGTGTTCAAAACTTTGACCAAAGAAGATTTTTCACCATGAAATAGACCACTTCTTTTCAAAGAAACAATAAGTTTTCTCAAAGTTGGAATTTCTTTTCTCAAGTAGTAATCTAGTTTACGTAGGTTATCATTAATCGAATTACTTAGGTACGTAATTCGATTAATGATAGTAGGTACTATAATCGGAATGGTATCGCATACGAGAATCTTTAGGACATCACTATCGTCAATCTGTCAAAAGATGGTTAATATAATGGACAGTGTTTAAGACCTACTACGCTGCTTTAATGGTAGGTAGGTTACACATATTCCTAGTAAATTCTAGGAATATGCAGGTTTCCTCGCGATGTTTTCCTTCACCGCGAAGCGTTTGATAAATTGCAATTATCAATTATACACATAAGGTTTAATAGAAAAACTCATTGCCTGCCCAGTGTTTGAACCCGTGATCCCCTCTTGCTTGCAAGACGAACTGACCTTAAAGTAGCGAGGAATTGCTGGTTCCAAGCTGCACAAGATCGTATGGTGTGGAGATCCCGTTAAGAGACCTAAGTACAGAAATGGACGTCTATCGAGAAAGGAGATTTCATATGATCAGGCAGCATCGTTTAAATAAACCTACCTATTCTATCAATTGCATATCTATCTTTTGTTTGTATATTTGTCTACCTCAATTATGTCTTGTAATGTAAATTAACAATAGTACATATCTGATTGAACGAGACTTGCTCGGTAATTTTTACAAACTAAAAATAGAAACAACAAAAAAGAAAAAAATATTAGGTAGTTGGGGATCGATCCTAGGTATTTACATTTCTCGAGAGTGCCCGTTCCCTAAATAAGCTACGCTGACTTAAGTTACGCTTTGAGGGGTAACCCACTTTCTTATGCTTAGCAAAAAACTATATTCCGGTTTTAATCCGTCCACGCGGGCGGAGCCGCTGGCGATTACTTTTTATATATTACAAAGTGTATTTTATTAATAGTACCTGGTTGACCCATGAATTAAAAGTAACTGGGCAATTTTTTTTAAAGGTATAAAAAGGATGAAACTTGAAAAAAAATGAAAAATTTATTGGGCAGATGGGGCTCGATCCGGGGTATTTTTACTTTTATAGTCCGCCCATTATCCGCTGAGCTATGACAAAATTATAATTGCCTGTTAAAATATCATTTGCTATTCTGCATTTTAGCATTTTTTTAGTGTCCGAAATTAGGGATAAAATGACATTTTTTTTAAATGAAACCTAGCTAGACCGATTATTTCCCCCTCAAACACCCTACATGCTGAATTTCATGAAAATCAAAAATTCGGTCAATAGATTTTGAGAAGATCGATCACATACATATAGACAGAAACCTTTTGGGCTTTTACGTGAAGAACGATCGCTGGCAAAAGCAAAGCTAATGGTTCGTATCCCGGGAACTAAAGCACAGTAATTCTACGGATAAAAAAATTGTCTTTAGGATGCCTCATCCGAGACCAGCCGCGGCTAATATTGGCTTTTTGTAGTTAATTAATTGTGTAGATGCATTTTGACTTCTCTGTGCTTTTTAGTTATAATTATTTATTTTTTCTCTATGGCGCGCAATAAAGTGTATAAATACATAAACGCCAGATGTTCAACAGTTCAGTGCGTGGATTACCGCCGCCCCAACACCCATAACTCTTGCATCCGACCAACAAGCTAATCCGGCTAATCTTGGCGGGCTGTACGACGCAAAAAACATAATTGATTGCTTCTTCCGCTGAAATATTGACTGTTTTTCG
Source organism: Morpho helenor (assembly GCA_029227775.1). Taxonomy (NCBI): domain Eukaryota; kingdom Metazoa; phylum Arthropoda; class Insecta; order Lepidoptera; family Nymphalidae; genus Morpho; species Morpho helenor. Next base: position 9,465,122 of record JARGCU010000011.1, read on the forward strand.
TGTTGTTACACCTTTAAAGGTAAGCTGATATCTCCAGGAGGTATAGGTTAAGTGTTACATCTTCTCATGCGTTATTGCTAAAATTTTCAGTGCCTTTTAGACATACACTAAACTTTGGCAACCCTCACTTGTCCCCACGTGAAGTAGCTGTGTGGTATCCGGCTGAGTAGAATAGACCACCTTTATTTCTTACCGAGGTGTCGTAAAAGGAGACTAAGGTAAGTTGACCCACCGTGTGGTATCCGGTTTAGTAAAATAGACCACCCTCTTTCTTACCGAGGTGTCAAGGTGTGTCAAAAAAAGCCAATTCTAGTAACAACATGTTGTGGCGACCCCACTTAGAATGGGATAAGGACAGGAGAATAATGATGATGATACTGTATATTTTCTCCTTTTTTTTATCTTGAATGAATAATTAAATTATATAATTACATAAAATTAAAAATTTAAAGTTAAAAATATAATTCGGTTTATAAGTTGTAACAGTTATTCTAACATATGAGAGGATATTTTGGAGTGCGGAACCCTAAGAATGTCTCACGTAAACCAGTTTTCAAGTAAAAAAATATTTAATATTGACTTGTCAAACGAGAGCTGAGCACGGTAGCCATTTTGCTGGTAAACAAACTAATAAAATGGCCGTCGTGCCTTATCCAGTAGCCATGTTTGATATTTATATAATTTGATAAAGTAAAATGTAAAGTAAGCGATCTGTTACTATCCACTGCCTCCACGTCATCCTGAATATATGAAATACTAGCTGTGCCAGCAGCTTCGCACGCATGGAAATCAGTGATATTTTTTTTCTCGAATTAAAGTTTTGAACATCGAATTAGTTATCGTGACTTAATTACAAGATATTTTTGAATAACTTTCACCGTTTACTTAGCGCACGCAAAGAAAGCTTTAAAATTTGCCGTTTCCGCAATATTTTTTATTGCTGCTCCTCTCCGATTAATCTTAGCGTGACGTTATATATATAGCCTTTCTCGATAAATGGACTATCTTACATTCAAAGAATTTTTCAAACGCATTTAAACAAACTCTTCAGCTTTATATGTTAGTATAGATAATATATTAGTGGGTGATATTCATTAATAAGTGTAGCGCCAGAGTATACGAATGATAGCAGAAAATGGAAGCGAAAAAAATGTTGTGCTGACTCTACTTAAAGTGGAGTAGGAGATTGTCTACCATTATTATCATTGAATATTCGTATCGTACTGAGAGAGAAAAGAAAAAGAAGCTGTGATAATCCAGCGGCGAAACAGCCGTGAGCGATGGCGGCGTGCGACTCTTACGAGGGGGTCACGGGTTCAAACCCCGTGCAGGCCCTTATATGTTTTTCTATTATAACTTCTTATTTCGATTTATTATTTACTTATTATTATTAGATTATATTATTAATCTATCTTTTATTTATTAAAATAATTATATATTAGAGGCTACCTTCATGCCGTATGGTATCCGACTGAGTAGAATATACCACTCTCATTTATTACCGAGGTGTCGTAAAAAGCGACTAAGATAAGTTGACCCCCCGTGTGGTATCCGGTTAAGTAGAACAGACCACCCTCTTTCTTATCAGGTGTCATAAAATACGACTAAGGTAAGTTGACGTCAGGCGTAAAAAATGTAGCCAAATCCCAAACCTTTAATAAGTTTATGTTTACACCTTTATACTGTCATTCAATATTGCCATGTATTGTCAAATAAATTTAATAAATAAAAAATTTAATTGTGATATAAATTGATCGTGTGATAATTTGTAACTATCAAATTAGAATTAAACTAAATTGTAAATTTTTTAATTTGTTATTTATTAAAAATACATTATTGTAATACTTAATTTTGAAAAGAGTGACCGCCGAGTTTCTTGCTGGTTCTTCTCTGTAAGTAGTTTCATTGTAATTTTGACGATACGAAAGTGCTTGTAAAAGCCTATTTGAATAAAGAATTATTTGAATTTGATAATATCACACACTTTTCAGTGAAGGAAAACATCGTCAGGTATTTAGTCTAGAGATATGTGTAATTTGTAACCTACCAATGCGCATTGGAGCATCGTCGTAATTCTTAGCTACAACCCTTCACTCCAAAAACGAATAGGCCTATGCCCAGCAGCAGCATAGTTTGACTTTTGTGCTGATAAAGTGGTCAAATGTCAACCTGTCATAAATACACCAATGAACGCATTTGTAGTGGTACAATAATAAACTTGACCCAGTTCCGCTGTAACAGTGACCTAATGTTTCGTGTGCTCAATTTTTTTCCCGACTCATCATAAGCCTTGTTACGTTGCGTTATGTAGATATATCAAGGTTGAAATTTACGAGCCCTTTTTATTAAAACGTTTAAGTACTGCAGTTTATTCTCTCTTTTCCAAGCTACGAATCCCACATGGTGGTTGTGGTCAGTTTTCCTTATTCTTCTCTACCACCACTCAGTCATGAGTACTTTGAATACACCCTTATGCCGTGAGGTATCCGGCTGAATAGAATAGTACCACCCTCATTTCTTACCGAGGTGTAGTAAAAGCGACTAAGGTAAGTTAACCCAACGTGTGGTATCCGGTTTAGTAGAATAGACCACTCTCTTTCTTACCTAGGTGTCGTAAAATACGACAGAGGTAAGTTGACGTCAGCCAGGCGACCGGTCGTAAAAACGTAGCCAAATCATGTGACAGCATGTTTATAATATGTTGTGCCGACTCCACTTAGAGTGGGATAAGGGCAGGAAGATGATGATGAATCCCACATGTTAGAGTCAGTATTCCTTATTCCTCTCTACCACCACTCGGTCATGATCTTCGTCGATAACTTTGAGCACACCCTTATACTTTAGCCCTTCTTTTAGTTTTCCTACTGGTCTTTGACCAGAGATGCAAAGCTGTAGTGCTAAGTTATTTATAGAAGTAAGCGTTACTTTGCGGAGATAGATAATACAAAAGTAATAATATTATTTTGCTATAATCCGCGATGAAGGCATATAGACAATATATATAGTACTAAACGTAGAGCGGACAATCTGTTTCATACCTGATACATGCAGGTTTTGTAAAAACACATGCACAAACCTCCACCACCGCCACCACAATACACAAGCGCTAATAGCTTAGTGGATAACGGACGGACTAAAGAAGTAATACCTACCCTAGTAATAAATACCCGGGGTATTTTGACGATCGCATCCCACCTGCCCAATTTTTCTTACATTTTTTTTTAAGTTTCATCTATCTCATATATTTAAAAAAAATGAGAAATACTCGGTCACCCACGTACCTACTTGTGTATTTAAAGATAACTAATTTTATACGACGGTCATAAGACCTGTCGTATTGTATGAATCAGAATATTGGACAATGAAAAATGACGGATGAAAGATGGGTACATGCAAATGTAATGAGAATGTTAAGGATATATGGTCTGATAAGAGTGGATAAAATAAGAAATCAGTATATAAAGGGAAGTCTGATGGTGTTAAGATGGTATGGATATGATTAGAAGTGATGTTTATGGGTCTGGATTCTATAATAAAAATCCGTAATCAATTTTAGCTTTGCCATTACAGCAGTTTCATAACACTGTTGAAAAGAGGCTGATTCAGAAATCCTACTATACTGTTGAGTATTACTTAAATGGTAAGAATATGTGGATATAGCGACTTTTCGACCTTGTACAAGACATTATTACTAAATGTTACTAGTAATAACAATTATATTTTTAAAAGAGCAACCGCGAGTCTTTTGCTGGCTCTTCTCGGTAGAAACAGCTTTCCGAACCAGCAGTAGAGTTGACGATTCATAAACACTTGTTTACAAGTTTATTTGAATAAAGAATTATTTGAATTTGATGAAAATCATGAGACTAAACAAGTGTTAAATATGAATGTGGATGTATATGTGCCTAGAGATTGGTTGATTTTATATGACTTGCATATAAAAGGAGTAGCTCTAGAGTTGACGAATGATAGGAAAGAATAGAAGCGAAGAAACATGTTGCGCAGACGCAAACTAGAATAAGGGCAGGAAAATGATGAAATATAAGGCTCAAATTATATTAGAAACGACATATATTATTTTTTTATCAGATTTAATAAGAAACATGGACTCCTAGGTTCGACTCGATGTTCTTGGAGTCTAGGTGTATTTAAGTATTTATTTAAAATTATATATGTATATATTTATCAATTGTCTGTCACACATAACAAAAGTATTAAGTTACTTTGGGGACAGATGACTGTATGTGTAGTTGTCCCATATACTATTTATTTATTAATGTTCCCGATTATATCTCGTAACAGATGTACAAACCATAAATTAGCGCCTTAACCGTTTAAGGCTTAGCGATTTAAACGTGTTAATACTTTATAATGTACCTAATATTATTTTGAAATTTTCTTAATGTATACGGAAATCAAGTTTTTAATTTAAACAATACCAAATTATAAATTCGATATACTACCAATTTTCTTTGTTATCTTCATTTTTCCAATACAGAACACTTTATTTATATGAAAACACAAAACCACTGTTCACATTTTCCGAACGTTTCACACAATATGGCGGCGCGGAAAAGCGCGCGAACCGAACTGTCAACTTCAACTGAACTAATTATGTTTAACAATGATTTTACAATATACTTCAACACAAATGTATAGAGAATGTATTTGTATTGTCTGTTGGTTGCAAAAAAATTGCAACACTTATACGAAAAGATGAATGACGCAATTTTTTCTTTTCAAACTATTCATATAAAGTTTTTACTAAATTAAAGAATTAAAATTAAAATGTAAACTACGTATTTTTTAAATTAATTTCTGTTAACCAATGGTGGAATACAAACATTTTTTTTGTAGAAATAACCTATTATAGTCGTAATTTAAAATAATTTAATAAACGAAACGTACTATTTATTCTTTTTATAACCATTACATCATAAGGAATATTTTTATTTGCAATAACTATACCTATCGTTTTATTTACCACGTTCCATAAACAAGAGAAGCGAATCGATACTGTCTATGTCCAAATAATCTTATTCAATATAACGCCTTCTTAAATGGAGTTTCAGATACGATTCTATTTTTAAAGTGCCTATATTCTTTGTATATTGCAACATGAGCATTATTTTAAAGATTGTTATAAAATTAAGAGTAGATAAAGATATACGTTTTCTATAATTCTATACGATACACTAAGTATTATAGGGCAAAAATAAGCATCAACCCTTTAACAAAAACAGGTATAAATTAGACAAACATGTGGAATAATGCCTTTTGAACGTGCAATTATAATGTTTAATGACATTTTGTTGGTTCGGCCTCACAGGAGTCACCCTTAGGACGACGTTCCCCGACGCTAATAGAACTTCTGCGCTCTACTCTACGCATATCGCAACCTCGACGATGCTTCTGCGCTCGTCCGTCCCGCCCGGTGACGCTGTAAAAGCCGTTAGGGTTAACAGCATATAGTCTATTCGAAAAGAAAAAAAAGGCATTTTTTAGGTATATTTTTATAAGGCAAAAAGCCTATGCGTTGTATTACTGGTGACTACTAAAAATCGGTGTTAGGGTCTCGCGACCTCAATAATAGCCGAGTGGTTCTCCAATTTGTGAAGGCACGTTATCTCGCAGGGAGTTGTTGGTGAAGTAATTTAAGGTAATTTTAGGTATTAATATTGTTTAAGTTTCTTTTTTTATTTTTAAGTTATGGATATTTTGTCTTTTTTTATTTTACTTTTTTTTTCATCTTTTATCATTATCATTTGTCATCTTGTTACTCTTCGCCCTGTGTTGTAATGTGCCACATAAATAAAGTTTTTCTTATTCTTATTCTTATGAAAAAAAAAATTAAATCAACCAAACCGCGGTATAATGCTTGTAAATAATATATCTTCCGTGTTTTACTTGAAGCAATGCCCAAGTTCCGCGCGCTCAGCCATTTTCTTAACTTGAAACATTGAATGGCCTCATTTCGTCCGCTCGTTAGGCACAATGTTTTGTGGTCTTTGCAATTTTGTATACTATGTTACAATTCACATACTTTATTTTATATTTTTCAAGGTTTTTCAAGGCATTGTACAATATATTGCACATTGTAATAGGAAACCATGAAATGCCTATCCGGGGTTTGGAACTGCTATTTTCAAACTATTTCCTAACCAGCAAACCGGTTCATATCAATAGTGTTTACAGTAAATCTTTATACGAAATAATACACTTGTGCCCGCATGATTAGATCTCTATAATAGCACATGTATGTGAGTGAAGAAAAAAAATGTTGAATAAAGATATTTATAGCACACGACAAATCGATACGACACGTTCATAAAAATCGATAAAGCGATCAATATTTGATAAATATTTGGATAATTATATATAAATATTTGAATTATATATTAAATATTTAAATTAGCTATGGTGATGTATGCATGACTCTGCTTTCTGGTCTGCGGTTCACGAGGGCGATTTTCGCTTGAGGCCAACATTTTATTAAAAACAATTTCTTGGTTCTTCGAGTCTGGATTCATCTATGTATTTAACATACATAAAATTACATATGTTTATTTTTACCTCTTATCTGTCACCCATAACACATGTAATAAGTTATTTTGCTTGTGGGACGACGTATGGGACCATGTGTGTCCCATATATAAATATTTATTTATTTTTAATAGCCTTAACCTTAGTATTGGTATACCGAGAGTGTTTCATGTAGAAATCCTGTTAATGGCCATCAGTGAAAAGTCCATCGCTTGAAAACAAAAGGATACACTAACTGGATCAAATCCACTATAAATGTCAAGTAGCTAGAGATCAGTGTATTCATAGCTGATAGACAAAAAGAAAAACGTTTTTTTTTAATGATAAACTTGATTATAAATGTACCAAAGACGTATATTTAGTCAAATGTCTGTTCGAATCCTAAATAAGCACCTACAAGTTCTTTACGAAAACTTATACCTATGTTAAATTTTATAATTACAATTTTTCATGTTTTTAAGACAATGTAAAACGTAATCGACTATTTAATTTTTAATTTTTTTAATTTTTTTGTTTAAAATTTTATTGATATAAATTTATAATTTATTGTAATTCCATTCATAAATTACCGACGACGATGTCCATGACCGAGCGAAGTGGAGAAAATTAATAAGGAAGGCTGACCCCACCACCATGTGGGATACATAGCTAGGGAGAGAGAGAGAGAGAGATTGTAATTCCATTCATAGACCACCCTCTTTCTTACCGAGGAGTCGTAAAATACGACTAAGGTAAGTTGACGTCAGGAAGGCGGCCGGTCGTAAAATACGTAGCCAAATCATATGACAACATGTTTGTAACATGTTGTGCCTACCCCACTTAAAGTGGGATAAGGGCAGGATGATGATAATGTAATTCCATTCATAACCAAGAGGGTATTCAATAACAATGTGCTATTGACAAAATTATATAATATGTCGTCTCGTCGAGTCTACTAGGACGCGGTTCTAATAAAATTCTCAAGTGTCAATTTGACATGTTATCATCTTCGATCCAACATAGACAAAGGCATCTGTTTATTCAGCCTCACGTAGGGGCTGTAGGGTCATATTGTTTTTAATCTATTGTCCCTGTTTTATTGTTAACGCTATAAATTTTCAATTTAATCGTTAGTTTATAGTTTTAACTGATATCTTTGGTAATCCGAGGAGAATGAAGTAAATTATTATTGATTAGTTAAAACTATGTAACTAGGTTAAATTAATAATATAATAAATGTATGGTTTAAATATTGTCAAATATTGTTTTCTTGGCCTACTTTAATACAACCTGTTAAAGACGTAGATCGCGTTAGCTTTTATTAAAATACCCCTAATTATATTACTCATTATCCAAGGAAAGATACAGGGGAGAAGAAAACCCGGCCGAAGAAGGATATCCTGGCTTAAAAATTTAAGACAATGGTACAGCAGGAGTACCCGGTCGTTATTTCGGGCAGCGGCTTCAAAAATAAAAATTGCCATGATGGTTGCCAACCTCCGATAGGAGATGGCACAAAAAGAAGAAGAAGAATTATATTATATTTACTAAAAACTGATGTTTACTATTTTATATGTTTACGCAGTATATAAGGTTCAATTATACAAAATTCCATAATATTGCTTAACCGTAAAGCGTAACAGACAGACAGACATTAAAATTTATAATATTATTTTTATGCCATAAAATTCAAATGGTTAGTTTGTGCGATACCGAAAAAAATATTTTTCGTTATAGTACAAAGTACGAAGTATAATTCAGTTCGGTTCAATATTTTTAAATCCAATTTACTATATAAAGGTAGATCCTAAAGAAGAAGGGGCTTGATCTAAAAAAGTGTATTAAATCTTAGGTCGATTCACGTCACTTTTTAGAATTTTGATTTAAAAAATCTATTTTAATCTGTTACTAGATAACAGATAATGAAATATTTCAAAGCATTGCTAATAAATTACTTCATTATATTATTATCTGCTTACTTAAGTGTATATTTTTCATAACTATGTGGAAATTTATATTATCTTTTATATTTTTAGTCTGTTAATATATTTATTTGCCACTATTACATTTCTTTAACTTGTTATATTATAACATGTTATAAACATGTTGTCACATGATTTGGCTACGTATTTTACGACCGGCTGCCTGCCTGTCGTTAACGTGCCTTAATCATATTTTACAACAACTCGGTAAAAAAGGGGTGGTCTATTCTACTGCACCGGATACCACACGGTGGGTTAATTTATCTTTAGTGGCCTTTTACAACATCTCGGTAAGAAATGAGGGTGGTCTATCCTTCTCAGCTAGATATCACAAGGCATGTATATAATGGTAATACATTTATTCTTGTAACTGCATTCTTTGCATGGGGCTATAGGTATGTAGTTTGCAAAACTGTGGATGTGGAAGGCGCGAATACAGCGCCTTTTTCCACATTCTTTTGACAAAAATAGTTTTTAAAAACTTAGTCGAGAATATCTGTTTAATCTCTGTTTAATCATCTGTTTAATTTATAATAAACCTATAGATAATAAAATAATTCAAAGAATTATAATTATGTTATCTGTTGCAACCTTGACAGTTTCAATATTGTTAACACGAAACGTTCTGTCATTAGGTAAACACGATTCCACGACATGATTTTATTTGTGACGTCATCTCCTTTTTTAGACCTTTAATAATCAAATTGTTTTATTATAGCCGACTTTTAATATTTCGAAAATCGAATATAGGAAATTTTTTTCACATTGCTTATCACGGTCAGTCTTACGCCATGCCATTAGGTAAACAAAATCGGGGCACCGATGAAAAATAATTATTAAATTTGTACTCAATTATTAAAAATAATAATGTTAATAATAAAAATTTATCTATGGGTTCATTTTAGTTTATTTTCTTTTATTAGTTCTTTTAGTTTTATTTATTTCCTTATTGTACACACATATTGTTAGAAAAAAGAAAAGCAAAATAGTACATGCAAAAAGGCGACTTATCCCTAAAAATGATCTCTTCCAGTCAACCTTTGAGTAACAGAAGGAAAAGGATAGTAAGTGAAATATTAAAAGAAAAATAACGAAAACTATATACATAGATTAATATTTCCACACTTTACACAAAAGATAAAAAATATGCAATATAGATAAAAGTAATTATTTAAATTTATATAAATTTATCTATGTCATAAAAAAATATTTTTTGTTAAATAAGTAGATTAATAGCTTTAAGTGATTCTAATTAGTTATTTTTCGTAGTATTATTTGTCTCAGGTCACATAAAATGCCTATTAACGTGCTTATTGATCAAGTACAATTTTTTTCCGTTATTCAATACTTTACGGATGTGTTACAATTCGTCCGCCATAAAACAACTTCCCGCCAAAACAAATGCACCATAGACAAGCCGTCTATCGAGCTAATGTAATTCGGCCACCGCTTTCCGCGTCACGTACGAGCTATACGATCTTTTTGTTACAGCCTCATTTGTCAATAACACTTCTATATTGTGATGCGTAATTTATTATACTTAATGATTTAAGCACAGCCATTATATGTAATCCGCCTCCATTTTATTATTGATATTAAGTAACGCTATAGAAATTCTTTCATTTATCCTATTTATACCTACATACACTATGTATAACTTCGTTTTTGTTCGTTTTTTAGATATTCAGACAAAAAAGAAAGAAAGATAGATTTTACTAAGCAATCGAGTAAAGTATTTTAAATTACTTACTAATAAAGAATATATAGCGATATTCAAATCATGGAATAAGGAGTTACTTTTTAGAATTCAATCATACAAAGGGACCTAAAAAACTTTGAAAAATAATTTATATTATCTGTATTTTTGTTAGTACGCTATAAAGATCGGTAAAATATATTATCTATGCTAAATGCAGAAATTAAGTAAAGCCAAAGTATTAATTCAATACTTCTTTATTCATTCAGTTCATTGATTAAGCATCAATACTGAGAATCTCGCTGTATAACCCTAATACAGAAATAGCATTCTCCCACAAAATTTAGCATATTCTCAGCCCACCCGCTAGGAAAACAACAATTAGTGACAGTCATTCATTAAAACACCCATAGGTACCTACTGCGTGGGAATCGTGACACCGAAAAAGACCTACTACTGCGCTGTCATTATATGGACATGTACACTTTTACCACGATTTCGCATATATAAAATTATTCAAACAGCACTTTAATACAAGTATTTAAGATCCAAATATCAATAACATTAAATTTTTCGCATGCATTTCATAAAGTTGTTGGATGGCGTGATATTTCTTATATTTGTATTAATAAAAAAATTATACTAGGTATCGGGTGTGAAAAATGTTTTGGCGGTCCAACATGGCCGTCACGCGGTCTGTAACGAAAGTCTCCAAAATGATATTAGAAATATGAGTCACTCTTTTTATTTTTTTAGTCGTAGAATCTGAATTACGGATTATATCAAATCAAATTTTATTACTATTGTTGTAGTATACCTATTTTAGTCTGTAAATTATATAGGTAATATTATTTATGAATCTGTAAGAAAAGTGATCATTATTATACTATATTCATACGGTCAAGAAGACTAGTTAAGGTTAAAAGAAAGCTTTAGTGCTAAATTTTATTGTATTCTACAGTAACCGTTATTTTCATCTGCGTAAACTATACTTAGTATTAGTATGGATACTCTTGCTTACTATCTACAGATTCAAACGAGATTGTACTTAAATAAAAGTAATATATTGTCTATGCCAAAAAATTAAAATTGGAACCTGACTTAAACGGAAGCCAACTTTAATACCTGGCGTAAGACCAAGTCGTGTAAGTGTGAGTACAGAGTCGTGTATCTACGTTTTATCTGGCCACTGGGCGTGTCCGCAAGGCGGCGCCGCCTTTATAACACCTGTCATCAGTGCAATTGCTATAATATACAGACTATACAAACAAGCAAAAGTAGAACATAATTCCAGATATATTATTAGAGCATTGATTATATGATGCAACATATCGCGTAGCTAACTGCTATTAAAATATGTTAGTAAAGTAACCCTTTACTATCCCACAGCTGGGTATGGGCCTCTCGTTTTAAGAGAGATGAGTTCTAGAATTTAATAGAGATATGCAGGTTTCCTCACGATGTTTTCCTTCAACAAAAAGCGTGTGATAAATAGCAACTATCAATTAGGCACATGAGTTTTATTAGAAAAACTACTAGAGAAGCCTACCCGGGTTTAAACTCATGACCGCCTCGAGAAAATCGAACTGTGATAATTTATGGCACACATGATAATTTCCGTTTTGCGACAAAAAAAAGCTTTGAACAAAATTTTATGTCCCTACTGTTAAGCGCTCATCAGCTCCCTCGTCTGAAACCAATCCTGGCAGCAGAATCAGGTCATGCTTATTATAAACATGCATTTTTAATTAGACTGGACCAGTATGTAAAATTTCAATCGGACACCGGGAAGTGGGATAAATGTTACTTGCAAGATTCCACCTTCAAATTCATTGTAAGCTGAATAAAAGCTTTTAACAAGTCAAGTTTAAAATGCTTTTAAAAAAGCTTTTAACTATATTTAATGTCCTCATTTATTTATTTCTTTTTATATATAGTCAGAAAAGTGAAAGAAAAAGTAAAAAAAAGCACATGTATAAAGGCGGATCCCTAAAAGGGATCTCTTCCAGTTAACCTTTGAGTAACAGAAGGAAAAGGACAAGAATTGAAGTAATATGAAAAAATATACGGGTAATATAGAGAAAAAGAAATGTTAACTGTTGTAGAGTTCTCTCGTATGGAGCCAATCCTAGAAGCAGTATCATGTCAAGCTTTTTTTTATTTTATTGCGTAATAGGCGAGCGCTTGACTGCAATCATGCCTGATGGTAAGCGATGCTGCAGCCTAAGATGAAGCGCGCTTGCCTAGAAGATGCCTATTCACATTGGCTTTAAAGATACCCATATTAAACGAACTGGTAAAGATAGATGCCAGGAGAGAATTCCATTCCCTTGCTGTGTGCGCAATAAGGAAGAAGACACGAAGCGCTCCGTGCGCCATCGAGGGAGGTCAATGACGTAAGGGTGGAACTTCTCCCGATGCCTTGCGGTGCGATGATACAAAGGCGATGGAGGAACAAGATTGTGGAATACCTCAGCACGCTCCCCGAAATATATCCTGTAGAAGACCGATAGACAGGCAACCCTGCGCCGATGTTGAAGACTGTGCAATTTGGCACTGGTCAGGGTTTTATCATAAACATGTATTGTCATCGGGACGGGACCAATATATAAAATTTCACGTCCGCACTGTTACCAGTTCCGTCGTCTGAATCTGGCAGCAGCATCAGGTCATGCTTATCATAAACATTTGTCCAACATAAAAATTTTCAGCTCAATTGCACCCCAGAATGTCGGTCAAACACAACTTGCAAGATTCCACCTTCAAATACATTCAAGTTAATTAAAGGCTTTTAATCTATACTAATATATGAAGTTAAAGTTTGTTTGTTTGATTGTTTGAACGCGTTAATCTCATGAACTACTGAACCGATTTGAAAAATTCTTTCAGTGTAAGTGTCCATTTATCGAGGCTACATAACATCACGTTAAGATGAATAGGAGAGGAGCAGCAATAAAAAATATTAGGAAAACGGCAAAATTTAAAGCTTTGCGTGCGCTGAGTTAATGGTGATAGTTATTCAAAAATCATGTATTACAAAATTGTTACTCTCTAAAAGTTCTAAATAAAAGTCCGCGGTAGCATATGTCTAGCTTTTAAGGTTTACCCACTTAACCATTTCTTATCGTTATCAAAAGACGATATTACGGTTTTAATGTTTCCACGCGGGCGGAGCCGCAGCGATTGCAAGTTTTAAATAAAAGACAGATAGTCAGCCTTATTTGAGTCTTTTTTACTAAAAAGGACTCATATTAGTCTGGCTTATAATACAATAACTCTATGAGTCCAGTGAACGTTTCTACACGGAGGGAGAGAACATATGCACATATGCTAATCCAATACTGGGATTAATACACTCGAGGGTATAACAACAGTTACACGCGCTCCGTTGAGTGTTGAGGATTTAGACTCATCTTAAAATAAATACGTAATATACCCATATATATATATTATTTTACATTTATTATTTATTATTTTATACCTATATATATATACATTTGTTGTGTGTATGTGTTATGAGTCTAAACATACCTACTTGAAATAAATCAATAAAATAAATAAATATTTTTGTAATACATCTCTTTCAGTTATTTATATTACATCATTTTCCTGCCTGTAAACAAGTGGTTTTGAATCGTCAAGTCTACTGCTGGTACGGAAAGCTGTTCCTACCGAGAGGAGCCAGCAAGAAACTCGGCGGTTGCTCTTTTAAAAATATAATTCTTAATACTATTTACATTAAGTCGTTACTGTCTTCTACAGGTTCAAAGAGAGCTATATCCACACATTCTTATCTTCTAAATAATCTACAAGAGTATAGTAGGCTTTCTGCATCAGCCTCTTTTTAACAGTGTTATTAAACTGCTGTAATGGCAAAGCTGAAATTGATTGTGGAATTTTATTATATATATATTTTTTATAAGTTACAACAAACAAGACGCTTATTATTTAAAATTTCATACAAAACAGTCAACTACTAGAACATGGTCAATTACTAGTGCCATTATCTTAGTTATAATGTAATGGCAATATTAACGCACTCCCAATAACGTGAAATGTTTGTACGGCGCACGCGTTGCCTTAAGTGGTATGAGATTTGTGATAATTTTTAAATAAATATATCCCCCTTTGCGGTATTCCAACTGGGTGATTAAGTGGCAACACTTTTGTTTTCTTTTTTTTATTATCGCACTTACGACTAAAAAGCGAAGTGCGCTAATGGTTTAAACACAATCTCAGAAAATACATACATATATATAGAGTGAACACACACAGTTTTAATTTCAGGTACCGACACAGTTAATTTAGTTAAGTAATTAAGCCACAGGAATTATTTAACGTTTGTGTAAAAGATAAGTGATATGGAAGGGTGAATGACCGTATCCCGAATCCATTTCCTATGTAATGCTTAATCTTAACCGAGAGCCTAAATACATTGAGCCTAATAATTGCAGGACAAGTGAGTCGCACGACCGTGCGACTCTTTCACCGCTGGACTATCACAGCTTGAGGCTTTTTTACTTTAGCTTTTGTATGGTTTCAAAATATTACTTTTTACTTTCTACGATCAGGGGCATAGAGTTATTATACTTAGACAAGGGGAACTTGTCATCATATTCTTCTTTTCTTACCCTATACTTCTATATTTTTCTTTGATTTCTATACCCTAAATGTTTCCCCGATGTATAAGGAATATTTGTGCCAAATTTCATCGGTATTTGTTTAGCGGATTCGCTGTGAAAGAGTTACAAACATAGGTACATCGATATTCATAAACTTTCGCTTTTAAAATATTAGTAGGAATAAGTAGGATGGCACATTTTATTCTAAGTATAATCTATGATCAGGAGAGGTAGCGACATCAGAGCAACTCTATCTTTAATCGATAAAAATTAATACATATCGAGTGAAGTCGATATGCGTCAGCCCCAATCGAGAACGTCAAAACACGTATCGTATTACAAACTGTAAAGTTAAAAACAAGGGCTTTGTTCCCTTTGGCCTCAATACGATGGTTTGGGCTCTTTGTTTTAAATATGACCGTCAATAATTTTTGAACGTTATTCCGATTGCCATGTTTTGATTTATATCGACATTTATAATTTTTAACGGCTGGTTTTATGTTTAAAATTACAGCGACTTTTGTGTGACTATCTGGAATTAAGGCCTGAAGTTACTGTAGCACAATTACTGAATGGTGAGAGTGACGGGGTTTCAATTGCTCAATCAACGAGTGACCTTTTTTTAAAAAAAAAAATAGTAAATAGGTGCTATTTAGCGGCTTTATTTATTAATTAGAATTTAATTATTTTATTCGAATTATTTATTTTTGCTGTTAGCCCTAACGGCTTTTAAAACGTCACCGGGCGAGCGCAGAAGCATCGTCGAGGTTGCGAAATGCGGAGAGTAGAGCGCAGAAGCTCTACTATCGTCGGGGAACGTAGTCCTAAGGTTGCCTCCTGTGGACCACGACTTAGGGCGACGTGTATCGGTGGGCTGACTTTGATTAGTCATTACGACATTGGAAGGGTGGCAAGAAGTCCCGACCAACCGTCTTCGCCAACGTTACAGAAACAGAGATAAGACAACGCTTTTTTGTTATGTAAATAAATAAATATATGGTACACACACAGTCGTCCGTCCCTAAAGTAAGTAACTTAATATTTGTGCTATGTGTGAGAGACAACTGACGAATATATACATAGATTATTTTATAAACATACTTAAATACAAATATACACCCAGGCTCGAGGTACCAACAAATTGTTTATAGAAAATGTTGGCCCTTGGCGGAAATCGAACCCGCGACCTGCACAACCGAAGGCAGGATCACTACCCACTGCACCAACGGATACAGTCATGTAGCTTGTATTAATTTAAATTGTCATAAATTTTCCCGATCGGGGCCCAATATGAAAATCGATATTTAGTAGAAGGTGAACAGTACTATCGCACAAGTAATATCGCACGATTAGTATTAAAGTGACCTAATTCAAAATACAAACGTGCAAAGGACCCATAACTCTGAAGAACAAGAAAACACTAGTTTTTTTTTAATATTTCTTAGCGTGAATTTTAATGCAATGTATGACAGATGGAATTGAAATTATTATTATTTATGTAATACGGGATTTTCCTGTAATATCTTTTCTAATAATTATCCTGTAATACGGGGTTTTTACGTACCATAGGCAACAGCCATCCAGAACCATAATTTCTTGTAAAATTAATTAAATTGCTTAAGTTTATTTAATGTATGGTTTGTGGTGCGAAATAAACTTTTTATTTATTTATTTATTATAATAAGCGTGCGATATGACCTTCGTATATCTACGTAACATGTTTTTTTTTCAATCATCGTAAATATTCAATACAGGCAATTCGGTTTTTAAGGGGTAAAGTCCGAAAAAAATTTGAAAATAGAAACTGTTCTTTTGTGATACGAGTTTAGCCTCAAAATTTAAAAATCGAACCGGGGTGGCTGCTCGCACCTGATTGGCCGCCACGGGGGTGTTGCGCCCGCCGCCGGCCAATGGGGGCGCGCCACTCAAACGTGCCCTATCAGCGCCAGGCACCCTAAGGATTTGAGGGGCTCGTACGGGTTTTGTTTGCGTTGCGTTTTAGTTGTTTGTGGAATTAATTGATGTTCCTTTTTTAAAGGGATGCTAGGCTCGAGGATGTCGAGGGTTTCGGCGCGTGAAATGTCTATTGAAGTGTTATAAATCCGTTGACGGTTTTTAGTAGCGAAAAAATTCCTTGAATAGATATTTCATTCAAGAGCATTTTATATCGATGGAGTTCATTTTAGGTAAGACTATATAACTACCAAAAAGCTCTTAAGTAACCTTGAAATATTTTCTAAAACTATAAAAACGTACTATGTCATCATCATTCTCTTACCCTTATCCCACTCTAAGTGGGGTCGGGACAATATGTCTTCTTCTTCCATTCTCTTCTATCATTCGTCAACTCTGGTGTCACACTTTTGACATGCATATTATTTTTCACACAACCCATCCATCTTTTTTTCGGCCTCCCCCTAGTCATACATCCATCCACATTCATATTTAAAACTCTTTTGGTCACATGATTTGAAAAACGTACTAAGTATTACTGTAAATAAAAATGATTGTCTTAAAGAGATTGTTTTTAGTTTTCTAATGTTCTGCTAAACCTCTATTGAAACTAATTAATCCATCAAAAACAAATTGCATAATTTTATTATCCGTTCACGCGTGATGCAATTACCGAGGGAAATATAGATTCATTCTTTATATACCTATTAGCTGTCCGGCCACATGTTTCTGTAGCTCAGTCTGGTTTCGAATTTCTCTAGAAACTTAACTCAACAGTAAAAAAAGTTAGCTCCAATTTCCACCAAACTTTATCGCTACCCGCAACTTAATCCGCTAGGTCATTTTAAAGACTGAAAATTTTATTCATAACGCTCCAGTCGTTTTATAAAGGACATACAAACAAACATTCATTTATTATGAAGATATAGATGTAAAATAGTTTCCTTAAAAAATATATTTTCTGATATAGAAGGTCGACTTCGATAATAATGGTTTTAATTTTCAAGCCTTCAATAATACGACTTGAATAGATTTGCTTACACCTTACTTTGTAGTAACGTATAACTCTAATAGAACTAAGACAAAATACCATGTTCTATATGACTCTTAAGATGAAGTTGCAATCACCAACAAAAACCGATGTAACACACGCAACGTTTCCGCTAGCGAAAACAAGTTTCCACTTTTATGACCCGCCCGACGGCGTGATAACCAGTTATTCACTGCAATTCACATTAAACCTCTAGAGGCCTTACAACGTTTTTTGATATATTCATATTCAAATTCAAAACGTTCTTTATTTATATAGAATTGAAATCTTAAATATATACTTCGGTATCTCGGAAACGGCTCCAACGATTTTCCTCAAAATTCAGCATGTAGATGGTTTTGGAGGAGAAAAATCGATATAGCTAGGTTTTATTTATAAAAAAATTAGTTTTATGTCTATTTTGGCCTTTAAAAAATACTGAAATTTATATTGAATTGAATTTTTGTTACTAACTGTCAATTCAGCGTAGCTTGTTCGGGAAACGAGTGAACTCTAAAAATGAAAATACCTAGGATAGAGCCCCACCTACCCAATTATTTTTTGTATATTTTTTTTATTTTGTAAATAATTACCGGGCCAACCGGGTCAACCAGTTACTAATTTTTAAATGATCAAATGAACTGGTAGTTTGGAAAAATGCTCCTACCGAAAAGAGTTAGCGGCGGCTGCTTATTTCAAAATATAGAACAATTACGTTTACGTTTACAATTACGTTTGACAGCTTAAAAAAATCCTTTGCTTTCAATTCTACATTGTATCATATTTTTAATGCCCAAAAACAGGGATAAAATTCATTCAGATTTTTTCAGAAAATGCTGTGGTAGCCCAGCGGTAGCACCGTGCAACTCTTTCGACGAGGTCACGGGTTCAAACCCAGGCAGACACCAATGAGTTTTTCTGTTAAAACTTATGTGTCTAATTCATAATTGCAATTTATCATACGGTGAAGGAAAACATCGTGAGGAAACCTGCATATCTCTAGAGAATTCTGGAGATATGTGTAACCTACCAATCCGCATTGGAGCAGCGTGGTAGGTCTTAGCTCGAATCCTTCTCTCCAAAAACGGAGAGAAGAGGCCTATTTCCAGCAGTGGGAGAGTAACAGGCCGCTACTTTTAGATACTTCTCCTTGGATAAATAAAAAAATATTCTGAGAACCAAAGAGCGCTTTTAATGTTTTTTAATATATTTCTAAGTTATATTTCAAATACTTATATCTAGATATTTTCCTTATTTAACTAGTCCCTAAATAGATTGATTATATTTTTTCCCACAACCTATACCTACCTACACCTACTTCTAATGTTCATGTACCAGGGTATCATAAAGTACTTAGTAACAGTCCCTAATACTTTTTCTGCTGCGCTCAAATTATGGATATCACACAACTAACTCTTCTTCTTGCAGTATATTTTACGCACTTAGTCACAGTTACCAATGCGCATAACTAATACGTCATAGTATTAAAATATTAAACCAGTACCCATTAACAATTATCTATTAACAATTACCCATTATTCACCTGCTGTAAGTCCAAAATTAATAATAAAATTATTATATAATATGCGATAAAGTAAAATAGAAAATAAAGATTAGAGTGGAGTATGCGTTTAGTAGACTAACCACAACCAGTGAGTCCAACTCTACATTTAGCATGATATATACATTTTCTATTTTACTTTATCGCGGATTATAGCAAAATAATTTTATTATTACTTTTGTATTAGGGATCTCCGCAAAGTAACGCCTAATTCTATAATTATTCCGTAAGTTCATTTGCGCAGAAGAGACATTGGGGTCTAATAAAATAACAACTAGTTATTTCTTATATAGTAATTATTATTATTCAAGAGAAACTGGTAAATAAAGCGCTAAAACGTATTTTTTATTACATATACACTACATAGATATGACCATAGATACCTTATAAGAATCCGATAGGGCGATTCCGGAAACGTGCGACGGCCATTTTCAATAATTTCTTAATAGTTCCCAATTTGAATTCCGAATTCACAGATAACATTTTTTCAACTTCATTCAATTGTTAATTAGAATTCACAATATTATTTTTAGAAGTGGCTTTTATTAGTATTAATCACTTTTAATATATGCGAGTAAGATTTAATGTCTAATTAAAATTTAAATAATTACAAAAACTATTGAATGTTTTTGAACTAACGCATTTATTGTACACAAGTCTGCATTTATTGTCACAGTGTCATACTTGAAAAAACGAATTGGGTTTTTTAAGTTATCAGATATATTTATACACAATTATTTTTAACGTTACGGAGTAAAAATTAAAAAAAATTAGTTGATTTTTTTTAATTAGATAAAATATACAATTTTTTTAATTTCTTTTAAATTGCACCACAGAGTTCACAGTGTAATCACGTAACGGATTCGCGTCTATTTAGATACGCGCACAATTTCTTTTGAATAAATTATTTTAATTAGCATCACAAAGTCAAAGGTGAAAGGTCATTATTAGAAAGTCGCGTCACTTCAACACGGACGTCTTTGGTTGACTGAACGGTGTTAGCGTCCCGTTCCCGCGTCCAGAGGGATAGGGAGGGAAGGAGGGGTGATACAAGCCTGAGGTGTGCGATAAACTGACATAGGTATTTTATACAACTGAGATTTGTTTTTGATTTAAATATAATGATAAATGTGACCGGCGCTGCAGTCGCGTTTATCGTGCAAATATAATATAATGTACTAGCAATGTACTAGCTCCGTCCGCGTGAAAATATTAAAAACGTAATATAGTCTTTTGATAACCATAAAAATGGTTAAAGTGGCTTACCTTAAAAGCTAGATATATGCTGTCACGGAGTTTTATTTAGAACTTTTAGAGGTGAACAATTTTGTAATACATGATTTAATTAATAACTATCACCGTTTACTCAGCGCACGCAAGGAAATCTTTGAATATTGCCGTTTTCGTACTATTTCTTATTGCTGCTCCTCTCTTATTCATCTTAACGTGATATTATATAGCCTTTCTCGATAAATGGACTATCTTACCCTGAAAGATTTTTTTAATTCGGTTCAGTAGTTCCTGAGATTAGCGCGTTCAAACAAACAAACAAACTCTTCAGCTTAATATATTAGTATAGTATATATAAATTATTTCGAATAGGTATATTTTAGTAAACTATTATGTGTAATTATTTATAAAATAGACTGTATAATATGTTGATATTATATAGTTTATTTTATTGGATTGGTCTGTTTTTCCCGTTGGCGCAGTGGGTAGTGGACCCTACCATCAGCTCCGCGGGTCGCGAGTTCGATTCCCATCGAGGGTAAACATTTTCTATAAACTATTTAGGTATTAGTTCTTCGACTCTGGGTGTATCTGTGTATATTTTCTGTTTGTATTTAAGGATGTATTTAAAAATTATTTATGTATATATTCACTCACAGTTGTCCCTCACACATAACCAAAGTATTAAGTTACTAACTTTGGGGGCGGACAACCGTGTGTGTCCCATAGATATATAAAAAAAAAAGATTGTGTTAACTACTTTTCGACTCTGTGCAAGATAGTAATGACTAAATGTAAAAGTTTGTAACAGTGTTTGTATTAGTTTATAACAATACTAGCTGCCTGCCCCTGCTTCGCACGGGTATAAAATATATATAGCATGTCATTCGGTGTAAAAAAATGATTAAAATTGATCCAGTAGTTTTGATTTATTCATTACTGCCCGTGGCCCGCAAGCGTTAAATTTGGAGAAAAACAATTTCCTTTCCCTATACCAAGAAGATTTCCTGCTATCTTTGGAATATCTAAATTCATATAATACATTTTTACTTATTTACTTTTACATTTTCCCTATGTATTTAATTTTTACAATTAATTACAGAATGTCTTTAAAGAAACTCTTGAAAGAGCGACTTAGCTGCTAAAGTCGAAGTGTTATAGGCGTGAAGCGCGGCGTCCTCACGGCATTTTAAATCTGTAATATCTCCGAAAATGTTCACTTAAATTACATGCTGTAAACGGCCATATTGATCTATATTAAATCAACAATTTATTTAAGGTACTTAAATGGATAAGGATTAATGCTGTATTGTATTAAAATTGCTGCAAAAATAAGGCATTATTTTTCGTAAAAAGTAAATGATAAAAAAATGCTATTGTGGGTTATCCATAAGAGATAGACATATACCATCGCGGACTTTTCTGTAAACCTTTTCAAGGTGTACAAATACTTAGTACATTATTTTGATAAATCTCGTAGGGTTTAGCCTGCGTTTGCAATGTAAGCGGAAAAAAATGTAATTATTTACAGAAACCTCAAAAATTACAGTATTTCTCTACTCCGTATTGAATGTTATTATACGTACAAACCTTCCTCTGGAATCTCTCTATCTATTAAAAAAAACCGCATCAAAATCTGTTGCGTAGTTTTAAAGTTTTATGCGTACATACGGAGAATGCGACTTTGTTTTATAATATGTAGTGATAACAGGTTTTAAGCAGCCGCCGAGTTTTTGCTGCTTTTCTTCGTACGGCCAGATTTCCCAACCAGCAGTAGAGTTGACGATTCAAAAACGTTTACTAGATTAATTGAATAAGAAATGATTTGAATTTAAATTCGTAGTAAGAACTTGTCATTAAAATTAGATATATCAGTTGTATTATTAATATGTATTTTAAAATAATGTATAAATGTCAATATACTAACGTCTACGGGGGGTGTGTTAACTAAAAGTACATATTTCAATAAAATACTGCGTTTAATTTATTTTAGCGTTTCCATCAAATATTTGACATCCTACTAAACAATCAATTTCATAGCCCATTAGATCCATACTACGTATCCTATATGGATACGTAGTATGGATCTATGTAATTCAGCTCCAAAGCTTTCAAATTTACTTCAAAATAATGGTTTACACTTTTTATATAGCACGAAAAAGGTTATTATAATATTAACGTAACCGTAAAAACGAAATATCGTTCATTCATAATCCAATGCCAACATCATAAAGAACTTCGGCATAAAATAACCATTGCGGCACTAAAAGACTAAACAAAGCGCCAAACTGGTTTGTGAAAAAAAAAAGAAAAACGTCATTTGCATCTGACGTTTGCCTCTTCCCGCCTACGAGGAACATCGCGCGCGGATTGGTCACGCTCGAGCCAATAGATATGAAGGTGATTCCAATTTTGAATTCAAATTATATCGAAGGCGGCGCATTTTTTTGCACAATTTATTTGTTGTTTTTAAACTATTTATTAAAAAAAATATAAATCTGTATACAGAATAAATTAATAAAAAGAGTAACATACGAAAAACTGTATTTTCTTATAATTTTATATCTAATAATAATAAAATAATTCATGTGCAACACATTTCAATTGAATATTTCGTTACGTTAATTTATTTAATAATTAGTAAAATATATATATGATTTAATTATTAACGATTTCATAATACACTATTATTATCGATAAATATTATAAATGCGAAAGTTTGTGAGTATGGATGTATGTTTGTTACTCTTTCACAGCGAATCTGCTGAACCAATGTCGATGAAATTTGGCACATTTATTTCTTATACACCGGAATAACATATAGGCTATAGAAGGGATGTTAATTTTACAGGAATAGGATGACGTTGAAAAGCGCAATTTATTATAAACCTATCACGCGACAGTCCACGCAAACGAAGTTGCGGGTAAAAGCTAGTTATGGATAAATGAAATGTGTCGTTAATTTTTTTTTTTATATTGATTAGACAATGTTAACATTCAAATTACGGATATTATTTATATAAACTATACTTTTTTTTAAGTTGGAATCGAAATACATAAATTTCAACAAACTATTTTCAGAAGTCGATACCTAACACATTCAATAAACTCGGATTAAATTATCTAGGCGTTATTACATTTTGATTTTTTTAATATTTAATATATTCTTTTGGACCTGGGCGAATGCCGATATACCCTTACTCCGAGTAGATATTTAAATAAATAACGAACGAATAAAGTTATAATTAAAGACACCTCGTCCCACGCGCGCCATTTTGTTACAAATTGAACCAATTTGTTCACAACGATCCTCCCCCTCGCCGAGGTATCATTCAGGGTTGTCACAGAAAGACAAAACATTAAAATATAACTATTTTGCTACCCGCCGTATAGTATCCGGCTGAGTAGAATAGACCACCCTCATTTCTTACCGAGGTGTCGTAAAAGGCAACTAAGGTAAGTTGACATCAAAATATTATTTTGCTATAGGTAATCCGCGATACATGTCACGCGATGTATCGCGGATTATAACAAAATAATATTTTTATTAGTTTTGTATTATGGACCTCCGCAAATTAACGCCTAATTCTATAAATTATGTAACATGTTTAAAACATGTTATGTCGACCCACTTAGAATGGGATAAGGGCAGGAGAAAGATGAACAAATGGCATTTTGCCTCTTTCATGGTCGTTAGGGTGTCAGCCATCGCCGCTTTCATCGGAACTGTTTAATCATTATTACCTACATTACGTTGCGTTGTTTTAATACAAAAGTATCTAATAATGGAATTATTTTGTCATAATCTAATTTAAATTTGTCATAATATTTGGTCCGCTCGTTAATATTAGGCTATCACAGCGTTACGTTTGACAGCCAAAAATATCATTTGGATTCAATTCTATATTTTAGCATTTTTACAAAGCACGAAATCAGGTATAACGCCTTTTTTCAAATGAAACCTAGCTAGATCGAATTTTTTCCCCTCCTACATGTTGAATTTCATGAAAATCGTTGGAGCCGTTTTCGAAATTCAGAAAATAAATATATACACATTTAAATATTAAAGATATGCTCTTCTGTCACTAACGTTTTCAATGGGAAATCTTATGTAGCCTTAGCAAAGATTGTATTTAAATTTTGATCCACTAATTAGTAAATATAAAAAGTGTACAAGAATATAGTTATCATTACAGACAGCCAGACGTTTTTATCATTTTGTTGCAAATTGTAACAATTTGCACGCTCGTCGCCCTCGTTAGAGACAGGGTCGGCGCAGCGGATGATAAACTTATTTATTAAAATATTTATAAAAACATACAGTATATATAAGCTTTTATAAGTAAAATACAATAAAAAAAACTTAGACCATTAACAGTTTCCTACGAGTAAAAATACAAATAAGAGTATAGCGGTTAAAAAGTGTGTTTACGAACATGAAAATAAATATACGGAAAAAAAATTAATTATAAAAAAATTCCTGAATGATTAGTTGTTTATTAAATTTCTAATCTTTAATTTAAATTCTAGAAGGGAGAGATGAAAAATGACATTTTTCATATAAGAAATCAAGTTATTAAATTGCTTGCAACTTCTATTAATAAACCTATTTCCTGTGTATTTCCTTTTAGAGAAACGTATCAATTATTTATAATATATTATATTTTAAAGTAAAGCTACTGTAACAAAAAATTCGAAACCTTTACTTTCTTATTTATTCATATACATGCGAGATATATGATAAACATACAAGAGGTCACAATAAGTTGTGATTCCTGTGTCGCAGAGTTAGCAACTCATTCGATGGTCTCGGTATTCGCTTCTACAATAAAATTCCGTCAATCTATAATGGACCAGTGTACAGAAAGGTTTAAATTAAGTGTAAGAAATATGCTTATATTCAAATTCAAAGTATTCTTTATTCAAATAAACTTGTAAACAAGTGCTTTTGAATCGTTAACTCTACTGCTGGTTTGGAAAGCTATTCCTACCGAGAGAGCCAGCAAGAAACTCGGCGGTTTCTCTTTTAAAAATTTAATTCTTATGGCTAGTTACATTTAGTCATTACTGACTTGTACAGGGTCTAAGCGAGCTATATCCACACATTCTTATCTTCTAAGTAATCCTCAACAGTATAGTAGGCTTTCTGGATCAGCCTCTTTTTAACAGTGTTTTTAAACTGATGTAATGGCAAAGCTAAAATTGATTGCGGAATTTTATTACAGAATCTTATACCCAGACCCACAAACGATTTACGTACTTTTGCAAGGCGCAAAGCAGGAGCCGCAACACAACAACAGCAACAATCAAAGTCGCTGCGTGAGAACTCGGCATTATATGTAAGGTATATACTTAAATTACCAACGTAACACACAGAAAGACAGACATTACTTTTTATAAAATTAGTATGGATTCAATTCAATCGCGTATATGCGTTTTAAAAACCACTTGAACCAGGAATAAATTCATTAACAAGCATACGTCACGCGAAAAGAGGGTAGTAAATAAAAAACAAAGGCAATCACAGAACACGCGGCCTCGTTAACGGCGCACGCTCTAAGGGTTCTGCATAAGGTCGAGCGTGAAAACGATTTTACAGATGGTACCAATTTATTTCTCCTAAACTGTATACGGAATTTCGTTCGAGTTCTTCCTCTCTCTTATTCGTAAACAGATGGACCTCGACTGCTGGATAAATGGTAAAATGAAAACCACAGGCTCTCCACACTACACGATCTTGTACCGCGTAAATATGTTAGCGATGTTAAAAAATAATCAATTTTTAAAATAATCTATTATATTTTCAAAGTAATTAAATTTTTTTAATTCGATTATTTTTTTTTTGGTTTGTTTTTTTACGATTTATTTTTGGTATCCCATTTTTCTTTTTTACTCTTTTTCTTGTTTTTTAAGATTAGATATGCATTGTTGGATGAAACTAATTTAGCCAAACTACACATTATAATCCAACAGCGCATCGATATTATTTCTTGGTAGTTATCCACTTTAATTAACCTTTATTTATTTTTAATTATTAATTGTAATTAATTATTAATATTAAAAAGGCAACTTTTGAAATAGTCAGAAAAAATCGTATTTATCGTTATTTTGTAAGAAAAAAAAATAGATTATTTATTAATCGATTTTTCTACTCCATGTCACATCCCTAAAATATGCCGTAGAATGATCTAGCTAGGTTTCATTTGAAAAAAAAATCGTTAAATGTAGTTTAAAAAATGTGTACCTGTTTTCGGGCATTAGAAAAATGCTTAAATCTAAATTGTGTGATACTGTGATAGCCTGAACCTGGCTTAAACCTGGGATCGATTCCCAAATGTCACCCGGCGCTTTCTTTATTTTTTTATTTTTTTCATACATACCGTCATAATTGAATAAAGAAAGATGACGAAAATAGCATATCTCTAGAGAATTCTAAGGATATGTGTCTACCAATCCGCATTGGAGCAGCGTGGTAGGTCTTAGCTCCAACCCTTCTCTCCAGAAACGGAAGAAGGTTGTTTCTTTATTTTTTTATGTGTTGTTTCGTGATCCCAAAGGAAAAAAGGCATTTTTAAAACCTTTATGTAAACCCGGTATATTTTAAGAGGGAAAGTTAAAACAGATTGCACCAGAGTACCATCACAAGGCCGGCTCTACTAGTTTACAATAATAATTATAATTATAAACTAATCCGCAATACAATAATTATAAAATAATCCGCAGCTCCCAAGAATCCTACCCTATCATTATATCTACGTGATCACACCCCGACACGCGTGTCGTCAATTATACTACACCCCGTCGAGATTGCAGCGACGGTATTATTTCGCCCTATCGGAAGATTAAAGTCACATTTCCTATGGTTATACATGGGACATGGGACTTTATTCTTCGGATATGGCGATTTCGACTGGCCTTCAATTCTGCGGGTCGCGGGTTCGATTCCTGCTAAGTGTCAATATTTTATATAAACAATGGTTCTTCGAGCCTGGATGTTTATTTGTATGTACTTAACATTATATATGTATATATTTACCAGTTGTCTCTCACCCATAAGAACATAAGTATTACGTTACTTACTTTGGGGACGGACGACCGTGTGCGTAAGTGTTCCATTTATTTATTTATTTAATTTCATTGATCTTGTCCATTTGTAGTTTAAGATAATTGCTGCCATCTTGTATTTTTTTTCTATACAAATCAGTTTGAGCTATGATTACTAGGTGGCGTATTATTTTGTATTTAACGTGTTAGTACAAAAGTTTTGGTATAGGTGTCGCTACAAAATTGCATACTATTTTTACAATTCCCTACTAGATGTCATGTATCTTTGGTCACAAAAATAGATATGTAAAATATGAATAAAGACATATACGTAATCAAAACACGTATACACATTACACAAGTCCACAAGGCTATAAGTTGGAGATTTTCTCCTTGTCTCTACATTCTGGGACGAATAGGTATCCATTCATGCTCAATTAATAAATTATCTATATAAATATACATTGATACCCCTGGTGTTCCCAATCAAATAAAAACCTAAATATTATTAATGTACAATTTATTTCTTAATTCTATCTTAAACAATTTATTAACTGTAATATGTAGCTTAACTAAGTATCTGTTGATCAAAGATCATTAACAAAAAAAAATTATTAATTTTAATTCAAAAGATACAGTACATGTGTTTATGTAATTCTAGAACATTCAACACTCATGCATTGTTTTTATCAACTCATTCTAAATAAGTAATTTATCACAACCAGTTAAGTAAGTTGTGTGACTTACTTAACTAAATCTCAACTTCCATCATAACCTTTATATTCCTCACAAAAAAAGCTTGCACTTTATAAATTAAAAAAAATGTTGGCCTTAGCAGGATTCAAACCTGGAGCACCAACAGAACAGTTAAATATAATCAAAATTTCAGGTTAAAGTTTATTTAAAAGGCTAATTTCTTCATCAACAAGTACATATGCTGGTCTACTTCAAATCCATGGAGATTATTTGCATCTCCCTGCAGCCTCATTAGGAGCCCACCAAAGGAGACATAAGCTGATAGTCTGGAAGCTGGCTCCATTGCCACTTCATCCCCGTCTATCCTGAAACACAATATATATATATATCCTGTTGCCCTTATCCCACTCCAAGTGGAGTCGGCACAACATGTTATAAACATGCTGTAACATAATTTGGCTGCGTTTTTACGACCGGCTGCCTGCCTGACGTCAACTTACCTTAGTCGTATTTTACGATACCTCAGTAAGAAGGAGGTTGGTCTATTGTACTAAACCGGATACCACACGGTGGGTCAACTTACCATAGTCGCCTTTTACGACACCTCGGTAAGAAATGAGGGTGGTCTATTCTACTCAGCCGGATACCAACGGCGGGTCTATCCTGAAACACAAATTTGCAACATTTATTCCTATGATTTTAAATTAATAGTCTTATATACAATGGTCCTTTTTAGTAGTCTTTGGGATATATAGTAGGTGTACAAAGTATTAGAGACAACGAAACTGATTAATTAATGTCAACAATTACTTCCCTTGTGAGACTCATAATACTAACCTATAAACTTTACCGTACATAACATATTCGAAGCTGTCCGCTCTATTTCCCTCTGTCTCCAAAGGATTCCATTCACCACCGTCCGGATACCCATTTTCCCTCAACGTTGTCGCCAAAACCAATCGAAACTTATCACCCAGCTCCATAGGATATATCCATGAGTTGATGTCTAGAATTAAATCCATTTTGAATGACTCCGATTCGCAGTGGAGTCTGCTAACTCGATCGAACTTTTTACCCTCCGGATCCATATCTTTAACGTTAAATATATCTTCAAATAATACTCCCGCCATTTTTATTAGGAATTAGTACTTTAATTTATTTAAAATTGATAATAACATGAAAGCATGATAATATAGGCCCACAACAATTTAAACTCGTTTGAGTTTTGACAGTTGACAGCAGTGCTGCCAACACCAATAATCTTAAACACACTACACAGCAGCATGACAGGGGCTCTGCAATTAAAAATCCCGTAGAAAACAGTACCGTAAAATGCCACAACTTTGCCTGGATTTTTGACATTAAGCGTCATAGCTCAAAAATAGATGGTCCAATTTTAATCTGATTGCTAATAAATTGAAGTAGGAAGTCTTGAGTTGTAGATAGTAGTTGTTTTTATAACTTTTTTATATATTTAAGGCTAATTATACGCATATCTAACGATAGGCAAAGATGGATATAAAAACCCTAACTTTGCCTACTCCATTTGAATGCGTAATATTATAGTAATTTTTTTACTTATTACATCACAATGGTATTTATTAGACGAAGTATCCGAAAAATATATTGGGAATAACGAAAAAAATACGCAACACCGTATGAACGCCTAGGCAATTTTAGGTACAGAATTTAATAAATTTCCATACATTGGCTTTTTGAGACAAGGGTTGTCACATATAAATTAATGAGATATTATGTAAATATAGTTTTGGTATATAATTATCTATAATAATAATACATTTGTAAATCTTTAATAATTTTGACTGTATTATTTTATATATTTAAAATACAAAAAACTCTCAGTTAACATGATCACTCCGATGCTTTTAAAAATTAAGATTGATTATAATGAAAAAAAAAACATTTTTTTTTGTAATTAAAAGTAAAAAGATTTAATATCATTTTACTATATCTGATTCTGACATATACAGATTGAAATAGTGAAGATAAATTATTATTATATACAAGTGTTTAAAAAACAAAATGAAGGATTGATCAACTTTCGCTAAAATAAATTAAAATCACACCAAGAACATGATGAACATTTCAGTATAAAAACGAAATAAAAAAGTTTTCTTCACTAGAATTTATCAAGATATCTTTTAATTGATAACGATAGGAACATCAAAATTTACATTAAATTTTAATTTCCCACGACGACCAACATGAGGCTTTGGTAAAACTTTTTCTATATCATGGACCTATATCATGGACACTTGCCAGTTCTTGTCAAGTGGATTAGTGTTACGAACTGTGGGTAGAATGAGAATCATTCTGTCGATGGATTTTGTAGTGACGTGATTCTCTGAACGTATCCTTTATTTTTTTTAATTCATTTTAAATTGAATTTAGACTTAATTTCTAACAATATCATAAATATTGATAACAGAAAAAAATTCACAACTCATCATTGTACTTTACATGATTATCATCTTTAGTGTCAGCCCTATGGTAGGCAAACTTTGGCTTAGACGTACAAATTTCTTGACATAACATTGCCTAAATGTACTTTTCTGTCTTTAAGTATTTTTATTTTTCGTTCTAATTAGATGAAACAGCGAGAAAAATATATTTAAATCTAATATACAAAAGTCAAGAAAAAAATTTAATGTTTTTGAGTAGTTACAGGAAAAGTTCCAAACACCAATTAGAATCTACGTTGCGTGCGATACGTTTCAAAGCCAATTTATAAATGTGTAAGCGATATACGAGCAAGCTGATAATTTCAAAGTGTTGTCATATAATTAATATCTGAATCGTAGTATTCTAATAGTAGTTTCTTGGATAAACAAAAAATTCTTGGCAGACTTTCTATTTTAGGCAAAGTAATGACGCGAGGCAAAGTTGCGGCATTTTACGGTAGGCAAATTAAAAAAAGGCAGATTTATATGTACTGTACTCATATAATATTATACTTTTATTAGTGACCAAGAGTCAAAATATATATTATTATTATATTATTCAAAATATGTAAAAAAAAAGTTTAAGTAATATTATTTTTCACTTTCATTCTAAAGATGAGATCCTTTTAAATAACATAAATATTTTTTGTTGAATTATTCATTAATCTGCCTTTCTATGGCTTCAAACAATAGTTGAGTCTGACCAGATTCGGCATCATATCACTGACGTATTTTTCTTGCAACGGTAAATGTTTCAAAAGGGCTTTGCCGCTTAGTCTTTAGCTCTCATACACAGAAATAAAGTGATTTTCAGAAAACATTTGTGTAGTGTTATAGGTAGCGCTGAACATGTCGCTGTTAAATTATATGGCTCTCCTACTGTAGTATTATAACGTTCTATTAATATTTAATAACATTCAATCTACGCATTCAGAAGACGGCATCATGGAAATCAGACTAGTTATTGGCAATGGCTGCCTGTATAATTAATCAATTATGCTAATATAAAATTAATATTCCTCCTTTCGAAGAATTTAGCGTAAAAAACTTTTTATATATTATACGTTTTAAATTAAGATTTTGTGAAATCAGACTGTTTTGAGTCATTCATTATAATATAATTTATAAGTAATAATAATCGACACCGTAAATCGTTTTTTTTTAATTCGGTAAATGAAATCTAATAGTGCAGTCTTCTTTCATTCTTAAAATATTCTTCATAAAGACATTCTTCAATTTTTCTGTGATCAAACCACTGAACCACAGACAACTAATAAAATAAAGTTGACCAATGCCGATCAATACCGACAGCGATGCTTATAATTTAACCTATAGATCATCACACGTGTTGATTAAAAACATTCTAACATAAATCGATAATAGTTGTAACTTCATTGTTCAGCCATTAAGTTAACAAACATTCTGTGTACTTTGGGGAATTCAATCTACAAACATGACGGAAGTATTGCCGTCCGGCTCAGAAGTATTCACCGAAAAAAAGAAGAAGAAAAATAAGGATACTGTAACCCTAGGCGTGTTTCAGAAGCTAGGTGACTTCAAGATCGAGCCATCAGAGTGTGTCTCCAAATTAGATACAGCGTACTGGCCTTTATTATTAAAGAATTTCGACCGTCTCAATGTGCGTACAAATCACTACACGCCGCTACCATTTGGCTGTTCGCCTCTAAAACGTTCTATTGTCGAATACGTGAAGTCCGGATTTATCAATGTTGACAAGCCGAGCAACCCTAGTTCTCATGAAGTTGTGTCGTGGATAAAGAAAATTTTGAAAGTCGAGAAAACTGGACACTCTGGGACTCTCGATCCAAAAGTTACCGGCTGCTTAATAGTGTGTATCGACAGAGCTACGAGACTAGTTAAATCTCAACAGAACGCCGGTAAGGAATATGTTGCTGTATTTAATTTACATTCTGCTGTAGAGAACCTTAAGAAGGTTACACAGGGTTTGGAAAAATTGAGGGGTGCTTTATTCCAACGACCCCCGCTGATATCTGCGGTAAAAAGGCAGCTTCGTGTTCGTACAGTATATGACAGTAAATTGCTGGATTATGATCAAGAACGCAATATTGGCGTATTCTGGGTCAGTTGCGAAGCAGGTTCATACATTCGTACGATGTGTGTGCACCTAGGTCTAATGTTAGGAGTTGGTGGTCAGATGATTGAGCTTCGACGCGTGAGGTCCGGTATACAAGGTGAGGGAGAAGGTATGGTAACAATGCATGATATCTTAGATGCACAGTGGGCTTACGAAAACCACAAGGATGAAACATATCTCAGACGTGTTATTAAACCTCTTGAAGGGCTGTTAATTGCTCATAAGAGAATCTTCATAAAGGATAGCGCAGTTAATGCTGTCTGCTATGGAGCAAAGGTGTTGATACCAGGTATTTTAAGATATGAGGATGGTATAGAGGTGGATCAAGAGATAGTTATAGTTACAGCCAAAGGTGAAGCGGTTGCATTAGCTATAGCACTTATGACCACTTCCACAATGGCATCCTGTGATCACGGAGTTGCAGCTAAACTTAAAAGGGTTATAATGGAAAGGGATACATACCCAAGAAAATGGGGCTTAGGTCCAAAGGCCTCACAGAAGAAGATGTTGATCCAACAAGGCAAACTCGATAAGCATGGCAAACCAAATGAGAACACACCTTCAGAGTGGTTGAACAGCTATGTTGAGTATAAAACCAAGAAAGAGCCTGAAGCTGGTGATAATGAGACAGCCGAAGGCACTCGTAAAAGGACAGCAAGCACAGCCAATGCAGAAGATCCTAATAATTCAACAGATATAAAGTCAGAAAAGAAGAAGAAGAAAAAGAAGCGTGACTCAGAAAGAGCTACAGAAGCTGATGCTTCAGTTGACGCCGGACCTGCAGCATCAACAGAGGCAGCTGATGACTCAGTACGTAAGGAGAAGAAAAAGAAAAAGAAGAAGGACAAACACCAAGAAAAAAGTGATGAATGAAGATTCTTGTAAAAATTTATTGTACATAATGTTATAAAAGCAAGACTAACAGGGTCTTACTCCTGTATATTAAATAAATAAGCGTCTTAACTGTTCCATCGTTTCAAGATTGATTAAAAGCCATAGTGTCAAGAGTATCATTAACTTAATAAATTAAGCTCAAAAACATTGTTTTAAGTTACTCTTTAGGATAAGTTGATAGGGTAGAAACAGATTTTTAAGTATGATTTCCATTTGCTGAGAAGATGAAAACCTAAGTAACAAAAAGTTAAACAAAGTATCAAATGCTTAAATATTTCAATGAAATTATAAATAAAATTAGCTAGCTATTCAAAATATTGCTCCGATCACCACCAAAGTTTACAGGATCATTCGCTGGGTAATTCTAAAGATTTTTTGAAAATTTCATTTTAATCAGTCCAGCTATTTCAGAGTCCATTAAGAACTTACAGACAAACATTTATTTTTATATGTATGAAGATGTTCCTTGTTCCACATAACATTAAATATTATGTGTGTTAATAAATTTAAATGTCAAACATTCTTTATTTAATCTATTTCTAAACAAATTATTGTTTAAGGATATTAAAAATGATATTAATGGATATTGAAACTATCATTGTCTTAACAAAAGGAGACTTAATTTATCATTGCTGCCTCAAGTAATGAAAACTAGTAGGTGTAGAAATATTTCTTTTACTATATTTGATATACTTTTGTGTCATTCAATCAATCTATTTATAATATACCAATACCAATATATTAGAAACATCTTAAAAGTTTAATCGAAGTTTGCATTTATAATATTAGTCATTATGTTACTGGCTCGTTGGAGCAGTGGGTAGTGACCTTGCCTTCGGCTCCACGGGTCGCGGGTTCGATTCCCGCCGGGGACCAACATTTTCTTTAAAATGAATTTGTCGGTCTTTGAGCCTGGGTGTATATTTGTATTTAAGTATGTATTTAAAAAATATATAAGTATATATTCACCAGTTGTCTGTCTACCATAACACAAGTATTAAGTTACTTACTTTGGGGATGGATGACCGTGTGTGTAAGTGTCCCATATATTTATATTATTATTCGATGATAAATATAATTTTTTCCACTTATAATATTAGCGGTGATTTCTTGGTTCCTTAATATCATTTATTTTAAAATGCAATATAAGTTTTTAATGGATTAGCTTTTTTCTAAATGTATATATTTAGTAGTGGTGCATGTGTCAATGTTAATAGGTAATAATTAGTTTAACCTTTATTTCTTAAAAGCTTAGGTATGAGAAGTTTGTGTAAGCAATATCAAGAAATTTTTTTGGATTTATATACATATACAAATGTTTTGTATTCGATTTTTTACAAAATTTATTGAAAAATCTCAATGTATACCAACAATTTATTAGGTTTACAATACTTTTTATGTTATATTGCATGCTTAGATTTAAACTGACCGAATAAAATGTTTTGTGACATTAAAGCATAACATAGCGCTCACAAAACTGGTGAGTTTAAAGAGACATATAACTTGGATGCAAGAAAAAACTAGCTTTTTTTTATTCATAGCGTGATATCATAGATAGCATTTAAATAAAGACTACAGTGTATGTAACTCAATCAAGTCTAATTTCGAATTAAGTCACTTCAATACTAAGCGTGCGTTATAATTTTCTGTTAAACGGTGTCTACGTCAAAAGCCTAATGTGTGTAATAAAAAAAAATTGAACATATTTTGAATCTTTTAAAGTATTCTTTGCCGTTCTTCGTTCTTTGATGTTCTTGTTGTTTAGGATAAACGTTAGATTTAAGAAACGAATACATTTATTTTGAAAATAATCTGTGTCGTAATAAATTACGGGTTTACCTGCATTTAAAAGGTTTTTTTTTATTATTCCTTTCTTGAATTAAGAAATTTTTGAAATGTGTCTAATGACAAAAAAATATTTATTGGATTACATTTTTTATTTTTGAGTCCTAATCTTGAATAAGATGTATGTAGCTATGATGGCCTAATGGTTAGAGCGCGGGTTCCTTAGCAAGGATGGGTCTTAAAGCCCTAAGAAGTAGAAATATACAAAACCACATATGAACACTTGAAGTATATAAGGCACCAAGTACCTACAAATTAAAATTCGAACTAAGTATGCAATTTGGTTCTAAAACCAATTTTATTTTACTTTTTAGGCCCCTCTGAGCTTAGCAACGACCCCCCCCCCCCTGATGGGATACGTCGAATCCGGAACACAATGAATACGAAACATAAATTTAAATAGTTTAACTTTAGATGTGGCCCTACTTTCTATTTTGGCTTAGAGCTGTATTACCTAGCTACGCCACTGGTCCTTAAATATTATAAAACTAAGTCCCTCACCGGTCTGTCTATCAGTCTGTGATATATACAAAAAAAAATATTCCGAGGGATTTTCATTGCGATTTTCTTTAAAAATAATGATTCACAATGTAGGTTTTATATAGAATTTGACCAAATTTAGAGTAAGTTACGACGAGAATTGTCAAATTTCGCGTTTAACAAAACAATGTATGGTGGGGGATATGCTTTTGTAAAAGCATATCCCCAAAACCAAATCCCCAAAAAAGTCCGCGATATATGTATCTTTAAAATATTTTAAAGATAACGTACTATATTACCATTCAGTTTCTCAAAATGGACACAACGCGGTATTTGGATAGCTGTCTAGACGGATACAGCATTCATTGTTATTAAATGCCTCAATTACTTAGAATAGAATAGAATTTCTTTATTTCTTTTCTACACACATTACAGAGTTAAAACAATAGAAAATTAAAAATAAAAATTAACATAAAAAAGGAGTTAACAAAAAAAACTTTTATATAAAGTTGTGTGGCGGTGTGAAGAAAAAGAAATAGGATAACCACTCAGACTAACAAGGACGGTGAGCCCTACGCTGATTTTCAGTGGCCTCCCTAGGGGTTACGTCGACAGATATAAATATTATTATTCGATTGTAAAATATAACCTTTACATTATACATAACAACATTTTTTGTCAAGCAAATCAAATATTCGAAAGAGCGACAGTAGATTTATAAACCGAAGAACTGGCACGACTTACCAAGAATGGAGCGATAGTTATATAGTGTGCAACATACAAATAAACTTAATTGAATTTTAACTTAACATAAAGGTGGATAAAGATGAAATTAAAAAAACGTTTACGTAAATAAAGATAGATATAACTTTTATATATTTACAAAAGAGATTGTTGTATATTAAATAGATAAGATTTTAGTTTAAGTCTAAAGTAAGATTTAGTTTGTAGGCTACGTAACGGGGGTGGCAGGTCATTCCAACACTTTGTTGCACTGAATTTGAAACTACCACGGAAGCTGGCCGTATGATGAGTATGCTTTTTTAGTTTATTAGACGTGATTGATCTTAACATATGAGTTTGTTTTCCGTCAGAAGCCCAGTTCTATCTTTTTATTAATCCAAATAATAAAGTCGCAAAATGTAACCTTCGACGATAGTCCATTTTAAGCCATTTAACATTATTTATGTATGGAGTAACGTGTGTTCGTGGAGGTATACTAAAACAATACCTTGCGCATGCATTTTGGACACGTTGTATGACATTTTTTGTCCGCGCTAGTAATCTTGGTCCGTAGACTGTATCAGCATAATTGAGTTTCGATAAAACTAGAGAATCGCATACGGTTAAACGCAATTGATGATCGGATTTGATATAAAACCTTGAGCCTATAGAAACAATTACGAACAACATTATTTATCTAACTGTTAAACCGAAGATTTTCGTCAAAGATTACACCTAAATTCTTTGCTTCCTTAACACGTTCACGTTAACACTTCAATCATATCAAGCTTAACATTATGATCCTTTACATCATATTATAATTTTAGTGAATATCTTGAAAGTTATCGTAAAATAAAATCTAATGTGTGCCAAAATATTAGGTAAGAGAATAGAAGGGATAGAAACGCATTATTTTAAAAACCTGAAAATGATAAATTAAAAAATATTAAAATGTCTTTAAATCATCACGGCATTACAAGCAAAATAATTAATATATGTAAGTACTTAAGTAGGTGTTTTGATATATGGAATACATTAATAATGTTATAAGCTTCTATATTTAGTATCCTCAAATTACAATCGCATACTCAAGTCCTCCTCCTTTTCTCTCCTCAGTCTAGATTCCTCTAGAAGTATTGATTTTATCTCTAATCACAATTTTATTTTTGCCGTACTGGGCGGAAGGACTATAGACTCATTTAAATTATTAGCGTCAAGTCTCATATTATATTAAGCATTGCATAATCTATGGCGTCAGCCGTCAAGTTATCCTATATAGTGTATTAAATGGTGTATTATCCAGGGCGGTTTTACTACAGGCGCCAACACATGTTATCTCGCATCCCTCTTGCACATGTACGTATTTATGAATGAATCGTATGAAAATAGTCTCAGCTGCATCTCGCTCCACTCCTACATACATATTTTTACGCACTCATTCTCATTTTGACTATCTATCATATAACAAGACAACAAGTTGATTTTATTAATGAATGGGCGGTGTATTAAATTTTTAAATTTCCCGTTGTAAAGTTCTAGTACTTTAATTTTTACTAAAATGTATAATTTTGTTTTAATTTAGTTAGCAAAATTCTTGAAACAAATATCACTAGAAGCAAATTAAATGTATCAAGTCTTATTTCACCAGTAGCTGTTGAGATATTTCTTAAAATGAGAAATATAACAACGAAGAAACGTGCAGTTATAAAACAATAAGAAGAGGATTTACTTAATCATTATATAAATGTAAGTGTTGAGTTTTAATGAATTTTGTGCATCTCAATAATAGTAAGAGCTTTCTTAAAATTTACATTCTCACATCTAAATATAATAACCTAACCTTGCATGGATAGCCTAAAACCTTTAACATGCAGTATAATTTTTATTTCATATTTGACTTAGTTATCGTTATATAAAAATTATGATATGTACATTAATTTCGATTGATGAATTAGCTATATTCATTATTATATTAAGGATATGTCTTGCGATTTTATATAGCTTCTAGTGTCTTGTAGTGCAATAAATGATTAATAATGGAACATTAAAGTGAAAGTTTTTTAGAAGTTGTTCTAATTGATCATAAGTGTGTATCTATCTTAGTTATGAATAATTTGGACATAACTTAAATGGTCTACTTAATATTTTTTTTTAGAAGTACTTTTTAATTGAAGTTGTATACTTCATTGTATTATATTAGAACTTTAAAAATGATTGTCAAGTTTTTTATAATGAGACTCGGATGAAAAGGGAGTAAATAGCAAAAGAGAGCAAGTTTATTCTGTATAAAGCAATATAGGGTATATTGCTTTATATAACACTATTGTTGATTTTTAATTAAAAAGCAAAAGCAAAATTTAAATTTACGATTGATTAAACGATTGATTGATTAATTGCAGATTCAAGAATCCTCAGATCCAAGATTAAGAGTAATTTTTTATTTTAATATGATTGTCACATGATGTTATTTATAGTTATGATTTGAGATATCTTTACATTTACAGTGCTAATAAAAGATATAATAGTATGTGTAATGAATGAAAGAATAACAGCAATATTAAAAGACTGTTCTATAAAACTGAAAGTAAATATTTATGTAATTTATAAATCACTTAAAATGTGCAACTGTTTATATCTAACAGAAATTAAATAACAAACAATATTTCTCCTTCATACTTATGCAATAATAAAAAGCAATTTTTCTAAAAGTGAACCCATTTACTCTTTCTTAACAAATCAATGCATAATGACACAGACAACATTTTTTTTATATTATAGAACAACTATTCATATAGATTCAAATATAACCTTGTTCATAAGAGGTTCTATTTGAATAGTAACAATTTTTAATTTTTTTAATTTTTTAAAATTATTTTCAGAGATGGAATAGCACTAGACTAAGTGCAACTAAAGGAAGGTAACTAATACTCAAGTGAAGTCTGAATTTATGAAGCTAAGTTAGATTCCCGTAATTTCAGCCACAGATGTAAGCGTGCACTCAAACATCAGTAGCCAAAAGCGACTGGGAAAAGAATTAAGGTTTTACATGTATTGCAGGTGCCAAATACCGGCTCTTTGCCAACCGCAACACATTACCATTACAAAAAAAAATATAAAAATTAATGGATTGAATGAAATTAATGGATTAATTTTACAGGAGGGCAGTCCGACAGCTGGCCTCGTGACTCCACGAGCTACGCTGGTCTGGCCTCGCTGCTGCCAATGGAGACGTGCCGCCGCCCCTCACCCCAGGCCGGCCCGTCCGGCTATGCCGCAGCTGCTGTCGCTCCGCCGTCGCCTCGAGCGCTCGAACAGCGCCAGGCCGAACAGTAGCGTCAACCACCAGGACCTCTGTAATTTGAGAAAATGCATTTGAGGTAACTAATACTCAAGTGAAGTCTGAATTTATGAAGCTAAGTTAGATTCCCGTAATTTCAGCCACAGATGTAAGCGTGCACTCAAACATCAGTAGCCAAAAGCGACTGGGAAAAGAATTAAGGTTTTACATGTATTGCAGGTGCCAAATACCGGCTCTTTGCCAACCGCAACACATTACCATTACAAAAAAAAATGTAAAAATTAATGGATTGAATGAAATTAATGGATTAATTTTACAGGAGGGCAGTCCGACAGCTGGCCTCGTGACTCCACGAGCTACGCTGGTCTGGCCTCGCTGCTGCCAATGGACACGTGTCGCCGCCCCTCACCCCAGGCCGGCCCGTCCGGCTATGCCGCAGCTGCTGTTGCTCCGCCGTCGCCTCGAGCGCTCGAACAGCGCCAGGCCGAACAGTAGCGTCAACCACCAGGACCTCTGTAATTTGAGAAAATGCATTTGAGGTAACTAATACTCAAGTGAAGTCTGAATTTATGAAGCTAAGTTAGATTCCCGTAATTTCAGCCACAGATGTAAGCGTGCACTCAAACATCAGTAGCCAAAAGCGACTGGGAAAAGAATTAAGGTTTTACATGTATTGCAGGTGCCAAATACCGGCTCTTTGCCAACCGCAACACATAACCATTACAAAAAAAAAATGTAAAAATTAATGGATTGAATGAAATTAATGGATTAATTTTACAGGAGGGCAGTCCGACAGCTGGCCTCGTGACTCCACGAGCTACGCTGGTCTGGCCTCGCTGCTGCCAATGGAGACGTGCCGCCGCCTTTCACCCCAGGCCGGCCCGTCCGGCTATGCCGCAGCTGCTGTCGCTCCGGCGTCGCCTCGAGCGCTCGAACAGCGCCAGGCCGAACAGTAGCGTCAACCACCAGGACCTCTGTAATTTGAGAAAATGCATTTGAGGTAACTAATACTCAAGTGAAGTCTGAATTTATGAAGCTAAGTTAGATTCCCGTAATTTCAGCCACAGATGTAAGCGTGCACTCAAACATCAGTAGCCAAAAGCGACTGGGAAAAGAATTAAGGTTTTACATGTATTGCAGGTGCCAAATACCGGCTCTTTGCCAACCGCAACACATTACCATTACAAAAAAAAAATGTAAAAATTAATGGATTGAATGAAATTAATGGATTAATTTTACAGGAGGGCAGTCCGACAGCTGGCCTCGTGACTCCACGAGCTACACTGGTCTGGCCTCGCTGCTGCCAATGGAGACGTGCCGCCGCCCCTCACCCCAGGCCGGCCCGTCCGGCTATGCCGCAGCTGCTGTCGCTCCGCCGTCGCCTCGAGCGCTCGAACAGCGCCAGGCCGAACAGTAGCGTCAACCACCAGGACCTCTGTAATTTGAGAAAATGCATTTGAGGTAACTAATACTCAAGTGAAGTCTGAATTTATGAAGCTAAGTTAGATTCCCGTAATTTCAGCCACAGATGTAAGCGTGCACTCAAACATCAGTAGCCAAAAGCGACTGGGAAAAGAATTAAGGTTTTACATGTATTGCAGGTGCCAAATACCGGCTCTTTGCCAACCGCAACACATTACCATTACAAAAAAAAAATGTAAAAATTAATAGATTGAATGAAATTAATGGATTAATTTTACAGGAGGGCAGTCCGACAGCTGGCCTCGTGACTCCACGAGCTACGCTGGTCTGGCCTCGCTGCTGCCAATGGAGACGTGCCGCCGCCCCTCACCCCAGGCCGGCCCGTCCGGCTATGCCGCAGCTGCTGTCGCTCCGCCGTCGCCTCGAGCGCTCGAACAGCGCCAGGCCGAACAGTAGCGTCAACCACCAGGACCTCTGTAATTTGAGAAAATGCATTTGAGGTAACTAATACTCAAGTGAAGTCTGAATTTATGAAGCTAAGTTAGATTCCCGTAATTTCAGCCACAGATGTAAGCGTGCACTCAAACATCAGTAGCCAAAAGCGACTGGGAAAAGAATTAAGGTTTTACATGTATTGCAGGTGCCAAATACCGGCTCTTTGCCAACCGCAACACATAACCATTACAAAAAAAAATGTAAAAATTAATGGATTGAATGAAATTAATGGATTAATTTTACAGGAGGGCAGTCCGACAGCTGGCCTCGTGACTCCACGAGCTACGCTGGTCTGGCCTCGCTGCTGCCAATGGAGACGTGCCGCCGCCCCTCACCCCAGGCCGGCCCGACCGGCTATGCCGCAGCTGCTGTCGCTCCGCCGTCGCCTCGAGCGCTCGAACAGCGCCAGGCCGAACAGTAGCGTCAACCACCAGGACCTCTGTAATTTGAGAAAATGCATTTGAGGTAACTAATACTCAAGTGAAGTCTGAATTTATGAAGCTAAGTTAGATTCCCGTAATTTCAGCCACAGATGTAAGCGTGCACTCAAACATCAGTAGCCAAAAGCGACTGGGAAAAGAATTAAGGTTTTACATGTATTGCAGGTGCCAAATACCGGCTCTTTGCCAACCGCAACACATTACCATTACAAAAAAAAATGTAAAAATTAATGGATTGAATGAAATTAATGGATTAATTTTACAGGAGGGCAGTCCGACAGCTGGCCTCGTGACTCCACGAGCTACGCTGGTCTGGCCTCGCTGCTGCCAATGGAGACGTGCCGCCGCCCCTCACCCCAGGCCGGCCCGTCCGGCTATGCCGCAGCTGCTGTCGCTCCGCCGTCGCCTCGAGCGCTCGAACAGCGCCAGGCCGAACAGTAGCGTCAACCACCAGGACCTCTGTAATTTGAGAAAATGCATTTGAGGTAACTAATACTCAAGTGAAGTCTGAATTTATGAAGCTAAGTTAGATTCCCGTAATTTCAGCCACAGATGTAAGCGTGCACTCAAACATCAGTAGCCAAAAGCGACTGGGAAAAGAATTAAGGTTTTAC
The DNA here is from genome assembly GCA_029227775.1 of Morpho helenor. Taxonomy (NCBI): domain Eukaryota; kingdom Metazoa; phylum Arthropoda; class Insecta; order Lepidoptera; family Nymphalidae; genus Morpho; species Morpho helenor. Next base: position 9,508,247 of record JARGCU010000011.1, read on the forward strand.
ATGTATTGCAGGTGCCAAATACCGGCTCTTTGCCAACCGCAACACATTACCATTACAAAAAAAAAATGTAAAAATTAATGGATTGAATGAAATTAATGGATTAATTTTACAGGAGGGCAGTCCGACAGCTGGCCTCGTGACTCCACGAGCTACGCTGCTCTGGCCTCGCTGCTGCCAATGGAGACGTGCCGCCGCCCCTCACCCCAGGCCGGCCCGACCGGCTATGCCGCAGCTGCTGTCGCTCCGCCGTCGCCTCGAGCGCTCGAACAGCGCCAGGCCGAACAGTAGCGTCAACCACCAGGACCTCTGTAATTTGAGAAAATGCATTTGAGGTAACTAATACTCAAGTGAAGTCTGAATTTATGAAGCTAAGTTAGATTCCCGTAATTTCAGCCACAGATGTAAGCGTGCACTCAAACATCAGTAGCCAAAAGCGACTGGGAAAAGAATTAAGGTTTTACATGTATTGCAGGTGCCAAATACCGGCTCTTTGCCAACCGCAACACATTACCATTACAAAAAAAAAATGTAAAAATTAATGGATTGAATGAAATTAATGGATTAATTTTACAGGAGGGCAGTCCGACAGCTGGCCTCGTGACTCCACGAGCTACGCTGGTCTGGCCTCGCTGCTGCCAATGGAGACGTGCCGCCGCCCCTCACCCCAGGCCGGCCCGTCCGGCTATGCCGCAGCTGCTGTCGCTCCGCCGTCGCCTCGAGCGCTCGAACAGCGCCAGGCCGAACAGTAGCGTCAACCACCAGGACCTCTGTAATTTGAGAAAATGCATTTGAGGTAACTAATACTCAAGTGAAGTCTGAATTTATGAAGCTAAGTTAGATTCCCGTAATTTCAGCCACAGATGTAAGCGTGCACTCAAACATCAGTAGCCAAAAGCGACTGGGAAAAGAATTAAGGTTTTACATGTATTGCAGGTGCCAAATACCGGCTCTTTGCCAACCGCAACACATAACCATTACAAAAAAAAATGTAAAAATTAATGGATTGAATGAAATTAATGGATTAATTTTACAGGAGGGCAGTCCGACAGCTGGCCTCGTGACTCCACGAGCTACGCTGGTCTGGCCTCGCTGCTGCCAATGGAGACGTGCCGCCGCCCCTCACCCCAGGCCGGCCCGTCCGGCTATGCCGCAGCTGCTGTCGCTCCGCCGTCGCCTCGAGCGCTCGAACAGCGCCAGGCCGAACAGTAGCGTCAACCACCAGGACCTCTGTAATTTGAGAAAATGCATTTGAGGTAACTAATACTCAAGTGAAGTCTGAATTTATGAAGCTAAGTTAGATTCCCGTAATTTCAGCCACAGATGTAAGCGTGCACTCAAACATCAGTAGCCAAAAGCGACTGGGAAAAGAATTAAGGTTTTACATGTATTGCAGGTGCCAAATACCGGCTCTTTGCCAACCGCAACACATTACCATTACAAAAAAAAAATGTAAAAATTAATGGATTGAATGAAATTAATGGATTAATTTTACAGGAGGGCAGTCCGACAGCTGGCCTCGTGACTCCACGAGCTACGCTGCTCTGGCCTCGCTGCTGCCAATGGAGACGTGCCGCCGCCCCTCACCCCAGGCCGGCCCGTCCGGCTATGCCGCAGCTGCTGTCGCTCCGCCGTCGCCTCGAGCGCTCGAACAGCGCCAGGCCGAACAGTAGCGTCAACCACCAGGACCTCTGTAATTTGAGAAAATGCATTTGAGGTAACTAATAATCAAGTGAAGTCTGAATTTATGAAGCTAAGTTAGATTCCCGTAATTTCAGCCACAGATGTAAGCGTGCACTCAAACATCAGTAGCCAAAAGCGACTGGGAAAAGAATTAAGGTTTTACATGTATTGCAGGTGCCAAATACCGGCTCTTTGCCAACCGCAACACATAACCATTACAAAAAAAATTGTAAAAATTAATGACGTACGAATTACCAAAACTGCGCAATTTCAGAAATCAGTACGACACCTTTATAATGGCTAGCCCGTTAATAAAACGTCTTACAAAGTAGCGCGCTTTTGAAGCTAATGTATATTTACTATACTATAATCTATATTTACCTAAGCTATGATTAAAACAGAGTAATTATGCAAAAGTAATAATAAATATATTTTGCTATAATCGGCGATGAAGTAAAATAGAAAATGTATATAATGCTAAATGTAGAGTGGACAATTGGTTATCATACCTGATACATGCAGGATTCGAAAAAAACACATGCACAAACCTCCACCACCGCCACCGCCACCACCATACACAAGCACTATATACATTCACTATCACAAACTCAACAACTCAAATTTTTGAATTTCAACAAACATTCTCGGATAAAATGTGAGTAGTTATCCAAAACTTAATAACAAATAAACTATACTTTTGCACTATTTAATACGAAGAAAATTGAAACGTACTGACTCACCTGAAACGTTCGTTATACGTAATATATAACTGTAATCACTTTTTACTTACGCAAAAATATATAAACCAACAAATGATTTTTAATTAAAATTAGACAATTCCATAAACTTCTTGTTAACGCACACTATATACAATAACACAATATAATAGGAATACCACAATTCCCGTTCCGAGATGCACTTCTCTTGAATGACGAACAAGGACTGAATGTCACTGAAACGTTTTATCGGTATATATAGTAAGACTCCACCGGAAACAATAACGGCACAGTGTTGCCCCTATTTAATCAAAAAGGGCGCGATTAGGGTTGCCACCTTTTTTTTGAAGAAAAATACTATTTTTCTTTTTAAATCAAAAAAAATATAGTACTTTTAGGAAATTCAGGAAAAAAAATAGGACACATCTATTTTCAATCATTATTTATTTTTCCATGATTATTTTTTATTACTTTTCGCTGGATAATGACACGGAGTTAGAGCTACTAACTAACTAAGCCCCGTAAATACATGAATGAGTTTCGTTCCTACATTCCCTATGCAGGGCTGCGGGTGCGTTCCATTCACAGTTAATTAAAAAAAGCACGACAATTGCAATTAGCGATAAAAATATAGTATTTTTCGTGCTATATTCTTTTTCTATAATATATAGTACAATTTAAGCTAGTGTTTTTCAATTTATATTTATAGTATATCCTTAGTGTTTTTATTGAACTGTGATATTATAGGGAAGTTTTATTTTTTAATTTTAAAATATAAGTAAAAATAAAACTTTTCCTTCTATAGTAATATTTATTGTGTATGCTTTATTGAAGTGTTGTATATCATATGTCATACCCAATATCAGTTATATTCTATGTTTTAGGTGGTTATTTCTGAATAGTTTTTATTCTTTCTGCGACAGACAATATGGATTACAGACATACTTTAATTATTTAACAGAAAGTTATTTGTTCAAGATACTTTAACATACTATCCCATTTAGTTATGCACATTTCAACTAGATTTTTTGTCTGAGTAACTGTGTCTGGTCAAGGCACTGCTACTGTTGTTGTAATGAATTCATTAATATCTGATACAATGGCTGATATTCTTCAAGTGAGTTAAAATGTTTCAAATATAAATCATTTTTGTTTGTAAACACAAAAATTGGCATGTGTATGTTTAAAGTAACGGCCTGTTATCCACCCCAGCAGTGGGAACCATAAGCTTCCTCTATCCGTTTTTTGGAGAGAAGTATTGTAGCAAAGACCTACCATCGCGTTGCTCCAATGCGGATTGGTAGGTTACGCATATCCCTAGAATTCGCTAGAAGTATGCGGATTTCCTTACCATATTTTCCTTCACCGAAAAGCGTGTCATAAATTGCAATTGTCAATTAGACATGTGCCTGCGCGGGGTATAAACCCATGATCGTCTTTACAGAGTCGAACGGCCTCACCGCTGAGCTATCCATAGCTTGTTCCATATTTATTAAAATGTATTTGCAATAATTTTCAGATGAACCTGGTCATAGCCAAAGAGAGTACTCATTGGGATGACGTCTAAGGGCTATATGCTGTTGATGCTTTATGGGATGAAGCACATGATTAGGTCAATTGATTTGACTAGATGAAGGCAAGTAAATATTTGATGTAAAGTATGTCAGTCTGTCCATTTCACTTTCTATTAAAACTGAAGCTTATATGTCTAATGGGCTAACTGCCTAATCCGTTTGAGATATAACAAAAAATGTTTGGTACAATTTTTCCTCTATTATAGTGATGCAAAAAAGTGTGTGATATAAGAATAGCTTAAAAGACATATTAGTGATGATCATTGGAACTTTGTCACATACAATACAGTATTTGGAAAGCATAATATTTTTAGCCTGGTACTGCTAACAGTACAAAATCAAAGATATTTAACATAACACAAAGATTGTCACAGATACCCCTTATATTTTATTATTAAAAAAACAAAATTTATAATTATAGTCTCTATTCTATACTTAAAATATAACTGTAGACAAAGTTATAGACACGAAAAAAATATTTTCCAGACACTATTTAAGACCAGTAGAAGCTAAAAATATATTTTTAAAATTTAAAATCTCTGTTATTTGTCAATGCATCATTCTCCTACCCTTATCCCACTCTAAATGGGGTAGGCACAACATGTTTTAAACATGTTATCACATGATTTGGTATCTTACAACCGGTCGCCTGCCCGACGTCAACTTACCTTAATCGGTTTTCGCGACACCTCGGTAAGAAATGAGGGTGGTCTATTCTACTCAGAGGATATCAATGCCAAGATTGTCTGTAAGACTACCTTTGCAAACTAATGTTCTATCTATACATTATTAAAGAATAACTTATTTATTACAGGTTAAATATGCTGCGAACTCTTCCGCCGGGAAGTGTCCACGAGCCCGATGATGCAGATGAACATATATGAAGAGCTTCAGTCGAATCATAATTATTTAGCCTCATTTATTGACATTAGTAATAACATTTTCACAGCGCGAATGCTTTTATTCACTAACAATTTATTTTGCCGCCTGAACCATTCGGAATTTTGGAATAAGGCTGTAAAAGTCCGCTTCAATGCTAGAGGACTCAAGAGAAGGTTGTGTCTTCAAAATAGTATTCATATTAGTATAATTGACAAACATTATGAAGTTTGAAACTTCTTAACTAGGACCCAATGGATTTTTTTTCAAATCCGTGGATAAGGGGGCTCTAGCACACTAGAACGGATCATAATTTGGTTTCATTGTTTAAAACATGATTGGTTAATATTATTGTTTGATAGTTATAGTACCTTGTATTCCATCAGAAATATTTTCCAGACCCAAGCCATATCATATTACCGGTTCAGTATATTGATATATCGGTCATGTGCAGCAATAGCGGTACAACTCAAAAACTTATATTTTGAGATGAATGGGTTTAAAATTTTCATTACTCAGGAAAATGAATAACAATTGCTTAGTTGCTAGTTTAATTGTTAGTTTGCTTAAACGACGGGCTTATAATGAAATATGAGTTCTGCCTGTATTGCTGCTAAAAATTGTGTATTTTAACATTAACACCAGTTATTCCTATTCAAAACACGTGTTTTTACTTGTGTAGCAAAACTAAAAACCTGAGCAATCCTGGGAGTAATATATTTTCAAAACAGGATTATGTAAATTGTGAAATTTTTATAATTACGCTATTGTCTAATAAAACTGAAAGATTTGATCTAGTTAAAATTATATTATCCATCACAAAAACTTATATCTTTGGAATGGTATTATATGGCATGTAAAGTGTTAATTAGTCAAAAATGTATATAACTTAAAAAACTATAATTCCTGGTTAACTTGCATTAATCATAAATATGATTTGTTAAAAGTTTTTTGCATAATCGTAATCATAATGCGAGTTAGACAACGGTGTATTAATTAAGGAGAATTCACAGTACTGCAGATACTTGGAAAACGATAATGGAAATGGAAAATTTTATCGCAAGTAAAGTTATAGAACTATGATACATGAGGCAAAAGTAACTAACTAATATTACTATTATTATCATTTAAAAATTGATTCAAAATTTTTATTATTTTACTATATATACTCCATAAGTATAGAAACATAACAAGATGTAAACAAACAAAACCATGTGATTCAGGAGTGACAAATATGTCATAACAATAATATTATTAACAAATGAAAAAATTGGGATTCAACTGCAGTTGTCAAAAGAATATCTCTAATATTTATAAATGTAATTTTCATAAATTGATTGGTATTTTCTAAAATTAAATATTTATACCTTTAGTATAGCAAAACAGCAATATATAATTTAATAAAATTCAGCAGATACAAATTAGCCAAGTAAACTACCTAAAATGGTAATTGGATTAACCAACGCAACATAATATCAATATTCTACGAGCTTCACTCTGTGATACTTAAATGTGTAGTAATTTAGTGTATTTAATATTATCCATCGTTTTCTTTAAAATTTTTATAATTCTTATTTATTGTTTCAAAGTTTGTAAAAATTATTGATAGCAATCACGCCATAATAAAGTGGTGCGAATACTATCAATAATTTTAAATTCTTTAAAAGAATTAAAAATTATATTAAATGTTAGTATAATGTGTTGTAATAAAAAAGGTACTTTATAGTAGGCAGATAATGCCTACTATAAACTACCTGTTTTGACATGTTTACATTTAGTTAAATACTTAACCCATGGAGTATAGTTCCTCATGATGTTTTCTTTCATCGAAAAGCTTGGTATCAATTGGCACATTAATTATGGCAAAATTTCACAATTTAATTCTTACTTTATATGTATAAATCCGAAGTGTTAACTGGTTTGATGGAAAATATTATACTTAGAGATAAAAACCACTAATATTCTATAAAACTACTACCAATATATCTAAAAAAGACTAATATTTATAATTTACCATCAAGTATACTCCTTTTAAGTATAATGTTTTTTCCTAAATACTAAAACGGTAAAAACGAAAGCATCTATTGTTTCAAATACTAATCTTGTAAATTTGTTTTCGAGTGAATACTTATAATTAATTATATTTAATAATAATATATAATAATTTAAATTACAATTCCTATATTTTCAAGATACATGATCGCCGATTCTGTTTCCTATTTAAAATTAGTAATCATTTTTGAAGTTGCACTTTTAGCGTGTTTAGGAAAAAACTTTTTTTTTTTAAGAAGCATGCACATAGAAATGTAAAACGGCTGTTGAATATAAATTTTTTTATTACAGTAAAAGTCTATTAAAGAATTTCCTTAAATATTTTGTTTTATTAAAATCTAAAAATCATTATTAATATGTTACAGGAAAACCGGTTATCCAAATAATCGGTAAGAGTAAAATGTGAATCGATAAAACTTTGACATCACTAGTTACGGTTTTAGCGCACCAAGTACATCACTAATTTTACTACGATTTTACGTCATACGTTATATATATTACTACTCCATATGTGAGAAAGAGTCAGAGCTGAGACTAAATCCGTTTTTATGAATGAAACGGGTGAGAGGCAGATAGTTTTTTATGAATGAGAATGTAAGTAGCTATAGTGCTACTCTGCACCCCCCCATACCACCGAAAATAGGCTCGCGCCATTGTATGAATCTCAACCATCTATTTTATAGTTAATAATCTATGTTATCCATCATAGACAGTAGACTACTAACTAAAATACTTTAAAAATTTATAAGTTTTTTTTATTGAAGACTATTTGAAATATTATATATATGTACTACTAATTACTATACTATATTAATTAAACAAACATTTTGGCAAAGATTGTTAAATTTCGAACTTATTTTCATATATTGTAAGTGATTAGTGAACATTGGTGAACATGTCTCTAGATTTACTGCTAATAAATGTTAATCCCGAATTATACAATTACGAATACTTCCTCCAAGAAGATGTGTGTCGCTTCTGTTGGAAGAGGGAAGCTTTTACGAAAATTATTGAAATAACCACGGATAGAACTTTAAAAAACGATCTAATGGGAAAAATAACGGAGTGCTTGGAAATTGATATATCGTCGTGTCCACATCCAAAAAGTTTGTGCGATGAGTGTACCATGCAAATAAATAAGTATCACAAATTTAAAAAGTTCTGCCAAGACACTGATCGAAAATTACGGGAGATATTTGAACGCCATGAAAAAATATATGTTAATGCTAATGATAACGTTAAAAGGGAAAACGATTGTGTCGATTCGAGTGAAAGTAATGTTGAAGATTTTATAGATACTCTTAAGGAATCGGACAGCGAGACTGAGATTAAAACCGAACGTAAAATCAAATGGAAGTACAAACCTAAACGAACAGCTACATATTGTAATATCTGCAGGTTGGAATGTGAAAATATCGATAAATTTATTACACACAATTCAAAATACCACGGCATTGAAAAAGGTGGTGTTTATAAGTGTTTTGGCTGTGACAAATTATTCAAAAATCGAAAGACGCGACTGGGACACGAAAATAATTTCTGTAAAGGTTTAAAAGATGGTTATAAATGCATTATGTGTAACAGATATTTACCCAGAAGGGGTATGTACGAGGCCCATATGAGGGATCATAGGACAAATATAGCAGTGCAACTGCCAGATGATATATTCAAGTGTAAGAAATGCAACATTTTGTTTAAAACCAAGCAACTGTTAAAAGAGCACATGTTTGAACATAAAACTGATATGAAGAATTATGTTTGTGAGGTATTCATATTTTTATAAAGTTTCATTTTACTTGAAATTTTCTTAGAATATTTTCATATGTAGTGCCTGTGAGCATGTCTGGCATATTTTTCGTTTAAATTTAAATACAGATTCATCAACAGATATTTTTCTCCAGGTATAAAATTGTCTGAAAATTTTGAATTATTATATTCCAAAAAATTACTTGCTTAATTTATGTGTTCGAATATAATTATTTGCAACATCCTTCTGTAACTTAATACTTGTGTTATAGTTAAGAGACAACTGGTGAATATATACATATATAAGTATATATCTTCTTAAATCTCTTAAATACAAAACACCCAGGCTTGAAGATCCAACATATTGTTTTGTAGAAAATGTTGGCTCTCCATGGGGATCGAACCAGCGACCTGCAGAGCTCAAGGCAGGCATTATGTAAAATAGTATGTTAAAAATTAAGTGCATCTTTTCATTTACAACTTCTGTTTAACAGTGCACACATATCAGTCAATGACTTTATCAATGTACATGATATGAAATACATATTTGAGATATAACATCAATTACCATTTTATTGTATTCCAGAGTTGCGGCCGTGTATTTACAAGGAAGGACTACTTACACAAACATAAGCTTACCCACACGGGAGAGAAACAACATGAATGCCCACATTGTGGGTTCCGGACAACCCAGCGTTCATCACTCACTGTACATATGAGGTAAATTTTAATGACTCCAATCTTCTATTAAACCTAAAGATGTCTTCTATAGACAACATATCTGTTAATGAGATTTACATGCAACTATGTAGAAATATAGAGTTAACACTTTGTCCTTCCAAATGTATACACATACATATGTAGCAGATTAAAAAGTCATCAACAGCAATATTTCAATGCAGATTAGTAGATTACATTTATTCAAGAAATTCACTATAAATGTGCAGATTTTTTCATGTTTACCTTTAACATATTAATTTGTAAAATACACATGGGTCGATAAATGCGAGACAAATTGAACACACTGTTTACTATGCAGTTCTAATTAGCTTAACGGCTAATTGGACTCTCATTAATTGCTTATCACAACCAGATCACTGACAGTTTTTAAAAAAAATGAGGCTAAAGTAGAAATTAAGTTAATTTTACATACAGAGAAATGTAACTGTGTTGATCCATACAACTATATTCACTTTTCTTTCCAGTTAAATTATTTATGATTATGATAGAAAACTAATGGGTGTAAAACTAATGGTGTAATTTATTTAGGAGGCACACTGGAGAACGTCCATACCGGTGCAGCATCTGTCCCCAACGTTGTATATCCAGTTCCAACTTACGGGCCCATCAGCAGAGGCATCTAGGGATCAAGATGCACGAGGTAATACTTTGTTCTTTAATTGCAATTTAACCTGATTAGTTTTGATATAACAAAGGCTAACCTGTTTTATCTGAAGCTAAGCTTCAAGCTGTAGTAGCCCAGCGTTAACACCGTGCGATTCTTTTGAGAAGGTCACGGGTTCAAACCTGGTCTGACACCAATGTGTTTTTCTGTTAAAACTTATGTGTCTAATTGATAATTGCCATTTATCACACGCTTTTCGGTGAAGGAAAACATCATGAGGAAATCTGCATATCTCTAGAGTTCTGGAGTTATGTATAACCTACCAATCTGCATAGGAGCAGCGTGGTAGGTCTTAGCTCCAATCCTCTTCAAAATCGGAGAGAAGAGGCCTATTCTCAGCAGTGGGATAGTAACAGGCCGCTACTTACTTACTTACTTACTTTTTTACTAATTTTTAATACTAAGTGAGCAATATATCAACAATTTTTTTAATATTTCAGAAAATTTGAAAGAATTTGCAAAAATTCTTTATTTTTAAAATAATTAATAAGCATATCTCTACTGCTATATTTACATTTATATTAACATTATTTATTTTGTTCTTTCAGTGTAAAATCTGCAATAAGAAGTTCGGTTATAAAGTGAGCCTACAAGAACACATGTCTACACACGCGCCCGCACAAACTCACGCTTGCGAACAATGCGCCGCGTCGTACTCACGTTTGCGGGCACTAAAGAGGCATATAGCTGCTAAACACAGTCCTAACCAGAATGGCTGAGACAAAAGTAATAATAAAATTATTTTGCTATAATCTGCGATGAAGTAAAATAGAAATTAATACACTACATTAAATAATTAATAATTTTATTATTACCTTTGTATTATGGATCTCCACAAAGTAATACATAATTCTTTAAATTAGAATATCTGAGACATTAACAAGTCAAGTTAAAAAAGGTTTAACCAAAATTTCATGTCCCTACTGTTAAGGGGCCGTTCAAGTATTACGTAAGCAGATTTATTATAATTGTTTACCCCCCATCACCCTTGTCAGCAAAAGTAAACACTCTTACCACCTCCCCCCATGCTTACGTAAAAATATGTCAAACAAATTATAATTATAATGTTATATTATAATTTGAAAAATAAGAAAAACATTTAGGATAGAGATTATATTTTTCTGATAAGGTATTCGACTTCGAGTAAAGGACAAAATATTATATGTATATTACTAACATAACTAATAATTTTAAATTTTCGGTACACATATTAAATTCAATTAACAATCTTCAGTCTATGAAACCCGAATCCATGTTTGAATGTTTTATAATGCATTTCTTTTTAAGCAAAGACAATATGAGGGTTGCCATTTATGTAAAAAAGTAAATAACTACCGATGACGTAATTATCACCTAGATTCCCCTATCCCCATGTCATCCAAAATAACCAAAGGAAAGAGCACTTGACATAAAGGTTGATTATCTTTAATATTTAAATGAGTTAAATAATTTCTCATTCTCACTTAGTTTTGTACAGAACTCCACCAAACTTAACCCGTAAACATAAAGCTTATGGATCAAATAGTACCTGCAATGGAAACCCCATTGCATATATTATGTGGGCGCTGTCAAGTGGTGCCATCTAACGATTATAAATATCATTAATTTCAAAATTATAACATTTGGTTGAATAGTGGCTTTTATTTGTAAACATTAATTTCCTTGGTCTCATGATAAATAATTTTACATTATTACGACACATTTTCTTGTTGAGTTATATTTAATAAATTATTTAAATATTTATTTATAATTTACTTCTGTTAATACTATTTATATTGATAAAGTTAATCGATAATTAAATCGATTCTAAGTAGCATGAATTAGAAAAGGAATCTCTAGTTGTTAGGAAACAATTATTATTAATAAATTTCCGACGGTCAATAAAATAAAACTAATTAATAGTGAGTTTCTCATGGTTTAAATTTAATTGTATGACGAACTTAATATGAGCTCCAATAGGCTGTCCAGCTGCACGCCGAAATATACGTACTACTGCTTCAAAAGGATGGTCAAATAAAAAGCGGTATTCAACTATATTCATATATATTATGTTTAAGCAGTTACCCTTCGCAACCGGTTGACGTCAGCTTAATTTATAAACATCTACTTAATCTACACATCCATATAACACTACACAAATATTGTCAAATACAGGAACTTTGCGAAGTAAAACTAATCTTAATTCTACTATCATTTAAAAACAAGACAATTTTACTATTTAGACGTTACAAAAAATTGAATTATCGACTGTCAGTTAAGTATTTTTAATTTAAAATTGTATAATACAAGATATTTTAATGAAATATGTAACACAACGTACTAGGAACACGTGATTACACACTCAAAACTAGATGGCGCCACTGATCGTTTGCTCCGCGCTATCGAAGTGCTTTCGTAGTAATATAAGAAGTCCCCATACATTATGTTATCAGATCGACATCGCTGTTAGATCCTAGGGCTCCAATGTGCATTCTACTGGAACACTACGCCCTAGCGCGTCTGAGACGGTGCATCCTCTGGTACATCCACACTCGGAATGCTTTCCATACTCGTCATTAGCACACATTCTCGCCCCCGACAGTACGTGCGTCGGGTCCTCCCCGTATTACAAATATTTAAATCACATAGTTATTATTATCTAAAATATAAATCTTAAATGTATTATTTAAATTTTTGTATGTAAATGCTATTAAGTAGTTTCGAGAATAAGTGATAAGATCCTTTAAATTTTTTTAAAATAATATCTACGCTATTTTGATATAGTTAAGTATATCGTGGCCATATATATCACATTACGTAATCCTAAAATATGAATCACTTCTTAAACATATTTTTTTATTATAATATTGTTTTCAGTTTCTTATAGATGACATATTGTATATTATATTCTTTCGTTTAAGTTTCCGTTCTCTTATTTTTTAAATATATGTTAGAAAAAAGATAGGGATGCAAAAAAATAAACGATTATAATTTCATCAAAAATCGATTATTTTAATTATCCTCTTTTTCTTTTCAGTATTTTTCTTGTTTTTTAAGATTAGATATGCATTGTTGGATGTAGCCAAGGAAACAAATGTAGCCAAACTACACAATTTTATCGAATTTCACAAACAGAGTATCTGTCATTATTTTTTTGGTAGTTGTCCTCTTTAAATTAGGCTTGGGTATGATTGCTATATAAGAATCATATTCGTTCCACGATATGATCGATTTTAATCACGTGATCATACCTGCTACTGCTAATGCTATTGGAATACAAACAAATGTATTCTTTATGTCGTATGCAGTGCATAGGACATAAAGACTACATTTGTTTGCATAAGACATGCTAATGCTGCTAATGCTATTGGAGTACAAACAAATGTATTCTTTATGTCGTATGCAGTGTATAGGACATAAAGACTACATTTGCTCGTATAAGCAATCATTTAGTCCATTAACGTAAATAATATAATAGCGGATAGCGTTTTTGCTAATCTATAATAATTTTTCCCAGTAATATTGATTAGCAAAAACGCTATCCGCTATTATATTATTCAGCTATTCGCTATAATATTGATAAAGCGATTGCTATTACAAACAAATGTATTTTTTAAATAATATTCAATACGGTCGATATTTCTAGGATATAGTTTCAGTTGGAATAACGTAAAAGTGCTTTCTTCTCCGTAAATAAATTTAAATCTTCCCGAATTATCGACCGTATTATATGAGATATAAGAATTACATTTCTTTGTATTAACAATAATTTTGCTCAATATCAGTGAGTTAGTCTCAGTAATAATTTATTATTTTACTTTTTCATAGAATACCTATCCATAATTTTGTATAGCAGTATAGCAGTTACTCTAAAACTCATTAGCAGATGATGCTATATGAAAAGTTTTTCATATCATGATAATTAAGTGATTGGTGATTCTGTCCATGCCTACTTTAAATTAGCCTTTATTGTAATTAATATTATGAAAGGCAACATTTCAAACAGTCAGATAAACAGATTAAAAATATATATTTCTCATCAAAATAATCGATTTGTAGAAATTTTTTATTTATTTTAAAGGGGACAAAAATTAAAATTTCTTAATCGGTTATTTCTACTCATTTGAAGTACATCCCTAAAAAAAGTAACCTTTATTTGCTCTACTCATAAGTGGAAAACGTTGGTTTTTTTTACGCACGCAAAAAAAGAGACAGATGAAAGCTTTATTTGTTTTCCATTTTGTTTTAATAAAGCAAATTTTAGGCGGACTTCCCTATTCTGGTATAATAAGTATGGTAGGTCCTAATTATTTCTATAGTTTGTCAGGCCAAAGTCATAGATAAATAACAACAACAAAAAATATTTCACGTACGATACGTATTTACGTATTGTCACGATAATTTACATTAAAAGTAATAATATGAAGTACTTTAAAACCTTAGCATATTTATAAACATAGTATTTAATCACATTATTTCAAGATGAATCAATAAACAGCAATATCTTAAAAAATTTAATTGTATCAGTAGTAGCAGTTTGTTCTAATTGAACATTTAATTCAAACGATTCTACTAAATGTTAAAAATGTTTCATTATTATATTTTAATCAATAATGTTAAAGTTTTCTGTACAGTCAAATTGGGTAACTTTGAATTTACGGGTAACATTGAATAAAACGACTAAAATAATTATTAATTTTTTTTCAATATCTGTAACCTGATTTAAAACTGATAACTGAGTGAAATGAAAATACTAAATGTTCTAGTTGTCAAATGTCATTTCAAATTTATAGTTTTGAAACAAATTTTGACACTTTTTCAAAATTTTCTGTTCGCTGTCTTTTAACAGTGAAAAGTATGTGAGCTACATTTCCGATTTAATTACAGAAAAGGTGTGTAAAACACATGATTTTCGGTTTCTAATGATCAATTGTACGTTGAAATTATACCTTTTCACATAATTTCATGATTTTGCATCGTTTTATATCCATTGACAGGGAAATTTGTGGACCACCGCTAATTTTAGTTAAATATGGGTAACTTTGAACGGTTCAAAGATACCCAATTGCATTATCTTAGTTTATGGGTAACATTGACAAAGAGTTATTGATTTATAAAAATATTTTCAAGTACATATTTTAGTACATACAGTAATTACAATAGAATTATT
This sequence comes from Morpho helenor, assembly GCA_029227775.1. Lineage (NCBI taxonomy): Eukaryota > Metazoa > Arthropoda > Insecta > Lepidoptera > Nymphalidae > Morpho > Morpho helenor. The sequence goes on from JARGCU010000011.1 coordinate 9,523,448, forward strand.
TTGCTATAATCCGCGTTTATGAAAAGAATCTATGTATTGCTAAACGTATAAAGCAGGCAACATTCACATACCTTATACCTACATGCAGGACGAGTCACCACACGTATCGTAATAAAATCCAATCCGATGCTTTAACAAGGATGGAAGTTTAGCTGTATAGCTGTGATAGCCCAGCGGTAACAACGTCGGACTCTTTCGAAGAGGTCGCAGGTTCAAACCCAGGGCAGGCATCAATGAGTTTCTATTAAAACTTATGTGTCTAATTGTGAATTACAATTTATCACACGTTTTTCGGTGAAGGAAAACATTGCGAGGAAACCTACGTATCTCTAGAGAATTATGGGAATATGTGTAACCTACTAATCCGCATTAGAGCAGCGAGGTAGGTCTTAGCTCCAATCCTTCTCTCCAAAGACGGAGAGAGGAGGCCTATGGTCAGAAGTGGGATAGTAACAGGTCGTTACTCGCGGTCATGGTTTCCAAAAAAGGAATTTACTATTATTAAAAAAGAAAACATCGTTTTCATCTTAGAAAAGCATCAAATAACAAAAAATAAAGATAAAATGTACATTGAAGATGACATCTCATTCATGGAATGGGGTGAATTATTTTTCAAATTCTCTAGCCAACCATTAATGTTTTGATCTCATTTGAATGGTAATTGATAATAGAATTTGTTATTTAGGTTTGATTTTTAATAAATATTTACAATTACAAATAAATATGTATTCGTTACAAAAAAAAAATCTACCCATATGTTGCTAATATTTAGTAAATGGCAATTTTAAGTAAACGGTTGGCTGTTAAGTATGACAAGTTGACTTATTTGATAGATCTATCTTTCATTCATTCAGAACATAAGTATAATTTTACCCATGATACGAAAATTCTGTGAATTCAAGGATTTTGAGTTTTCGAAATAATTCGGTTCAAAGTTACCCAAAACTCAAGGTAACTTTGAACACGCACAAAAGCATATTTTTTTTCCATTTACGTAGTTACTTAGTAATTAGTTACTAATACTAATTACTACATTAATTTCCATTTATGTAGTTACTTAGTAATACAGTTAGTTATTCTAAAGATCGGTATAAAAGAACACTCATTATTTATCAAAACCTTAAATGAGGTCATTCTATTTTTTTATATTTTGAAAAATATGAAAAAGTCATTCAAAGTTACCCAATTTGACTGTACATATTTAATTAAAAATTGTCATATTTAAAATCAAAAATAGCGCCATCTAGCGGTGAATAGCTTATTTTTTGTTTTTAGTTTCAATATGTCTGCCTTATGGAGTGGAATTGCATTATCCTATGTTACAACATGTTTTTAATACAACATCCTTCATAGAGTTGGTCATTAATATGAAAAAGCATTATGCGTCCATTGAGTTTCTGAGAAAGAGTAAATGGGTTGACTATGGGAGAACTGCTTTTTATTTATTGAATAAATATACAGGAGAAATATCGTTGTTTGTTATACCTAGTATTTATTTCTTACAAAAACATTTAAAGACTAAAGAACATTATCGGTAGATTTTGCTTTAATATTTTTTATATTTTGCAAGAAATATTTAATTATCAAAAAGTTCCCGAAACTGAATTGCAAATATGAGGACGACATCTTTTTGGCACTACCATAAACAAAGATTCTACATTGTACCAACCTTGAAATTTGAAACTATATTAAAAATTTAACAATAACCTTGATAGTTACTTGTGACTGTTGTTTCAACTGTGGCTTAAAGTAGCTTATATAATTTATTTCTCTCAATACTGCGAAAAACTGATATGAATATAGACGTAATAATAGTCGAAAAACTAATATTTAACTCATAAAGATTTCATAAATACACGATCTATTACTAACAGTATTACCTAAAATATATCTATTTTTCTAAACAAATTATTCGAACTTACAATATGACTTCAATATTGATCAATAAATAAAATAATAGGTTCTCTGTTCACGCTTCTACTTACACTATATACAATTAGATAAAATAATATTAAAAATACTCGGATTTAACAGGTTAATAAAGTTTCTGCGTTATTTCTTGCCGTTTGCATGTTTGCCGTGTGCATAGTACAGAATAAGATTTACCATGATGATCATTATAAATATGTTTACATAATTTCCAAACTTTTTCAGTTTGTAATTAATGGTTTCTTTAAAAAAAGTTTACATTTGAATTTGTATTATGAGATTTCGTATTAACTGGCCATAGACAAATGACAAAAACAGTTCCGTAGAGTATTAGGCCCGAAAAAGATTTAATATATATTGTACTAGTAAGTATTTTTTTAACTGCATTTAAAGTAAAAGTCTGTTAACATCCCACTGGGTAAAGGCTTTCATAGAAAGAGATAGTAAGTTAATATTTACCATAGATTAATATTTAATAGATTAAAATTCTAGACTTCTACAGATTTCATCACGTTTTACTTAGTAATAAAGTTATTAATAAAAGTAAAATGAAATATCAATTAAGTACATTTTTTAAAGTAACTCAAATTGTTAATGTATGCGTTCAGGATTCACGGACTAATTGTTAACTGATTTTTAGAATTAAATTTTTAAACTGTTTTATTATAACAAAATTATGAGGAAAAATACCTTTTTACTAAAACTCTTAACCGCAGATAATTAAATAAAGTAAATTGAGGTATATATACTTATTATACAAAAAATTCCCCAAGAGCTGTCTGTATGTATGTGGTAGATTTTCTCAAAATCTACAGAACGGATTTTACTAATACGTAGTGTAATTATTGAGAAAGCTTAGTTAATTTTGACTTTTACTAGAAGATTTGGAGGTGGAGCAACATATATAGTCTTTTAATTTCTAGAATCCCCGCGGTGTCGGGGTTTACGAGGGAAAAACTTTGCGACACATTGATACAGCTAGTACCTATTATAAATTAATACGGCAAATTGTCCCTAAGGAATGCTTGTTTAACGTAGCCCCGTCTCTGACACTTGCCCCACCAAGATCTCTGCGTGCATATTTTTACTGGCTTCAAAATGAAGCATTTAGTTTGGACGATGTTGAAGAACAGCTTTCCGACCATGTTGGAGACTGACGTGTCGGCGAGTTTGAGGCATGCGCGGAACCTGAAAGAATTAACGTTTATTTTTAATCTATGAACTATCTATAGAGTAATTTTAACTAAACTTGACTAAACTTTGTTATGATTTGCAGTATCATTGATTCTTTTTTCTTTTACTTTTTATATTACTAGAATATTAATCATGGTTTTTCTTTCATTTGTGGTAATCCAGAGCATCTATATTGCATAACAAAGTATGGCAAAATAAACAAGTCTGCAGAATTAATGATAATCCTAAACACAAGTTTTCTTAGTTAGGAGTCAGATGTTCTCCCTCTTCAACGGCCAAATTATAACTTTCTTTTTAATAACATCTTGTAAATGTGGGTTACGCAATATTTTATTAATAAGAAATAATAAATAAATAAATAATAAAAATAATAATAATTATACATAGAGAACCAGCGAACAGGCCTGTCATAACATAAAAAAATTTAAAATAGCTTATCATCATCCTCCTGCCCTTATCCCACTCTAAGTTGGGTCGGCACAACATGTTACAAACATGTTGTCATATGAGTTGGCTACGTATTTTACGACCGGCCGCCTGCCTGACGTCAACTTACCTTAGTCATATTTTACGACTCCTCGGTAAGAAAGAGAGTGGTCTATTCTACTCAGCCGGATACCACACGGCGGGTCGACTTACCTTAGTCGCCTTTTACGACACCTCGGTAAGAAATGAAGGGTGTACTTTCTATTCTATTAATAAGACCAAATTGTATATCACGTTGGCTTCCTAATAAATAAATTGAATAGGGGAGATATAGGCAGATCTGTTAGTGCGATTGTTTAACAAATAATAAGAAAAAAGCAATGAAAATATTATTTCGCTATAATCCGCGATAAAAGAAAACATATGTAAATGTAAATTGTACTATCTGTACTTATACCAGATACATGGAGAATTGGTAAAAACTTATGCACTACCCACCATCATTACAATAATACACAAGCACTGCATACATTCAACACTACAATCTCAACAATTGTTTCGCCCCGCAACCGAAGATGAAGAGAAGATGGACGGAAATGACAACAACAATTTTATTCGAAACGTTAACCGTTTATATAAATCGATTTAAGTCATGGGTTATGGCAAATGTCAAATAAAACTGCCGAATTCCACAAAGCGCATCTTATTTTATAGAACACTTTATGGTGGTCGCGTGGTGGCGTCATAATGGTTGTATTAAGTGGGCAACGAATTTTAACTGTCACCTTTTATTGGGCTTTTATCGCATATTTTGTCAGCGTTTTATTTTAAGATCCCCTTAACTTTAACGATTTAGATTTATTCCTTACCGTATATAGGCGATAAATTGAACAAGTATTCGTAGTTGCTTAATTTAACGTTTTGACTAAATCGAATTTAAAATCTTCATTCAAATAAGCTTTTACAAGCAAATTTGAATCGTCCTATATTTGTAACCCTACTAAATATTATAAATGCGAAAGTTGTTGAGTATGGATGTATGTTTGTTACTCTTTCACGGCGAATCCGCTGAACCAATATCGCTGAAATTTGGCAAAATTATTCCTTATACACCGGATAACATATATTCTATAGAAATCCTGTTAATTCTACAGGAATAGGATGACACTAAAAAGCGCCATCTACAAGTATTATCAACCTATCACGCTACAACAGTTCTCGCGAACGGAGTCACGGATAAAAGCTAGTATATGTATATTAGAAGTTCAAAAGAATGCCTACATATTTATTCATCGAAAATTTGTTGTCTTTTGGCGTTACAAAAATGTGCACTGAAACGTGTATATAAATAAGGGTAAAAATAGTTTTTGGAAAATAACAGTCGATGGGGTTTATCAGGTTTTGCCAATCCAATTCTAGGGATATGTGTAACCTACCTATAAAATCATTCTAAAGATATTATAGGCAATGAAGTTTTACAGGCAACTTGTTATACACCGTCATCTGGAAGGACGGGCGAAAGCAGAAGCATTGTCAAGGGTGCGAAAAGCGGAGAGTATAGCGCAAAAGCTCTACTAATGATAAGCTGTTTAATTTAAAATAACAAAAAACTACAGATAAATTCTCTGTAACGATAACTTAAATCAAACAGAATTTATATAAAAGTGACAACAAAAATTATATAGTCAAAAATTATAAAGTCAGTTCCGCGTTGAATTCCTAAACTGATTCTGATACAAGAAAAACATTCGATATCGAAAAAGTTTTAAATCCAAAGAGTTCTAATCTCTTTTTATTGTCTATGAAAATTTAAAGTGGCTATTACTTTACCGCCGGCGCCGTTGGTCTTAACATCTCTCCGGTGTTAACGTTTCCCGCCAATTTATGACAGACATCATAAATTGGCGGGAAACTCCTGTCGCATGTGACGTTTAGCGTGAAGCCAAAAAAGGTTGTTTGTAAAAGCACTACTGCTATTTAATAAATATTATTTCTAGCAAACTTAAAGACGTGTTTTTTAAATCCCTTATATTTTAATCTATACGAATATATAAAGTTGAAGAGGTTTTTTTTGTTTGATTGTTCAAACGCGCTAATTTCTGGAACTACTGAACCGATTTGAAAAGTTCATTGAGTGCAAGATAGTCCATTTATCGAGGAAGGCTATGGACTATATACCATCACGTTAAGATAAATAGGAGAGGAGCAGCAGTAAAAAATATTGCGAAAACGGCAAAATTTAATCCTTTCCTTGCGTGCGATAAGTAAACGGTGAAAGTTATTCAAAAATCATGTATGGCAAAACAACGTTTGCCCGGTCAGCTAATATAATATCCCTTATTGATATTTGGAATTTATAACGCTTTTTTCGATGAAGGAAAACATCTATTTATCTTCTTTGGCGATTCCTAATAAACTACATTGAAACAGTGATACGGGTCTGTTACATTGATAAAATAAAAAAAATATATTCAAAATCCTAAATTGAATTAAAAACATCAAACTTAGTAGTAATATTAATATTTTTCATTTTAAATTTCAAATATTTTTAATGTTAAACAATACTAAAATATTTATTTATTTATATGACAAAAAAAAATCTTGCCAGAAAGGTACGTAAAAAAACGTTTAGAAAAGATAAAATCGAATCGAATAAAAGAAAAATGCGGTACCTAGTGCACCGCACAATAAACATCTTCGAGTGCATCCGACACTGACATAAAGGCAGTTTCGCGCCATTTCGTGGGAGCCTTCTAGGTATTTCCGATATTATATCTGTGCGTTTGGGCCAACGTTGCTTTTTAAAATAGCTTTACTTTAATCATAGAGTTATTATGCTAGAATAGGGGAGTCTAAAATATGTCCATAGATAACAGAAATCAAATAAGACTTATTATATTTTCTCACTTTTTTATATGTGATTAGACAAAGATTTGAGTCTCTCTCTTCCCTTCCCTTCTTTTTTTTAATTCCATATTCTAGAATAATAACTCTATAATTTCTATTTCTAATATAATCTATCTCGTTCATTTTTAATTGTTTACCATTTTGAAACATATTGCTCATAAGGTAAAATAATTAATTTATTATGTATTAGGTATTTATATAATTTATTAATAGTGAAAGACAATTTTTATCTATATTTTGTTTATATTTTCCTGTAAATTTATTCGGTTTCATTCATTCGGTACAGTTTAATTCATGTAATAAAATCAAGAATATTTTATGTATATCAAGAAAGTTGGCTGATAGGGATAGCTGAACGAGATATATCACAAAAAAAACAAAATGATATCAGATGCACCGCAGATTATACGCTTCCTCGTGTATCCGACATTGACATACGCCATTGATATAAAAGCAGTTTCGTGCCATTTATTGAGCCATGCTGGTTTTGAACGGATATATTTTATACAAAGGAGGATTTTATTGCAAGTTACGAGGCATTAAATGACTGCGATCTTTGCCTAACCTAAAGGAACTATAAAAGTAAAGATAATATTATTTATTTATAATCTGTGATTGATCTAATTTCAAATAGTTATTATACTAGAATAGGGGAGCCAGACGAAAATGAGTCCATCGGAAATAAGCAAATGAGGCTACCTAACTGTCTCAATGTTTCATTTTTGATTAGATAAAGATAAGTATGCGTCTCTCATCTTCCCTTTCTTATCATTTGTTCGACACTCGCAATCAAAGGCCTCACTTCAAATGGCTATATGTCTAATGTACCTACTACTACTACTAATCGTTAATTATAATAAAATAACACCACTATTATTACTTTTTTATTATAAATTATTTAGAGAAGATACTTTTATTAGGAGATCTTTAGTTTTTTTTTCACTATTTGGTATTTACTTATTAGATAAAAAAATTCAATCCATTCGTATATTATCATTCAGTCAATAAAACTGACATTTAGTTATTAAAACTGTCTATTATATCGTTTAAGTTTCTATATTAAATGGAAAAAGTCGGAAAATATTGTTAAAAACTAAATACTTTGTACTGCATCGTCATGATATTGGATGTCAGTGACAGAAGCAATTTGTAATTTGTTATTCAGTCGCTAATAAATACGCTAACATGTAAGACGTATCATAATAAATATATCTCACACACAATAGAGAAGTCCACAACCACAAGCAAACACTACAGCACATACTTTTTAGATTTTTTTACTGCCGCCATGTAATTCTAGAAGATTCCAACTATTTATTTGCCGTAACAATATGTTTTAATTACAAAGTGAAGTCGGTTCAGGAGAAGTAAGCCGCGCAAAAGGTTTTCGTTTCGGCTCGCGTGGGAGAGCGCCGGATTACCGCAAGCTGACAAAGCGATACTTATTTCGCACTTAACGAGCCCTTAGAGGTTTCGCTTTGTATGCACTTCGCATAGAGTATTCACGGACAGAGGTTAAAGCTAAACGTAAATTTTGGCTCGCACAGACCCCAATCTATTTTTCTATACTAATATTATAAAGAGGAAAAATTCATATGTATGTTTGTAATGTTTTTAAAATGTTGTAGAAAAAAGGTTGTTTGCAAAGTACGTAACAGTACTGTTATTAATTAAATATTATTTCTAGCAAACTTAAAGACTCGTTTTTTAAATTCTTTTATATTATAATCTAATATATAAAGGTGAAGAGTTTTTGTTTGATAGTTAATCTCTGGAACTACTGGACCGATTTCAAAAGTTCTTTCACCATTGGAAAGCTGCATCTTTACATAGAATATATTATATTTAAAAAAATAGGGATCCGTAATAAAAATGTAATAGGGTGGAAGAAATAAGTCATAATAATCCGAAAATGATATTTATATATTGATTATATATTTAACAAAAATAAATCTATGGTCCAACTTAGTAGACTTTCCACTGCCATGATATCGGTAAGCACGCGGGTGAAACCGCGGGATATTACTAGTCGGTAATAAATTCACTAGTAAAATATGCCCTGTGGTATCCGGCTGAGCAGAATAGACCACCCTCATTTCTTACCGAGGTGTCGTATTTTACGACTAAGGTAAGTTGAAGTCAGGCAGGCAGCAGATCGTAAAATATGTAGCCAAAATCATGTGACAATTTATATTATTAAACGGCAGTTATGTATTAAGTTGAAATCTTATTAAAATCCAATGATGTTCATAATCTTCAGTCACGCTATGTAATTAGTAATGATAATGAAGCTAAACTAATATAGCTGAAAAAATGAAATATCGGTAAGGCAAATAATTAAAAACCCATAGATGTGATTTGGGAAGGTATTGACATCGAAGACGCAGTGATCCAGAGATTGGTTAGACATTTCATCAAGTACAAATACACGGTAAATATATTAATCTTTATGATATTATTAAATTAATTAAATACTAAGACATAGATAACTTGTAAAGATATATATGAAACTACAAAACTCTGTGTTAACGTTACTCTGTATGACCGAGACGGCCTCTCACATTCACTTGCTTGATTTTGCAAAGTTCTGGTCAAGCGGTAGGGCGGGTAGAGATGATAAAACAAATATCGATAGTTAATCTTTACATTTTACATTCTTAAATTAATAAACAGTAAAAACCAAAATGTGATTACATTTTGGTTTTAATAAGCTGTCTTAAATTAACACTGCAGGCAATATTTAGTTCATGTTAATTCATTCAAAGGCTGTTAAAATTGAAAAAAAAAATTCGTTTATATATTAATATTGTATAGATAGAGAAGACTTTAAAGTTGGAACTATGGAAATACAATAAAATCGATGATTAGGGTAATTGAAGTTATAAAAAATGCAAATCAGTAGTTTATAACTTTACACGCGGAGCGTTTGAAAGCTTAGCTCATCAAGCATTGTGGTATTTCAATGAGAATTATTCTTATACGCAATTTTAAAATAAGATTTGTGTGCCATTTATCCTAAATAAAAAATTAGATCTTCTTAATTTAACTAAGTCCTAAGTCCATTCACCCATTCTCTATATAAAATTTTCTATTTTTATTTTCTCTTTTTTAAATTAATTTTATTTTTCATTGTATTTTTATTTTGAATTTTAATTTTTATAATTTTATTTTTCCGTGTAAATTTAATATGAAGAAAATAAAATAACTATTTTTTTAATACTTTTATCGATATCAACAGAGCAACCCTCGGAACGTAAGTGGCTTAGTTACGTTACAAGTGCCAAACAGCGAATCAATGCGGGCTGCGGCCTGCGACTTAAGAACAAAAGAAGGATTACGTACACCCGAAAAAGTATTAGCGGAATACTGGTTTTTCTTATTTTTTTTTACTCGTTAGCCGTTCAGCGAAAAGGTCACGCCCGCATGTTACTTTTACAGCTAAATTACTTTTTGCTCTTTATTATACTTCAAACGGAAACTAACCATACTTTTCGTGTAACACAAGGCAAAGGGTACATTTCCGTATTCTATTTTTTGTATTTAATATAACTTAACTTTAATAATATATACCTAGATGCTGAGCTTATTTGGTAAATTTAAGTTAACCAATTTTTTAAGTTAATGGAGTATGTACTTTTTTTGGTCGCAATACTTAAAAGGTTTCTTATTCTTAGTGCAGAAGCTCTTGTAAAATTACAAGTAGAAAAGTTTTTATAGAACAACTCATAAATACCCGGGGGTTGAATAAGTGACACCCTGGTTAGAGTCATCATACGGCTTTTACGTCTTAGGCCGTGATTTTGTACTAAGTAATAAGAATAGATATTAAATTTGTCTATGTAAGGACTTTCTATACTTTTATTGTCAATGGTAGATGCAAAAGAACTCTCGAAACACCCATATACAAGCATTCACTCAATTAGGCCTTAATATCTTCATACTTCACGCTCTTATAAATTTCGCCGTCTAAATATTCCCTCGACAAAACATTCACGCTCATATTTCGTAGACAACTGCCCGTTAACAGGTTGACACGCGACGCCATTCCTCGTCGAGATGTTCGAATTTCGAAAATCGCGCGTGCGGTTGAATGGGCAAGTAATGGCGCGGAAAACATAGACTAAGATTTTTATATTTTAACTTTTTTTCTGTAAAATTTACGTTTTTAAATACAATAATCTTTAGTTTAGTAATTAAATATCTTTATTATGATGAATATTCAGGAGTAAAAGTGAAATATAAATTGAAATTGAGAATCTAAATAGCGAAAGTAAAGAGAAACCTTCCATGCTATATTACATCGTAACACATGTGTCCCTTTAACAGTCGGTAAGCCTTTTATCAGTTACCTTAGTTTTCCGCAATTTTTACTTATGAACTGAACTCATGAAAAACATTACTTGCAAAATCATGGAACGCCATGAAACATATAGACGGAGCGATGTTTTATTATTTTCATACTTCCGTGCACTTAATCTTATTAATATATTAATTTATTTATATTATAATATTAATGTGGACCATTAATTTTTTAAATTAATTTGAATTTAGAATTATTTTTCTTTTGTACGTACTTTTCTATACGTTCTGATCTATAGGTATATTAGGTATTTGCTTAGAAATCTTTTGCTATTTCCTTTTTTTGTAATGTCAAGCATATTACAAAAAATGCAGCAAAAAAGGCATATGAAAATATTCTTAAGCTCCAAACATTGGAGCCGTAGTGTTACATTGAGTTAGTAGCTTAGTTTATTTTAGTTAAGTTACACGGTTATTTTAGTTAAGTTGTCCTTACAAATAATGATGTGCATGCTGTGGCACCTAAAGGCAGTGCATTTAATGTTTTTGTGGCGTATTTAGTTTATTCTAATGTTTTAATGTAACTGCCACTGGTTGTTCCGAATAAATAAAATAAAAATAAATAAAATAAAATAAATAAATATTCGATAATTAGTTCTTTATAATGTGAGAACTTAATAGGAGCATATGTTAGTAGCTTTAGCTAGATTTTTTTTTAATTGGTCTTTGAAAATAAATTCATCTTTATATCTCTTTTCATTACAAAACAATAATGCCGCTTCCCGCCAAAAGTGCTGTCAAAACGCGCCATCTTCGCTTATGGGTGCGTTCCTTTATCGCCACGCTTGACAGCGCATAATGTGAATAATGCGCGGAGGTTAAATACGTCGCCTGACAATACATAAATTATGAACGTCAAATAGGGTTCTTTGTAGGTATCTCCGATATCTATTTTCTTGTTTATTCAGACGGAAAGGTCTTTTTGTTGGTCACGGGGAAGTTCGCGCGCGATTAATAGCCGCCCAAACGTTGTCATGTCAAAGTTTTATTACAATAGGCATTGTAACTGTTAAATACTCCAGTTTTTGCCTAAAATAAAGTCATTATTATTAACTACCAACATTATTAACTAACAGTTAAGTAGATATTCCTAATTCCTTCTGTACGACTTAATTATTTTTTACCTTGGTATTATGGATCTCCGCAAAGTAATGCTAAAATCGTTATATTTTTTTTTAATATTTTACGTTTGTATATGAGTACAGATAATAGCAAAATATAAACATCGTTTGTGATAAGTGTAATTTTTTTGCAGTTTCTTGGAATTTAAAATATTTTTAAATATTTACGTAAGCAATATAATATAAACGTATGGAAGCATTTAAATTCTCGTACAAACAATTTTCCAGTAATTAATTAAGACATTTTTCATGAAAAAACTTTGTTTTTCTGAGAAAACCGACGTCTACTATGTACACTTTAGAATGTATAATAACTTTCGATTAATGTCTCGTTGTTACTAAGAATCGATTTTATCATAATTTCCACTTCGCCAAAACATTTACCGCCCGCTGCGTTCAGTAATCCAAAGATGGCTTATATTTTTTTTTATTATTTTTAGGCAGCACTGCTATTTGTATTGCTAACTGGTAAGTTATTTGAACTTATTCGTAACATTCCGTAACGATAATTTGCACTTTATGTTGTTCAAAGACTACAAGTATAAAATTATATATGGTAATTGTTAATATTTCAACTATTTATAACACTCATTGCAACTTTAGCTCAGCCGCTTTACTAAGGTTCTATGCTTAAAAGGTTGGTTTTGTTTTGTTTGTTACTGATACTTGAATATGATACTGTGGAAGAATATTGAAATTTAACACCACATCATCATCATTTTCCTGCCCTTATCCCACTCTAAGTGGGGTCGGAACAACATGTTATGAGCATGCTGTCACATGATTTGGCTGCATTGTTACGACCGGCCGCCTGCCTGACGTTAACTTACCTTAGTCGCCTTTTACGACACCTCAGTAAGAAATGAGGGTGGTACTATTCTATTCAGCCGGATACCACACGGCTTAAACTTAACACCACAATGGTATGATATTTGTCTCAGTCGTTAGGAGAATGCGGCGCCGTTATAATAAGCGGGTTCGAATATTTTTATATATATAAAAAAAGTAGCATTTACTTGCAACTTCGTTCGCGTGGACTGCTGTAGCGTGATAGGTTGATAATAGATGGCGCTTTTCAATGTCATCCTATTCCTGTAGAATTAACAGAATTTTTATAGCCTATATGTTGCGCCAGTGTTTAAATAATAATTGTGCCAAATTTCATCGATATTGGCCTGAACCAATTCGGCGGATTCGCCGTGAAAGTGTTACAAACAAACATCCATACTCACAAACTTTCGCATTTATAATATTAGTAGGATAGGATACACCACAAAGTATGATATGTAGCTCATTGGTAAGGAGCATGCCGCGATGTTTGGGGAAGAGATTTCAATCCCGTGACGTTCTAAAACCATGTTTTCTATATATATTAAAAAAAATTGTTTGACGCCGTGTAGTATCCGGCTGAGTAGAATAGACCAACCTCATTTCTTACCGAGGTGTCGTAAAATACGACAGAGGTAAGTTGACGTCAGGCAGGCGGCCGGTCGTACAAACGCAGCCAAATCATGTGACAGCATGTTAACAACATGTTGTGTCGACCCCACTTAGAGTGGGATAAGGGCACGAAGATGATGATGATTTAAAAAATTTGCTCAAGTCACCCCGTAATTAAAGTTCTAACACCCTCTATTCAGGGGGACGGTAAAAAAAATGTAATATCATCATAAACCTTACGCGTTCCGACTTGATAGATAACGTCATAGATAAAAACTACCTTTTAAGCTGAGGGACCGATAATGAACGCACAAAAAACTTATAACACGCTATTGAGGAGTTTTAACGTGTATAGATCTTTATTGCCAGAAGAATCTTTTTATTGCGTTGAAATGATCCTGTTTTCATCGGGGTATGTTATTTTATCGAGAACAAGTAAATAAGAACGCGTGTTAACTGTGGATAACCTTTTTCGAAGTTATAGGTAAACACTAAAAATATTATCCCGACTTACTATATCTATATTATATATATTATTTATTCTATATCTATATTATTTATCTATACTAATATATAAAGCTGAAGAGTTTGTTTGATTGTTTGAACGCGCTAATCTCCGGAAACACTGGACCGATTTGAAAATTCTTTCAGTGTAAGATAGTCCGTTTATTGGGGAAGGCTATAGGCTATATAATAACATCACGCTAAGATGAATAGGAGAGGAGCAACAATAAAAAATAGTAAGAAAACAGCAAAATTTAAAGCTTTTCTTGCGAAAGTAATAATAAAATTATTTTGCTATATTCCGCGATGAAGTAAAATAGAAAATATATTTAATACTAAATGTAGAGTGGACAATCCGTTTTCATATCTGATATATGCAGGATTCATAAAACCAACCTCCACCATCGCCAACACAATACCCAAGCACTACATACGTTCACTATCACAAACTCAACAATCGTTTCGCCCCGCAACTGAAGCATCACCAGGAGATAGACTCCACGATAAAATCGCAAAGAGGGGCAAAAATCGATAACGGGCTTTAAAAAAATGCTATGTAGATTTTAATGCTAATGATATTTGAACTGTGATAGCCTAAGGGCGGACCAAAAATAAATCAAAACCTGGGATCTATTCCCACATGTTACTCGTGTTAGCTATTCCAATATTTGTCTATTCCAATCTTTATATATTTGTCTATAACTACACCCAAAATAATAGAAGAGACTATGGAAAAGCCGAGAGGCGGCCATGCTTGCGCGAGCTGTCAAAAGGAATATACGTAAAGGAATATACGGAATATGCGAGAGAACGATATTGTATTGTATTGTACTGTATGTATTATAAAGTTAAATAAAATGAATAATACAAAGCTGGCCGTATTTTACTATTACTACTTATTATCAAGAGAGCAGACGGACTTTCTAACACTCGGGGCTTTCTTTATTTTTTTATTTTTTTATATCTTTTAAAAATTACCGAGTTAAGGTTACCCAGGTACTACTATTAAATCTATCATCTTTGATTTAGTTAAAAACAACATAGCCCTATTTCCCAATCAGACCTAACCATGAATCGAATGTGGGACCAAGCAGTAAAGCGCAACCGCGTCGTAGCGCCAGTCAAGTCATCAAAACATTTAATTACCTTCATAACTCCCAATCACTGTAAGCAGAACGGACGGACAAAATTTATATCTACCAATTAGGTGGTATGAGATTTTATCAGTTTTTGTGATTGTCGTTTAGAACAAGAACCGAATGGAAACGATGGAAAATGTAGAATTATAAAAAAAGCCTTTTATAAACAATAGTACCTGGGTTTTAAAAATTATAAAAAAAAGACAAAGTAAACTTAACTGAAAAATGAAAATGATTGTCCACTCTACATTTAGCATTATATATAATTTCTATTTTACTTCATCGCAGATTATAGCCAAATAATTTTATTAGTGCTTTTGTATTATGGATCTCGGCAAAGTAACGCCCAATTCTATTAATAATTTAAATTATCGATACTAAGAATAGTAAAAATTTGGTAAGATAATATACAATGTGGGTTTCTCTGAAATATCTTTCTGGACATAAATTGTTATTATAATTATAACACAAGTTTATTATACAGCACTCGGCCTGCCGAGGATTTAAACCTGCGCACGCTTAGTGAGATTTACACGTTCTTAAATCAAATTTACCTGAAGTCGAATCATTACTACAAGTTGACTCCACGGTTTCTACTATTCTATGTGATACAGCTATCTCGTCCGCCGACAGGGTGGTGACGTTTTTTATTATTTCTATCCAAATTCCAAGTATTAAAATATATATTTTACCCTTTTCTCACCGGTCCTCCGCTACGAATGACTCTATTAATATGATCATTTGGGGACTTTCCGGTTTTTTGAAAGGGTAACTCTTATATTTTTTTGACACACCACAATAGTGGAGTTTAAATTTAATTACAGACCGTTTGAAGTATTTTTATATCGTCAATGTACGCATTTAAGAAGCTACCGCATAATCGGGACGTTCTCCTACTGAGAAGAGACTTTTTCACAAATAATATAAAATAATTTGTATATGTAAGTATTAATAGTTTTAGTCAGGTGTTAGCTGGCAGAACAGCTGAAAATTGCACGAGAAATAGCCTATTTTACAAACTAATGTGTATCTTTACCGAATTACCGATTCAGTTCAAACAACGCAAACATTTAAAAGTTGTTAAGCCCAGTTCACATAAAAGCAATGAAAGGGTAAAAAAATATCATAATCCTTACATACGGTTTTCTTAAGTACTATTATCGCAACTTAGGTACACAGACTCCGGTCATTTGAAAGTAATTTATTTAATATTAATTATTTTATATTCATAGATAATAAAGAGCATGCATAGACATTTATTTATTAGTTAATGAATTAATATTAGACTAATATATACAAAGTTAAGCCAATCTATCATATGCAAAATAAAAGATAAACTATAAAAATCAAGTATTCAAAATGACTTCTAAAATAAAAAAAATACAAGTTACCTACATCACTAAAACACCGCAACACGTATATCCGATCATAAAAACAAACATCAACATACAGATTATCTTGATTTTATCTGATTATATTTTATGTCGTCCATTAACTTACCATAGACAACGAGCTATGAAGCCAATAAAATGCATACTTAGTAAAAATAATCACGGCCAGCTAACATTCCATATTCGAAAATACGAACCTTTCGTCGCATCTGCAGTGCATTAACGTATTGACACGCCAATTGTAAAGGCCGTACTTCTTCTCCATACCACCGATCCAGAACGGGCATCTCAAGTCGTGGACCCTGCAGCATCTATCGGTCCTTGTATAGGCGCCGAGTTGCGAGTATCTGGTCGCAGAATAACCTTTGCCGCACCATTTCGTCCCCGGCACCCGTAGGAGCTCCATCGAATCGCGTTTTTTTCTGTCAATTTTTTTATTTATTTTTACTGCCTTGCGTTGATGGATAACGAACTCTTCCGTAATTCGACCACCAACGTGTTTATTCATCAAATAATCGTTAGAAATAAAATCTGAGCCCGTCACAGAGTCATAAATGATGTAAGACGCTCAAGTGTAATATTTATGGGTTTAGATCGCATATTTTATGGGTTTATTGGTTACATAAACGAGGATTCGTTATGAGAAACACTTAAATACAATGTCAAATACACACACTAACGTAAATTTATTTTAGAAAACTTTGTATGCAGGACAGATAGATTTGACGAATGCATCACCATAACGGATATATGTATATATCCCTTCTACGTGAAAACACCGCATTTTATCTTGAATAAATAACCTATTTTATTTAGATGGTTAATGTTACTTTGTGAATATTTATTATAATCTCATAATAAATACGTAATAATAATATCTCTGAGATTTCTGTTAGGGATAAGTTAACCTTTGTACACTTTTTTTTACCAATAATGTTTTTCCAACATTTTTTATGGTACATAGATAAATAAATAAATCATAAAAAATATAAGTAATGATATCAATTTTCTGTAATCTTATATAGAAGTAAATATATTATGTAATGCATAATACATAAGAAAACATTTAGAAAAATGTATAAATGAACATTATAAAAAATCTTGATGTATACAAATCGTTAAGTTGTCATCTACATATCATCATCCTCCTGCCCTTATGCCACTCTAAGTGGGGGTCGGCACAACATGTTATAAACATGTTGTCACATGATTTGGCTGCGTTTTTACGACCGGCGCCTGCCTGACGTCAACTTACCATAGTCGTATTTTACGACACCTCGGTAAGAAAGAGGGTGGTCTATTCTACTAAACCGGATGCCACACGGTGGGTCAACTTACCTTAGTCGCCTTTTACGACACCTCGGTAAGAAAGGAGGTTGGTCTATTCTACACAGCCGGATACCACACGGCGGGTCGACTTACCTTAGTCGCCTTTTACGACACCTCGGTAAGAAATGAGGGTGGCACTATTCTACTCAGCCGGATACCACACGGCTAAGTTGTCATCTACATATATAGCAGTCATAAATCTACAATGATCCCTTAAGTTTCTCATTTCTTGCTTAATTCGTTTTGTTGTTTTTATAATTCGCGATAGTTTTTGATAATCTATATTAATACAATCCAAAGGAGCGTTTGTTTGTCAAACTCATCCGTCAATTTTTTAGCCTTGCCATTATAGCATTTCGAAAAAATTATTACAAGGAAGCTGATACAGAAAGCCTACTTTACTGATGAGAATTACATCTATACTTATTATAAAATTACGTCCCCAATAGCTATCTGTCTGTGATCGATTTTCTCAAAATCAACTGAACGGATTTCTGTACGATTTTTACTCAAAGATAGTTTAATAATTGTGAATAGTTTAGGTTAATAATACATTACGGTTGTATATAAATTATTTTGAAGAGGTCACACGGTTGTAAAAAACTCGCCTGCTGAGAGCTTCACTCGCATGCGCCGCGGAAACCAACAAGGGATACACTAAAGTAATGTACTAGACGATTGTAGATCTACAAATATACCACAAAAAGTCCGCGCCAGCAGATAGAGATACTATCTCTTATGGTTAACTTACAAAAAATACTTTTGTTTTCTAAAATTCTTAAGGCCGCAGGCACAGCTAGTAAATTATAAAATCCGTGGATTGTTAAATAAATAATAAATAAATAATATGGGACACTTATATATGTAACTAAGGTATAAGGTGATAAAATGCAACTAAGGTAAGGGCACCAGTATGTATTAGTAGTTGACCGTTTTGTATGAAATTATAAATAATAATCGTTTTTTTTTGTTATAACTAATAAAAAATATGAATTAATAATATTAAATTACAATATTAAACAATGGGCTACAGTTCTGATGTTTTAGGCAGTAGTTAATAGATGGCAACAGGTAATTACAAATTTATTTTTTATTAGCTACTATAAAAAAACTGTACTGTGTTATTCCACCCAACGATACCCTCTTACTTGAAATCGAAATTCCATTTTATCAAAAGTACAAATAATTTAATAAGGTCCTTTCGGAAGTTTAACCTCGAGATGCCCTCACATAAGACATCGTTTTTTGGACGTTCTTTCAATATAAAAGCTATTACATTGTGGAATGCTCTACCGGTATCAATAATTTACTTAATTTACTATATATTTATATACATATATAAACCATATTTATTACATATATATATATATATATATATATATATATATATATATATATATATATATATATATATATATATATATATATATATATATATATATATATATATATATATATATATATATATATATATGGTTTATATATGTATATAAATATATAGTAAATTTATTATACGTATGTATGTATATATGTATGTATGTAGATATATATATATATATATGTATTAGAATTTGTATACATTTCACCACCTACCTTATTACCCTAAATTTAATGTCTCTAGCCCAAAGGTTGCCTGGAAGAAATCGCTATTTAGCGATAAGGCCGCCTTATTGTATCTACATTAAGATAACATCGTTTTCTTTACAATGTATATTGTAATTTTATGTGGTGCAATAAAGAATGTTCTATCTGTTCTGTTCTATAAAAAAAAACCGTATTATTTAAAATTTCATACAAAACGGTCAACTATTAGTACATGGTCAATTTCTAGTGCACTTACCTTACTTACCTTAGTTATATAAGATTTATACTCTGAAAAGAGCGACCTCCGAATTGCTTGGTGGCTCTTCTCGGTAAAGGCTCGGAACTATTTAAAGTTGACGATTCAAAAGCACTCGTTTACAAGTTTACTTCATTGAAGAATATTTTGAGTTTCAAAATGTTCAAAAAATCAAATAAGCTAATTGTTTCAAAATAGTGCTTTAAGAGTTAGATTCCAGGTTGAGATCGGCTTTTTTAGGATTTTCCAAGCGTATGTATGGATTTACAAAATCATAGAAAAAATTGTCTTTGTTATGTTCTGAGAATTGAAATCGATCGTGTGATTAAGGAGCTGATTTGGTTTATACTATCTATGGATAGGTACTAATAACACGATTTCTAATGGATGCGTTTTGTATAAATTTAAATTCTTCATTATAATAGTTCTGTTAAAATCCAGTATGCTCATTTCATACCGATGAGTCGTAAAAGGCGACTAAGGTAAGTCGACCTGCTGTGTGATATCCGGCCGAGTATAATAGACCACCATCGTTACATACCGAGGAGTCGTAAAAAGCGACTAAGGTAAGCTGACGCCAGGCAGGCGGCCGGTCGTAAAATATCTAGCCAAAACTTATAGCCACATGTTTAGAACATGTTGTGCTGACCCCACTAAGAGTGGGATAAGAATAATGAAGGAGAATAATGCAGGTGAATAATGAAACTATTTTAAATTTCAAATTCATTTACAAAATTTATTTTTGCACAATTATATTTTGTTCATGGATGAAAACCTCGTTTCGGCATGAAACTAGTCGGGCTTACCCGGGCTTAGAATAAGACGCGAAATATAACCGGTTTCTATACATTAAATATTCAGGAAAATGTCTAGGACCGTTTTTAAATATATGAAAGTCGCTTAACATCTCTTAAACCGATCAACGACACCCTGATATCGCCTTTATTAGCCTGAGTGGTTATCTTATTTCTTCTTATTCATATACATTGTACTTATAAAAAAGTGTATATATGTATGTACTACTTTCCTATTTTTATTGTTAGCATATTATTTTGATTGTAGTGCGTAGAAGTAAAAAAATATATTCTATTGTAACAGGATTATAACACGATGCCGTATTTAGCCATATAAATTCTGCCCATCGTTGTGGAATCTACGGACCTCGTACTGCATTATTCAATAATTTTGCTACCCAAACGTTAATCAGTTTTTTAAAGTTGATGACTTGTCACTTCTATGGTCACTTCAGTATCGCGAACGGTTGAACCACGTATGTATCTTTGATAGATTTGGAACTAGATCGCGTGAATATAATTAAATGCTTCGAGCATAAGTATTAACATTGTCCGCTGAGTGGCGGTCCCCGAACTCAAGCTTGGTGTTAATGCGGCCTGTGGCAAAAACCAAGTGTGGATGAATAGACCACTGTCAATACGCACTGTTTAAACAGAGCGGTCTTTTTCAGAAGGATTTTAAAGGTGGGAAAGAGTTTAACGAGGAACGTTCGTGTTCTTTCGTGTCGTTCATATTAAACAACACATTTCGTTTAAAACACTATATTCATATAATTAATGCGTATTTCTACTGAATGTCTACCAAATCAGTCTATATAATATCGGTATAATTTAAATATACTTTGAAGAGCAATCGCCATTAAAAACTAAATATATTTAAAATAAAAAACGTAATATAAATCACTTAAAAAGTTGTATTATTATAACCCTTCTCAATTCATTTGAAAAGCACCAGAATCCAAGCGCAAGCGATTCCCGCAAGACCCAGAAAAAAAAACAAAAAAAAAAACAAACCTCCTATCACAGCGGCAGTGTGAGACAGTGATCGGCATGTAGTTGAAATAGCCGAACTTTCGCTTGAACGCCCCGATGTTCATCCGACAATTGTCATGGGCTCTACAGCACTTATCTTCATTCCTATCGACGCCCAATTCGGTGTACGTCTCCGCTAATTGTCCCGCACCGCACCACTTTGTCCCCGGCATTATGAAATTTTCTCTGAGTGATCTGCGCGACCTGTCATCCGTGTCTATGGTTAGAATGGCGGGAATTTTGACAGCGGCAAAAGCGTTAGTCTTTCAGCCCTAGAATAAATTTTAGCCACTATGATTTTGGGATAAAAACTAATAAAAAAATGAATGAAAATGGTTTATGCGGATGCATATTTTATAAAACCCCAAAGCGTAGAAATGAGTACAATGAGATGTATAGGTATAACCATAAAGATAGTGACCGATATTAAAGAAGTATATACATAAAATAAAATAAGTACAGAGCGATAATAATTTTAGGTATCACAAAAGTCGATAGGGAAAAGATCGTATAGATAAAAGTTTAAATCTTTTCGATATTCAGTATAATTGTTATCTAACCATAGAGAAATAATATAGTGTATATAAACCAGCAAATACATTTATTTAAAGATAAGTACCTATTAAGGTGATAAAATTAGCGAAATAATCAGTATGTTGATTATTTTTATGGATATATTCCTTATCCGCGTTGTTTTGACATAACATATAATTATTTGCCGCTTAGGCGCCAATTGCAGCCAATGATTTACCATAATGAACATAGAAAAAAAATAATTGTTGAGTTATGACTGGGCGGCTGTGTGGTGCTTTAACTTTGCCTATCGTTCAAATCAAATCAAATCTTTTTATTTATTCGTTGCCTATAGACTTTAAACTTGGATTATTAAATATGGATTAGAAATTCATCCTACGTTATATACTTTTGCTGCTAAATATGAATCAATTTGAAGAATTTTCTCCTTTATTTTCGACGACGATTTATGGAACTGTCAGTGACTAACTACGGTTCCTTTACAGACCTCAATTCCGTTCAGATCAACGAGCACTCCAAGCATAACAAGCTAATTTATTCTGAACTTTTTTATGACATTCATAAAAAGTGACTATGTTTTTAAGCTGTAGTCTATTTTATTGGTAAAAATAGCACGAAAGCCTTCAAAAACTTGACTGAAAACGATTTTTCAGAACGCTAGTCAAGATGTTTTTTTCCGAATAGAATATATGTTAGAGTAGAGCACAGAGGTATTCTGTAAATTAGACTTACATAACTCTACTTTATCTTCTAGCTATGATTAGAATGATGATAATAGGCCGATAGACAAAATAGGTTGTGGATAGACAAAAGTATAAGAGTAGACCGATTCGGTAGTTGTCAGAGTTATAATATGTTGACGATAGATGGCAGCACAGATATTTTGTGTCGCGCTATTGTTTGTCGCTTTAATTTAATAACGGGATGCGTACATTATGCCGAGCTGGGTCGTGTGTTTTTGATAAGACGATTAATAATGTTTTTGCACAATGGTTAAGGTAGGGATGTGACTTCGAGTACAAAAATCGATTAATATATAATCGACTGTTTTAAATTTTTTCTCTTTTTTAATAATCGATTTTTATTAATACTATTTGAACATTTGCCTTTTTTAATATTAATAAAAGATAACAATAAATAGACACTAAAAAAAAGCCTATATAAAGTGGAAAAACTACCAAAAACTAATATCAGATGCGCTATTTGTAAAATTTGATTAAAACGTGTAGTTCGGCTACATTGGTAAACAATTAAATTTATTTAAAAAACAAGAAAAAGAGTAAGAAAGAAAAAGGAGATACTAATATAATCGATTTTAGAAAAATCGATTTTTGATTAAACAATAATCGATTCGACCGACCGGCCGCCTGACATCAACTTACCTTAGTCGTATTTTACGACACCTCGGTAAGAAAGAGGGTGGTCTATTCTACTTAACCGGATACCACACGGTGGGTCAACTTACCTTAGTCGCCTTTTACGGCACCTCGGTGAGAAATGAGGGTGGTACTGTCCTATTCCTATAATTTTTTTTCCTTTGAAATAAATCGATAATAACTATCACCTACGATTACCAATAAAATATAATAACAGATGCGCTGTTTGTGAAATTCGATTAAACATGCTGAATTTCACGAAAATTATACGCGTAACTATAACTTAACGAGTGAAAATTTCGTTCAGAAATACCAAATTATGTTCTAAATGTATTATTGGTGCGCTAAGTATATTTGATATTTGCATGTTGCACATCGACCTTGACTTTCATGGTAAATTTTACGGTGTTTTTCTACCAGGCCTTGAAGGCTTATTTATTGACATAAGTCTTAATTTAAAAGCTCTTGACGTGTATTAATCATTTTTAAGAAAATCCACTCTCAAGTTAAATGGTCGAAGACGTTTTTTTATACAATATGATGTCATTAAATATTTTTATTTTTTAACATTAAAAAAGGTGTTGAAAATAAAATTTATTTTTAACACATTTTTTAATATTTTCTAATTTTCCATTTATGAATTTGTTTATCTGTTCCATTATAAAAATCAGGCTAATTGTTTTTAATAGATTTGAATTGTTTCAAAGAATGACAAAATATACCGAAGATATGAATTCTATTAAATAGTAAATTATCATAATATTTTGATGCCATAAACAATTCTTATATTTAACTGCGTGGAAAAAACTTTATACGTTACGTTTAAAATAATTGGTATAAAAAAGTAAGAAGTAATGAAGAAGTAACGATCGACATGCTTATAACGTGTTGTGCCGACCCCACTTAGAGTGGGATAAGCAGGAGCATGATTTATAGAAGTACGAGTTTCTTAGCGGAATTCCATATTACAGAAGTTACAATAAAATTACTTTGTTATAATCCGCGCTTGTTAAGAGGATATATGTAATGCTAAGTGTATGAAGCATTATGATTTTGATTGTGGAGCCTATCTCCTGATGATGCTTCGGTTTCAAGGCAAAACGATCGTAAGGATTGTGGGTGTTGGGATTGGCGGCGTTTGGCGATACGTGTGGCGACATGTCCTGCATGTATAAGGTATGTGAATGTTGCCTGCTACATACACTTAGCATTACGTATATCCTCTTAACAAGCGCGGATTAACGCAAAGTAACTTTATTGTAACTTCCGGCAAGAGAATGTTAAATATTTTCCAAAATTAATTAATGGAAATAGTATAATTTATATAAACTTTTCTTTTTCTCTATATTACCCGTATTCTCTTTGTTCTTCAATTCTTTTCCTTTTCCTTCTGTTACTCAAATGTTGGAAGATATTCCTTTTAGGGATGATTCCGCCTTTATACATGTGCTTTTTTTGCTTTTTCTTTCTCTTTTCTAACTATATGTATAAAAAGAAATAAATAAGAAGTAGAGATCTGTTACTATTAGACTGGCCCGTTGGCGCAGTGGGTAGTGATCCTGCCTTCAGCGCCGGCGGTCGCGGGTTCGATTCACATAACACAAGTATTAAAATTAGTTACTTTGGGGACGGGCGACCGTGTGTGTAAGTGTCCCATATATTTATATTTATATTTACTATCCCACCACTGGTCGTAAGCGTTATCCATATTAGACAAGAGGACACGAGCTTACTTTTTATATTTTACTTAAGATATAAGTCAGAAAGAGTTTCAACTATTATAGTGGTAAATCTGTAAAAGTGGTAAAAAAAGTACCTTTATAATTTTGTGCGTCGACTACAGATAAACAAGAAATATTTGAGCTTATGTGATAGTTTAAGTTACGTGTTGGTGCGTGCGAAGTGCGGAAGAGGTCGCTAAATTATTAAAAATAACTTACATCTAACTTATAGTATTCACATTAAACATATATTAAAATGTTACGACTGAATGGGTCACAGAGTGACTTATGTTACATCAAATAAAGTAATATAATTACTAGGTATTGCCAGAATTCCATATTAAAATGGTTATAAATTGCATCTGATGAATATAATATAACAATAATGGTTTATGCTTTTGATACATATTAAAAGCATAAATAATCAATTTTATAAAAAAGAATATTTAGATAAAAAATTATTATGACATATGCAGTTTTATTTCAATTTCTTTTTAAATCATATTATGGCAATAAAATGTTTGGTACACCTGAGTGGTTTTGTTTGTTTACATTTAGCTAAGTATCTATGGAGTATAGACAACAATCCAGCTCTCTCACTACTCCAACATTTTAGGACTAGGGATGCCATTTTAGGGATCGATTCATAAATGATCGATTTTACCCCTTTCAAATAAATCGATTTTTAAAATTCGATATAACTAGTATCAAAATAATCGATTCATGAATATTTGACACGTTTCCTTTTTTAATATGAATAATTAATTGGAATAAAGGTTAATTAAATGGACAACTAACAATAAATAATAGCAGATGAGACTTTGTGAAATTTTATTAAAATTTAGTTTGGCTACATTGGTTTCATTCAACAATGCATACCTTGAAAATCAAGAAAAAGAGGCAATAAAAGTGAAAAGGCAATAATTAATATTATCGATGTTTTGTAATATCGATTGTTTTCATTATCTTCTTGTTATCATTATGTAAAAAAATAATTAGATTATTAAAAATCGATTTTTTTATATTGAAATTTTTCTAAATAGTTATTCCACTACTGCATTAAACTTAATAATGGAATTCGTCTGGAAACCAATTTGGAGTAAAGTATAAAAAAGATTTCATTTTATAGGTATGGAAAATCGCAAGTTTATGAATACTAATACACACAAAGAAACGGTTTATGATACACAAAAGCACACAAAAATATTTAGTATGTGTGGAAAACAGTTAATAATGATGCAAAAGTTAAATATTAATTCAACGACATAACAATTATTTTTTATTTCTGTTATACATTTTTTAAAATATGTTATATCTCGGCTGACCATATGACAAAATGACCTCCCAGAGTACATAATGAGTTTCGATCTACTAGCTATGCTAGTTAGTGCCATTGCCAGTTAAAAATTTCCCGGGATTCCTTAAGCATATGGAGCTCATATTATTTGAGTGTTTAATCACTGTAATATATGCTTTTAATTGTTGCTAATAAATAGTTAATATTAATTAAGCGTTGTAGTGTATGTAAATTAATGTTGTATGAATATAGCACAGGCTCAAACACGCACTAACAAGTAACAATATGTCACTTCACGACCACTCTCACCAAGGGCTCTCTTGTTACTGCCGTGGTGCATTCTGAGATCGTGTATGTTACTTTGTACTAGTGTGAGTTAGCGTGACTATGCTCATGTATGTATTACATACGAGTATATTATGTGTCTTGTATATAAATACGCATACACTACAGGCGTATAAGTTTTTAAGTAATTATTGATGCTAGAAATCCCTTGGTTTATGGAAAACAGTAGGACTCGAACCGCCAGTAATGGATTCGTTCTAGTGTATTTTATTTACCAATAGCAGCTGACAACGAGAAATTGTGGCCCTTGGTGTGATTAGAACCCGGTTACCGCAGACCTGAAGGGAGGGAACTTGTGCCAACCAGATAGACGAATAAAAAAGTCATCTATAAGAATATAATAAAATAGGGGATTAATAGACGTCGAAATAATTTGGTAAATCACGTAGTTAAACTACTGGTGAAGATAAATAGTACAGGTATCCAATAGATCAGTCGTAATTATTATGTCGTTGAACCAACATTAATCTATTAAAATTGAATATTCACATAGATTTTTGGGTTAACACAAACAATTACTCGTGTGTTAATATGTAACAGAAGCGTCCTTCACAATGTATACGATTTAAAGCGTGCATAAACCATAGAGTATACTAGAGTAGGAAAGCCAGCCTAAAATTTGTCCATCGAAAAAAAAGAGTAAGAAAATAAGGCTCTCAACTCAATCTTGTTCTAAGTGTTTAAATTTAGAACGCGCCATGAATATCTCTGCCCATGTGTAATTAGACAAAGAAAAGTATATTCCCCTCGTCTTCCCTCTCTTATTAATTGTTGGACATTAACACTCTTTGCTCATAGCTCCCATACTCTAGCATAATAACTCTATGAAATAAATACGGAACATTAACAAAATACCAACCTCTGTAAGCTGTTTTCGCTCACTTTATTCCTATGCTGCATCATATAAGTCAGCTCTTCGTGCCTTTCGAAGCATTCCGTTTTTAATCTGTCATAATCGAACCAGCTAGCGACATCTGCTGGCAGCTTTTCCCCAGTTTTCAATAACCGAAATGTCACATTACCAAAATGGCGGTAAAACCTTTCGTCAGCGAAATCGTGAGGCCTCCTTTCTAAGAGCCTGTAACTCTCTTCATCTAATGCTAATTTGAGTTCTTTTCTTAATGTCTTCAGGAAATTCCTTGCTGATTTAGCTTCGGTTATGTACTCGCAGTCTTGTAGGACGCCATTCGGCGTGTATATAACTTGTACAAGATGGCGCCCGTCGGTTAACTGACGAAGTTTCAGCCCGCCTCTGAAACAAAAATAAAATTAATTTATTGCAAATAAAATTGAATGAAGTTGTTCAACACCTTATAATTAATTTTAAAAAAAATCTTGGTTGATGGGAAGCGAAGAACCTGCATAGTTATTGTAACTCTGTGAGTTATACTAACTTTATACATGTGAGTTGATCTTTGAATTATTATACTACAGAAGGGAAGCCAGTCTAAAATTCGCCCTATTACATTACAGAGAAATAAATAGGACTGTATCTATCTCTCTCTTTTTTATGTGTGATTTAACAAAGATAAGTATACGAGTTTCATATTTCCTGTCATTATTAGGGATGTAACTTGTAGTAGAAAAAATCGATTAATAAATAATCAATATTTATCCCTCTTAAAAATAATCGATTTTTTTCTATTTCAAAAGTTGTGTTTTTTAATATTAATAATAATTACAATAAAGGCTAATTAAAGTAGACAACTACCAAGAAATAATATCAGATGCGCTGTTTGTGAAATTGGATTAAAATGTGTAGTTTGGCTAAATTCGTTTCATCCAACAATGCATATCTAATCTTAAAAAACAAGAAAAGAGTAAAAAAGAAAAAGGGATACCTAATATAATCGATTTTAAAAAATCGATTTTAGTTGATAAAATAATCGATCATTACAAATCGATTATTTTTGATTACTCATTATTTACTGTGATACTCTCACTTACAGATCTGTCTATGGCTCCCCTTTCTCGTACAATAACTCTATGATCACAATAGCTTATTACACGTACGAAGCAAGCAATCATAGTACAAGTGTATGGAAGTCATAGCGAGGCCTGTGAGTGTTGTATACTTTATTGTCTAAATGCGTTTTCTCAGAAACATGTAAAAAAAAGTTTTTTTCAGTAGGCAGATTGGTCATATTTTAAGCTATATCCCCTACTGTAGTATAATAACTCCTATGCAAGCAATATTGCTTTCTGTATTCTTGATTAATTAATTAAAAAGGTTTATTGACATCTCTCCGGTGATTCAACGTTCCGAAACGTAGATTTAAAAAAGATATGGTAAGGGCTTGTGAAAGTAAATTTGAATGAAGCAGTTACTTTAATCAAGTTCGTATTAATTTAACTTTTCATTAAATGGTAATAATAACTCAATCAAATGTTTTAATTTGAATTCGCCGTTAAATGCAACGCCCAAATCATGTTATGTAATTTTTTATAACCATAGACCAAAGACAAAAATATGTTTTTAATTATCCACAAAGATGATTAGCCAACAATTAGGAATTAATAATATTGTGTAATAATAATTTGTCTATGAACAGCGCTTGTCAACAAATAAATTTATTTAAAATACCTAAATGTTTTGATACATAAAGTATATTCAATTTTAAGATTTTCTTAAATCAAATAAACTTGTAAGCAAGTACTAGGGATGTACTCGTAAGTTGGAGTAATAAAAATCGATGACTAAATAATCGATTTGCACTTGTTAAGTTATTCACGCATGGTACGGATGTATAGTAGTTATTTGGTACCCTATTAGAATAAAGACCAACACATCGCAAGGCAATAAACATATCCTTTACAAAACCAACCCCATACAACCGTATTTAATTCGGGACGGTTTAATGTAAGAGGACGCTATTGTATTCGACTTATTTTATAATTTAAATCTAAATCTCACAATACATAATCCATATTAAGATTATAAATTTGAAAGTCTGTCTGTCTGTTACTGTCACAACCAAGATTGATAAAATTTAGCACAATTAAAGCTTACATTATAACATTTAGGATAAAAAAATCGTTTTCTTTTGAGATCCGGGGAAAAAACACTAAATAACTAATTAAATTAATTACAATCTCTAGAAGTAGAAGTAGTTTGTTTAAACCTTTATCTATACCTAATTTTTAAAAAAAAAATATAAATACAAGAAAATCGATCAAAACAAACAGTGACAAAAGTGCAAATGTGTCCGTTTTAACAGCTCGGTTAATTGCCTCTTC
Source organism: Morpho helenor (assembly GCA_029227775.1). Taxonomy (NCBI): domain Eukaryota; kingdom Metazoa; phylum Arthropoda; class Insecta; order Lepidoptera; family Nymphalidae; genus Morpho; species Morpho helenor. Next base: position 9,553,363 of record JARGCU010000011.1, read on the forward strand.
AGGTGACAAGAGGGCTTGCTCCTTTTTTGCACAAAGAATCAGCTTAGCGATTCAGCGCGGTAATGCTGCCAGCATTCTTGGGAACATTCCAGGTGGGCATGATTTGTATAGTCCTAGCGTGTAAGTAATTTAAGATAGATATAACTTGTACATTTGCTATTAATAGAAAAAAACAATGTCCATATATACAAAATAGAAAAAAAATGTTTTTAATCCACACTAAGGTAAAAACCTATGCTCAGAAACTAAAACGAATACATAGGTCATTAACTATTTGTATAAAAATCTTGTGTACATGGTCCTAAGAATATTAGCCGTGATTCTGTGCAAAAACTTTAAAATGATCTCTTTTAAACAATACTTTTAGTTCTGTGTTATCCGAAGTATAAAATTGTATAAAAAGTAAATATTTGTCACTTAGTTTTTTTGTCTCTATATTTATTACATCATTGTTCGTTATTGCATAACACCATCCATCGAATCTAATCGCCATGGCTTTCATAACGTCCCTACAGTGTTTATAATTTTATTATCGTTTAAAATGTCATCAAATAATAATTTCTATGACATGTTCACGAGTTTTTCGGAATCGGTACAAGGTTCTTGTCTTTATTGCAAACGCTCATAGAATTTATAGATTTAGGCGTTACATTGCGGAATTTAAAAGAAAATTTATTGCTAAGACTGTCTACGTGCTAAGTGTAGGAAGCAAAAATTGTTTTCATACATTATACATACAGGATACGCACGTTTTACAAAACATCAATATCAATAAAACAGTACACAAGCACTGCACACATTCACTACGACAATCTCAAAAATCGTTTCGCCCCGCAACCGAAGCACCATCAGGAGATAGGGCGAACATATAAGCATAGAGAAAGATGGACGCCGGGAAAGAATTCCACTATCGTGCTTATGCACAACAGAAATCTCTTCTCGGAGCCAAGCGGTGCGATAGAAAGGAAAGATGGAAGAATTAGGAAAATCTCATTGTGTACAACTAAGTGATAAGACAAACAAATCAGTTTATATCTGGCCGGTGTACACTTAGCTTTATAAATATTTAACGAGCCGACAACTGTCTATATTACAAGCGAGATATTTGCGAATTAGCACGTCAATACATCAACTTTAAGTGACCGCGCTCTGGGAGATGCACCCCTGTTGTCGCGTGGTACACTCTTTGACAGAAAGCTTATTAATTATTTAAAATTAATGCACTGGCCTGTTACTATCTCACTGCTGAATAAAAACCACCTCCTTCCTCTGGACAGTAGAATTGGATAGTAGTCCATAACAATCTACAAATTTGTGATTAAAAAATATGATAAATTTATAATATCACTTAGGCACATCACGGTTTCCAATGTGAATCGTTATTTATGTATGTAAAATGAAATTAAATAATTTATAGAATTAGGCGTTACTTTGCGGAGGTCCATAATACAAAAGTAATGAGAATATTATTTTGCTATAATCCTCCATGACAAAATGGCAAAGCAAAATGGCTTTGTGATTTTATCGTGGAGTCTATCTACTGACGATGCTTCGGATACGGGGCGAAACAATTGTTGAGATTGTGGTGGTGAAGGTGTGCAGTGCTTGTGTATTGTTGTGTCATCGGTGTCGGGTAGTGCTTGAGTTCTTACAAATTCTGCATGTATCAGGTATGAGAACGAATAATACACTCTACATTTAGAATATTATTTTGCTGTAATCCGCGATAAAAGAAAATATATGTAATATTTTCTTTTATCGCCGATTACAGCAAAATAATATTCTCATTACTTAAAATGAAATTAAATAAAATTAAAATTGTTTATTGTACAAAAGTGCCAACATTACATAAATTAACAATTGCAAACTAAACTAAAGCTAAATAAAACATATGTATGTAATAAATGAATAATTCAGAATAGGCTTTAAACTGAGCATATACCGTATGAATGTATGTATGATATTTATCAATGGACAATGTAGAAACAGACAAACTTGCCGCTCCTTTTTTGCGTCTTAAAAAATACGAAATCATTCGTGAGTTTCGTTACACGATCCTATGATAAAATCCCACAAATAATCTATGGAATGGAAAGGCTATTTCCATTAAAACAATTTAAAAAATTTTAAAGGTGTATATACAGAAAAGTAAATCCTACCGACATTATAAATGCGAAAGTTTGTGAGTATGGATGTATGTTTGTTACTCTTTCAAAGCGAATCCGCTGAACCAATATCGATGAAATGTGCCTGTTATTCTCCCACTGCTGGGAATAGGCTTCTTCTCTCCGTTTTTTTGAGAGAAGGATTGGAGCTAATACCCACCACGCTGTTCCAATGCGGATTGGTAGGTTACACATATCTCCAGAATTCTCTAAAGATATGCAGGTTTCCTCACGATGTTTTCTTTCACCTAAAAGCGTGTGATAAATTGAAATTATCAATTAGACACATAAATTTTAAAAGAAAAACTCATTAGTGTCTGTCCGTGTTTGAACCCGTGACCTCCTCGAAAGAGTCGCAAGGTGTTACCGCTGGGCTACCACAACTAGAATAACACATAAGCTATAGTAAGTAGCGGCCTGCAACTATCCCACTGCTGGGAATTGGCCTCTTCACTCCGTTTTTGGAGATAAGGATTGGAGCTAAGACCTACCACGCTGCTCCAATGCGGATTGGTAGGTTACACATATCTCAAGAATTCTCTAGAGATAGGCAGGTTTCCTCACGATGTTTTCCTTCACCGAAAAGCGTATGGTAAATTGCAATTATCAATTAGACACATAAGTTTTAACAGAATAACTCATTGGTGTCTGCCCGGGTTTGAAACCGTGACCTTCTCGAAAGAGTCGCAAGGTGTTACCGCTGGGCTACCACAACTAGAATAACACATAAGCTATAATAAGTAGCGGCCTGTAACTATCCCACCGCTGGGAATTGGCCTCTTCACTCCGTTTTTGGAGATAAGGATTGAAGCTAAGACCTACCACGCTGCTCCAATGCGGATTGGTAGGTTACACATATCTCAAGAATTCTCTAGAGATAGGCAGGTTTCCTCACGATGTTTTCCTTCACCGAAAAGCGTATGGTAAATTGCAATTATCAATTATACACATAAGTTTTAACAGAATAACTCATTGGTGTCTGGCCGGGTTTGAAACCGTGACCTTCTCGAAAGAGTCGCACTGTGTTACCGCTGGGCTACCACAGATAAGCTATAGAAATCCTGTTAATTCTACAGGAATAGTATGACATTGAAAAGCGCCATCTATTATCGACCTATCATACCATAATAGTCCATGCGAACGATGTCGCGGGTAAAAGCTCGGAATACTATAAATACTTAAGAAATATGTTTTCGTATTAATTTAAATCCACTATCTGTCAGCGAATGTACCAATAGACTACATGATATAGATGTCGATATTAAAATAACTTTTTGACCAGATCGGAGTGGTTAAATGAGCCGTGATTAGTTTAACAGTGGGGTGGCCGGTTGGGGTGAGGGTTGTAATCTAATTGTACTGGTAAGTGATACTGCATCGGGTGTATATAATTTATAAGTTATCTATTTATCTATTTATATAAAAAATACCATCATCAACACAATTATGGGTAGAATAGTCTGAAATAGGAGCTGAGGCGGTAACGACAGGCGTCCCTTAGATTAGATACATTATCACAAATACAAAATATTCTTAATTCTAGTATATACCTATATACGAGGTGTGTTCAAAAAGTATCGCGAATTTTGAATTTTCTCGGGTTACGTATATTCGAATTTCGTTTTTTTTTTTGTGGCGTTATGTTGGAACATTTGTCCCTCACTTATGCTGACAAGTTTGGCCATTTTGAATTTTCAGTTAATTGTTGACAGCTGCTTTGCTTGCACGTGTTTTGGTTCGTCTTCGATTTTTCCTTATTCAAAACAATGGACCACGATAACGCCCCTGCTCACACAACGCTGCTTGTACGCGACTTCTTGGCCAAAACAACACACTAATGATACCGCAGCCACCTTATTCCCCAGATCTGGCCCCCTGTGACTTTTTCTTGTTCCCGAAACTGAAAAGGTCCATGAAAGGACGACGCTACGCCACGACTGACGAGATAAAGACGGCATCGAAGGAGGAGCTGAACAAGATACAAAATAATGATTTTTTGAAGTGCTTCGAAGATTGAAAAACGTTGGCACAAGTGTATAATATCCCAGGGGGATTACTTTGAAGGGGACAAAATAAATATTCACGAATAAATAAATAGTTTTTGAAAATACACAAAATTCGCGATACTTTTTGAACACACCTCGTACAAGATTAGCTCATTAAAATACTAAAAGATTTATAGAATTAGGCGTTACTGTGCGTTAATTATTATGCAATAATCTGCGATAAAGTAAAATAGAAAATATATATAATGCTAAAAGTAGAGAGGACTATCCATTTTCATACTATCAGACAGAGCTGCAAGAATTAACAAGTTTTAGGTAACTCAACTTTAAATGAGTGATGTAAAAAATAAACAATTTTTATATTAATCGATTAAATAATCGACTATTTATATTCAAATCGATTTTTAAGTCTGTTATTTTAATTATTTAAAATTGATGAATGTAACCAATGTAGCTAAACATATAAATATAATCACATTATTATTATTAGTATACATTTTAATCGAATTTTACAAACGGCCTCTGTTATTATTTATTGGGAGTTGTCCACTTTAATTAGCCTTTATTCTTATTAATTATTAATACTACAATAGGCAACTTTTCATAATGTCAGAATAAATCGATCATTATTAATCGATTAAGTTTGATAAGAATTACTCGATTTTTAAAAATCGATATATTCTAAAGGAGAAAAACCGATTATTCATAATAGATTCTATTATAAAAATTTTTATATCTTGGTATCAATTATATTTGAAAAATTGATTGTTTTATGTTTATAATCGATTTTCTTACCCAATTCACTTCCCTACTTTAAATCTATAAAGTAACGTACAGTATAGTTAATAGTAATACCATAGCGATGTGAAAAAATAATCGATTAATTTTAATGGGATAAATGATTATTTATTAATCGATTTTTCTACTCCAAGTCACATCTCTATCATACCACAGCCAAAATTACTGTTGCGAGCACTATATAGCACTGCAACAGTTTCAAAAATACCAAAAACTACTGAACCGATTTGAAACTACTAGAAATACCACATTCGTTATATATTTCTAGAAAAGCACAACGATAGCGCGGCGCAAATTGAATAAGCGCCATCTAGTTTGGAAGAGGAAAACAAAAATAAATGTTGGTACTATTAATTTTGTTTGTTAAATGGAAAAATATACATAAGGAAGTATGGATAAATGTAAAATAATTGATACTAAATTTTTCCCGCGACATCGTCTACGTCGATTTCAATATAACCGAGATAAAAAGAACCCTATGTCACTTTTCATTACTTTCTGTCGTTGCTCTTTTCAGATGTAAGATAACACTTTTTATAACTATGGTTATACTATTTAAATTTTTATGGTTATACTTATTCAATAAATGTTCAAAAATTACTAAAAATAGAAATAAAAATCGCGGATTTTGATATAGCTAGGTTGATAATAATAAAGAAATAACAGTAGATACTGTTTATACCTGCAGTCAAATTATAAAGATAATAATAAATTCTTGTTATTGTAATATTATAGATTCTCGTTATTTGGTTTAATATAGTTTGTATAATATCAATAAAATATAGTATATCAAAGTGAGTGACTACTTAAATTTTGTACGGTTTCATGTGTGATGTATATCCTATTTAAATAAATGTGTTGATTATTTTGAATAATAAGAATTCTTAATTGAATTATTAATGGAAAAATAGTAAAGGGATTTTGTCGTGGAGTCGTCGATGTTTCGGTTACCAGGCGAGACTTTTCTTGAGATTGTAGCAGTGAATGTTTGTTGCGCTTTGTACTGTGGTGGCAATGTTGGTGGTTGGTATCGCATGCGTTTTATACAAATCCTGCATGTATCAGATATGGAAATGGATAGTCCAGTCTACATTAAGCATTATGTATATTGTCTATTTTTTTAATCATAGAATATACAAAAAATACTATTATCATTACTTTTCTATTATGGTTCTCCGCAGAGTTTTCCTATTCTATAAATTTTTGTATGTTATTTCTTAGATTATTGTTATTATAATTTCAAAATGAGCTTATCACCTCAAATGTTTCGCCATGATCAATTAACATAATACCCGTAGACAACATAGAGGGACCGTAACCAAATAGAACGGCTAATCTTTATTGCTACTCTACACTCTCGCGTCCGACCGCAGGACTCGCAGACGGATTGTGGCGACCCCTGCTTTCATTTAAAATTTACTGTTTAAGCAACTAATTTGTAATTGAGAGTAAGTGACTATTAAGTGCTGTAGATACTACGTATAACTTTATTTTATAAAAATAGTTTATGCGGCGGAAGTTGTTTTTAAATAACACCAATTTGTAGGGCCTTATACCAAATTTTATATAAAAACTGTGTTAAATTAATATTTACAATTGATTTTGCATTTTTTATAGCTAGCATCAGGTCGATGATGCTATCGATCATATCATGCATTCGACGTCGAAAGTGAAGGTTATTTATACTATCATCAATAAATATTTATTAATGTAAATTTCTGAAATTTCCGCCAACTTATAAAACTAGAATTATTTGTATATTTTGTTTATTTTTAATATTTCCCTTCCTTGGATTGCTTTTGTTTAACTTCAGGCAATGGAAAGCAATCATTTCAAATATAGAATCCTAAAAACTTTAATATCCTAACACATCGAAAGATAGATAACATATTTCATGTAACATCATTCCACGTGAGATTCCACGCGTCTAATAGACAATTAGTATTTTTTTACGATTACTTATTTTACGTTGGGATGATTTATTATCTGTTGTCTGGATTCTTTATCGGACCGCCGTAACACTCATTACATGTAAAATCAATTTGAAATAGGAACATCAGCGCTGCCATAAAGAGAGTTATCATTCAAAATAAAAGTATTCGAATTTTAAAATAAAATGGAATGATACATCGCTGGACGTCGACCATATTATGTTGAAATGTGTCTAAACTTCACAAGTCCTTATTTTTATATACATAAAGCTTATAATTAAAAGTAAAGATTATAATGTTAGTAAATTTAAATGGACATGCAGGTAAATGAATTTAGTAATAAATCCATTCGATTTTTAACGAATATAAAAGATCATTGTACAATATCGTTATAAATGATGGAATGTACAAGTTAAACGACTCTTGTATACTTAAGATTTATATATGTAAACTTGCATCATAAGTACTTAGTCTGACGAAATGAATATTATATTAATATTGTACTAATATTTCTATTAATATTGTAATGTTTTATCTCTATCTGTCTTTAATCTATAGAAAGACAAACTTTTTGTAAACTATAAATAATAATTTGAGATATGTATGGAATAAAATATTAAATTATTTATTATTCTTCGACCTTGCAAAAGACAGGAATGACGAAATGTTAGATATACAAATCATATTTTGAAAACAAGATATCCCCGAGTTTCTTACGGGATTTTATCTCTACGAGCAATTTTCCTGAGCAGTAGAGTTAACAAACACTTTGTACAAGTTTAGTTAAATAAATAATATTCACGAATTTAATAGATACAATATGTCTGTCCGTTACTATTCCGCTTCTGGTATAACGATACAAGGATTGGGGTTTTGACCCACCACGCTGCTCCAAGTCCCAAGACATATAACAATAATATTCCAGAGACATGCAAAGTTTACTTCCGGTGTTTTCATTTGCTGATAAAGCGTCATAAATATAAATTTTGAAGATAGGTTTTTTAACGTAAATTTATAAGTGGTATTGAACCCGGGACCTTAGGGTTGTTCAGTTACACCATTCGCCTTAGCGATGTGAAAAATAATCGATTTTTAAAAGAATTGATTACTTTTCTAAAACGATTTTTAATATACGATTATTTTTCGACAAAAACCGATTATTTTAATTATCCTCTTTTTCTTTTTTTTTATGATAAGATATGCATTGTTGGATGAAACCTATGTAGCCAAACTACACATTTTAATCGAATTTTACCAACAGCGTATTTGTTACTATTTCTTGGCAGTAGTCCATTTTGATTGGCCTTTATTGTAAATCAATTATTAATATTAAAAAATTAAAAGGCAATCTTTCAAATAGAAAAAATCGATTAAATTTTTTTTTAAATCGATTTTTTATTAATCGATTTTTCTACTCCATGTCACATCCCTATTCAGCATTGCCTTAAAAAAAAAAATTTATTGATAATTTTGGAACTTTTTCCATGGGTGCCCCATGATTAGTATATAACCATGGTATTTCCGCCTACAGTACCTTAATGTATAGACGGAGATTCCATGGCTGTAGTTGTATGATTCCTTAACAGTATATATGATTTCGAAGTAACATCTCTTTAGCGTGGACGAATTAAATTCAGCGCCACCTGTTTCGCACTTAACAAAACTTTTATAAAACAATAAAGCATAAATAAAAAAGAAAATGTTATAGTCTAAATCTTGATGAAATCTTGTGCTCTTCAAACCTCGGGCAGGCACCCATAAGATTTATATAAAACTATATTAATTGCTATTATAAATATTCTTTAATTTGCAAGAAAATATTGTATCAAAAACTATTTTTCTAGAGTAATATGACGTAATCGTCATTGCCTTGTTGGAAATAAGCTCCAACCTTTCTCTGAGGTAAAAGAAGACCTTCCAAGCGAGGTTTTCAATTAAATAAATACATCTCTTCCTGGCTGCAATAGATGCACAATTAAAAAAATCATGTTTTGAGATAAATGGGCTTAAAGTTTTCATTGCTGGTCTATTGGCACAGTGGGTAATGATCCTGCCTTCAGCTCCGCGGGTCGCCGGTTCGATTCTCGCCAAGAGCCAACATTTTCTATTAATAATTTGTTGGTTCTTTGAGCCTGGGTGTATATGTGTACATAAGTATATATTTAAAATTATATATATTCACCACTTGTCTGTCACCCATAACACAAGTATTAAGTTACTTACTACTTTGGGGACAGACGGCCGTGTGTGTAAGTGTCCAATATATTAATTTATTGCTAAGGAAAATGCATAAAAATGCTTTAGTTTGCTTAAACAAACGGCCTTATATTGAGCAACGAATTCTGTCTGTATGCTGCTGAAAAAAATGTATATTTTAACATTTACATCTATCCAAAACACGTGTTTTTTTATTTGTGTCACTGTTGACGCCTATGAGCGATATATTTTAAATACTTATACCAAGATTGAAATGCGTTTTTCATGAAACATTTTAAGTATTTAAGCAGGGTACTGCTTATATATAGTTTTTCTTAACTAATATTTTAATTGCCTATATGATAGGATAAGAGAAAAATTAGTATATTCATAGCAACGTTTAAATAATGATGTGACTTTGTACATAATCTTTTTTTGCAAGTTTCATTCTTGTAATTTGATCTACAATTAAAGTATGAAATGTTTTATTAATTTAGCATATGTGCTTGTAACTCTACGTTGGACGTTGACCCAGTAAAGTGTGAAGTCAATCTATTATTATCAATTCTGATTTATGCACCGCGGTTTCGGTATCTCTTCCTTTCGTCATAAATTTTGTGTGCGAAATGCAAAGTAGAGCAAAGTAGAATCTTTGTATCAGATATTTCTTAACAACAGTAGTCGGACGTGCTTCTAAGTTGCGATGTGACTTGGAGTAGAAAAAATCGATTTTTTAGAAATCGATTTTTTCTGACTATTTCAAAATTTGTCTTTTTTAATATTAATAATTAATTACAATAAAGGTTAATTAAAGTGGACAACTACCAAGAAATAATATCAGATGCGCTGTTTGTGAAATTGGATTAAAATGTGTAGTTTGGTTAAATTGGTTTCATCCAACAATGCATATCTAATTTTAAAAATCAAGAAAACGAGAAAAAGTGATACTTAAAATAATCGATTTTTAAAAAAACGATTTTTGATGAAAAATAATCGATTATTTTAAAAATCGTTTATTTTTCACATCGCTACTTCTAAGTAATTAAAATAAGAAATTTAAGATGTTTTTTTTTAAATTATCGATATGTTAATAAGACATCATTCACTTGCCTCGGAGCCCGCCTCCTAGGAATTTCACGACCGGCCGCTGGCCTGACGTCAACTTACCTCAATCTTACTTTACTTTACGTACTTACCTTAATAGGATTGTACATAGTCATAGTATTATAATATTAATCTTGTATCTTGGTATAATATATGTAACAATCACTGGTAAACCTTAATAAATAACATAAAATAAAAAAAATACCTTAGTCGTATTTTACCACACCTCGGTAAGAAGTGAGGGTGGTCTATTCTACATAGCACACGGCAAGGGGCAAAATTTTAATGAACCAGAAACGATAATGGATTCATATGAAAGATGGAAAGGAAACCTATAGAAAATCATCGAAGAGCTACCTACAATCGTCAAACCCATGATATCTTACTTAAAGCGCGGTATTTTCTAAAAACATTTTACAAGATCCAATGCCACCTTGGACCCGGCTATTGTTTCTTACGGTACAAGCAAAATGACCGGAGTCGAGAGCAAAAAACATGCGGGACGATAAGATGACGCTGCACTTACCTAAAAATGCATACGTTCTAAATTTTACTTTTTATTTACTCATTGCGTTGTATATATATTGATGTCACGAGTGTAGAGATTGCGTAATTTATATAACTAAACGATCGTATAGTTCAATAACATACAAATTATACATAATAATTTTATAAATGCTGTCTGTCTGTTTTATGCTTTCACGGCCTAATCCGTAGAAGCAATACTGTTGAAATTTGATATAAATTACGTTTATATATCACACCACACTCGGCTCTTAGGATGTGATACTGCGGCTTTTGTGTCTCCAGCCACTTGTACTTGCTTTTCCTCGCACCCCTGCCCCGTAACAACGACGAAAACATAAGTTTTAAATTGGGTAGGAAAAAAAAAAATTGGCTATTTGAATTCTGAAATTGTACAAACTATAATTTTTGACGCTTCCGAGTCAAAAGGTTGCCCATTCCTGACCATTTAAAAAAATATAGAATGAGAATAGACTGTCAAACATATGGAGTTTCGTACAATGTCAATGTTTAGTTTCTTGGGCCATGGACTCAAAGTGCAAATTTTTTTATCCGTTTTTACACCTCGGTTAATTGCCTCTTCAGGTGACAAGAGGACTGGCTCCTTTTTCGCACAAAGAATCAGCTTAGCGATTCAACGCGGAAACGTTGCCAGCATTCTTGGGACCATTCTCACGTGGGCATGATTTGTATAGTCCTAGCGTGTAAGTACCTAGTTTAAGATAGGTATAACTTGTACATTTTTGCTGTTAATAAAAAAATATTTTTCGTAAAAAAAAAGTAAATATTCATCAAATAGCATCCATGATGATCTCTGTATTTAATACGTGCAGCATTTTAGAGGTCCCAAGTTGCACAAGTTCGTTTTTTTACTAACTTTTTTGTGACGGTTGAACGATCTGTACTCAATTATGTTTGTTTATGGGTTTTTGGTTTAATGAAGAATCGATAAAATGATGGGCGTTGAGTTCCCAAGCTTTTGAAATGGAAATGGCGCCGGACGATAAAGGTTTGATAGAGGGCTCATAGAAAAATATCATAGAGTTATTATCATATACTAGAGAAGGGGACCTAACCTTAAATATGCCAATCGAAAAAAAGAGAAAGCTAATGAGGCTAAATATCTGTTTCTCTTTTTTTATATGTATAGACGTATAAGTATGGGTCTCTTATCTTAATTATTATTTCTTGGATACTGGCACAAGGCCTCTATTACTCTATGTTCAGACAGTAACGATACGGGTTAAATAATTTTGTATTCTGCGATAGTCTATGGTCTAGATAATCTTAGATAGCTAGGGCATCTTTTCTTATCTTGTCGGATATTCAATAGTCCTTAGAGGAATGCTGTATTTCTATGCTATTTTTAATCATTCAATTATACATTAAATTTACAATTCTAAACGTCAAAATGCCATTTCAAAAGCTGCGGTCGCGGTCTCCGACTTGTTCGACCCGGCGGGAATCCATTTTGTAAGTTTGACGTTAGCAGTAAAATGGCGGCCGCAAATGGCGGCAATCCGATAATCTTGTTCGCAAGTTGTTCAGAGTTTGGAACCTAGCTTTAGTTGTTTAAATAGAAGTGTTGCAAACCCTAAAAAATAAAAAGAAATACACCAAAGACGCATTTTATATAACTTATATTTGACTTATAAATCGCTTTCCATTTTATTGGACATTGTTGGCAGGGGTGAAATCTATGGCTCAGAATTTATAATAATAACTAGCGGCCTACCCTGCTTCGCACGGGTATAAAATATATAGCCTATGTCACTCAGTGAAAAAAATGATTAAAATCGATCCAGTAGTTTTGATTTATTCATTACTGCCCGTGGCCCGCAAGCGTTAAATTTGGATAAAAACAATTCTCTCTCCCTATACCAAGAAGATTTCCTGCTGTCTTTGGAATGTCTAAATTCATATACTACATATTTACATTTTACATTTTTCCCTATATATTTTATGTTTAAAATTAATTACAAAATGTCTTTATATACAACATTCATAGCTTTGTTATCATTAGACAATACAAACATGTTTTCTTTAGAGGTTACTCTTAAAAGAGCGACATTTAGTTCGCTGCTAAATTCGTAGTGCTATAGGGCGAAGCGCGGCCTCCTCGCGGGATTTTAAATCTGTGATATCTTCGAAAATGTTCATTTAAATTACATGCTGTAAACGGCCATATTGATCTATATTAAATCAACAATGTATTTAACGTACTTAATTGGATAAGAATTAATGCTATATTGTATAAAAATTGCTTCGAAAATAAGGCATTATTTTTCGTATAAAAGTAAATGACAAAAAATGCTATTGTGGGTTATCCATAAGAGATAGACATATACCATAGCGGACTTTTCTATAGACTTTTTCAATGAGTACAAATACTTAGTACATCATTTTGATAAATCTCGTAGGGTTTAGCCTGCGTTTGCAATGTAAGCGAAAAAAAAAGTAATTATTTACGACATCACATAAGAAACCTCAAAAATTACAGTATTTCTCTACTCCATATTGAATATTATTATACATTCCTCTTGAATCACTCTATCTATTAAAAAAACCGCATCAAAATCTGTTGCGTAGTTTTTAAGATTTAAGCAGGAATATAGGGACAAACAAAGAATGTGACATTGTTTTATACTATGTAGTGATAATCCCTATAGCATGATTCAATATTCACGCGCGATGGCTTATTATTAGCGTATTTCATATATAACTTTGGTGTTTCTATACCGATTTCAATGATTCTTTTTTTATACAATGGTTAATACTATTCACTTTTTTATTTAGGGATGACTGAGAGTGATATAAACGTAGGAGTAGACAAATATAACCAGAAAGCTTCGAACTGCTAAGCTATCGGGAGTTACACGTGTTATTGTGAGTCAACCATAAAAGATAGACATATGCTGTCCTGGGATATTTTTTATATAATTTTAAGGAGAACATTTCTGTCATACATGATTTCTGTGTAGCTTTAACCATCAAGGTTGCACACGCGACGAAAGCTTAAAAAATGGAGTAACTTCTCCCGTTTTCCCGACATTTCCCTTCACTGCTCTGCTCCTATTGATTGTAGCGTGATGAAAAGTATACTATAACCAGCCCAGGAGTATGAAAAAAAATTGTACCGAGTTTCGTTAAAATCCGTCGAGTAGTTTTTGTTTCTATAACGGTTATACAGACAGACAGACAGACAGACAGACAGACAGACAGACAGACAGACAGACAGACAGACAGACAAAATTTTTACTGATTGCATTTTTGGCATCAGTATCGATCCCTAATCACCCCCTGATAGTAATTTTGGAAATATATTCCAGTTACAGAATTGACCTCTCTACAGATTTATTATAAGTATAGAAGATTACCTTAATGGCGACAATTGTAAGAACTGTGCTCGTAGTATCGCCACAGACTTGAGAGCCACACATAGAGTTACGAAGTAAAACTAAATGGACCAAAACAAATATCATAATCACTAAAACAAACCCATGTCCAACACTATACTATAATAGCTATTGGAACAAAGTAAATGATCATCTGTAATATTTTCGCTCAGTTATTATATTATTATCTAATTACTAATTACTTAATATTTACTTAATTATTATCTGTGGCAGCATAAGAAAAGTGTCTTTATAATTAGAGACGTCACATCCGTCGAGAAGAGATACAAACCTGCTGGTATAGAACCAATATTCATACAGCCGCTTTATTGCTGTAATGAACATAATTCGTAAATAGCTTCACTTGGTCATCATCCAAGTAAATTAAGCGGATGTTTTATTCAACAACAAATACAAATATTACGCCTCGCTATAGCAACGTTGACATAAAGGATAGTCGGACTAAAACATGCGTTTGACCACGAAATTATCTCTGAAACAATTTCACGCTAAATAACAAAGAGGTATGACTAATTACTATAAATGATTAGTTATAAGGTCTTTACTTTCATAGCTTAGCTAATGGAAAGACGTGAAATCAAAATAAGAAAAAATAGACAGACTATCGAATTACTAGATACATTAAACGAGAATGTATTGTATTGTTACTGTATTAGAAACCTTCTGTATATCATTTTCGACTTTCGCCATACCTTTACAAAGAATAAGACTTAAAATGTCTTATGAATCATCTTTTTACTGAATCGCATTATTATTATCAATTAATCAAGTCAATCAATTAATCAAGTTATAAAAATCATGACTCAGTATAAATATAAGCACCAAGGGCCATGTGAAGCAAGTGCCATGTGAAGCAAGTGCCATGTGAAGCAAGTGCCAAGCATCATGTGAATGGCGCGAAAATAACTCCATTGGCAGTTACTTATCTGTAGCGTTATTCAACCTACAAATGTTGCCATCTTCACGTACATCTTTTTCAAAAATTACCAAGAAGGTTTTGTTCAAAATTGCAGCCCTGATAATTTTTAAGTAGAACGTCCTTTTCTTCCTTCGGGCGTCTGTCAACACTGCTTCTTTCCATTCAACATCACCGCTTCAATGAGTTGATACTCAAATGTCCGTCTTTTGTTTGGACTGTTTCTTGTCCATTGCCACCTTAACTGACGGACTTATTGAGGTATGTCAGTCTTTTCGATTCTATTACGAATCTCTTTATTTTGATTTGGTCGTGTGAAGAAGCTCTTATCGTCCTTATTAATTTTCCGCCGTAATTTACTACACGGAAAAAATTCGAAAGCTTTAAATTTTTTTGTACGTACCGAGTTAGCGACCAACGACAAAAATTATTCTCCACAATGCTTTTTTACAAGTTATAGTTTTATTTCATTCACAGTACATACTCTATTGTTTTTAAATATTTTAATAGAAAAATTACTGTACAGTGTGTTTGAAGGTATAAATTTTCTTGCTGTTGTTTCATCATTTATATTAATATGAAATGATTGTAAATTTAGCTTTTAGAATCTAAAATGTCTATATTGTTAGCATACTTTGTATTAGCTTTTTATTGTTTTGCAATGTATATTTTATTATTTTATAGGATTTTATTATTAACTTATTATTTTAATTTTTGATTGATTTATCTCTTACTCTTACGTGCTTATTACTAGAAAACTCAATCAGTATTTATGTTTTTAAGAATTAACATGTTACTACTTTCTATTCTTCTTATATTCAAATTCAAATTATTCTTTATTCAAATAAACTTGTAAACAAGTGCTTTTGAATCGTCAACTCTACTGCTGGTACGGAAAGCTGTTCCTACCGAGAAGAGCCAGCAAGAAACCCCGCGGTTGCTCTTTTAAAAATATAATTCTTAATACTATTTACATTATGTCGTTACTGTCTTGTACAGGCTCAAAGAGAGCTATATCCACACATTCTTATCTTCTAAATAATCCTCAAGATATATATTATAAATACATCCTTGATGATGAGAATAAAGAAAAGTAATTAAAAATAAAAGACCATATATTTTTTTATTTTATTCGATAGTAAATATATATGTATAGGCATATTTTTTGTATATTTTTATCGTTTTGTCAGAGCACCACCTAGCGATGGAAGCGAAGGCTTTTGCGAAGCAAACACGTGCATCTGACCGCGAAAATCTCTTGCAATCAAATTCAACCTTAATGTTAAGAAAATAAAGACGGCTTTTGATAAACGTTAAATTGACACTAATTGTGAGGCTCGCGTGTTACTAAATAGAAATGCGTTCTTAAACGCTATTTTATTTACGTAGTTTTTTTTAATGGATGCAACGACTGCACAATTAAAGTCTTAATTGAATTGTGATGGTATTTCGATTGACGGAAAGGACGACATAAATAACGACTTAATTCACAGATTGCCTAAAATTATCCCACTCTACACAACATGTTACAAACATGTTGTCACATGATTTGGCTACGTATTTTACGATCCGCCTGCCTGACGTCAACTTACCTTAGTCGTATTTTACGACACCTCGGTAAGAAAGAGGGTGGTCTATTTTACTCAACCGGATACCACACGGTGGGTCAACTTACCTTAGTCGCTTTTTACGACACCTCGGTAAGAAATGAGGGTGATCTATTCTACTCAGCCGAATACCGCACGGCGGGTCGACTTACCTTAGTCGCCTTTTACGACACCTCGTAAATAAATGAGGGTGGAACTATTCTATTCAGCCTAAAATTATTGAATTAAATGGAAGCAGTTAGTTAGTTAGTGAGTTGTTGTGAAATAAAACAAAAATATGATCACTCATTATCAAGTTACAGTTCAAAGTCCAATTCGAAGACACATTCAGGTCATTTCTCTTCGGATATCCGATTTCATTGTGGGTATAAAAATAAAATGTTTTTAAAATACTGGATGGCTCTAACTTAAATAACTGCTTCAACTGAAAACGAGAGATAAATTTTACGAAGCATATTTATCTTAGAACCGCGATGGCCAAAAGGTGAGAGTGCATAATTCTTTAAATACATTAGTGTTTGCTTTTTGTTAGATTGTAGTGGGATATCCATAGGTTTTAATTTTACCCATTTTACTTACGCAAAATGGTTAAACTGCGTTAAAAAATTAGAAAACTGTATATTATGTTAAATAGTACTAAAACATTTGACTTACAGCCATTTGTAAAAGAATATATCTACTATAAAAAAATTAGCAAAATGGTAGCTTTTTTTAGAAATTTCTGGAATTCTCCAGAAATGGGTAGATTTCCTCGTGATGTTTTTCTTCTGAATGTGTGATAATATCACATACCTTCACCTCCGCTCAAATGTGAAATGATGAAAAAAAACACCAACATTATAATAATAATGTTAATAAACAACATTAAAAATAATATGGAAAAGTTTGTAATTGATTAACATTTAATGTAACAAAAATATATTAACCGTAATCCAGCCCGTCAGTGGTCACATTAAAACTAATTAAAAGCCGAAAGTGGTCACACCGGAAACGTCACTACTCATCCATTATTGCGGCTCGATATTTGAAAATGATTGACGGCCGCGATAAAGCGCGGGAAGATAGCGGCATAACAAATAGTTTATAAAGATTCTTAGTGATTAATCATTGTTTTTGAACGCATATGTAGTTTATACTTAAAATTAAAAGGCACGGCCACGTTTTATACTTTGTCTTTCCCCCTCTTAATATTTTGTTCTTTAGTTTTACATTCGGTTAAGTACGAGAAGATTTTTATAGAATTAGGCGTAAATAAAGTAATAATAAAAAAAATAAAAATTTTTTTTGGCCGGAATAACTTGACAACCTGTTTTGTCATACAAAAACATATTTAAAAGTACTATTATGTACAGTTGAGAACGCAAAAAAAATTGTGATAGCCCAGCGGGAAGACCGTGCGTCTGTTTCGAAGGGTCACGGTTTCAAACCCCGTGCAGGCATCAATAAGGTTTTTCTGTTAAAACTACCGTCTCAAAAACTGTATCTAATAATTTCACATTATCACACGCTTTTTGGTGAAGAAAAACATCGTGAGGAAACCTGCATATCTCCAGAGAATTCTGTGGATACGTGTAAAACCTACCAATCCGCAATGGATTCCAAAAGTGGGATAGGCCTTTACTTTGTCTCTTTTCTTTTCCCTTAAAAAAGGAAACGAGGAGGAGATAGACTGAGACGAGTTCCTTCTTTACACCCAATCATAATTTTCTTTTCGTAGCTTAACAGCGTAGAGGCGTGCATTTTACCGAACAGCTGAGGCAGCAATAATAGATTTATCGTAATAGTAAGACAGGTTTTTGTGAGACCGCAGATTGTATATTACACGAGCCAAAGAGCAATAAACTGAATAGTTAATCGGCCATCATATTTCATTTCCGAACCGATTTGTATATAATTAAAATATTAAATGTGCGATAAGCCTTAGAGTTGGTTAGTTTTTAATCCGAAAAATAAAATTATATTGTCAACTTATACTAGGGAAGATAGAGGCGTATTTAAGTTATTAATTAATAGTACTGACAAATAATTTTATATCTCATGTTCTAAGAATAATTAAAATAAATTAACGTTTTTATACATTTTTTTTATATTTCATTTCCGTAATTAGTTACGTAATTTAGAAAAATTGTAAATTGCATGAAACGTAACGTTCCTAATTAAAAACATTTATTTTATTTTTACAAAATACACTCTTAGTTCAATTTTCACAGTGTTACAATAATCGTAACATTAATTATATCTGTCTTTGTGTATAAAAACCGAGCGTAGAATGACAAATATAGTCAAAATAGAATTAGTTTATAATTACTTTACGCATAAAGACAAAGTTGGTAAGAGTTAAAACAATATTTTTTATCTATGAGTCATTTTTATTTTACTGTGACATATTGATTTGTTCATACCGAACGAGTTATTTTGTGTTACTAAGAATTCGCTTCAAGAAAATAAGAATCATTCAATGAAAAATGATAATTATGTGTATTATGTACATTTTAATCAAAGTGAAATTGAAAAACTCGGATTATTTTAAAGAACAGCTTCTTTACAATTTATGTCCCGCTCTCAATCTCGCTTTGTTTAAACTCAGCGACGCGATAGTGAGCAGGCGTTTGACAGCCGAGCAAACGGGCATAGACCCATAGATATGTAGACGGTTGATTTTTTTATTTTTTTTATGATTAATAACTAAGAATGGAATAAAAAAAATTGTTATGATTAATAACAATTTTTATGATTAATAACAATAAAATAACAAAGATCAAAGCGGCTGCTATAGAAAAGATTTTTGTTGCTCAAAAGAGAGCCATACGGGCTATCTATAATATGAAGCAACGTGAGTCCCTTCGCGAAAACTTCAAAGATATAGGCGTACTTACTGATGCATCACAATATATGTCTCGTTATTCGCTTGTATAATAAAATTCCCCAATCAACACTAGACCAGTCTACAGAAAGGTTAAAATTAAGTATTAGTTAAAATTAAGTACATTAATTTTATTATTAGCAATAAACAGCCGATTCTAATTAAAATAAGCTTTAATTATTATTTAAATTGGTTGAATGTTCGCAATTACTTAATAACGCCGTGTGGTATCGGCTGAATAGAATAGTACCACCCTCATTTCTTACCGAGGTGTCGTAAAAGGCGACTAAGGTAAGTCGACCCGCCGTGTGGTATCCGACTGAGTAGAATAGACCAACCTCATTTCTTACCGAGGTGTCGTAAAAGGCGACTAAGGTAAGTCGACCCGCCATGTGGTATCCGACTGAGTAGAATAGACCAACCTCATTTCTTACCGAGGTGTCGTAAAAAGCGACTAAGGTAAGTTGACGTCAGGCAGGCGGCCGGTCGTAAAATACGTAGCCAAATCATATTACAACATGTTTGTAACATGTTGTGCCGACCCCACTTAGAGTGGGATATGGGCAGGAGGATGATGATGTTCTCAATTACTTAATAGATGTGAATCATGCTTAACTTTAGAGCAAGAAAATAAGCGTGTCCTTCCGTAAGACATAATAACAACCATTAAAATCAAGGTATAAACTTTTTTATAACGATACAAAAATAAAGTATTAAGATTGTATTTGCTTGGTATCTTTGTATTGTGTAGTTAATAATAATAATATAGTCAAAATTTTTATATCTACCCGTTACAGACTATGTTGTTCCATATACATTACTTTCAACTTATCGCTGAATATAGCTACTGGAGTCTATGGTTATGATCTGTGCCAGTCTATCATATCATTTAGGTGCGTTAGTCTATGGTAAGGTACAAACATATACATATACTTCTTTTTAACAAGAGTCTGTTGATTGTCAGCGCTGTATTAAATGAAAGTAAATTATGAGTTCAATAAAATCTTTAGTGAATATATAAGAGTTTTCCTCTCAAATCTTATAAACTCGTTTTACAAAAACAGTAGGTGTTATATATACTCTCTACTTGGACTAAATGTTATCTTTATGTATCTACTAGATTTTACCCGCAACTTCGTTTGCGTGGATTGTTGTCGCGTGATAGGTTGACAATAGATGGCGCTTTTCAATGTCAAAATATTCCTGTTGAATTAACACGATTTCTATAACGTATATATAAGAAATAATTGTGTATAAGAAATAATTGTGAAAATTTTATCGATATTGGTGCAGCGGATTCACCGTGAAAGAATAACAAATATACATCCATACTCATAAACTTTCGTATTAGTAATATTTGTAGGATAGGACCTCGAACCTGGATTTTTTAACAATAAGATGCCAGATGCTGCGTCATAGAGCTCATTAAAGTATGATAGAAGGAGGTGATTAATTAAAAGTTATGAAGCCAATAATAATATTCAAGATAAAAAAAATAAACGCCTTCTACGACAGTTTATTAGTCTATGACAAAAGTCGCCGGGTTGAGACCTTTTTGACCGCTCCGCTCACATGTGCATTGTTCACGTACAACGCAATATGGATATACCTTGCTATTAAATTAATTGCGAAACAAAATTGTACTATGAATCGTATTGAGGACAAAATATACATAATGAGAAACCGATGACGAAACATAGTTTAGTCAATAAATGAAATGCCTATAAAATTAATAATAATATAAACACAAAGTCCCCAAAAGCTGTATGTGATCGATTTTATCAAAATCTACTGAACTGATTCTTGTACGGTTTTTAAATAGACGAATAAAGATGCTACTAATATATAAGTACTAGTACAAAAGTAATAATAAAAATATTTTGCTATAATTCGCAATAAAGCGGATTTTACTATCAGTACTACATACACTAAAGACTAGCGATATGAAAAAAAAATCGATTTTAAAAATAATCGATTATTTTTTCAAAGTAATTGATTTTGAATAATCGATTACTGTTTCATCAAAAATCGATTTTTTAAAAATCGATTATTTTAGGTATCCCTTTTTATTTTTTACAGTTTTTCGTGTTTAGATTAGATATGCATTGTTGGATGAAACCAATTTAACCAAACTACACATTTTAATCCAATTTCAAAAACAGCACATCTAATATTATTTCTTGGTAGTTGTCCACTTTAATTAGCCTTTATTGTAATTAATTATTAATATTCAAAAAGGCAACTTTCGAAATAGTCAGAACATAATTATATATCGATTTTCCAAAAATCGATTATATCGTAACAAAATAATCGATTTTTAAAAAATCGATTATTTTTAAGGGATAAAAATCGATTATTTCTGTTAAATCTGTCGTTAAGGTGAAGGAATACATCGTGAGAAAATCGTGCACATCTCTAGAGCATTCTGGGTAAATTTGTAACTTACCATTGGAACAGCGTAGGTCTTACCTCCAACCTTGGAAAACCTTTAAATTAAATTTAACTCTTTTTTTTTACGTTTTTACATTTTTTAATGATCATAGTTTATATATTTTTTGTAGTTTTCAGGATATAAGTATTTTTTTTTTATATATAAGTATAGTTTGCATCAATTATTGTTTGAAGTCATAAATAAATGCTGTGCGTACCTGTAATTTAGAAACATATAGGAAAGATGATGTATTGTTAAAATTAGTTTCAAAAGTATATGTATATGATTTCTAGTTGGTAAGCCTTATAAATAAATAAAAACCTTCACTCCTAAAACCGAGGGAGGAGGCCTATGCTCAGAAGTGGGATCATAACTAGTCGTTATTTTTATACCTTCATTTTCAATTTAATATAACCACATCCATACAAATCTAGCTGCATAAAATCTGTAGCTTAACTAAATGCGAGCTATTAAGCTAAGCTGCACTTCCCGTATGACACCCTTTGGATTTTCACTTTCAGTACAACGGGGTGATGAGAATCTGTTCACTGTAGTGTATAGGCCAGGTCTTATTAGAGGTTTTATATATATCTGAATTTCTAATATATAAGCTAACTTCTTTTTATTTCTCGGTGAAAGCCAATTGGACTAACAGCTCTTTTTTTATACAGGAAAAAACCCCTTATATGTACCGCCGCCCGACGGGGACTGGTGGTGGTTATGTCGGACTCGGATCGACTGAAACGACCTGTGTTCCCGACCACGCTGCCAATGGCAAGGAGAGGGTATCGTTGTACACATTGCCCCCATCCCCGCCGATAGCTCTGATCCCAGAGAACAAAAATCTTCTCCGGGTAGGGGCCCCTCGAAAGAGAAGCCCCCCTCCGCTAACCGGTGCATGGGGAGCACCAGATGCACCGACCGCCTCGGGGACCTGTAAGCCAGGCGTCCGATATACCCCGTTCGGAACAAACAGCACACCTCCTGCCCTTATCCCACTCTAAGTGGGGTCGGCACATGCAATCACATGATTTGGCTACGGATTTTACGACCGGCCGCCTACCTGATGTCAACTAACCTTAGTCGTATTTAACAACACCCCGGTAAGAAAGAGGGTCTATTTTACTCAGCCGGATACCACACGGTGGATCGACTTACCTTAGTCGCCTTTTAAGACACCTTGGTAAGAAATGAGGGTGGTCTATACTACTCAGCCGGATACGACACCTCGGTAAGAAATGAAGGTTGTATTATTCTATTCAGCCGGACACCACACGGCGTCCAATCGGACTAACAGCATATTGTAAAATTTCGACACAAGCAGCTATGAAATCGCACGCTTAGTATTAAAGTGACCTAATTCAAAATTAAGCTTAATTGAGTTAGATACATTGTAATAATTATTTTAATGCCATCTATGACATCACGCTACGAACTATTAAAAAAAATATATTTTCTTGCACTTTCAAATTATGGGTCTCTTTAAGACCCACGAATTTTGTAGCCGCTACGCTTTATTGCAAAACATATTTTTTTTAATTAGGTCACTTTAATTCTAAGTGTGCGAGATGGCCAAATCGACGGCCTTAATAGATAGAATTTTAGAAACCTGCTCATTTTCAGCTATACACCAGCACTGCCCACAATTGAAATGTATGAAAACAATAGACGAGACTTTCAAAATTTAGTATAACATATATTTTTAATGTAGATTATAGAAAAATAATATTTACATTACTTTTATATTATGGACCTCGGTAAAGTAACGTCTAATTGTTTAAATTATTGTCAAAAGAAGACTAATAAAGTTGCAATGTGCTATCGCATTATATAATGTTACGAGTTTATAAATTTATCAAACTACTATAAAAATGAAAATATGAAACGAGGTCGCGCGGTTATGCGAATCAAGTTCATACTAAAAACTTTTTGTTTGGGAACTTTTTACTCAACTTATTCTGTGAACAAAAAAAACTGTCAAACTAATACTGAACTCTTGGTCCATGTGAACGGAAGCGACGCCAAATGGTCTGGAGTTTTTATTCGCGACAAAATATAAATAAACACAGGCCTTATTAATTTATCGCGAACGCTGTAGGCGCGGCAAAGCATAAAAATTATTATTCTACAGTTTATGCTTTCCAAATATTTAAAAGCAATACCTACACACTACTAACGGTAAGTTTGTGCATAAGAAAGCGTCTTTCGTTGTAAACTGGTATAATTTAAAATTTAATTACAAATATCCGCGTAAGATTA
Organism: Morpho helenor; assembly: GCA_029227775.1. NCBI lineage: Eukaryota > Metazoa > Arthropoda > Insecta > Lepidoptera > Nymphalidae > Morpho > Morpho helenor. The sequence goes on from JARGCU010000011.1 coordinate 9,577,580, forward strand.
AATTTAGATCAAAGTCTTAACTAGCGTGCCGTAATAAAAAAACATTTACGCCCCATGATTAAAAATTTAAATTTGGAACGTTAGTGCAGTTCAAATTGATATCACGTAATTATACGCCACAGATTAAATAGTGATTCGTAACAAACTTCCGATGAAGGCTTTTTATATCATACGATATAGTATTTTGGTTTATAATAATTATAGGAAAATATCTTACATATTTAACTTATTTATTTATTAGGAAGCCAACGTGATATGGTTTCTTTAGAACTAATATAAATTTCTAAATTATAGTTTTCTATTATATATCTCCCTTAAAGGTTAACTCAGCATATATAATTAAGTATAAAAAAAGGTAAATAACGTTGTGCTCACTAAATCAAATACAAAAAAATAGTAAAAGAAAAAGTAATATTAAAAATTAACATTAAACATGGTACAATATTTTTTTATGAAGTATGTATTTCTTTACTTAACTTATTTAAGGTACTTTATAAATTGCATTCTCTATTTCCTAATATACATTTAAAGATACACTCCGAAGAAAATTAAATATGATAAAATTCAATTAACACTGATTTACATTAAGAATATTCGATAAAATTTTATATATTATAGTATAGTAAGAAATCTTAGCTTATTTTAAGAAAAAGCAATTATTAAGCATTTATTTTCTATTTTACTAAGTGTATTGAATGGAGATAATTTTTTTTTATATTAACGTTGTGGGGCCAATCCATGTTAAATACGATAATTTTTATTTTTTCATCTTAAAGTTAGTTTACCTAGTAAATTGTATTCATATATGTAAAAAAAAAAGTAAAAATAGGCGCACGTTTTATGCATGAGATGTCGGATCGTATTCGTCAGATGTAAACACACTATGTCTTTGTCCTCTTTTAACTTTCGCTGACTTCCCTAGTCAACAACTAGCATCTTATAAACAAAGTATTTCATGCATCTATAAAGCCCTTATTTCTGTAGCATAAGAAATATATTTCCTTGCATAATAATTTAATTAAATAGTAATGAAAATCCGATATGCAAAATTAACAATGCAGCTTACGTCACCTTTATTGCACTGTAATAAAGTTGATTTTACAATAATAATTAAATTATTAAGATTGAATTTGTTTAAAAATAATATATTGCGCTTGCCAACGAGACGCGGTGGCGTGATGTGTGAATACATTTAATACGAAAATGTCGGTCATGTACTGACGTCTATTTTTATTAGCATAAGATTTCAATTTGAATGAGTTTATTTTAAAATTTTAAGAACCGTGAAAAAGTCCTTCACATTGCATAATCATGTAATTTTTTTTGGCTTTTAATTTGTATTACCGACGTTTTAAAGATAGAATTAACAATTTTTTCAGTTATGTCAGTTGGACTTTGACTTTTGAGCATTGTGACGGGTCAAAGATTTATTCACATGATAGAATTTATAATACGTATTAAATAGGATTTTTATGTAAATGGTTTCGCTTTACATAGGTACATTTACTTTATTAAAAGTCTCTAAAATCTCCAGTCATAATAGTAGTAAATTTTCTGTATTCTTTTTGTACAATAAAATATATTATTATTATTAATAGTCCCTCTGACTGGAGACTTCTAGTATTTAAAATAAAAAGACCTAATTGGTGAGCGGTGAAGCGCAAAGCGGAACATGATTTTCAGTACATGATTTTTGTCTTGCTAATGTTCATTTTAAGGTGCAAATATTTAGGATTTTAAGAAAAATAATGATTAGGTTTCCGCCGTGTGGTATCCGGCTGAGTAGAATAGACCACCCTCATTTCTTATCGATGTGTCTTAAAAGGCGATTAAGGTAAGTAGACCCGCCGTGTGGTATCCGGCTGAGTAGAATAAAACCCCCTTATTTCTTACCGAGGTGTCGTAAAATAAGACTAAGGTGAGTTGACGTCAGGCAGCCGGTAGTAGCCAAATCAAGTGACATCCTGTTTATAACATGTTGTTACGACCCCACTTCGTGTGGGATAAGGGCAGGAGGATTTATATATAAGCTTGAATTGTACCAAATTCCATCAATATTGTCATTCATCGCACACAAATACAATCACACCGTTAAGCTATTACAACTGTAATAGCTGCAGACTGCGTGATTCTTTCCAAGAGTTCGCGGGTTCAAACGCCAAAAGGCACCAATGAGTTTCTTTGTCAAAAATGACGTACCTAATTGTTCTTCGACATATTATCGCACGCTTACGCTGAAAGAAAAATATCAGGAACATGCATATCTCCAAAGAAATCCTGGGATATGTGTAACCTACCAATCCGTATTGGAGCGTGGTGGAGCTTCAACCCTTCTCTTCAAAAGAGAGAGGAAGACTATGCCAGGCCAATAATAGGACAGTAGACGGCCGTTACTTCATAGATATAGGTAAAAGACAGACATAGTATCTCATTTATAATATTAGTTAATCCTATTGTAACCGGCTGGTTATTGGCGCATGACTATTTTCATCCGCATGCATGAATAATAACTATGTCCGCATGCTTTGCCAACCCTAGAAGGTAACAAGAAAAAGTCTTATTATATTTACCTTTTCCATAAAATTACTAATTAATAACATAAATAATTGCGCGTGGAAATCTGCGCGTCATCAATTTTTTTTTCCCAAAAAATAAAAATCCCGATATCGCGGTAATTCTAGGATGAAAGTAGCCCATATGTTTGTTAACAACTTTCTCTGTATTTCAATGAAAGTCCCATTAAAATCGGTCAATTTTAGAAAAATGTACTGTTAACCTGAACAAATATGCGTTCAGTGGATTTTGAGCATTCTTCTAATGCGACCAAATATAAATAGCAAGGGCAGGGCACCAAATATAAATATTAGGGATGTGACATGGAATGGAAAAATCGATTAATAAACAAACAATTATTTTCCCTTTAAAATAAAGCGATTTTATAAAAATCGTATTTTTCTATTTGAATAGTTACCTTTTGAATATTAATAATTAATTACAATAAAGGCTAATTAAAGTGGACAACTACCAAGAAATAATAAAGACGCGCTGTTTGATAAATTCGATTAAAATTTCATTTAACAATGCATATCTTATCTTAAAAAAAAAGAGTAAAAAAGAAAAAGAGTAGGTATAATAAAAATAATCGATTTTTGATGAAAAAATTATCGATTATTAAAATTCGATTATTTTTTTAGAAGTAATCGATTATTTAAAAAAACGATTATTTTTCACATCCCTAATAAATATTAGATTTGCAAAAAAAGGATTTCACTATACAATTAAAAGTTTGTTAAAAATCTTATATCGGAAGATACAAATCGATAATTAATCCGGAATCGGAAGATATAAACCTGTTAAAAATCGTTTCATTAACACGCCATCTGCTTTATGTGTATAAAGCTCATGATATGCTTTTTAAATAGCTTTTACAATTCTACGCATTGTACATCATAGACACTTATATTAAAAACCAATCAAAGACAATAACAACTGTATTGTCCATGTGATAAAAAAAAATTTGTATTGATTAAAATATTTAAAAAAAAATAATCAAAAATTAGTAATACGTAAAATATATAGAAATTTATTATATTTTATCTGTAACGCTCATCCAAGGTTGTGTTTTTAAATTCCTTCCTTATTAAGATAGGCAAAGATTGAAGACTATAAAGACGTGTCAATAGTATATCCTAGTAAACGTTTCCGTATAAATTCTATTGTGATATAATTTCTTGTTTAATCATTATTAAGTGTGACATAAACTATTAAATATATAGATATATTAGGAGTAATGTAACATTGAAAAAATATTGTAAGTGACTAAGGTCGAGTTTCATACAGCTTTCGAGTTGATGAAAATAAACGTCCTAAATTTTGTATATGGTTTTCCAGAAACACAGTAAATCGTGACAGGAAACGTTTTAAAAGTAAAAACTACTAAATTACTCAATGTATTTCCTTTTTATATACTCGTTAATAATTTTAAGGTGAAGTAAGACTCAGCCACTGCTTGATGTCTTTATATAGAAAAAACTCATGTCACGATATGCGTTTACGCTACTCTTCAAAATTACTGAGCAGATTTCAGTAAAAAAAATATCTCGATTAATTACTATTGCAAATTTAAAATTTATGCTGAAAGGCTTAAGATAAATGTCAGTATTAAGGCCTTCTTACGATGTGTCAAATTAAAGTCAATCGCAAAGCTTTGCGATTTTGTCGTATACGTGTATAAAGTCTGAGAACGATTTTGCTTCCAACACTTAGCATAACATAGATTAAAAACAAATAAATTAAAAACATAGATTAAAAAGAAAAATAATTCCATCATAACTTCTGTATTATGGATATCCGCAAAGTAACGCTTGTTTCTATAAATAATCTATCAGAACATAAATTTGCACAGAAAACTCTAGAACATAACTTCAAAAATAGAAAATAGGTGTAAGCAATTGTTCTAAACTTTGGTTTGAGTTGACTAATTGTTTTTTTAATATAATACTTTGACGCATTCGTAGGCTTTTTCTTCGAGCATTGAGTGATATCAGATAAATTGATCGGTCAGAAAAAACGTATCTGCGTAGGTGATTATGTAAGTTATATCAGTATTGATGCAGTCAATGGATTGCCTTGGCTTTGGCCAAGGCGGTTGCCAAGTATTTTATTTACATACCCTACATCTGCCGCGTATTTATCAGCATTACTAATGCTTGGCATGTTAGTAACATTTTAATGTAATATTCATTGGTCTGTTAGCGGGGAGGGGGGATCGTGGGTTCGATTCCCGCCAGGGTAACCAATTTTATAAAAAAAAAAAATCTTTGTGTCTGGGTCATTTGGGGAACGGGGGGTCTAGAGTGGTGAAAATACTTAGGTTCGAGCCTTACCACCTCAACTATTTTTTTTTTATATATTTAAAAAAAATTACCCAGTAAGGCTTGGTTACCCAGGTTCTAGACCATAAACCACGTTAATCATTAATAGATTTTGTATTTATGTTGGTTGTATTACTTTGGAGGTTCACAGTAGTAAAAGCAGGTCAACAGACCGGGACTAGCTTCCTCCTCACGCCCTACACCTAAACAGATGTATATCTCGTAACTATTTAAAATTCTGCTCATTCAACGCGCGGTATCTATCCGTCATCGGTTTCCGATCTATCCGATAAACAACGGTCACCGTAGCACCAGAAACGCAATCTGAATATATGAAATGAAATGAAATTTATTCGGAACAATAAAAATGCACTTATACATTGGCAACGAAGACACTGCAAAAGTATAAACTGCGCTGTAGGTTTCAACGCCCGCCTAGTTACAATTTGTACACCTTGAAAAGGTCTACAGAAAAGTCCGCGATGGTATATGTCTATCTCTTATGGATAACCCACTATAGCATTTTTTGTCATTTACTTTTTACGAAAAATAATGCCTTATGTTCAAAGCAATTTTTATACAATACAGCATTAATCCTTATCCAATTAAGTACCTTAAATAAATTGTTGATTTAATATAGATCAATATGGCCGTTTACAGCATGTAATTTAAGTGAACATTTTCGGAGATACTACAGATTTAAAATGACGTGAGGACGCCGCGCTTCACCCTATAGCACTTCGAATCTTTTAAAAGTTTGTTTAAAGACATTCTGTAATTAATTGTAAAAATAAAATACATAGGTAAAATGTAAAAGTAAATAAGTAAAAATGTACTATATGAGTTTAGATATTCCAAAGATAGCAGGAAATCGTCTTGGTATAGGGAGAGGAAATTGTTTTTCTCCAAATTTAACGCTTGCGGGCCACGGGCAGTAATGAATAAATCAAAACTACTGGCTCGATTTTAATCATTTTTTTTACACTGACTGACATGGGATATACATATATTTTATACCCGTGCGAAGCAGGGGCAGGCCGCTTGTTTAACAATAAACAGTGTTCCAAATGATAACTAAACTAAATTATCTTAATATATAAATGATTTGTCAGTCTTATTTATATGATTTGTAACTATGAAAATTAGAAATATTTATATGGTACACTAGAGCTGTGGTAGCCCAGCGGTAACACCGTGCGACTATTTCGAGGAGGTCACGGGTTCAAACCCGGGCAGACCAATGAGTTTTTCTAAAACTTATGTGTCTAATTGATAATTGCAATTTATCACACGCTTTTCGGTGAAGGAAAACATTGTAAGGAAACCTGCATATCTCAATAGAATTCTGGAGATATGTGTAAACTACCAATCCGTACTGGGGCAGCGTGGTAGGTCTTAGCTCCAATCCTTCTCTCCAAAAACGGAGAGAAGAAGCCTATTCTCAGCAGTGGGATAGTCACAGGCCGCTACTTACTTACTTATATGGTTTCATGAGTACACTTAATGCTATGGATTGAAACTCATCGCGTCATCATCATTCTCCTTTGTTTAAGTCAGGAAAACCCATTATAGTTCATCACCGCCCAACGAGGACGAGCGGCGAGTATGTCGGACTCGCCGACTAAAAACCTGACAGTGATCCACCACCCTGCTGTCGGCGGGGACAGGGTACCGTTGTACACATTGCCCCCATCCCCGCCAGCAACTCTGCACCAACTCTGGATCGGGGCCTATTTAAAAGTGGCCCCTCCCTTTGCTAATCGATGCACCGGAAGCAACAGAAGCTTTGGGACCTTTTCAGATGGGTGTCCGATAAACCCCGTTCGGAGCGCCCAGAGGTCCCTGTTAGGGCGGCATACGACGGGCTTCGGCGAGTCGCCTTTGCCCCGCTCGCCTGTGGCGGATCGGATTCAAAGACATACAGTCCTATGGAAATATTTCATACAATTGTCCCACAGTTTCTTTTATGGGATCTCCACCATACACGGTCTTGTGCCGCTTGGACCCAGCGGCTCCCCGCGACCTTTTTGAGATCGTCAGTCCATCTCGTGGGGGGTCTGGCGACACTGCGTTTTCCGGTGCGGGGTCGCCATTCCAGCACCTTGAGACCCCAACGTCCATCGGTTCTCCGCACTATGTGCCTCGCCCATCGCCACTTCAGCCTCGCGACACGCTGAGCCGTAGCTCAGCGTGTCGCGCCGGTGACTCTGGTTCTTCTACAGATCTCCCGCTGAGCGACTCTGAGACTTAACTTATCATTTATTAATTATGCAGTTCACCGTGTCAGTAGGGCCAATGTTATTAGGTTCGGGACAATAAGATTGCACAAGTCTCGAAATAGGTCGGCCGAACTGTGGCGACTATTATTGTAAAATACACGAGTGTTGCACGATTTATTTTTACGTAAACGACGCTGATGTCGTAATGGAGTATTTCAACCTCTTCTTACGCATGTTAAATTTGTTTTATTCTGGATTACATCAGGGATATGAAAATATAATCGATTTTTATAATAATCGATTATTTAAAAAACAAATCGTTTTTTAACTTTGATAAATTGATTTTTCTACATTAAAAATAGATTTTTAAAATATTGATTATTTTTTAATCCTTTTTCTTCTGATTTTTAAGATAAGATACGCATTGTTGGATGAAACCAATGTAGCCAAACTACACATTTTAATCAAACTTCAAAAACAATGCACATGTTATTTTTTATTGGTAGTTGTTTAGTTTAAAAAAAGCAACTTATCAAAGAGTCAGAATAAAAACAATTATTATTAATCGATTATTTTGATAGGAATTAATCAAATATTTTAATCGATTTATTTTAAAGGGAAAAAATCGATTATAATAAAAAACCGATTTTTCTACTCTAAGTCACATACCTAGTTTACATTCATTAGGTAACACTTTTTTTAATTGTTTTTGTAACAGTACATTCATAAAAAGCATCATCGGTCATTATTCCAGTCATTATTCTCCTGCCCTTATCCCAGTTTAGATGGGGTCGGCACAACATGTTGTAACATATTGTTGCATTTTATGGCTAGTTATTTTACGACCGGCTGCCTCCCTGACATCAACTTACCTTAGTCGCATTTTACAACACCTCGGTAAGAAATGAGGGTGGTCTATTTTACTCTGCCGGATACCACACGGCTATAATATCTCATATATATTTATTTATTTAATGAAATTTTGTTGTTCCTTACATAATTTTTACATAAGGTAACTTTATTAACATAGTAGAATAGATTCTACTATATTAATAAAGTTACGTTATCTTCGCTATAATAACCGATTTGTGCGGACGACTGAATCATGCAAGGGAGTTGGGAAATTTTGTATCAACATTTAATTTGCTTACTAAATAAATATCATCATCATCATCCTCCTGCCCTTATCCCACTCTAAGTGGGGTCGGCACAACATGGTATAAACATGCTGTCACATGATTTGGCAGCGTTTTTACGACCGGCCGCCTGCCTGACGTCAACTTACCTTTGTCGTATTTTACGATACCTCGGTAAGAAAGAGGGTGGTCTATTTTACTAAACCGGATACCACACGGTGGGTCAACTTTCCTTAGTCGCCTTTTACGACACCTCGGTAAGAAAAGAGGTTGGTCAATTCTACTCAGCCGGATACCACACTGCGGGTCGACTTACCTTAGTCGCCTTTTACGACACCTCGGTAAGAAAAGAGGTTGGTCAATTCTACTCAGCCGGATACCACACGGCGTCTTAATAAATAAATATAAAGGTAAGTAATACTTACCCATCAACATTGACAGAGGTCTCCTTCGCAGCGACGCCGTTGTAATGTATCCGATTCTCGATTTCACCGTCCACCAACACGTCAGTCATCACAAAATTCACCATTTCCTTATTTAAATGCCGCCTTAAATATCTAATGTCACTCAATAACTGTTTATTTTCCGTAACTGATTCATTGGGATGAACGAGTTCATGCCTGTGCCTCAATTTTATATTGTCTATTCTGTGGGAGGAGTTCGAATTTGACATTTCGATGTCAATGTCACTGTCATTATCACAGTTTATAGAGCCAAGGAGCAATAACAGTAGAACAGGGGTGCGCAACATTCTCTTCGAAGACAATATCGTTGCAATATTCGATTTTTTCTTTGCTTTTGGCGGCTTCAGCTCCATGCTGATCTGAAATAAAGAATATGTATAAGTTCATTGCGACACCTGAACGATGGACGAATTTATTCTAGACTAGTATGTCCAGTCCGTTTCTCCGTGCTTAATTTAAAGATTTATTAAAAACCTCAACTTTAAATTTTCACTTTTTTTATTTGCTGACCGATTGAAATAAAACATACCCTATATGTTAATTGAGGGTTGTTACTATATATTAGTGAAATCAAAGTCCAAATCGGATAAATAGATATAGTTATAATTTACATGATATTAAAGCCTAGTGTCTTTAACACGTTTTTAAGCATTTATCTTATTTAGGTGGACATGTCAGTATTTAACTACGGCTATCACAAAACAAAAAAAATTATGCTATCATTATCACCATATTTTTCTTACACGCGAATAGAATCGCAAAAGCGCTGTGAAACGCTCTCACGGTTTTTTTTATAATACTGGCTATGGCGTACAGCGATATTTGTTTTTACTCGGAAACTAATTGCTCCTGACAACATAATAGATTAAATAGTTTAGATTTTTTCAAATTCAAATTCAAAATATTCTAATAAACTTGTAAACAAGTGCTTTTATATCGTCAACTTTACTGCTGGTTCGGAAAGCTGTTCCTACCGAGAAGAACCAGCAAGAAACTCGGCGGTTGCCCTTTTAAAAATATATTTCTTAATACTATTTACAATAACTCGTTATGAAGACACTAAGAATGTGTGTACAATATACACACATTCTTACCTTCTAAATAATCTTCAAGATCTGTATCAGCCTCTTTTTAACAGTCTTTTTAAACTGGTGTTGCAAAGCTGAAATTGATTGCGGAATTTTATTATAGAACCTTATACCAAAACTCACAAACGAGTTACGCACTTTTGCAAGGCGCAAAGCAGGAGCCGCAAGCTTATGTCGGTTCCTGCTTTGTCTATTGTATACATCACCTATCGTAATTATTTTATTACACTTAGGTGTAATAAAATAATAACGATTAACGCCACGTATTACAATAATGCTAAATAGTTAGTATTATTGTTCGCGTTAATACGTAATGGACTTTTTTATAGACGCTGAACTACTAACTAGCCTACATAGAACACTTTATTGTCAAATACGTTACTTCTATGATAGTTACTTCACTGAGGCGCTAACATTGAGTTATCTTTAATATTTAAATGAGTAAATCTACCTAGTATATATATATATATATATATATCCGAATCTCAGAAACGGCTCCAAAGATTGTCCCAAAATTCAGCATGTAGGGTTTTTGGGGGAGAAAATTCGATCAAGCTAGGTTTCATTAAAAAATAAAAAATTTCGGGCTCTGAAAAAATGCTAAAATGTAGAATTGAAACAAATTATATTTTTAGCTGCCAAACGCAACGCTGTGATAGCCTAATGGGTAACGGGGGGACCAAAAAAGTTTTAAACCCGAGTTCGAGTCCCACATGTCACCGGCGCTTTCTTTTTTATTTGCATTTTTTTTTAAATTACCGATCAAGGCTCGGTCACCCAGGTACCTATACTTATAAGAGCAGGCGGCTTAAAATGGCATATTACAATAAAGAGCAAATGAGGATGATCTATCTGTCTCTCTTTTTCATATGTGATTAGACAAAGATGAAAATACGAGTTTCATCTTCCCTCTCAATATTTATTGTTTTTATCACTTACAGTCCTACATATAGCTTTAGGCCATAAAGCACTAGATTCCAGGTCGTTAATAAACTAAAAAAAAATACATATGGCTCTTCTACGTTAAGTATAATATGCTCTATGGGCGCTAACTTATTATGACGCTCGTTTGACATTTCACAACCACCACAGATAACACAGATTGCTGATAAACTTTTGATTTATTATTCTGTGTAATTTTATCTCTAGTTTGATTGATTTATAATAAACATCACTGATTTACTAAAAGACCTTCGATATCCATTGCCATAATATTTATATTTAGTTATACATTTTGCATATTTTTAGAATTATTATATCACACGCTTAGTATTAAAGTGACCGAATTAAAAAAAAATTATGTGGGAAATTGCAATTAATCGTAGAGTATTTTTTTTCGATTTGATTATATGCTGTTAGTCCTAACGGCTTTTACAGCGTCACCGGGCGGGACGGGCGAGAGCAGAAGCATCGTCGAAGTTGCGAAATGCGGAGAGTAGAACGCAGAAGATCGTAGGGTAAAATTAATGAATATTAAAGGGACCCATATCTTTGAAGAGCAAGAAAACACTGATTTTTTTTTAATATTTTGTAGCGTGATGTCATGCGTAGTATTGAAATGGGGGGTCAGCACAACATGTTATAAACATGCTGTCATATGATTTGGCTGCGTTTTTCGTACGACCGCCTGCCTGACGTCAACTTACCTCAGTCGTATTTTACGACACCTCGGTAAGAAAGAGTGTGGTCTATTCTAATCAGCCGGATACCACACGGCGGGTCGACTTATCTTAGTCCCCTTTTACGACACCTGGGTAAGAAATGAGGGTGGTACTATTCTATTCAGCCGGATACCACACGGCGAATATCAACACATAAATATGGGAGAAATACACCCCCATAGTGAATTAATATTAATTGTGTTATGGATGATAACGAGTGATAAATATATACATAATTACATGTTAACATTCATAGAAAATGTTGGTTTTCGTCGATAATCGAACTTGTGAACCGCGGAGCTGTAGGGACACTGCGACCAGCGCCAAATTCAAATAATTATTTATTCAAATTGGCTTTTACAAGCACTTTCGAATCGTCAAATTACAATGAAGCTACGACTGTTTCGGAAAGGTGCCCTTACCGAGAAGAACCAGCAAGAAACTCGGCGGTTACTCTTTTCAAAATTAAGTATTACAATAATGTCTTAATTAATTAAGAACAAATTAAAATTTTTACAATATAATCTAGTCGCAATTTAAATCCATGCTTTCTTATCATCAACATAGTCCTCAACAGTATATTAAGCTTTAAGAATAAGTGTTTTTAATTGCATTTTTTTAACTTGTGTAAAGGCAATTCTAAAATAGGGCCAAAAGGCCAGCCCATATTTTCTCTTTTATATATAAAAAATATATTAATGTTATCTATACGAGTGGGATTAAAAAAAAATGGCGCCAATATTCTGTCTCCAGGTTTCTTATTCCACAAGCATTTACCACACATGATAATATATCTAGTTTCGCTGACCGGGTGACATATTAGTCGACTATATTGTATTACAAGATGCATAGACTGCAAAAGCTCATCTAATTCTGCAATAGGGATGTTTAAAAAAATATCGATTTTAATAATCAATTATTTAAACAATATGGATCGATTTTTAAGAAATGGATTATATTAATGACTCTCTTTTGACTAAACAACAATTTTTAATCGAATTTCGTATAATTTCGAATTTCGAATTCCTTATTCGTAATTTTCCACTTCAATTAATATTTATTCTAAATAATTATTAAAATAGAAAGCAAATTTTAAACAGTCAGAAAAAAATCGATTATTAAATAATCATTCAATAATCGATTTTTTCTATTCGAAACAATTGATTTTTTATAAATCGATTTATTTTGAAGGAAGAAAAATCGATTATTTATTCATCGATTTTTTCACTCCTAGCCACATTCCTATTCTGCAACATAAGCGCAAAAGTTAAGATCATGATATCAAATTGCAGCCAATTAAAGATATTTGAATAATTTATCAATAGATGGAGTGTCAATAGATAGAGATAGAGTAGATAAGACCAAGACCGAGGTGTCGTAAAATACGACTAAGGTAAAGTGGCGTCAAGCAGGCAGCAGGTCGTAAAATATGTTGCCAAATCATCTGACAACTGTTTATTATATGTCCCGACCCGAAGGACAGGAGGATAAAGTTTTATAATATTCAAATTCAAAATTGAAATTATAATAAAATTAAAAATTCGAATATCGAATATTCAAGACCGGTAAAAATATTTATGATTGTTAAACGACATGGTTACAATATTTAAAATTCGAACATAAAAAATTAATATGCAAATACAGTGAAAAAATGCGCAGATTAACCTTGAATTTTTTTTAAATAATAAAAGTATTTAAAATTCGAAAATCAAAAATGCACATGCACACCCTATAAAAAGGGCGTGGATTGACCTTGTATCGAGAATGTGTTCACGGTTATCGGCCGCTGACGTGTCGCGGCGCTGGCCGCTACGTGGTGTGACGTATTATCGCGTGATGCGTACATTATAGGCGGATAAGATTTACATTTGCCGACATGACGTCTACGATACGATATGGGTACACCGTGATAATTAATTAATACTTTTCCTCTAGCTTTTACTACTTAAATAATTTATAGAAGTAGGCGTTACTTTGCGGAGATCTATAGCAAAAGTAATAATAGAAGTGACGACTTCATCACGGATTATAGCAAAATAATTTTATTATTAGTACTTACGTGAGCGACTTTATCTCGTGTCATGTACATTAAATTTTACCTCAAACGAGCTAAATCTGTCGTTATCATTTATATCCTATTTCATAATAATTATCATCATTTTCCTGCCCTTATCTTACCCTAAGTTCGGTCGACATAACTTGTCATAACATGATTTGGTTAGGTATTTTACTACCGGCTACCTGCCTGATGTTAACTTACTTTAGTGCATTTAACGACACCTCGGCAAGAAATGAGGGTGGACTATTCTACTCACCCAGATACTACAAGGCGGGTCAACTTACCTTAGTCGCCTTATACGACACCTCAGTAAGAAATGAGAATAGTCAATTCTACTCAGCCGGATATTGCATGGCGGGTCACTTACATTAGTCGCCTTTCATGATACCTCGGTAGGAAATGAGGATGGTCTATTCTACTCAGCCGGATGCCACACGGCGGGTCAACTTACCTTAGTCGACTTTTACGACACCTCGGTAAGAAATGAGGGTGGTCTATTCTATTCAGCCGGATACTTAAAACTTTTAACTTTCACATTTTGAGCTTCAAGATTCAAAATTCGAATGCGTTAAGAGGCAAAAATAATTCTGATTATTACGATCTATTTATCGTAGAGTGTAAATGTACTATGCAAGCGTTAATAAGATACCGTCGGACGGAGCGATTTTCACATTTTCTGGTTTAACTAAGACATGTTTACCAACAGACTGTAATTATAGAGCTGTTTTAATAAAAGTAATTTTAACCGCATCTCGACAACTCTCTTTTTTTATACACACGGCCGTCCGTCCCCAAGTAATATTTGTGTTATGGGTGACAGACAACTGTTAAATATATATTATTTTAAATAAATATCTTAATATATTTATATATGTATACACCCAGATTCAAATTACCAAGAAATTGTTGTTACAAAATTTATTTATTAAAAATAAAAAACTTAACAGTCCCAAAAAGATGCAACTCGAGCTCTAATTTAAATTTTGATTCAATCCGAACCACCGAGTCATTAAAAATAACTTCTGGTATCCTTTCGGGACCTTTACCCGCACGAAATACCATCATTTCGGTTTTTTTGACAGTGTATTTCAGACTCATGGTCTGAATGCATTAGCATAATTTTCACAGAGCGAAAGCAATCTTCTAAGCGCTCTAATAGACATACATCCATACTCACAAACTTTCGCATTTATAGTTTTTTTTATAGCAAACCATGTATTTATTTATTTATTTATTCAATTTTACAATAACTTGTTACACGCTTAAATAACTTTTTATCCCAATAATATACAACTTAAAACATATAGCGAAATCCTGGCCCCCAAACTAGGATTCGCTGTGCTATGGGAAGCCAGACTTTCGACCGAACCTAAATAAATTTAATTTCTAAGTTATTTTTTTATGTAGGTGGGTAAGTAAGAATATAACAGTTGCCTAACGTCGACCGTCGCTTGCGCGGATGTAATAGTTAATGCGGCAGTATGTCAAGTTTTTAGAAGCTGATAAAGTATTAAATACTTTAAGTTATTTTCACAATTTTTATATATATATATGTTAATTAACAAGTTTTTAATATATATATTATCTATATGTAAATTATATTTCGGCTTATTTTATGTATAACTAGCGGTCTGCCCCCGCTTCGCACGGATATAAAATATATATCCCATGTCAGTCAGTGTAAAAAAAATGATTAAAATCGATCCAGTAGTTTTGATTTATTCATTACTGCCCGTGGCCCGCAAGCGTTAAAATTGAAGTAAAACAATTTCCTTTCCCTATACCAAGAAGAGTTCCTGCTATCTTTGGAATATCTAAATTCATATAGTACATTTTTACTTATTTACTTTTACATTTTCCCTATGTATTTTATTTTTACAATTAATTACAGAATGTCTTTAAACAAACTCTTGAAAGAGCGACATCGCTGCTAAAGTCGAAGCGTTATAGGGCGAAGCGCGGCGTCCTCACGGCATTGAAATCTGTAATATCTCCGAAAATGTTCACTTAAATTACATGCTGTAAACGGCCATATTGATCTGTATTAAATCAACTATTTATTTAAGGTACTTAATTGGATAAGGATAAGTACTTTACTAATTTTATGAAATTTAAAATATTAGTAGGATAGAATAGAATTGTAGGCAGACTACCCTATTCTAAGTATAATAATTCTATGTTAGTATCACACGCAATTACGTCAGTATGATTCAGTATATTCTGTGAACTAACATATAGTAGGAAAATGTGATGCGTTTATTTATATTAAATTCAGTTTGAATTTGAGCTCCATTATTTATTATTGCAGATGTGGTACTTTGCAGAATTTCATTAGAATAGTTATGACGTGAGCATAGTATTATCTGACCAGTAAAATAACGGCCAATGAATATCTCACAGCTAGGCGTAGGACTCCTCTCAGTTGTTTAGAGATCGACCACAATCCATTGCGACTTGGTAGTTTACACATATCCCCAGAATTCTCTAGAGATATGCAGGTTCCACGTTTCCATCGCCGATAAGCGTTTAATAAGTAAGTAAATAAGTTGCGGCCTGGATGGATGTATGGCTAGAGGGAGGCCGAAAAAAAGATGGATTGTGTGAAAAATGATATGCATGTTAAAGGAGTGGCACAATTGTTGACGAATGATAGAGGAGAATGGAAAAAGAAGACATATTGTGCCGACCCCACTTAGAGTGGGATAAGGGTAAGAGAATGATGATGATGATGAGTCTTATTGCAATTTGCCACAAAACAACTTTCTTGACTTAGGTTACTTTAATACTGAGCGTACAATATTTTATTTACCGCATTTTTACTATACCAAATTTAATTTATAGAATTAGGGTTAATACAAACCTAATGAAAATATTATTTTGCTGTAATCCACGATAAAGTCTGGAATAAATAAATAAAAATTTTATCGCGCAAAATAATATTTTCATTAGTTTCATACCAACTTACTTGACCAAATATTACCTTCATACCAACAAAAATTGGCTGGCCCGTTGGCGCAGTGGGTAGTGATCCTGCCTTCAGCTCCGCAGGTCGCGGGTTCGATTTCTGCCGAGGGCCAACGTTTTCTATAAATGAATTTGTTGGTCTTCGAGCCTGGGTATATATTTGTATTTAAGTATGTATTTAAAAAATATATAAATATATATTCACCAGTTGTCTGTCACCCGTAACACAAGTATTAAGTTACTTTAGGGACGTAAGACCGTGAAAGTGTTACATATATTCATTTATTTATTGAAATCCAGCCGTTTCGGAGTCCATAATGGATATACCGACAAACATCAATTTTTACATAGAAGATAACTGTCATTAAAAAGGTAACTTTTTAGATAATTAACGAACTTTTAAATGCGTTTCTACACGCACTTGGCCGCATATTTAACCGGTTGAATGCGGACAGCGTAATTAACGTAATTAGCAAATGTGATTAATTGGTAATACAGTTAAAATTAGCTTTTCGAAAGTAAGTTTGCTGAGTCAAATTTTGAACTTTGTTTTCTGATATCCGCTACCCTTAAAACCTAAAAATAGTGAAGTAACAGCCTGTTACTTTCCCACTGGCCATAGGCCTCCTTTCTCCTTTTTAAGAGAGAAGGATTGGAGCTAAGACCTACCACGCTGCTCCAATGTGGGTTGGTAGGTGTTTACCTTCACCGGAAAGCGTGTGATAAATTGCAATTATCAATTAGAAATATATGTTTTAACAGAAACTCGGTTTGAACCCGTGACCTCCCCAAAAGAGTCGCACGGTGTTATCGCTGGACTGTCACAGCTTAAAACCAGCCTAGATTTAATTTTGTCTCCAGACGCTGCTTCGGTTATGAATCGATTTTTAACAAATCAATCATTAATTACACTTTTTTTTCTTCTTTGTTTTACTATCTTTTTTAAGATATATATTCTTTGTTAGATAAAACCGATGTAGCCTTCATAGAAATATTAATTGAATTTCTCAAACAACGCAAAAAAACAGCAATTTTTATTCTGACTAGTCCACTTTAATTAGTATTTATTCTAATTAAGTATTAATATTTTTTTAACATTTTGAATTAGTAAATATAATCGATTATTCGATTTTTTAATACCAATTAATCGATTATTTACAAAAAGTTATCTCATCGTTTTTTTTCCAAATCGCACGCCTATTATGCGGATAGCATTATTTAATTTTTGACTGTTAATTGATAATTATTTAGGTGATATGGTTAAATCATCAATACAAAAACGTGAAATACAAATTTATCGGTAATCCGCAGCCAATTATAATATGTGTTGAAAAGTGCTTGACACTGCGTGGTGTTGTCATGCCTCTTAACAGAAGGGCAGCGGGTTCATTATCGCGTTATTAATCGAATCGATTAACAAATTTTTGGTAGCGTTTATTTTTAGTCTAATATCTAATCACAAAAACCCTAATACTACATGTTAAAACAAAATATATATCATCGTCATCCTCCTGCCCTTATCCCACTCTAAGTGGGGTCGGCACAACATATTATATACATGCTGTCACATGATTTGGCTGCGTTTTTACGACCGGCCGCTTGCCTAACGTCAACTTATCTCTGTCGTATTTTACGACACCTCGGTAAGAAAGAGGGTGGTCTATTCTACTAAACCGGATACCACACGGTGGGTCAGCTTACCTTAGTCGTCTTTTACGACACCTCGGTAAGAAATGAGGTTGGTCTATTCTACTCAGCCGGATACCACACGGCGGGTCGACTTACCTTAGTCGCCTTTTACGACACCTCGGTAAGAAATGAGGGTGGTACTATTCTATTCAGCCGGATACCACACGGCGAAATATATAATCGTTATTAAATGTATCAGATAGATATAGTAAAAAAAATTTAACTGATTTATTAAATAGATACCTGATCTATACTAATATATAAAACTGAAGAGTTTGTTTGTTTGTTTTTTTTACAACTGCGCGACCTCTTCATTACATTTTCCATAAAATCGTTATGTACTATTATTAACCTAAGCTTTCCGAAAAAATTACACTACTTTTTAGTAAAAACCGCAATAAATTCCTTTCGGTAGATTTTGAGGAAATCGATCACACAGACAGACACTGTGAGCTTTTGGGAACTTTGTTCTATAATAAGTATAGATTAGGTGTACAAGGCTTTATGAGATGATTGTTAAAGAATAAATAAATAAATATATGGGACACTTACACACACGGTCGTCTGTCCCCAAAGTAACTTAATACTTGTGTTATGGTAGACAGACAACTGGTGAATATATACATATATAATTTTTAAATACATACTTAAATACAAATATACACCCAGACTCAAAGACCAACAAATTCATTTATAGAAAATGTTTGCCGTCGGCGGGAATCGAACCCGCGACCCGCGGAGCTGAAGGCAGGGTCACTACCCACTGCGCCAACGGGCCAGTCGTGTTAAAGACTACTAATTACTTTAATTTCTTAATATTATAAAAGCGAAAGTTTGTGAGTATGGATGTACCTGTATGAAACTCTTTCCTCATAAACCGGAATAACGATTTGGGCTACAGAAATTCTCCTAATTCTACAGGAATAGAATGATATTAATATTCTATTATGAATTAATATTTCTATATATGAATTAATATAAATAATAAAAATACTGTTAATTTATAAATTTTGTGTGTATATATAATGAAAGATAGCATAATTACTAATTTATAGTGGATTTATATATTTATATGTTTAAGTAATCTGTTTAGCCAGTCATCCGCGACGTGACTCAATAGGCTTTAGCTGAAAATCAGTTCTGTGTGCTTCCTGCGGGGCACACAGTATTATGCTGAGTCTAAAGCCTATTCTGCATCGTGCTACGGACATTTATTTATTTATTAATATTTATTTAGCTTTAGTTTAATTTCTTACATTTGTTTATGTCCTGTTAGCACGTTTGTGGAATAAAAAAAAAAAACTTTTCATTTCATTTCATTTCATTTTCATTTCATTTCATATTGAAAAACGCCAACTATTACCGACCTATCACACGACATACACTCCACAATCCAAATACTCCTAGTTACTTAAAGAAACGATTTATATATCTAGGGGATACTCACTGTCTTTCTCTTCGTTCCGATCACAATTTACGGCTTAAAATACCGTCTCATTCCTCTTCTTTCTATGGAAATTCTTTGACTGTCAAAGCTGTACTCTTATGGAACACACTTCCACTAGATATAAGACAATCTCCCTCACTTTCTATTTTCAAATATAGGATTAAGCAACACTATTTATCAACATAATTCATTTTTATCTCTAAGCCGTGTGGTATCCGGCTAAGTAGACTAGTACCACCCTCATTTCTTACCGAGGTGTCGTAAAAGGCGACTAAGGTAAGTCGACCCGCTGTGTGGTATCCAGCTGAGTAGAATAGACCACCCTCACTTCTTACCGAGGTGTCGTAAAAGGCGACTAAGGTAAGTTGACCCACCGTGTGGTATCCGGTTTAGTAGAATAGACCACCCTCCTTCTTACCAAGGTGTCGTAAAATACGACTAGGGTAAGTTGACGCTAGGCAGGCGGCCGGTCGTAAAAACGCAGCCAAATCATGTTACAACATGTTTATAACATGTTGTGCCGACCCCACTTAGAGTGGGATGAGAGCAGGAGAATATATAATTCATTTTTATCTCTTTACCATTTATTTTTATTTCTTTTACCCCATGTGTATATCACTTTTAGTTTTTTGTTAATCTCCCTCTTTTCCATTCATTATTGTGTCATCTTATATATACATTATTGTACATCTATAACCTTTCTCTTTTAGTTTGTGCACCCCTGCCATTAATAAAAAATTAAGTTCTCTGCCCTAAGGTTGCCTGGAAGAGATCGCTCTTTAGCGATAAGGCCGCCTGTTGTACCAAACTTCTTTGTATATTTTCTGTATTCTTTTTGGTGTACAATAAAGAAAATTATTATTATTATTATACACTCCACGCAAACCAAGTCACAGGTAAAATCTAGTGTAACGTTTTCTAGAAGTGCAAAAAGACCAAGAGTTTATGTGTTTGTTGTAAATTTTGGATAGTCTTCGGGTAAATGCCACTATATTTGAAGCGATTAAAAAGAAGTATGTTTTACAAACTAACCTCATTGCAGTCAAATGGTTCCGAAAGGGAAATATATATTGTTTATTTCTCGTTCGTATTTATTTATTTTAAATATCATCATCTTCCTGCCCTTATACCACTCTAAGTGGGGTCGGCACAACATGTTATAAACATGTTGTCACATGATTCGGTTACGTATTTTACGACACCTCGGTAAGAAAGAGGGTGGTATATTCTACTAAACCAGATACCACACAGTGGGTCAACTTACCTCAGTCGCCTTTTACGGCACCTCGGTAAGAAATGAGGTTGGTCTATTCTACTCAACCGGATACCACACAGCGGGCCGACTTACCTTAGTCGCCTTTTACGACACCTCGGTAAGAAATGAGGGTGGTACTATTCTATTCAGCCGGATACCACACGGCGTATGTATAAGATAGGGAATGTGACTTTATTCTTCGAATAGGAAAAAAATAAAAAATGTATATGTACTTTGTATATTATTATTATTATATTGTTATGTATTGTAATGTATTTTAATGTATATATTCACATAATATTTATATTCACATTAAATAGAGACCATGGATTCCATTGCAATGAGCTGATGTTCCCAAAACACGGGCAGCTTTACCTCGTTTTATTTATTTAAAGTATAATAAACGTAATTGTTATTCTTGTAAAGCAGGCAACTAGTTAACATCTCGGCAGATAATTGACTGCCTCGTTACAACTCGTTTGGTTTATAATAAACGTTTTACTAAACAAACGAGGTATAGCCGCATTATTTATTGGACGCAAATATTTGTTTTCGACAGCCGATTATGGATAAACAGCGGCTGTCTATACTAATATATTATACTAGCGACCTGCCCCTGCTTCGCACGGGTATAAAATATATATCCCATGCCAGTCAGTGTAAAAAAAAATGATTTAAATCGATCTAGTAGTTTTGATTCATTCATTACTGCCCGTGGCCCGCAAGCGTTAAATTTGGAGAAAAACAATTTCCTTTCCCTATACCAAGAAGATTTCCTGCTATCTTTGGAATATCTAAATTCATATAGGTAATACATTTTTACATATTTACTTTTACATTTTCCCTATGTATTTTATTTTTACAATTAATTACAGAATGTCTTTAAAGAAACTCTTGAAAGAGCGACTTAGCTGCTAAAGTCGAAGTGTTATAGGAGCGAAGCGCGGCGTCCTCACGGCATTTTAAATCTGTATTATCTCCGAAAATGTTCACTTAAATTACATGCTGTAAACGGCCATATTGATCTATATTAAATCAACTATTTATTTAAGGTACTTAATTGGATAAAGATTAATGCTGTATTGTATAAAAATTGCTTCAAAAATAAGGCATTATTTTTCGTAAAAAGTAAATGACAAAAAATGCTATAGTGGGTTATCCATAAGAGATAGACATATACCATCGCGGACTTTTCTGTAGACCTTTTCAAGGTGTACAAATACTTAGTACATTATTTTGATAAATCTCGTAGGGTTTAGCCTGCGTTTGCAATGTAAGCGGAAAAAATGTAATTATTTACAGAAACCTCAAAAATTACAGTATTTCTCTACTCCGTATTGAATATTATTATACGTACAAACCTTCCTCTGGAATCTCTCTATCTATTAAAAAAAACCGCATCAAAATCTGTTGCGTAGTTTTAAAGTTTTATGCGTACATACGGAGAATGCGACTTTGTTTTATAATATGTAGTGATTAAGCTGAAGAGTTTGTTTGTTTGTTTGTTTGTTTGTTTGTTTGTTTGTTTGAATGTTTGAACGCGCTAATCTCAGGAACTACTGCCCCGATTTGAAAATTTCTCTCAGTATAAGATAGTTCATTTATCGAGGAAGACTATAAGGCTATATAACATCACGCTAAGATGAATAGAAGAGGAACAACAATAAAAACTAATACAAAACCGGCATAATTTAAAGCTTTCCTTGCGTGCGCTGAGTAAACGGTAATAGTTATTCAAAAATCATGTACTACAAAATAGTTCCCCTCTAAATGTTCTAAATAAATTCCGCGACAGCATATGTCTAGCTTTTAAGGTTAACCCACTTTAACCATTTTTATGGTTATCAAAATACTATGTTATGATTTCAATCCTTCCACGCGGGCGGAGCCGCTGGCGATTGATAGTATGTTATAAAGTGCTTAGTGACATTATAGTAAATTGCCATTATTTAGTAATTTAACTTTCACTGTTAGTATTTAAAAAAAAGTTTTTTTATTTATTTTTTTTAGTTTTAGTTTTAGTTTCATGGTTTGTTTTGGAATAGCGATATGTTTAGAAATAATTTTTCCGGCATGCATTACTACCCTACGAGTTTTTTTATTAGTGGATAAATTATTATAGAAAAACACATTAGACTACCCAAATATACATAGGATTAAACTATGAGTACCTTCAAGATTAAGATTAAGTAAATTTAATATTAATAATTTCTGTCGTTTTCAAACAAAAAAAAAGCAACAAAACTTCATGTCTCTACTGTTAACTGTTAAAGAGTTCTCTCGTCTGGAAGCAATCCTAGGAGCATCGGATCATGCTGATCATAATCATGCATTGTCATCGGTATTGGACCAGTATATAAAATTTCAGCTCAATCGGACACTGGAAAGTGGGTCAAATTTAATTCCAAGATTCCACCATGAAGAGAAGGACTCTAGCTAAGACCTACCATGCTGCTCCAATGCGGATTGGTAGGTTACACATATCTCCAGAATTCTCTAGAGATATGCAGGTTTCCACACGATGTTTTCCTTCACCGAAAACCGTGTGATAAATTGCAATTATCAATTAGACACATAAGTTTTAACAGAGAAACTCATTGGTGTCTGCTCGGGTTTGAACCCGTGACCTCCTCGAAATAGTCGCACTGGGCTACCACAGCTTATAAAAATACATACAAGGCAAGTTACATAATTTGTTTTAAATAAAATGAAATAATGTTTGGTTGATAATTAACTAGTACTAGCGCTAAGGAAAAACATTATGGAAAAACTAGTTGCGATTCTACGAATTTCCCGTATATACGAGTATCTACTAATCCCCATAGCTGCATAGTATAATCTCCTTCCGTATCTCAAGAGAAAGCCGTTTAATTTCAAATATATACTTAAAATTATAAATGGAAATGTAATGAGAATTATTTGCATAATGGTAAATTTAAGAATACAACGATAACATTCAGTAACTAAAGTCTTGTTATTAATATAAATGTATAAATCTAACATTCATAAACGATAATTTAAACTGAGATAAACATTAAACAATTATTACATAAGAATTGTCTCTGAAACATTGAAAATTATATATACTTTTTCTGTATAAATACGCTCAATTAAGGCTGACCGGTAAATTAATTGTTTAATTTAATAGGTCAATAAAATCTAGGTTGTTTTATAGCATTGAAAAAGAATAACCCACCTGTCGGTTTATACAATCTCCCCGATTATTTACATGAGCTTTAATTCACTTAAATACACAAACATCACATTTTATACAGCTTATCCATTACAGCACACTTGTGATGACTTTAAACGTTATTAAAATCGTGTGACAAAAGTTTTGCGTTCGTAATTTTCGCGCGGCGACGCGACGCGAAATAATACACCCTCACTCAGCGGGCGCTTGGCCGATACTAAAGTTAACCTGCTGCCTGAAACGCATGGCGGTGTGGCCGACGGCCGATGCCACGTTGGTCATCGTATGATCGTGATTAAAAAAAAAGCAGCTTTCGCCTTTCCTTACCTGTTCTGAATGCGATCGGCGAAAAAAAGCCGTGATAAATTATAAGTTACTGATTGCATTGTCTGTAGAAGGTTGATAGACCTTTTTGATAATTCTCTGGAATGTAATATAACTGTAACTTAGCTCACAAATGTTATTGAAACATCCAATTTAATCATTTAAATTTGGAATAGATAGCTATAGCTCCTTTACTAAACGTTAGTTATTGAACTGAATGGGGTTTTTTATTTTATTTTCAGGTCGTTTTTTAGAACGCTAAAAATATTTAAATAACTCTATAATAATTAAGTTAGCCATAACTCAGTATTTAAAATAAGTCTAAGAAACACTTATATACTTAGCCTTATGTTATAAATAAATATATCGGACAATTATACACATATTTAATCATCCTCCTGCCCTTATCCCACTCAAAGTGGGGTCAATACAGCATTAATCCTTATCCAATTAAGTACCTTAAATACATTGTTCATTTAATATAGATCATATGGCCGATACAGCATGCAATTTAAATGATCATTTTCGAAGATATTACAGATTTAAAATGCAGGGCATAGCGATTGCGCGCTTCGCCCTATAGCACTATGAATTTAGCAGCGATCGGACGGGTTTATTTTTCACATGACCAACTATATGTCGCTCTTTCAAGAATAACCTCTAAAGAAAACATGTATGTATTGTGTAATGACAAAGCAGTGAATGTTATACATAAAGACATTCTGTAATTAATTCTAAAAATAAAATACATAGGGAAAATGTAAAAGTAAATAAGTAAAAATGTAGTATATGAGTTTAGATATTCCAAAGGTAGCAGGGAATCTTCTTGGTATAGGGTAAGGGGAATTGTTTTACTCCAAATTTAACGCGTGCGGGCCGCGGGCAGTAATGAATAAAACAAAACTACCGGATAGATTTTAATCATTTTTTCAGTGAGTGACACAGGCTATAGGTATATTTTATACCCGTGCGAAGCCGGAGCGGGCCACTAGTAGATAGATAATTTTGAATAAAATTTATAGTAAGTACCTTCTGTTCTGTAGAGATATCTCTTTTGTTTTAAATAAGCACCTAGCTAAGCTAGACTTGTGTCCCCACGCAAACCTGTAAAAGCCAGTCACCTAACCTGGTTTATGGCGGCGGAGTGCTAACTTGACACTCCCGACTCCGCCATATGTTAACCACTATAAGATTACTTGAGAGTAATGTTGTCAATATTTTATTTACAACAAAAATGTACAAGTTATATCTATCTTAAATTACTTACACGCTAGGACTATACAAATCATGCCCACATGGGATGGTCCCAAGAATTCTGGCAGCGTTTCCGCGATGAATCGCTAAGCTGATTCTTTGTGCGAAAAAGGAGCCAGCCCTCTTGTCACCTGAAGAGGCAATTAACCAGGGTGTTAAAACGGATAATAAAATTTCGCACTTTGACCCCATGGCCCTAGGTTCTCTACTGCAAACGGCACAAATATATAACTCTCGATGAGAGATGCATAATTCCGCTGCTTGCCGGATTCGGCCATTTCCGCCGCACTCCAGGTCTTGACGCTGTTTCCCTGATATGGGACGAGGCTAACGTATCAACGCATGTTGCGTCCCACATTAGGGCCCGTACCCGTTCTCAAGGAACTGGCATTAAGCCGTCTGGTCTCTTGCCATCATCCCGACATATCCTCGAAGGCCCGAGAAGAGCAGGAATGTCGATGGTGGCAAGAGCTCTTTTGATGGTATCATTAAGAGAACAATGACGGAAAAGCCCAGCTGCTACGGCGGGAAAGCCAGTGTATGCTAAAACTGTCTACCTCTTTTCCACATGGACATCTTTTAGCTTTTCCATTACAGCGGTTTTGTAAAGTAACGGCCTGTTACTATCCCACTGGGCAAAGACCTCCTCTCCCCATTTTAGGAGATGAGGATTGGAGCTAAGACCTAGCACGCTGCTCCAATGCGGATTGGTTGGTTACACATATTTAGAAAATTATCTAGAGATATGCAGGTTTACTCACGATGTTTTCCTTTATCGGAAAGCGTGCGATAAATTGAAAATATCAATGAAAGACAAAGGTTTTTTTTAAATAGAAAATTGCGTGCTATAATTATGAATTCCGCGGAAACGTGCCGGATCTCTAGATTCGACAAATTCCGAATATTCGTTATGTTAAGTGCTTTTGAGTCAAAAACTACGATACAATTATTTTGCTATAATAGGCGTTTGTTATGAGATATAGAAAGGTAAGGTATATGTTATTCCGGTGTATAAGGAATAATTGTGCTAAATTTCATCGATATCGGTTCAGCGGATTCGATAAAGAGTAACAAACATACTCACAAACTTTCACATTTATAATATTAGTAGAAAGAATAGAGCATCAAGACAGTCGTCCAAGCCGCAGTTATCAATGAACACCCTTTTCCCATTACAAAATAACTGTTATACACTGTCCATTATATTAACCATCTTTTGACAGATTGACGATAGTGATGTCCTAAAGATTCTCGTATGCGATACCATTCCGATTATAGTACCTACTATCATTAATCGAATTACGTACCTAAGTAATTCGATTAATGATAACCTACGTAAACTAGATTACTACTTGAGAAAAGAAATTCCAACTTTGAGAAAACTTATTGTTTCTTTGAAAAGAAGTGGTCTATTTCATGGTGAAAAATCTTCTTTGGTCAAAGTTTTGAACACAATTGGCTTTTCATATAAAAAGTTAAATAAAAGAAAATTATTAATGGAACGCACAGATATAGCTATAGCACGTTGTGATTTTTTAAGAGAGGCAAAGAAAATACAAGATTGGGCAAATATTGTTTTCACGGATGAAACATGGCTCAACGCTAACCACACACTATCTCGTTTCTGGACTGATGATACTGCTGATTCCACTTCCTCAGTACCAATGGGAAAAGGTGAGCGCCTAATCATTTGCCATGCAGGTACAGCAAAAGGATTTGTACAAGACGCACTGTTGGCATTTAAATCGAAGAAATCAAATGACTACCACGAAGAGATGAATGCAAATGTGTATGAAGAGTGGTTCAAAAAAATGCTCATTTCATTGGAAGAACCATCAATAATTTTTATTGATAATGCGCCCTACCACTCCCGTCAAATTGACAAAATACCAACACAGGCTAATAAAAAGCATGAAATAATTAATTGGCTTCGGGACAATGGAGAAAATGTGGACGACTCAATGTTAAAAGTTGAATTAATAAAAATATTAAAAACCAAAAAGAGAGCAAAACGCTATGTAATCAATGAAATGGCAGCAGAATATGGCCATACTGTTCTTCGGATTCCTCCATACCACTGCCAGTACAACGCAATAGAACTTATATGGGCACAAGTAAAAGGGCATGCTGCGAGATGCAATACAAGCCCCCCATTCACAGCGAATAAAATGTTGCAATTGCTAAAAAATGCTTGCACCCACGTAACGGCCGAGAACTGGGCAAGTGTGGTGGAAAGAACTAAAAGAGTAATATTCTCTGATTGGGAACGTGATATTGCGTTTGATAATATATTATCTACACAAGAGCTAATAATAACTGCTACTGAAGACTCCTCATCGGAGGAGTCTAGTGTTGATTATCATTCCGACGACTCGTGCTAATAAAATAAATTAAAATATCCTGATTGTTTTATTTGTATTCATGTATTAACTAAGAAGAAAGTAAAACTTTATATAATGTTATTAAATGTCTTTTAATACTCGTAACATCGATTTCTACCGATTATTTTTAATCTGTGGCATAATCGTAGTAACCCATTATGTGTGACATCACTAAGTGGGCGGTACCCATCCATAAAGTACAAATATTATTTGTATGATATTTGTACGTAAGCAATACAAAACTTAATGAGCGTGAGCTGTCAAAAGACTGATAATATGATGGACGCAGTATAACAATAAAATTGTATAATGAACGAATAAATAAAAAGAAACATAAGTTGTTCATGCAAAAGATCTACGATCCTTTTCAAAGGAATCAATGGCATTCCACTTGACTGCCCCCGCCATTTTGTTTTCGTTTTTAATTCACCGCCAACCTTAGGATACCTTCGGACCTGGGATTCTCTGGCGAAATTACAAGTTTTTATAATTCTATACTTAACATGTTATAAACATGTTGTAACGTGATTTGGCTGCGTTTTTACGACCGGCCGCTTGCCTGACGTCCACTTACCTTAGTCGTATTTTACGACACCTCGGTAAGAAGGAGGGTGGTCTATTATACTAAACCGGATGCCACACGGTGGGTCAATTTACCTTAGTCGCCTTTTACGACAACTCGGTAAGAAATGAGGGTGGTACTATTCTACTTAGGCGGACACCACACGGCTAAGATAGTCCGTTTCTCTACATTTGAAAATGTACTGTCTTTAAACAATATTGATAAATCATCATATAAAAGAAACAAATCACCGTCATTTACTTTCTCTTTATTGTAATATGTCACATTTTAGTTAGTTTCAGGCTTGCTCTTGCATAATAACTCTATCGTTTTTTAAGCGACCGTGAGTGTATTCTAATCGTAATGACTCGACTGTCTGAACAGAATTAAGCCCAATTCCACGTTAAAACTCTAGTTCCGCTATTCAAAAACAATTGAATAAAAGAAAAATACACTTCGATTTGCTGTTACTACTATTTCATACTTGTAATTTGCCAAGCTGAATCTGTGTTCAATATTTTTTCTACGGAACACTCTTGCGACCGCTCACACTTAACCGAGTTTTTTGTCTCTGGTCGTGAAGACTAGTAAAGCGGAGCACACATAATTGTAGAATTGACACCTTTTGAGCCCTTTGTGTGGGGTGGCGAAATGACTGGCGGGAATTATAAGTTTAATATAGGGTGTTCAGTGAATTTATTGGATATTAGCTGCGCCCCGCGGTACTAGTCGCAGCGAATACCATCATCCTTCTTTTCCCACTTTCCGGTCGAGTAAATACGACTAAGTTAAGTTGACGTCGGGCAGGCGGACGGTCGAAAAATAAGTAGCCAAATCATGTGACAACATGTTTGTAAGCTGTTGTGCCGACCCCACTTAGAGTGGGATAAGTCATGCTTAACATAAACATGCATTGTCAATAGAACTGCACCATTATATAGAATTTCAACTCAATCGGAGTCTGCGAAGTGGGTGAAATTTAACTTGCAAGATTCCGCCTTCAAATACATACATACAAGGCAAGTTAAATAAAACCTTTTAAATAAAATGAAATAAGGTTTGTTTGATATTTTAATAGTAAAAGAGCGCTATGCGCTAAGGAAAAAAATTGTGGAAAAACTTGTTGCGATTCAAAATTCATACATTGCAAGTTTAATAAAAGCGTTTAAAATAAATAAAAAAAATATATGGGACATTTGCACACACTGTAAGTACTTAACACGTTAGCTGCGACACCAATTTTTGCATACTTTCCATTCCTGCGGCACGAGGTATAATCGGCCCGTACCGTGACCAGACGTTAGGGCGACACGCGGTCTATTAGACCCCACCTCCTTTTACAGACTAAAATCCATTTTCTGGCGCGAAATCAAAGATAAATGAGAATTTTGGTCCTTATTGATATAGACAGTGAATTGATGAACCCTAATCCACCGTCGCCCCGGGATCTGATGGCTAGTTTAGGAATTATTAGCAAAACAAAATATGGGATCTTATACACCTCGTAACGCACTGAAATAGGGCAAATTTTCGCTGAGATTAGTGATGGGAAAAATAATATCGACGTTTTTAAACTGTCTTAACTACGCAACGACTTGACCGATTTTGATCAATTATATCTCATTAGATCGTTTTAAGGGCAAAACCTGGCAAAACAACACAAAGCTATCAAAGGATACATTTTTTTTTATAATCTAAATTGTGCTTGAATGCGCCAAAAAGAAAAAAAAACCGGCCAAGTGCGAGTCGGACTCGCGCACGAAGCGTTCATTTCTATACCATTAAGAGGCACCTATTACAGACTTATTATTGGAAAATAATGGATCACGGTTTATGCATAAGGTTTATCTATCTATTTGTATATGAAAATCTTAATGCGGTTCACAGAATAGAAAAAAAAGGCAACCAGAAGTAGAAAAGAAATTGTCCTATTTATTCTGCCTCGGGCTTTAAAAATACACTTATTAGAACTTGAATTAACATTAAAAAATCAGTATCAATATACTTTTTTTTATAAAAATCTCAATATATATGTTGTACTTATTTATGAGTGTTTTTCATTGAAACAGGGTAGACAATAAAATTTTTTGCACTGAGTGCACTGAGTCAAAATCTTTTTGGATTTTTTATCAGCTTCACGAGATGGTAAAAGTGTGCGTAGTTTTTGGTAACAACCAACACATCTTCTCCTTTTTTAAGACGTCACACAATCGACGTGATGCACAACACTGGTCGCGGGAAGCTCGCGTTGGGTGCGGTACGAGGTCAGGGGGGATATGGGACGTTTTAGCCTCGTTCCGCACTGCATTAAAATTATATTAATTCAGTGCGGCACGAGGCCTAAGACATCCGGTACCAAGGTAGGTACACCACCGAGTACGGAACCATTAGCGCATCTCAATTTATATTTATCTCTTTCCTACACTGGACCAAACCAAAGCTATGCCATTCGCACGACAGAGAAACTCACGTTTTTCCTTGCCGCACCACAGGGAAGTTGCATCAAGGGTCATTTAGGCCTCGCTTCGCACTGAACGTGTTAATACTTGTGTAATGGTTGAGAGACAACTGGTAAATATATACACATATAATTTTAAATACAAATACCTACCAATCCGCATTGGAGAAGCGTGGTAGGTCTTAGCTCCAATCCTTCTCTCCAAAAAGAAAACGAATTATTCTCAGCAAAGGGATAGTAACAGGCCGCTACTAAATACAAATATACACCCAGGCTCAAAGACTAACAAATTTTTTATAGAAAATGTTGGACCTTGTTTATTTATTTATTTATTTATTTGGACAGCCAGTTGTTGTTACATATAAAATTTACATATAATAAAAATAGAAACAAAAAAAAAATTAACATGTACAACATATGAAGGTGTCACAACATGCACCAAAAAATTATTAAACAATGAACATTAGAAAAAAAAATACATAAAATCTTAAGCATGTGATATTAATATTATAATAGGTAGAAAAAAAAAACCAATAATATTTACTGTGAACGAAACAAGTAACCAAAAAATTAAATTAAATTAAATTCTAAGAAGATATCGATCGATTGCATTTAGTTAATTGCCTCTTAACAATCTTACTGTTTTTTTTTTAATTTTTGTAAAGTGTCATCAAAAATATCAACTTCTCCGCAGATGGAATTAAATAATTTAGGCAACCTAGACATGGGCGAAAACTGTTTTAGATTGGTTTTAGCAAAAGGCTGGTAAAGTAATGTTGTTGGAAGTCTCGGCACGCGGCGAGGATTTGAACCCACGACCCGCGGAGCTGAAGGCAGGGTCAATCAAAATCAATACGCTGTGTTAAAGTATTTTTTTTTTAATTTCTTCTCCACCCTGTATCCACAAAGGGCCGCCCAGGTAGCTTACTCTCCTGTACACTGTCCTGCCCTAAGCAAATAACCTTAAGTACTGTCACTCGGATTCTTTTACTGCCCATTAATAAGTACAACATTGGTCTACTTAAAAATGTTGTTAAGTGTGGCTTCGGTTAAGTTAAAGTAGAAAAATAATGATAATTTAAAGTTAAAGTTGGTTAAATAGTCATTTTACAAAAAAACAATGGCTAAAAAGACAATGTTACCATTAAAAAATAAATACAACGTACATAGACTGTAGAACAGTGTTTCCCAAAAATTTTTGTGCTAAAAATTAAAAATTAAATTTAATTAACCCTAAAAATTCTAAATTTCCCCTATCATCATTCTCCTGCCGTTATCCCACTCTAAGTGGGGTCGGCACATGTTATAAAAATGTTGTCAAATGATTTGTCTATGTATATTACGACCGACCGCCTGCCTGAAGTCAACTTACCTTAGTCGTATTATACGAAACCTCGGTATTAAAGAGGGTGGTCTATTCTACTAAACCGGATACCACACGGTGGGTCATTCGTGGTCTATTCTACTCAGTCGGATACAACATCAAGTAATTATTATTTGTATCATTTTTCTTTTAATTATTTTGTAATTTACTTTAATTTTATATTCGACATATTTTCGACATTTGACGATGTTGTGCCGACCCCACTTATAGTGGGATAACGGCAGGATAATAAACTATAAAAATAATAATTAGTTGAATTGATTTTTGATTATACTATTTCGTTAGAACCCCCCATAAGGTAAAGGTCTATGTAACACACATAACTTTAAATATTAAAAAATTGAATTTTACACTTAAGAAATTTTAACGATCTTCTTCCTGTGCTTATTTCATTAAATTTATGAAATCTAGCATTGCATTTAATGCCCATAACACTCAAATTGCCTCCTTGTATGGCGTGGACCACACTTTAAGAACACTGGTTTAGAAGTAATCATCTTTCAGTTATTTCTTGAACATCAGTCAAATCAGAAACGTAATGTATAATATCCCTAATCCTTTATACTGCGTCCATCATATTATCAATCTTTTGACAGCTCACGCTCATTAAGTTTTGTATTGCTTACGTACAAATATCATACAAATAATATTTGTACTTTATGGATGGGTACCGCCCACTTAGTGATGTCACACATAATGGTTTCTACGATTATGCCACAGATTAAAAATAATCGGTAGAAATCGATGTTACGAGTATTAAAAGACATTTAATAACATTATATAAAGTTTTACTTTCTTCTTAGTTAATACATGAATACAAATAAAACAATCAGGATATTTTAATTTATTTTATTAGCACGAGTCGTCGGAATGATAATCAACACTAGACTCCTCCGATGAGGAGTCTTCAGTAGCAGTTATTATTAGCTCTTGTGTAGATAATATATTATCAAACGCAATATCACGTTCCCAATCAGAGAATATTACTCTTTTAGTTCTTTCCACCACACTTGCCCAGTTCTCGGCCGTTACGTGGGTGCAAGCATTTTTTAGCAATTGCAACATTTTATTCGCTGTGAATGGGGGGCTTGTATTGCATCTCGCAGCATGCCCTTTTACTTGTGCCCATATAAGTTCTATTGCGTTGTACTGGCAGTGGTATGGAGGAATCCGAAGAACAGTATGGCCATATTCTGCTGCCATTTCATTGATTACATAGCGTTTTGCTCTCTTTTTGGTTTTTAATATTTTTATTAATTCAACTTTTAACATTGAGTCGTCCACATTTTCTCCATTGTCCCGAAGCCAATTAATTATTTCATGCTTTTTATTAGCCTGTGTTGGCATTTTGTCAATTTGACGGGAGTGGTAGGGCGCATTATCAATAAAAATTATTGATGGTTCTTCCAATGAAATGAGCATTTTTTTGAACCACTCTTCATACACATTTGCATTCATCTCTTCGTGGTAGTCATTTGATTTCTTCGATTTAAATGCCAACAGTGCGTCTTGTACAAATCCTTTTGCTGTACCTGCATGGCAAATGATTAGGCGCTCACCTTTTCCCATTGGTACTGAGGAAGTGGAATCAGCAGTATCATCAGTCCAGAAACGAGATAGTGTGTGGTTAGCGTTGAGCCATGTTTCATCCGTGAAAACAATATTTGCCCAATCTTGTATTTTCTTTGCCTCTCTTAAAAAATCACAACGTGCTATAGCTATATCTGTGCGTTCCATTAATAATTTTCTTTTATTTAACTTTTTATATGAAAAGCCAATTGTGTTCAAAACTTTGACCAAAGAAGATTTTTCACCATGAAATAGACCACTTCTTTTCAAAGAAACAATAAGTTTTCTCAAAGTTGGAATTTCTTTTCTCAAGTAGTAATCTAGTTTACGTAGGTTATCATTAATCGAATTACTTAGGTACGTAATTCGATTAATGATAGTAGGTACTATAATCGGAATGGTATCGCATACGAGAATCTTTAGGACATCACTATCGTCAATCTGTCAAAAGATGGTTAATATAATGGACAGTGTATAGTTAATGAATAGGTTAAATTTAACCAAGTACCCTTCATTATTACTGTACACTTAATCTTAAGTCTACTCAGTCGTGAAAGGGCATCAGCTCAGGTTTTCAAAATGCCAAACATGTTTCACAAGATGCGCAGCAGTGTAAGTAAACTGCACGGGGTACAAATATCCAAACTATATACTCGTGTTTATCGCGATCAGAATTACTCAAATGTCAATAATTATTTCTTGTGCTGTTTAATAGCGGAAATGGGTTTCGCAATTAAGTGAGATAGAAGGTATACAAAGCCCAGACCGCCATAATGAAGGCAGTCTAATTCTGAAAGCAGAGTCTTAGGCAGTTATACATCTATTAGATGTCGGATGATATTGGGCGGGTCAAGACAGCGAAATGCGGAGAGTAGAACATAGAAGCTGCAAAAGCTTCGGGGAAACCTTTTTTGACCAACCAAAACCCTTATGGGTATCGCCGACGAGAACGGCTGATGAGTATGTAGAACTCGCACCGTCTAAAAACATGAGAGTGCTTCACCACGCTACTGATGGCGAGGATAGGGTAACATTGAACTCATCCCTGCTAGCAGCAGAACTGTACGTCGGGGAGCATCTCTTTCAGGGCAGGAACTAAATCTTAGTCCGATTTCACAGGACGGCCCTTAGGACAATGTTCCCCGACAACAAAAAATGAGATGTTTGTAGAGCTTCCGCGCAAGACTTTTCGATTTTCACAACCAACCAACGCCACGATGCGTCTTCGACCAGGATACAGTCAGTTGAAATAAATACTCTTCTCTCCGCATATTCGTTCTTGACAGAGGGTTCATGGCCGTTACACATATCGCTTGCCTAACGGTGTTTTAGTCATTTATCTTTGTTGGCCGTCAACCTGGCGCATTCAGGAAGACGGCCACCAACAGCAGATTTTTATTTGGTCGGTCCACCGCATAAGTGCCCGACCGCGAGGTCCGGTAACCCTCAAACAAGTGAACTGCTGTTGACTGTGAAGTGAGTTCTATGGACTCGTCGTTTTCGACGTGACCAAAGTATTTTAAAATACGTGTTCAGACGTTAGTCGAGCTCTTCGAGTGTTGTTGATATATTGGTCCTTAATTCAGTCCAAGATACTCGAAGCATTCTTCGCCAACACCAAATCTCCCGAGCGTCATCTTTTTCTTTTACCCTTTCTTTAATTTTACATAATACTTCCACGTCCCAATGTCGTATACGAAGGGAATACCAGCGAACGTACCAGTCTGATTTTACCAGATCTGATTTACCAGTCTGGCTTTTGCTACCTTCCGGTTCTTATATTCTCTTTAATTTGTCCACAGAAATCCTTGCCATTACCATACGTCTTGAGATATGGTAATGATATGAGATTAGACCACATCGTATTTTGCTATTCGTGAAACTTCCGGCGAATTGTTGTTAACTCGATCAACAATCAACAAATTCTCGAAAAATAATACTCATACTAACTATAGTATGTCAACTCGCAACGCATCTCCGCCCGGCGACAAATACTAATTTGTCGCCGGGCGGAGATGCGTTGCGAGTCAAAGATCAACCACCATCCATTAAATCGTCCAGAACTCCGAGCAGACACATTGGCAATCAGAGTTCATTTAAAATCGTTTAGTGTTGACAGATCTGCATACGCTTGTTTATAATTCTAACTGGATCCGGCCCGCGAATTCGCTTCGTGGATCTGGATTGTTCTTTTTTTTGTATGTAATAATCATCTATCAATAAAGCACAACCATATTTGCGTGGGCAAAGGTTCAGTTTAAAATGTTGGGTCTTATGAGTTTATCACAAAACTTATGCTTGAAATAAACCGTTATGATTAAATTTACATATCTCTGTACATATTATGTACTAGCATAAACCTAAATTTAATGATATCAGTAATAAACTGTCATTGACAGCTAAAAAAGAATGCTCCAATCGCCATCAAACATTACAGGATCAACCGCTGGGTTGTACTAAAAATTGACTGAAAATTTCATTAAAATCGATCCTGCCGTTTCGGAGTATATAAAGAACATACAGACACACATTCTTTTTTTATATATAAGACTAGCTTTGCTCGCGGTTTCGCTCGAGCGTGTCGCATAGTTTTCCAGTGTAAATCCTTACCCTGCGGGACTTCTAGGATAAAATAGGATATGTTACCTCTATCTTCTAGTGGGGGTCCCATCAAAATCCCTTAATCTATTCCCGGAGAATCTAATTTTAACCTAACCTTCCCGAAGAATCGCACTGCCTTCTAGTAAAAACCATACAAAAATCGGTTCAATAGATTTTGAGAAAATCGATCACATACAGACAGACGGCTTTTGGAGACTTTCTTTTATAATATGTATAGATATTATATCTCTTGATTAGTAAATAAGAAACCGTTACTATACTCGTCTTTTCTATAAGCAAATTGTAGGCCTCAGCACAACAGGATATTGTCATAATCCTTCTTCTTCTTCCTACCCTTATCCCACTCTAAGTGGGGTCGGCACAATATGTTATTAACACTTTGTCACATGATTTGGCTACGTTTTTTACGACCGGCCGCCTGCCTGACGTCGATTTACCTTAATCATCTACGACACCTCAGTAAAAAAGATGGTGGTCTATTCTGCTCAACCGGAAACCACAGGGTGGTTGTACTTACCTTAGTTGCCTTTTACGACACCTCAGTTAGAAATGAGGGTGGTCAATTCTATTCAGCCGGATACCACACGGCGGGTCGACTTACCTTAGTCGCTTTTAAGACCCCTCAGTTAGAAATGAGGGTGGTCTATTCTATTCAGCCGGATACCACACGGCGGGTCGACTTACCTTAGTCACTTTTAAGACCCCTCGGTAAGAAATGAGGGTGGTCTATTCTATTCAGCCGGATACCACACGGCGGGTCGACTTACCTTAGTCACTTTTAAGACCCCTCGCTAAGAAATGAGGGTGGTCTATTCTACTCAGCCGGATACCACACAGCGGGTCGACTTACCTTAGTCACTTTTAAGACCCCTCGCTAAGAAATGAGGGTGGTCTATTCTATTCAGCCGGATACCACACGGCAGGTCGACTTATCTTAGTCGCCTTTTACGACACCTCGGTAAGAAATGAGGGTGGTACTATTCTATTTAGCCGGATACCACACGGCTATCTTTTGTTCTTATCTAATAAATTTCTTTCTTTCTTTCTTTTTTCTTTCTTTCTTTTTATATTTCATGTTATTAGAACCTCAAACATTTGTTTTCATAATAAGAACGACCACAGGTTTCTTTACAGCTCTTCTCAAGTGGATTAGTGTTTCGAACTGGTGGTAGAATCATTCTGTCGTTGGATTTTGTAGTGAAAAGTGTTGGTTGTGATTCTCTAAACGCTATCGCTTATTATTAATTTTCAATTAAATTTAGACTTAATTTCTAACAATATCATAGTTATTTGATATTTTAACCTTTTACACAATA
The DNA here is from genome assembly GCA_029227775.1 of Morpho helenor. Classification (NCBI taxonomy): domain Eukaryota; kingdom Metazoa; phylum Arthropoda; class Insecta; order Lepidoptera; family Nymphalidae; genus Morpho; species Morpho helenor. The sequence goes on from JARGCU010000011.1 coordinate 9,615,499, forward strand.
AAAGTCTTGAAACGGCTGTGAGAATTCACATAAGATAAATAATAAATGTTCCTTTATCGCTATTTCTGCAACACCAGATCCGGTTAACGATACAAACAACGAACCGTTCGCGAAATTGAAATATAGTTCTAATTAAACGAGTACAACGTACATATTAATGTCTCTTGTTTATATTAAACACAGGCATTTGTTTGTAACGCTATCTGTAATTACTCAGTTTCTTTTGTAATTCAGTATTTACAACTTGCGATTGCGTAAAATAGAAAAGAAAGTAAAGAAAAAACCTGTTACTATCCCACTGTCATACGAGGTGTGTTCAAAAAGTATCGCGAATTTTGTGTATTTTCAAAAACTATTTATTTATTCGTGAATATTTATTTTGTCCTCTTCAAAGTAGTCCCCCAGGGATATTATACACTTGTGCCAACGTTTTTTCCAATCTTCGAAGCACTTCAAAAAATCATTTTTTTGTATCTTGTTCAGCTCCTCCTTCGATGCCGTCTTTATCTCGTCAGTCGTGGCGTAGCGTCGTCCTTTCATGGGCCTTTTCGATTTCGGGAACAAGAAAAAGTCACAGGGGGTCAGATCTGGGGAATAAGGTGGCTGCGGTATCATTAGTGTGTTGTTTTTGGCTAAGAAGTCGCGTACAAGCAGCGATGTGTGAGCAGGGGCGTTATCGTGGTCCATTTTTTTGAATAAGTAAAAATCGAAGACGAACCAAAACACGTGCAAGCAAAGCAGCTGTCAACAATTAACTGAAAATTCAAATAGGCCAAACTTGTCAGCATAAGTGAGGGACAAATGTACCAACATAACGCTACAAAAAAAAACAAAATTCGAATATACGTAACCCGAGAAAATTCAAAATTCGCGATACTTTTTGAACACACCTCGTATACCTCCTCTCTGAGTTTTTAAAAAAATAATTATATGGGACACCTCATTTTTTACCGAGGTGTCGTAAAAGGCTAAGGTAAGATTAAGTTAGCCAGGCGGTAGTAAGATAACTAGCCAAAACATGTGATGACCCCACTTAGAGTGGGACAAAGGCTTGAGATTGACGCTGATATAGGACCATTACATGCGTAAAATAAACCAATGAATATAATTCTACAATATCAAAAAGATTTTCGAGAAGACATTTAGTTTCGTCCTCCCTTTCTTCCTCCTACCCTTATCCCACTAAGTGGGGTCGGCACAACATATTGTCACATGATTTGACTACGTATTTTACGACTGGCCACTTGCCTGACGTCAACTTACCTATCATATTTTAAGTTATATATTTGTTACGACACCTCGGTCAGAAATGAGGGTGGTCTATTCTACTCAACAGGATACCACCAGCCTTAAAAAAAGATTCAACAACATAATAAAATAATTGAAAATATAATATACAAATCAAATTAAATTTTATTTATTATAATAGTACCTAACACCACATTTGACAAATAGAAAAAATGAAATGAAATGAAAAATTTTTATTCCACAAACGTGCTAACAGGACATAAACAAATGTAAGAAATTAAACTAAAGCTAAATAAATATTAATAAATAAATAAATGTCCGTAGCACGATGCAGAATAGGCTTTAGACTCAGCATAATACTGTGTGCCCCAACAGGAAGCACACAGAACTGATTTTCAGCTAAAGCCTATTGAGTCACGTCACGGATGACGAATAACATAGAGAGGTAGAATGTACATAAATGTGACGTCACAAATTGGTATACCAGTCAGCTAAGTTGAATTGTCCCTCAACGTTGGCTTTCAGTGGCTGCCATTACTTCATAAAACAGGCTAAAGACATCTTTACACTCAAATAAATACATTTTAAAGGCATACAAGATTACACGACAAAAATCGTGTCGTGTACTGATGTCGTATCGTGATCGTACGTAGAAACTCACACTAAAGATAACATTTGCAATATTAATAAATGTTTTGACTAATTAACTAATCTACAGATACTCCCAGTGACCTCGGCTACGTCAGATAGTAAGTTGTGACCCTGAAATGCGTCAACTACAGTTTACAACTGATAGCATTCAATTAATGATATAATTATTTTGCCATAATCCATAATTAAGGATAATCTATGTATAGTAAAATGATTTATAGAATTAGGCGTAATGATAATATTATTTTGCTACTATCCGCGATAAATGGAAATATATAATGCTAAATATAGTGTATTATCTCATACCTGATACATGCAGAATTTGTAAAAACACACAGTACCCGCCACCAATAACACTCCACGACAAAATCGTAAGAATCAAAAAATGTTCTGCAATTTTGTCGTGGAGTGGATCTCCTGACGATGCGATGGTTACGGTGCGTAACGATTGATGAGATTGTGGTGGTGAATGCGTGCAGTGCTTATGTATTGTTGTGTGCTTGCATGATTTGTATAGTCCTAGCGTGTGAGTATTTTAAGATAGATAGAAGTTGCACATTTATGTTGTAAATAAAAAAGACAAAGTATCTAATAAAGAAAAAAAAAGATTAACTCATTTAAATATGAAAGATATGACATCTTTCTGCCCTTATCCCACTCTAAGTGGGGTCGGCACAACATGTTTTAAATATGCTGTCACATGATTTGACTGCGGTTTTACGACCAGCCACCTGCCTGACGTCAATTTACCTCTGTCGTATTTTACGACACCGCGGTAAAAAATGAGGTTGGTCTATTCTACTCAGCCGGATACCACACGGCTGATGAAAGATATGACATGTGATAAATAAATTCTACCGTTTATTATCTTGTGGTCAATTCGTTAAGCGATATAAATATTTCCTTAAAAAAGAGGAAGGTCGTAGAATATTAGGACCGCATCAATAATCAATACACCTTAACAATAGGTATTTCCACTAAGAAAGGAGAAAATCATATTTCACGTCAGTGCAAGCCACACGGCGTATGGTACGAGATACGAAGCGTTTTTAAATACAGATCATTCTTTTGCCCTTATCCCACTATAAGTGGGGTCACTCATGTTTTAAAAATGGTGTTACATAATTTGGCTATTTTTTACGATTTGCAGCCTGCCAGACGTCAACTTACCTTAGTCGCCTTTTGCGACACCTCGGTAAGAAATAAAGGTATTCTATTTTACTCAACCTGATACCACACAGGGGCAATTTACCTTAGTGTTGTCGTAAAACACGTCGGTAAAAAGTGAGGATGGTAACAGAAGGAAAAGGACAAGAAATGAAATACGGGTTAAATAGAAAGAAATGAAAAACTATTTATTTAACGAATATTTGGACTCGAACAAATATATATTTTTTTATGTATAAGTAATTATTGTGCCAAATTTCATCGATATTGGTTTGGCGGATTCGCTGTGAAAGAGTACCAAACATACATCCATACTCACAAACTTTCGCATCTATAATATTAGTAGGATTGTTTATTTTTTTGTAAGTGTATTTTATAGTATATAGAAATAATTTTTATATTTTTTCCACTTGGGACGAGCCACAAAAGCGGCTGCAGACAGGGATGCCAAATCACCGAAAAACTCGGCATTTGGTAGGGTTGTCATGTTTATATATTTTATATTTTTCAATTAAATTATTGATTAATTTAAACAGTGCCTGTCGTGAGCACATATATATTTACCCATTATTTCAGACTTACTATGTAAGGAACAAAAAATTTCATTAAATAAATAAATATATGTGGGATAATTAAACATTTCCGTGTGGTATCCGGCTGAGAAGAATAGACTACCCTCATTTCTTACCGAGGCGTCGTAAAAGGCGACTAAGGTAAGTTGACGTCAGGCAGGCGGCCGGCCGTAAAATACATGGCCAAATCGTTGACAACGTCGTTTGTTCTACACTCGTTTGGAAATAGGCAAAAGTTTTGAAGTTTTTACCGAAACTCAGCGCTTCAGCTTGTTGTAAATGTAATGTTAATGTTTGCATATTTAAAAATTAATAGATTATTTTAATTATAAAATTCTAAGCAAAGTCAAAGACTGTAGCCCTGTATAAGAAGGCTCGGAGTTCAAGAATGGCTCCATCGCCTATACTCGAAGTTTCTCTACGTAATCAAATCAGAAATTAGGAGATTCGTAAAAGAAACCGACATACCGACATAGCGTGTCAAACACGCAATTATGCTTGCAATGCACTAATATCGCATACACTCTATTTTCTGCTAACTACTACCTCATTAAATTTAATTGATACAATATTAGAATATAATTCAGATTAAAAAAGTCTTTATTTATAAAGTTTTTCAATGCTGTCAACCCTAAAAATCTCTGGTGACGTCATCAGCGCATCCAATGCGTTTGTCAGGTTTACCGACTGCGCAGAAAGGTGTAAATCTAATACCACTTGACTTTAAGCACTTGCCTGGATTGGAAATATTTTTACAACTAATACTGCCGCACAACTTGACATGGAGTTTTAGTAATATTTACTTCTACCAACTGATGCACTATAAAACAACACACAGCAACGTGTGGCCGAGTCTGACAGTAATCAACAATAAAATTGAGACTAGTGGTGAGTAGCGACATTACAAATTCTAATTCTATTTTCAAAACTATGGTGCTTTTTTATATTAAAAAAAAACAGTGATTTTTTTTATTATAACATCCGTGGATGATAGATATTTGATACATATAAAAAAGTCTTAATTGAAACAAAGTTGTCATTCGTATTTTTTTAAGTAGCGACACCTATCGTATAAACCGAAATATCGAATATTGGTATAAAAATGGAAATACGACATAGGGTTAAATAAATTAAGGAAAAAAGTTTCATTTTTAATAAACACAAATAATTATTTATTCATTCTATTTTACATTTCAAGAGCTGCTATCTGTTGACGAATAGTGAAAACTTTTTTAATAGCAGTAAAATCTTATACGGAATAACATTTGACTATATATATATATATAATTAATTTAGAGTAATTGAGTGTGAATTGTTTGTTTTAATAAGCTGGTTATTAAAATAGTATTAATTTCGTCCTAAGGTAACTTTGCTTGATGTAATAATCGAGTTTTGATTAATTGATAATCGGTTATTGAAGTCTGTGAAATAATAATAGTAATAAGAATTTAGTAAACATTTGGTATATATTATTATTGTTTAATTGAATTTTTTTGTATATTTTATTTTAAATGAAAGTTTTGAATTACTGAAGCAATAACGAAACACTTGCGACACTTCACTTGTCAGATTGCAGGTACCTACCGCCAACTGGATTTTTGAAGAAATTGGGATCATCCCGTGGTGAATTAATGTAGATCTTGGGGCCTCAAATTTGCAAGCAGGCAGCGTATTATTAAAAGTGAAGTATTGGTTTTTGTTACCTAAGTGTTAGTACTTATGTTATCGACACCACAAAATCGATTTGTACCCAATTTTCACAGTGCACCTAGTGTCATGAGACTTAAGCTTATGTAACATTTTTGCCTGCAAATAATATATCGGTCAGTTGTAGCGATTGTTTACTTCAGTTAAGGTAAGGATGCACATTTATCTATAATAATTAATCGGTCGAAGTAACCAAATCTCACATTGACTAACCTTGAAATATCGTTCACATATGTTTGACTTAAGTCATAATTTATCTATATGTTTGTAATTAATCGTTATCTCTTATTGCTAATATTTAATTTTGTATCTGTTCGATCTTTTGTTTTTTTTGTTAATATCAAACTTTATAATTTATAGAGTTCTAAAATTCATGACATTTCTTAAAGCAGTGGCAGAATTATTAGAACTGTATGCTGTATAAATTAAATTGTTCCATTTTTAAACTTTAGAGTGTCTATTTTAAAAGCATGTTCTGGTTTTTCTTGATTAACTTTTTTTTAATATGCTCTTATGCAAAAAGTCTTATGCAATATAAATAAACTTACATTCAGATAATTAATAATAAATTTTCTACAACCACTGCTGTATATTATCCATCAACCATATTACAAAATTTAAATGATGTTCTAAAAATAAGTTTACAATTGAGTTATTTAAAGAGAACCTGTTTTATTGATTGTTTACTTTCACATCTACTCTGTCACAACTGTTCTTAAGTAACAACCTTAACCTAGATGTAGTAAATAGATAAGAAAAATTATGTAAATAAAAGTTATAATTGAATGGAAGGTAAGAGAACTTCTAATCTAAATTGGCTGAAGTTCTAACTAAATTTGGATGAATATTGTATAAATATTTAAACTCCAAAATATTAATTAAACTAAAAGATTAACTCATTTATATATTAAAGATTTTAATAACAATATTTTAAAATAGGCTTTGATCGCCACCAAATTACAGTATCATCAGCTTGGTCATTTTAAAGATGATCAGAAAATTTTATTCAGATCGCTCCAGCGGCTTTGGAGTCTGTCTGTAGAGTCTGTAGAGAGGTCATTCTTTTTTATACAATAAGAAGACTTAGTGTCCCAGCAGCGGGACTGTAATAGGATGTTACTTTACGAACGATATTATAAAGTTTTTAGACAAAATCCTCTAATAGGAATGGCTAATGATGACAAAATGCAAGTACCAGTATCATAGTATACGACCTTTCAACTTGAAATTGTCATATCTTTTTTATTCGCTGACCGATTGATATAATACATACCCTATATGTTAAGTGAGGTTTTCTACTACATATTAGTGAAAACCCTGTCCAAATCGGATCAGCGATTTTTGAGATTAGTGGGAACCAACGCACAGAGGTTTGACATCTCAACAATTTTATTATATGTATAGAATAGATAGAAGAAGATAGATAATATGGGTCTGTGTTGTATGGTTAATTTAAATTTTAAAAAATGCCTTGTGGGTTTTACCCAAATATGCAGAGCTAACAAGCTTTAAATAGTAACGGAGGACATTGTGCTAGGGGTACCTCCCATATGAATGAACGAAATATTAGTGTGACAAGTAGTGAAGGGCTATTAGTATGTCTTATTAGTAATTTGATTGTTGATAGAATAGTTAAAAGCATAACCTGTCAATGTCAGATAACTGAAACCTACTCTTGGCAAACAAGCCTCACATGTCTAAAGTGCTTTTGCAATTGTAATTTTATAGTCTTGATCATATAGATGCTTTTGGGCCAGTATTATAGTAAATATTAGTGATGGGTCATAAGTCTACAAGAGTCCTGACTTGGATCCGGAGGAATAGTTTAAAAAAATGTATACATTGAGTTATAGTTTGCAGCCAATCAAAATCCAAATAGTGTACAAAAAATAAAAATGCTTTTCCAAGTTAAAGTTTTAGTACAATCTTTATGTAAATGATAACTTAATGATGTCTTATATTTTTCCTGCTCACAGCAAAAACAAAATTTGCTATCAGTAAAGTCGTTTTGTAATATGCTCACTTATTTTTCCTCTGACCTTTAATAATTTAAAATTGATGCCCATTAATACCTATCTTTATTTTTATACTTTTTATTTCCTTTTTATAACAAATTCACATAATTGTCAGTAGCTGACTGTTTCATTTTGCAGCATTTATGTACAAAATACTTTTTGAGTTTAATAGAGGTTTGAAAATGTCTTTTGATTTTATTCATCGCATACTGTAAGACACACACACACACATACACACACCCATACACACAGTGCAGTGAGTATCCGGCTGAGTAAAATAGAGTACCCTCATTTTTTTAAAAACATGTGCAGACTCCACTTCGAGTGGATAAGAGCAGAAGAATGATGATTAGGTATTATATTAGTATTAAAAAAAAGTAATTGTGGACAATCCGTTTTCATGCCTCATACCAGGTATTCAAACGGATTGTCCACTCTACATTTAGCATTATATATATTTCTATTTTCTAACATCACAGATTATAGCGAAATAATTTTATTATTACTTTTGTATTATGGATCTCCGCAAAGTAAAGCCTACTTCTATAAATTATATTAGTATAAGCTTACCTAATACTAAACTAAAATTATATTTTGCAAGTCAGCATATATTATGATGTTTTGAAACTTCTATAGATTTCCAAAATAATTTAGAATGAAATGCTAACGTGTGTTCGTTAGATACGCGAAGAAATACGTGATCGAAATTATACATCGTATAAGTAGGCGTTACGCGTTCTTATATAAATTACATTTATTTATTTTAAACTAATTCCATAGTAAAATGTTACATTTATTTTGCTACATTTAACAGTAGGATGATGTACTGAACACAATAGATGACCTTTATCTGCCGGCACGGCTGTTATTTGTACTTTCATTGTTGTTATATTATCGCCAATTTGTTTACCGTTTTATTTATCATATCATCAGAATTACTTACTTTTTGTACGTTACAAATTTTCTAACATAACTTACCTTTAACATTATAGCCACCCAGTACTACCTTTATCTTACTTATGTATTTAGTAAAATCTATTTAGTTTTAACTACTTTCGAGTTGCATATTAAGAAATATTAATCTTTTATAATATTTTTACCATTTTCTGCCGCTCGAATTAAGTATAAAGTAAAGTCTAAAATAAGTTACATAAAGTCCAGAATAAAATATTCAGCTTCAATGAGAAATTTCTGTATATGTAAAGCAAAATATTATTCTTACGGCTCATCGTAACATCCGGTCTTTTTGATAACGTTTAACAATTCATGTTTCCTATCCCCTATCTAGTGAATGCGGAGATAAATATATTGAGTTAATCACAAATTTTGAAATATCCTTATTTTTTATTGTCACAAATCGCTTTATTCTGTAAACTGTGTCCAAAAATACTAACTGCATTTTAATGTTGATTCCCCAAGCTGATGGTTATGTTGTACTAAATTTATTGACATGTATGTTTTTCTTTACTTTTCAGAATAATAAAGGAGTCCAAACAAAATGTTGCGGCGCTGCTCCAAACACCTACAGACCATATACCGGAGACAAGGCCATGGTATTCGGTTTCGGTCGTCAGAGGTGCCCAAGATCTGCGCTCTATCAGTCAACCGCCTCATCAAACCTAAAACTGTTTCCGCCCATAACCAAGTCGCCTCAATCCACTTTACGCGCCCTTTATTCGCGGAACAGGATGTCCTGACGCCGAGCTTTCCCGACTCTGTCTCTGAAGGTGACGTCAAACTCGACAAGAAAGTAGGTGATGCCGTGGCTGCGGATGAGGTGGTGCTCGAGATAGAAACAGACAAGACAGCCATCCCCGTTATGGCTCCCGATAATGGTATTATCAAGGAGTTGTACGTCAAAGACGGGGAGACCGTTAAGGCGGGACAGAAGCTGTTCAGACTTGAAATAACGGGAGCAGCGCCTAAAAAGGAAGCTGCAGCGCCGCCTCCGGAGGCCCCTAAGGCTCAGGCTCCTCCTCCACCGCCGCCGGCTGCAGCGGCCCCGCCACCTCCTCCCCAAGCTGCTGCGCCACCTCCACCACCCCCACCAAGACCGTCACCACCACCTGCAGCGGCGCCAATCTCGTCAATCCCCGTTGCTGCAATAAGACACGCGCAAGCTATTGAGACAGCATCAGTGAAAGTTCCACCTGCAGATTACAGTAAAGAAATAGTCGGCACGCGCAGTGAACAGCGTGTCAAAATGAACCGAATGCGTCAGCGCATCGCCGAGCGCCTGAAGGAGGCGCAGAACACTAACGCCTTACTGACCACCTTCAATGAAATCGACATGTCCCACATAATGGCGTTCAGGAAGAAGTATCTCGACGCGTTCACCAAGAAGCACGGCGTGAAATTGGGTCTTATGTCACCCTTCGTGAAAGCTTCTGCGAATGCTTTGATGGATCAGCCTGTTGTGAATGCTGTTATCGATGGCACCGAGATTGTATACAGAGATTACGTCGACATATCTGTAGCTGTTGCGACGCCAAAAGGCCTCGTTGTACCCGTCGTGAGGAACGTACACACGATGACTTATTCAGATATCGAGCTGACTATTGCGGATTTGGCCGAGAAGGCTAGGAAAGGCAAGCTAACCATAGAGGAGATGGACGGTGGTACATTTACGATAAGCAACGGTGGTGTTTTCGGTTCTGTAATGGGCACGCCGATTGTGAACCCTCCCCAATCAGCTATTCTCGGAATGCATGGTATCTTCGAGAGGCCCATCGCCCTCAATGGTCAGGTTGTCGTCAGGCCCATGATGTACATAGCGCTCACCTACGACCATAGATTAATTGATGGCCGTGAAGCAGTATTGTTCTTGAGAAAAATCAAGGAGGGTGTTGAAGACCCGGCGACGATCATCGCGGGGTTGTAAAAACAAAACGCACCCTTCAGCCCTAAATTCGAAATTGTAACTGCAGTTACCATTCGCTTTTAAGATGACAAGTTGCATTTTTGATTGTTTATCTGATACATACTGGAGGGTAGTCGAAGAATCATGTAAATTATTTACTCAATAGTAGCTATTGTGTATGGATGCGTAATTTTATGTTCGCGTCTGTATATATTGTTTGTATTTATTTAATACGTCCGTTTGTTTCGTATTACTGTATTATTTATCGATGTTTAAGTAATAAATAATAATAAAATTACATTTCCTCTATGATGACGGTAGGTGGTGTTTGATTTTTGCAAAACTGAATAGTTACTTTTTTTTATAAAATGCCCAGCTGCGCTAGTCTATAAAGTATCATAAAATCAAAATAATTAATATGGATCAGCTATCATTTTACAGATTATTAAAAGTTTATTGAAATTAACTGAAATTCTATCATTACTACTATACTATCGAATTAAGCAAACTAAGGCTTACTTCTGTAAATGATTTAATTTTTTTTTTAACAAGTTAATTGAACAATTATAACTAACGTTACCTAAGACAAAGAAACTTAAAATTATAATTTAATGACTTTATTTAATTTAGTATTGAGTATTTTTACCAATTAACTCTTGGTCTGTTGTTATTTTAAATTTATTTAAAGTTAATCCTTTCCATTTAGTCATAACTAAACTAGCTTCTCGCCTCAAATATATGTACTGTCGGTAGTAATATTTAAAAATTAAACATTAAAAAAAAGACAGTTTACTTGACAAACAACTAAAGAAGGAATATCTTATTAAACTACTAAATGCCATTAAGCTAAAGAAGCACTTATTTTTGTGTGCAACCTTCCTTACTTCCTTATAGATGTTACGTAAAATAAATTATTTTTAGTTCTTTTTATCAGAACTATTATTCCCTAGCCAATAATTTTGCACCTAGGATTACCATTTTTATTTTATACTTCGTGGATAAGAGAATTAAAATTAATGGTTAATTTTTACAAATACTATCAGCCAAACCATTTAATTTAATGAGATAATAAATCGTGACTAAAGCTTATGACAATCTATGTTTTATCTCGAAAATCATAAAAGTAATTTCAGAAATACTTTACTTCTAATAATTATTCTATTTGATTAAGCTCTATGGTAAGTTTTTTTAACTTTCATCTTTAAAAATAATATGTACATTTTCCAGTGTTGAAGTATTTTCAAATAAATAATTTATAATTAAAATGTAATGATTAGAAGATTAAAGTCTGTGATCTCAGATATATACTGTGAATCAGGGCGCTTTTACTACAGGCGCCAACACATGTTATCTCGCATCCCTCTTGCACATGTACGTATTTATGAATGAATCGTATGAAAATAGTCTCGGCTGCATCTCGCTCCACTCCTACATACATATTTTTACGCACTCATTCTCATTTTGACTGTCTATCATATAACAAGACAACAAGTTGATTTTATTAATGAATGGGCGGTGTATTAAATTTTTAAATTTCCCGTTGTAAAGTTCTAGTACTTTAATTTTTACTAAAATGTATAATTTTGTTTTAATTTAGTTAGCAAAATTCTTGAAACAAATATCACTAGAAGCAAATTAAATGTATCAAGTGTTATTTCACCAGTAGCTGTTGAGATATTTCCTGAAATGAGAAATATAACAACGAAGAAACGTGCAGTTATAAAACAATAAGAAGAGGATTTACTTAATCATTATATAAATGTAAGTGTTGAGTTTTAATGAATTTTGTGCATTTCAATAATAGTAAGAGCTTTCTTAAAATTTACATTCTCACATCTAAATATAATAACCTAACCTTGCATGGATAGCCTAAAACCTTTAACATGCAGTATAATTTTTATTTCATATTTGACTTAGTTATCGTTGTATAAAAATTATGATATGTACATTAATTTCGATTGATGAATTAGCTATATTCATTATTATATTAAGGATATGTCTTGCCATTTTATATAGCTTCTAGTGTCTTGAAGTGCAATAAATGATTAATAATGGAACATTAAAGTTAAAGTTTTTTAGAAGTTGTTCTAATTTATCTATCTTAGTTATGAATAATTTGGACATAACTAAAATGGTCTACTTAATATTTTTTTTTAGAAGTATTTTCAATTGAAGTTGTATACTTCATTGTATTATATTAGAACTTAAAAATGATTGTCAAGTTTTTTATAATGAGACTCGGATGAAAAGGGAGTAAATAGCAAAAGAGAGCAAGTTTATTATGTATAAAGCAATATAGGGTATATTGCTTTATATAACACTATTGTTGATTTTTAATTAAAAAGCAAAAGCAAAATTTAAATTTACGATTGATTAAACGATTGATTGATTAATTGCAGATTCAAGAATCCTCAGATCCAAGATTAAGAGTAATTTTTTATTTTAATATGATTGTCACATGATGTTATTTATAGTTATGATTTGAGATATCTTTACATTTACAGTGCTAATAAAAGATATAATAGTATGTGTAATGAATGAAAGAATAACAGCAATATTAAAAGACTGTTCTATAAAACTGAAAGTAAATATTTATGTAATTTATAAATCACTTAAAATGTGCAACTGTTTATATCTAACAGAAATTAAATAACAAACAATATTTCTCCTTCATACTTATGCAATAATAAAAAGCAATTTTTCTAAAAGTGAACCCATTTACTCTTTCTTAACAAATCAATGCATAATGACACAGACAACATTTTTTTTATATTATAAAACAACTATTCATATAGATTCAAATACAACCTTGTTCATAAGAGGTTCTATTTGAATAGTAACAATTTTTAATTTTTTTAATTTTTTAAAATTATTTTCAGAGATGGAATAGCACTAGACTAAGTGCAACTAAAGGAAGGTAACTAATACTCAAGTGAAGTCTGAATTTATGAAGCTAAGTTAGATTCCCGTAATTTCAGCCACAGATGTAAGCGTGCACTCAAACATCAGTAGCCAAAAGCGACTGGGAAAAGAATTAAGGTTTTACATGTATTGCAGGTGCCAAATACCGGCTCTTTGCCAACCGCAACACATAACCATTACAAAAAAAAAAATGTAAAAATTAATGGATTGAATGAAATTAATGGATTAATTTTACAGGAGGGCAGTCCGACAGCTGGCCTCGTGACTCCACGAGCTACGCTGGTCTGGCCTCGCTGCTGCCAATGGAGACGTGCCGCCGCCCCTCACCCCAGGCCGGCCCGTCCGGCTATGCCGCAGCTGCTGTCGCTCCGCCGTCGCCTCGAGCGCTCGAACAGCGCCAGGCCGAACAGTAGCGTCAACCACCAGGACCTCTGTAATTTGAGAAAATGCATTTGAGGTAACTAATACTCAAGTGAAGTCTGAATTTATGAAGCTAAGTTAGATTCCCGTAATTTCAGCCACAGATGTAAGCGTGCACTCAAACATCAGTAGCCAAAAGCGACTGGGAAAAGAATTAAGGTTTTACATGTATTGCAGGTGCCAAATATCGGCTCTTTGCCAACCGCAACACATAACCATTACAAAAAAAAATGTAAAAATTAATGGATTGAATGAAATTAATGGATTAATTTTACAGAAGGGCAGTCCGACAGCTGGCCTCGTGACTCCACGAGCTACGCTGGTCTGGCCTCGCTGCTGCCAATGGAGACGTGCCGCCGCCCCTCACCCCAGGCCGGCCCGTCCGGCTATGCCGCAGCTGCTGTCGCTCCGCCGTCGCCTCGAGCGCTCGAACAACGCCAGGCCCAACAGTAGCGTCAACCACCAGGACCTCTGTAATTTGAGAAAATGCATTTGAGGTAACTAATACTCAAGTGAAGTCTGAATTTATGAAGCTAAGTTAGATTCCCGTAATTTCAGCCACAGATGTAAGCGTGCACTCAAACATCAGTAGCCAAAAGCGACTGGGAAAAGAATTAAGGTTTTACATGTATTGCAGGTGCCAAATACCGGCTCTTTGCCAACCGCAACACATAACCATTACAAAAAAAAATGTAAAAATTAATGGATTGAATGAAATTAATGGATTAATTTTACAGGAGGGCAGTCCGACAGCTGGCCTCGTGACTCCACGAGCTACGCTGGTCTGGCCTCGCTGCCGCCAATGGAGACGTGCCGCCGCCCCTCACCCCAGGCCGGCCCGTCCGGCTATGCCGCAGCTGCTGTCGTTCCGCCGTCGCCTCGAGCGCTCGAACAGCGCCAGGCCGAACAGTAGCGTCAACCACCAGGACCTCTGTAATTTGAGAAAATGCATTTGAGGTAACTAATACTCAAGTGAAGTCTTAATTTATGAAGCTAAGTTAGATTCTCGTAATTTCAGCCACAGATGTAAGCGTGCACTCAAACATCAGTAGCCAAAAGCGACTGGGAAAAGAATTAAGGTTTTACATGTATTGCAGGTGCCAAATACCGGCTCTTTGCCAACCGCAACACATAACCATTACAAAAAAAAAATGTAAAAATTAATGGATTGAATGAAATTAATGGATTAATTTTACAGGAGGGCAGTCCGACAGCTGGCCTCGTGACTCCACGAGCTACGCTGGTCTGGCCTCGCTGCTGCCAATGGAGACGTGCCGCCGCCCCTCACCCCAGGCCGGCCCGTCCGGCTATGCCGCAGCTGCTGTCGCTCCGCCGTCGCCTCGAGCGCTCGAACAGCGCCAGGCCGAACAGTAGCGTCAACCACCAGGACCTCTGTAATTTGAGAAAATGCATTTGAGGTAACTAATACTCAAGTGAAGTCTGAATTTATGAAGCTAAGTTAGATTCCCGTAATTTCAGCCACAGATGTAAGCGTGCACTCAAACATCAGTAGCCAAAAGCGACTGGGAAAAGAATTAAGGTTTTACATGTATTGCAGGTGCCAAATACCGGCTCTTTGCCAACCGCAACACATAACCATTACAAAAAAAAATGTAAAAATTAATGGATTGAATGAAATTAATGGATTAATTTTACAGGAGGGCAGTCCGACAGCTGGCCTCGTGACTCCACGAGCTACGCTGGTCTGGCCTCGCTGCTGCCAATGGAGACGTGCCGCCGCCCCTCACCCCAGGCCGGCCCGTCCGGCTATGCCGCAGCTGCTGTCGCTCCGCCGTCGCCTCGAGCGCTCGAACAGCGCCAGGCCGAACAGTAGCGTCAACCACCAGGACCTCTGTAATTTGAGAAAATGCATTTGAGGTAACTAATACTCAAGTGAAGTCTGAATTTATGAAGCTAAGTTAGATTCCCATAATTTCAGCCACAGATGTAAGCGTGCACTCAAACATCAGTAGCCAAAAGCGACTGGGAAAAGAATTAAGGTTTTACATGTATTGCAGGTGCCAAATACCGGCTCTTTGCCAACCGCAACACATAACCATTACAAAAAAAAAAAGTAAAAATTAATGGATTGAATAAAATTAATGGATTAATTTTACAGGAGGGCAGTCCGACAGCTGGCCTCGTGACTCCACGAGCTACGCTGGTCTGGCCTCGCTGCTGCCAATGGAGACGTGCCGCCGCCCCTCACCCCAGGCCGGCCCGTCCGGCTATGCCGCAGCTGCTGTCGCTCCGCCGTCGCCTCGAGCGCTCGAACAGCGCCAGGCCGAACAGTAGCGTCAACCACCAGGACCTCTGTAATTTGAGAAAATGCATTTGAGGTAACTAATACTCAAGTGAAGTCTGAATTTATGAAGCTAAGTTAGATTCCCGTAATTTCAGCCACAGATGTAAGCGTGCACTCAAACATCAGTAGCCAAAAGCGACTGGGAAAAGAATTAAGGTTTTACATGTATTGCAGGTGCCAAATATCGGCTCTTTGCCAACCGCAACACATAACCATTACAAAAAAAAATGTAAAAATTAATGACGTACGAATTACCAAAACTGCGCAATTTCAGAAATCAGTACGACACCTTTATAATGGCTAGCTCGTTAATAAAACGTCTTACAAAGTAGCGCGCTTTTGAAGCTAATGTTCGACGATACAGAAAACGAACATTACCAACAAAACGCCTACACAGTATGGGAAGAAAGAACACTGCAGTGTCCATCTCAACCATACTGTTAAATGAGAAGAAAAAGCCCTGCAGCCTTTACAGGAGGGCAGTCAGACGCTGCTAGTAATTAAATATTAAAGATTACAATGTCTATATTTACCTAAGCTATGATTAAAACAGAGTAATTATGCAAAAGTAATAATAAAATTATTTTGCTATAATCGGCGATGAAGTAAAATAGAAAATGTATATAATGCTAAATGTAGAGTGGACAATTGGTTATCATACCTGATACATGCAGGATTCGTAAAAAACACATGCACAAACCTCCACCACCGCCACCACTATACACAAGCACTATATACATTCACTATCACAAACTCAACAACTCAAATGTTTGAATTTCAACAAACATTCTCGGATAAAATGTGAGTAGTTATCCAAAACTTAATAACAAATAAACTATACTTTTGCACTATTTAATACGAAGAAAATTGAAACGTACTGACTCACCTGAAACGTTCGTTATACGTAATATATAACTGTAATCACTTTTTACTTACGCAAAAATATATAAACCAACAAATGATTTTTAATTAAAATTAGACAATTCCATAAACTTCTTGTTAACGCACACTATATACAATAACACGATATAATAGGAATACCACAATTCCCGTTCCGAGATGCACTTCTCTTGAATGACGAACAAGGACTGAATGTCACTGAAACGTTTTATCGGTATATATAGTAAGACTCCACCGGAAACAATAACGGCACAGTGTTGCCCCTATTTAATCAAAAAGGGCGCGATTAGGGTTGCCACCTTTTTTTTGAAGAAAAATACTATTTTTCTTTTTAAATTCAAAAAATATAGTACTTTTAGGAAATTCAGGAAAAAAAATAGGACACATCTATTTTCAATCATTATTTATTTTTCCATAATTATTTTTTATTACTTTTCGCTGGATAATGACACGGAGTTAGAGCTACTAACTAACTAAGCCCCGTAAATACATGAATGAGTTTCGTTCCTACATTCCCTATGCAGGGCTGCGGATGCGTTCCATTCACAGTTAATTAAAAAAAGCACGACAATTGCAATTAGCGATAAAAATATAGTATTTTTCGTGCTATATTCTTTTTCTATAATATATAGTACAATTTAAGCTAGTGTTTTTCAATTTATATATACATTTATTAAAGCAGGGACCTCGAAGCATATAGCATTATAGTATATCCTTAGTGTTTTTATTGAACTGTAATAATATTGGGAAGTTTTATTTTTTAATTTTAAAATATAAGTAAAAATAAAACTAAAATAATAAAAATAAAACTTTTCCTTCTATAGTAATATTTATTGTGTATGCTTTATTGAAGTGTTGTATATCATATGTCATACCCAATATCAGTTATATTCTATGTTTTAGGTGGTTATTTCTGAATAGTTTTTATTCTTTCTGCGACAGACAATATGGATTACAGACATACTTTAATTATTTAACAGAAAGTTATTTGTTCAAGATACTTTAACATACTATCCCATTTAGTTATGCACATTTCAACTAGATTTTTTGTCTGAGTAACTGTGTCTGGTCAAGGCACTGCTACTGTTGTTGCAATGAATTCGTTAATATCTGATACAATGGCTGATATTCTTCAAGTGAGTTAAAATGTTTCAAATATAAATCATTTTTGTTTGTAAACACAAAAATTGGCATGTGTATGTTTAAAGTAACGGCCTGTTATCCACCCCAGCAGTGGGAACCATAAGCTTCCTCTATCCGTTTTTTGGAGAGAAGTATTGTAGCAAAGACCTACCATCGCGTTGCTCCAATGCGGATTGGTAGGCTACGCATATCCCTAGAATTCGCTAGAAGTATGCAGATTTCCTTACCATATTTTCCTTCACCGAAAAGCGTGTCATAAATTGCAATTGTCAATTAGACATGTGCCTGCGCGGGGTATAAACCCATGATCGTCTTTACAGAGTCGAACGGCCTCACCGCTGAGCTATCCATAACTTGTTCCATATTTATTAAAATGTATTTGCAATAATTTTCAGATGAACCTGGTCATAGCCAAAGAGAGTACTCATTGGGATGACGTCTAAGGGCTATATGCTGTTGATGCTTTATGGGATGAAGCACATGATTAGGTCAATTGATTTGACTAGATGAAGGCAAGTAAATATTTGATGTAAAGTATGTCAGTCTGTCCATTTCACTTTCTATTAAAACTGAAGCTTATATGTCTAATGGGGTAACTGCCTAATCCGTTTGAGATATAACAAAAAATGTTTGGTACAATTTTTCCTCTATTATAGTGATGCAAAAAAGTGTGTGATATAAGAATAGCTTAAAAGACATATTAGTGATGATCATTGGAACTTTGTCACATACAATACAGTATTTGGAAAGCATAATATTTTTAGCCTGGTACTGCTAACAGTACAAAATCAAAGATATTTAACATAACACAAAGATTGTCACAGATACCCCTTATATTTTATTATTAAAAAAACAAAATTTATAATTATAGTCTCTATTCTATACTTAAAATATAACTGTAGACAAAGTTATAGACACGAAAAAAATATTTTCCAGACACTATTTAAGACCAGTAGAAGCTAAAAATATATTTTTAAAATTTAAAATCTCTGTTATTTGTCAATGCATCATTCTCCTACCCTTATCCCACTCTAAATGGGGTAGGCACAACATGTTGTAAACATGTTATCACATGATTTGGTATCTTACGACCGGTCGCCTGCCCGACGTCAACTTACCTTAATCGGTTTTCGCGACACCTCGGTAAGAAATGAGGGTGGTCTATTCTACTCAGGGATATCAATCAGGGATATCAATGCCAAGATTGTCTGTAAGACTACCTTTGCAAACTAATGTTCTATCTATACATTATTAAAGAATAACTTATTTATTACAGGTTAAATATGCTGCGAACTCTTCCGCCGGGAAGTGTCCACGAGCCCGATGATGCAGATGAACATATATGAAGAGCTTCAGTCGAATCATAATTATTTAGCCTCATTTATTGACATTAGTAATAACATTTTCACAGCGCGAATGCTTTTATTCACTAACAATTTATTTTGCCGCCTGAACCATTCGGAATTTTGGAATAAGGCTGTAAAAGTCCGCTTCAATGCTAGAGGACTCAAGAGAAGGTTGTGTCTTCAAAATAGTATTCATATTAGTATAATTGACAAACATTATGAAGTTTGAAACTTCTTAACTAGGACCCAATGGATTTTTTCTCAAATCCGTGGATAAGGGGGCTCTAGCACACTAGAACGGATCATAATTTGGTTTCATTGTTTAAAACATGATTGGTTAATATTATTGTTTGATAGTTATAGTACCTTGTCAGAAATATTTTCCAGACCCAAGCCATATCATATTACCGGTTCAGTATATTGATATATCGGTCATGTGCAGCAATAGCGGTACAACTCAAAAACTTATATTTTGAGATGAATGGGTTTAAAATTTTCATTACTCAGGAAAATGAATAACAATTGCTTAGTTGCTAGTTTAATTGTTAGTTTGCTTAAACGACGGGCTTATAATGAAATATGAGTTCTGCCTGTATTGCTGCTAAAAATTGTGTATTTTAACATTAACACCATTTATTCCTATTCAAAACACGTGTTTTTACTTGTGTAGCAAAACTAAAAACCTGAGCAATCCTGGGAGTAATATATTTTCAAAACAGGATTATTTAAATTGTGAAATTTTTATAATTACGCTATTGTCTAATAAAACTGAAAGATTTGATCTAGTTAAAATTATATTATCCATCACAAAAACTTATATCTTTGGAATGGCATTATATGGCATGTAAAGTGTTAATTAGTCAAAAATGTATATAACTTAAAAAACTATAATTCCTGGTTAACTTGCATTAATCATAAATATGATTTGTTAAAAGTTTTTTGCATAATCGTAATCATAATGCGAGTTAGACAACGGTGTATCAATTAAGGAGAATTCACAGTACTGCAGATACTTGGAAAACGATAATGGAAATGGAAAATTTTATCGCAAGTAAAGTTATAGAACTATGATACATGAGGCAAAAGTAACTAACTAATATTACTATTATTAACATTTAAAAATTGATTCAAAATTTTTATTATTTTACTATATATATTCCATAAGTATAGAAACATAACAAGATGTAAACAAACAAAACCATGTGATTCAGGAGTGACAAATATGTCATAACAATAATATTATTAACAAATGAAAAAATTGGGATTCAACTGCAGTTGTCAAAAGAATATCTCTAATATTTATAAATGTAATTTTCATAAATTGATTGGTATTTTCTAAAATTAAATATTTATACCTTTAGTATAGCAAAACAGCAATATATATACTGCGTCCATCATATTATCAGTCTTTTGACAGCTCACGCTCATTAAGTTTTGTATTGCTTACGTACAAATATCATACAAATAATATTTGTACTTTATGGATGGGTACCGCCCACTTAGTGATGTCACACATAATGGGTTACTACGATTATGCCACAGATTAAAAATAATCGGTAGAAATCGATGTTACGAGTATTAAAAGACATTTAATAACATTATATAAAGTTTTACTTTCTTCTTAGTTAATACATGAATACAAATAAAACAATCAGGATATTTTAATTTATTTTATTAGCACGAGTCGTCGGAATGATAATCAACACTAGACTCCTCCGATGAGGAGTCTTCAGTAGCAGTTATTATTAGCTCTTGTGTAGATAATATATTATCAAACGCAATATCACGTTCCCAATCAGAGAATATTACTCTTTTAGTTCTTTCCACCACACTTGCCCAGTTCTCGGCCGTTACGTGGGTGCAAGCATTTTTTAGCAATTGCAACATTTTATTCGCTGTGAATGGGGGGCTTGTATTGCATCTCGCAGCATGCCCTTTTACTTGTGCCCATATAAGTTCTATTGCGTTGTACTGGCAGTGGTATGGAGGAATCCGAAGAACAGTATGGCCATATTCTGCTGCCATTTCATTGATTACATAGCGTTTTGCTCTCTTTTTGGTTTTTAATATTTTTATTAATTCAACTTTTAACATTGAGTCGTCCACATTTTCTCCATTGTCCCGAAGCCAATTAATTATTTCATGCTTTTTATTAGCCTGTGTTGGCATTTTGTCAATTTGACGGGAGTGGTAGGGCGCATTATCAATAAAAATTATTGATGGTTCTTCCAATGAAATGAGCATTTTTTTGAACCACTCTTCATACACATTTGCATTCATCTCTTCGTGGTAGTCATTTGATTTCTTCGATTTAAATGCCAACAGTGCGTCTTGTACAAATCCTTTTGCTGTACCTGCATGGCAAATGATTAGGCGCTCACCTTTTCCCATTGGTACTGAGGAAGTGGAATCAGCAGTATCATCAGTCCAGAAACGAGATAGTGTGTGGTTAGCGTTGAGCCATGTTTCATCCGTGAAAACAATATTTGCCCAATCTTGTATTTTCTTTGCCTCTCTTAAAAAATCACAACGTGCTATAGCTATATCTGTGCGTTCCATTAATAATTTTCTTTTATTTAACTTTTTATATGAAAAGCCAATTGTGTTCAAAACTTTGACCACTTCTTTTCAAAGAAACAATAAGTTTTCTCAAAGTTGGAATTTCTTTTCTCAAGTAGTAATCTAGTTTACGTAGGTTATCATTAATCGAATTACTTAGGTACTTAATTCGATTAATGATAGTAGGTACTATAATCGGAATGGTATCGCATACGAGAATCTTTAGGACATCACTATCGTCAATCTGTCAAAAGATGGTTAATATAATGGACAGTGTATAATTTAATAAAATTCAGCAGATACAAATTAGCCAAGTAAACTACCTAAAATGGTAATTGGATTAACCAACGCAACATAATATCAATATTCTACGAGCTTCACTCTGTGATACTTAAATGTGTAGTAATTTAGTGTATTTAATATTATCCATCGTTTTCTTTAAAAATTTTATAATTCTTATTTATTGTTTCAAAGTTTGTAAAAATTATTGATAGCAATCACGCCATAATAAAGTGGTGCGAATACTATCAATAATTTTAAATTCTTTAAAAGAATTAAAAATTATATTAAATGTTAGTATAATGTGTTGTAATAAAAAAGGTACTTTATAGTAGGCAGATAATGCCTACTATAAACTACCTGTTTTGACATGTTTACATTTAGTTAAATACTTAACCCATGGAGTATAGTTCCTCATGATGTTTTCTTTCATCGAAAAGCTTGGTATCAATTGGCACATTAATTATAGCAAAATTTCACAATTTAATTCTTACTTTATATGTATAAATCCGAAGTGTTAACTGGTTTGATGGAAAATATTATACTTAGAGATAAAAACCACTAATATTCTATAAAACTACTACCAATATATCTAAAAAAGACTAATATTTATAATTTACCATCAAGTATACTCCTTTTAAGTATAATGTTTTTTCCTAAATACTAAAACGGTAAAAACGAAAGCATCTATTGTTTCAAATACTAATCTTGTAAATTTGTTTTCGAGTGAATAGTTATAATTAATTATATTTAATAATAATATATAATAATTTAAATTACAATTCCTATATTTTCAAGATACATGATCGCCGATTCTGTTTCCTATTTAAAAATAGTAATCATTTTTGAAGTTGCACTTTTAGCGTGTTCAGGAAAAAACTTTTTTTTTTAAGAAGCATGCACATAGAAATGTAAAACGGCTGTTGAATATAAATTTTTTTATTACAGTAAAAGTCTATTAAAGAATTTCCTTAAATATTTTGTTTTATTAAAATCTAAAAATCATTATTAATATGTTATAGGAAAACCGGTTATCCAAATAATCGGTAAGAGTAAAATGCGAATCGATAAAACTTTGACATCACTAGTTACGGTTTTAGCGCACCAAGTACATCACTAACTTTACTACGATTTTACGTCATACGTTATATATATTACTACTCCATATGTGAGAAAGAGTCAGAGCTGAGACTAAATCCGTTTTTATGAATGAAACGGGTGAGAGGCAGATAGTTTTTTATGAATGAGAATGTAAGTAGCTATAGTGCTACTCTGCACCCCCCCATACCACCGAAAATAGGCTCGCGCCAATGTATGAATCTCAACCATCTATTTTATAGTTAATAATCTATGCTGTGAATACTAAATGTCCATTTTTTGTGGACTATGGTCATAATATATTAACTTTTTTTGTCTATGGTTATAATGGCGTAGCGTAAAGAGTTGCCATGGATTTCAGATTTTTGTTGTTTTATTGTTTTTCTGGGTCGTGTTATGTCTTTATAAAGAAAAATTCTACGTTATTCTTCTTTGATCAAATTTGTCATTATTTTATTTCGTTTCTGCCGTTTTATAAATAAAGGCACCGTCGAAAAATAGTGTGGTAGCCTCGACGTCGTTACTTTGAGTTGGAATTTTTTGGTGAAATTACATTGTTTTCCGTTGTAAACTGGTATATGGCGTCTTTCTTTGTGGTGTGCTTTTGTCATTATTGAAGGACAAAGTCTGATAAGTTCTGTGGAAGTTATGAATGAATATAATTTATCGCATTGGTAGATTTCAGGGAGGCTTGCGTTGTAAGCGATCAATTTTAATAATATTCCTAGTGGCCTGGAAGTACAGCTAAAAAAATGAATAAAAATAATTGATTTGGTAACTAAACTAAAGATAAAAAAAGAAAGTAATTAGTCTTGAAACAAACAATTTTAATTACTAAAATTTCATTCAATTCATTTTGCTGCATAGCAGAATGATTTTAGGTGTCGATTGTAAACATCATTATCTCAGTCATAAGTTTGAAAAATTTCAATTTTTTTTTAAAGTTCATTATGTATAGTGTTTTTTCTCTTGTTGTTTTGTCTATTACAATGTATAGAAATAATAGATTGTGAAGTTGATAAAATTTGTATGTATAAATGAATTATACAAATCAGGCATTTATGTTCTTTTTATGTAGTTTTGGTCAATACACACTGTTGGATGCAAATTTTTAGGAACTGTTTACACTGACAAGCCAAGCTCCCTACATTGTTTTAACTTGTACTAATACAGTGGTGTATTAGTTACCTAAGAAAGTATATGGTTGCTGTATTGATAACCCTTACTTTACATATGGCCAAATCTGGTTTACTTAGCTAGTAATACTTAATGAGCATATCTATCTATCTAATTGCGGGGATGCCCGTCATTGCAGGACAAGTGGTCAGCTCCTAGTCTGGACTATACCACACATTTTCCCATGTTGGGACACTGATTTCACTGCTGTCCTGACAGTGTTACCTGCTTCAACCTACCTGTTGCTTTTACAAACCTGATAATATTCCTAAAGGGGATATTTGTTAGGTCCTCAACTTCAATTTCATCTTTACCTTGTATCTCCCATCTTACCAGTGAGTACATAGGGCACTCAGCCATAAGGTGAAGACTTGTTTCTTCCTCTCCAATGAGCATAACAAGCATTGCTAAACAAAAAACATCTTGAAACCCTACTCATGTAGGTGGAAAATATTGTTTTGAATGGATTGATATTTAGTTAGACATTATTCTCGTCTATTGATAATCAGTGTTGGTGTATGATTGGATAGGATGGACAATAAAGAAATGCCGGATTGGTCTCACTTAGAGTGAGTTAAGAGCAGAAGAATGACAATTGTTCATCTATTCATAAGCATTGTTATTTAGCAATGAAGTTAGGCATTAATCAATATAATTATATTTGGTGATTGTAGGTGAATAATAATGGTTCTGTAGTTAATAGTTATAATGACTATAAGAGTGGTTTGTTTCATGTCATAACATTATTTATAATGACAAGGTCAGATAAAAATAGTCATTGTTTTAAAATGTGTTTGTAATATGAATAACTCCTCATTTAGAGTGAGATAAGGGCAGAAGAATGACAAATGATTGTTCATCTATTCATAAGCATTGTTATTTAGCAATGAAGTTAGGCACTAATCAATATGATTGTATTTGGTGATTGTAGGTGAATATAATAATGGTTCTATAGTTAATAGTTATAACGGCTCTAATAGTGGTTTGTTTCTTGTCATAACGCTATTTATAATGACAAGGTCAGATTAAGGTAGTCATTGTTTTGAAATGGGTTTCCGATATGAATAATTGTATAATGAATTGTATTTTGAGTAATTGCTTTTTTGCTCTTTTCTTAGCCTCTGGTTTTTGTTATATTACTTAACTTTTTGTCATGTCTTTTTTGTTGTTCTCTAGAGTGTCAGAGTGGACACATATTTTTTTTTAATGTTGAGAACAGTTAATTTTCGTGGTGGAGCTTTCGGGTAAAGTTTTGTTTAAAATGGAGAGAACTCATTTTAATTTTGAATACCAGAAATTCAGAACTCAACTCAAAGTTTAGTTGACCTCCAGGTAAAGCTGTTGTTAATGAAGTATCCAATTCTTGTTAAATTTGAAATTACTGGGTTACAATTTTACATGAAACTTATGATTTTATTGACATATATGTAAAGAACAATTGTCGAATCGTTGAATCTATATTATAGTTTGACCGGAACCGCTGTACTGCGCCTTAGGAAGTTGAGGTGGGGACCGGTGAAGGAAAGAGCATGAGTTCACATGCGCTTCATACTGTCAGACAGATCTTAAGATATTTGTTTATACTTCTGAGGAAATATTTACGTGGAAAATTAAAAATTATCAAAATTTCCTATTGGGATTCCGTAGCTGCAGGGTAAAATATGGAACCCTATTAGGAATTACGAAGCCTATGTCTGTCCGTCTCTGACACGCGATTCTATCTATATATATATATATACTTAGTTAAATAGATATAACGGTAGTATCCTCACATTTTATTGAAAAATAGGCAGATAATGAATAAGAAACTAAAAATAATTAAAAAAAATAAAATAAGGACTTATTTTATTAAATATTATTTAAAATTACTAACGAATTATATGTTTACAAAATTAATTTAAAGTTATTCTGACAAATTCTTCTGCAACTTCATCTTCGATTTCGCCATCAGAACTTAAATCAGAGTCATCTTGAAAAATTATTATAAATGGTTCGTTAATATTATCGAATTTACTATCGCGATCCCAGTAATTATTTTAATTTTTTTGGATATGATCACAGTTCTGGCATTTTTTCTCCGTGAATTCCGTAAACAATTTATTCAATAAGTTTATCTTTTCATCTAGAGAAAAGTTAATATGGTTTTGGGCAATATTGTTTTTATATCAGCCCAGACCAACTCTATTGGATTAAAATCTGGATGGTACGGGGGTAAACGCAGAACAGTGTGTCTGTCAGCTTTCAGGAGTTCGTCAATTCTGTACGCGGGTTCTTTTTGTGTAGTATTGATAAGAACTTGCAGATGAGCCTTTGTTAGGTTTCCGAAAATTCTACATTGTGGGGCAGCAACCAGTTCTGCATTTCAATTTTGAGACTTGCTATAGCTGGTTTCTTCTCAACTTGAAAGCTGTGGTAAGACGGGTTATCTATCACAATTACGGAATTCAGACACTAAATATGTTGCAATAGTCAAATGACAGTATGTGTTGTTGGTAATACTGGAAGGGAAGTTCTTGAGTGATCAATAGCGAGGGTAGACACTCTTAATGTGAGTGGGGATTGTCTAAAATATCGAAAACTTGACGTAATGAGGTCTAGTCTGTCGATTGTCGTCGTGAACGTAATTTCTAGAAAAAGTGAATTTATGAGTCAATTAATAGTAAGAATGTTAAGATGTTTCGCCCCAAGAACTTCTGGGCTTGGATTTACAGATTAAATCCTAAATGATCGGTAAATATGAAGAATCTAACAATTTAATTATAACACTGTTCGGTGTACTTTTTACTTCTTTTTTCTGGGAGTAGCAGTTAAGCAAGGCCTTAAACCCCTGTATCACTTTGACCATTGATGATATATCGTGATTAATGCAGGTATCCTGCAAAAATTCTAGGATCTTAGCAGCCAGATTTTTCACTTCTTCAGGTACGTAAATAAAGGTGTACCTTACTTTAATATATTATGCCTTACAAAATTAGTCCAACAAATATTATAAAATTAAGCTACCATGTTCGTCCATTACAGGTCTAGTATGTTCTTTTTACATACAATTTTATTTGACATCATTTTAGACATCTTGACAAATTTTTGCATTTTCCCCGAGCTCTATCTGCAATTTGGTTACGAAAAAGTGATCTTCGTATGTATGGGTTGTCAGATTTACTATTGATCCATTTAACGCGGCATTGTCTGTATTATTTGTACAAAAAGTATATAATCCCAATAACACTCATCCCATGATGATACTCAGTATTATATGTGTTAGTACATGTGGAAACGTATTTCGCTTGCGCTATTGTCTCCTGCGGCAGCATTTTACACAATTCTCGTCTTTAGGTGATTTGATCCATTATTTCTTTTACTAAACCCGTAAATCTCATAAGAATAATGAAATTGTACTCTATCCATCGTTATAAGTGCTTTATCCATAGTTTATATACTTACAGAATAGTGTCGAATTCATGGTGCCGCTGATTCCGCCGGCAGTGTCGCTATGATGAGGTTGGAAATAAGGATTAGACATGAGCGTCCAAATGAAACAGTATATTTCTTAATGTTATCAATTTATTTAAAAGATCACAATTACTACATATTGCATCGCATTTCTTTGAGATTTCACAACTATCACCAGTATGAGATTGAGCCTATCTATAACAGAGTGGATGTGTTCTACTATATGTCCCAAGCGAGAACAACAAATGTAGTAATTTTGGAAAATTGTTGTGTAGTAGAAAAAAAAACGCGAGACCCAAAACTAAACACTAGCTCAATTTCACATTAGCAACAGAATTCCCTCAAACATATTGTAACATGACTTAGACACGTGGATATTTAATAATCGTACAACGATGACATGATCCAGCATCGTAACAGCATAATAACCGTTCTACTTAAATATTACAGCAAGACTCTTTCGCTATGGCAAGCTCGACTATTTTATATTTATATTTTAACTATTTTATATTTTATCCTCTGGAGAAGAGCTGGAGGGTTTATATGAGAACAGTTTGTCGGGGGTAGATATTTGTCTAACAGTGCCTTGCGACCTTCCTTAGCTAGTCTTAATATATGTTGCAGCCGGACAGCCAGATCAGGTTGTACATCCCTTCCATTGAATTTTTGTTGAGACGGATCATCTCCTAGTATTTGTAAGAGATCGTGGTTTAGCTGTCACAGTTGAACAATCGCTGGTGCTTGTTGTTGGCTGCACGTCAATAGTGACGTGCCCTGTTACTGGGGACCCAGCACCCGCACTGGTCGGCGGTGGTACGTTAGTGGTGGCAGTGGTACTTGGGACAGGCTGTTATCTGCGCTAATATAAGGCATTGGCTCGCCGGCTGCGCTGGTAGATGGCAAAAATGCGCCGTTAACGCTGATAGAGGGTGCAGGTACGGCGTCCTCAAGTCCTCAAAGTCACGTGGTACATCTAGGATTGTAAAAAACTTTCCATTTTCCATAATTATTATACGTCACTGACGTATTATATGACGTATTCTTTAGTCTCCAATTTTTGTGAGATAACATATTATGTATGTCAATAGAGATGACTGTGGCTATGTAGTTGGTATCGGCCTCCAGTCGAATCATAAAACTTTAGAGAATAATAGCTAACCACGATAGTTGATACGTATTTATTTCGACTTAGAAAAGTTTGTTACAATCATACGTGCGCACCCGCGATATGATCGCTGCTAGCGCCATGCGTTTTAAATATTACTTTGCTTTGACGATATTCGTGTTAAAAGTAACTCACCTTTAAAAGTATATGTAATTGCTTGAGTAGGGATCCAATTTACATTTCCTTCAATTGTTTGCTTTCTATTTAACCTCCTAGCCTTTAGGATGTCATTACAGCTTTGAAGTGAACTCCACTGAGTTGAAAAAATATTACTGGTACCCTTTTTACGATTCCCATACTTGTTATGCTGTAAGTTTGAATAACAGCTTTAATATTATGTGAGATCAATATTGGGGTCCAAATGCAATGACAGCTTCATCGTTAAAAAATTCTATGCAAATTTTATTTCTACCCATACTTCTTTTACCATACTTGATTGTGTAGTGTACTTCTTTTAAATAAAAGAATGACCTGTATTTATGAAGAAATAAAGAAAAAAAATGTTTATTTTCATCTTGATTAATTAATTAATTAAGTTATTTATATGTTTATAACATTTTAAAATTCAATTGGATAACATCATTTTGCGAGGATGGCAACTTCTGTCGCCGCGGGAGTGGGGCTGGCGGTGTTGCCGCTTGTTGTTGATATGGTAGAATTCCGAAGAATAATTAGAATTTAACATTAAATCTGTAATTTAAGAATGTATTCTGATTCTTCGTATGAAAGATTGTTGAACCAACGATAAATTTATTGATTTTGAATGTTTTGAATGAATGGTTTTTGATTGGGCAGTTTTTAATAACTTGATTGTATATAATAGGGTGCATATGGTTTATGACTTAATGGATATATTTTGGTAAATAAGGGGGGCTCATCTAGCCGTGACACCGTGAATTCTGTCGGTGTACGCGAGCGTAGAACCCTCGCCGCTCCGCCTGAGCTCTATTGTCCCTCGTGCCACGATGCTCCCGCAAGTCTCTGCACTAATACTGCAAGTGTACTGAACTAATACTGCTACTCTTTCTTCTGCCCTTATCCCACTCTTAAGTGGGTTCGGCACAACATGATTTTCTATTCCATTCTCTCCTGTCATTTGTCAACTCTGGAGCTCCTAATATAATAAAATTTATATCCTCCTCCAATTTCCGTTGCTTTTGTACTTTCCTACTTCGTCTCTTGCAAGCACGCAAAATTTATTGGTCTCCTTTCTAATATATCAGCTAACTCTTCCATTCATTATACTTACATTCCAACTAGCCAACCTCATTCGTACATCTCTATGTACTCGCGTCTTATGTCGCACCCGCCCCTGATGCGACAATCCTTGTCAATAAAATGACTTGAAATACCTTGTGCTGTACTTTGTCCTGCCAACTTGGCTATATATAGGACTGAGGGTGAATGTACAGTTTGCTGTTTCTGAAGTGACCTGTTCCACAGTTACAGTATAAACTAAAATTTAAATACTATATATATATTCTTCACTCAGATAGCGGCACGGGACTATGCCTACGTCGTCGGGCGTCGCCTACCTACGCTTTAATATTTGACCCGTTACGCTTTTAAACAACTGGTAGACAAATTGACGGTACGGCTAAAGCGCATAATTTTTTTGCATATGTGTAAACATCGCCAAAATGTTTACTACAAACACGTCGGTTTCTGTATACATAATCTGGTTCTAAATTTTGTACCGAACCTCCCTCTGTATCCATGTTTGGAATAGATCCATGTTTTTTAAAGGATTGGGAAAATGGTACCTAGGGATGCTTGAAACAATTATTTTCGGCAGATATAAATTAATACTATTCGATAATCTAAGTATAAACGTTTTTGCTATAAACGCGTCAGTAGTTTGTGTTAATTTAATAATAAGCACTACCATCACCAAAGGCTATTGGACACCCTGGTACACAACAAACATTTTATCTACGTAACAAATGAAACTAATAGTTTTCAAATCAGAGTCCAGAGTCCAGAACGCAAAAGTAATAATAACCTAAGCTGTTAAATCACAATAGTTGTAGAAATTATTAAATTAATCGTAATATTTCAAATTTAACAGATCTATGTCAAAGACAAGATTAGTCATAGATTTTTTTATGTAGATTTTTTTTTATTAAATTACATAAAATATTTCTAAATTTTGTTAAGTTATTTAATTAAATACGATGAGAGGAAATAACAGTTAGAAAAATATTTGTGTATATAATTTTTAAAACTTTTATTATTTTAATATGTTAACACTACACTCTGTAATAAAAAAATATGTAAACATGTAGTTTCAAAGGTTCTTTCCTGGATGTCGCTAAAAACCGAATCAGGACCTTTTTAGTTCTAAGATAACATACCATGGTTTGAATCTATTCCGGTTGCTATAGTTACCAGTTGTGTATACAATTATTATGAAAGACATTTAAACGTGTTTTTACGATTTTAAATAGAGATCGTGTACCAATGTGTATACCGCTATAATATCTTGTTGTATTATATACGAATCGCGTGCTAAATAACTGGGTCAAAATATAGGTCATTATAAAGAACCAAATATTATAGTGATATGGGCTTGATGTTGAATAATTAATAAGTAATGTTTTAGAATATTGTGTAAATAAGTAGAAAAAAAATGACACTATAAATGTAATTCTTTGTGGAAGTTATTTTTTACTGATAAACTACTCCTGACCTACTCATATTATATATCCAGGTAAATTATTTTTTCGTATTATTTAAATTCAAACGAATACTAAGATTCCATCATTCTTATTTATATAGGGTTTGTTCACACGTCTTTGTTTTCGTTGACTTGGTACAGGAATAAAAAGTATCACGAGCCATTCTTCTGTCTACATAATTAAACGTCGATTAGATAACATAAAATGCATAGGACGAATCCAATCCATTCGTTTATTACATTTGAAAAAAAAAAACAGTACAAGTATAAACATCCATTACAACCTTATTTCGATCTTGTAATGAAGTTAATTTAAATTAAAGTAACTTTACTTATTGACTTATTAACTTATTAATAAAACTATTCGATTCATAAACGAACGTACACTTTTGTATTGCGTATTATCATGGAGGACTAACAATGCTTATGTTCAGAATACAATATATCTCTATAAATCTTTTCAAGGCAATATTGTTAATTGTATATATAGTTTTTTCCGTATCCCACCTTTGGGCTGAGGTCCCTTCTGTTGAAGCTTCGTTTCCTCGTATATTATAATCGATAATTCAGATGTTGTATTTTAGATAGAAGGCACATAAAGCCGCAATGTCCACAAAGAAATCGATTGAAAAGAAAGCCAAACGAGAAACTGCCAAAGATGATATTTTAATTACCAAAAAGCCTGAAGAAAAACCAAAGAAGAGTATCTATAGTGTTTCTACGCCTAGAACTTTCATACAGAAAACAGCTGCTGATATTTATGCAAGAAATAATAGCGCGGTACAAAGCGTTAAAACTCCTAAGACTCCTAAAAAATCTTTAGTACCATCGAATACACGCAGTAATGTTTCGCAAACGAAAGATTTATTAAAATCATCACATTCATCCGTAAGTCAAATCAGTGCGAAAAGTTATCGGTCTAACAAATCTGTCAGCGACGTTAAAGCAATACCTAATACAGCGCGTTATATCGAAAAATCAAAACTGACCCCTGTTTCTTCTAGAAATATCGGCGTTGTAAAGAAGTTGCCATTAACAAATGTAACTGTTAATTCTCCGACAGCTAAAAGAAAGTCTAATGTAGATGATGTGACTATAACAGACAAAAAAGAGGTTAGACAAGAACTAAAAAATGATGAAAGATATAAAGAATGGGCGATAACAAAGGGTTTAATTCCGGATAAAGCTGTATTACCAGAAAGGAAACGTACGAAAACTAGGACATTAGATGATGAAGAGATAAAAATTCTTACACCGGACGTTGTTGATAATAATCCAGATATCTTAAATCTGACTAAAAATTTAAGCGCACAACCAAAGGCATTTTTTATTGATCTGAATAGAAAAGAGGATAAGGTAATTTTTTGATATTCTATTACTGTTTAGACGGTGTAACGGTGAGCAAATATTCTTTCCAATTATCTATCTAGGCGATACGATACACAGTGCCTGCGAACTGCCCGTACTAGCAAACTTTTACTGCTACTAATGGCGATGTATTATACCGCAACAGCTATTCCATTGTTGAGACAATTCAGTATTACTAATAGATTTCAACAATACATTAATATATATTTTTATCTGTTTTTCATTAGCGATCAGTTAACTTATATCGCAATCAGTTTTTAGAAAGTTGATGAATGCAGAGAGTATGGAAAACAGTGTTTTAAGTATTTCATTTTATTGAATGGGAAATTGTGTATTGCATCTGTACGAATTCCTTGTGTAGATGTTATAAATCCTAATATTTTAACCTCTGCATAGAAATTCAAATTTTTCCAAATTGCGTGTCATACGTGCTTGTTCTAATTTAGTAATAATTGTTTGAATAGTTGCCTGCTAGTTACTTCTTTGTAATTTTTACTCTTTATTGTGATTTATATTGTTATTGTTTGAAGAAGCTGACACAGAGAACTTCTCATTTAGTTTATTTATATCATTAAGATTTCTCAGAAATTCAGTAGTCTCAAGTATACTTGATATTATAATATCACCTTTTGTAATGGCCCACATTTGTTGTATATTTTTAGGGTTGTGACGAATCACCTGATTCTATTTTTCAGGTAACGGGAATGATAACATCTTCACTTGTGACTTTAAAATTACAAAAATGTCCAAGCATGATAGGATGTTTTGCCTTTGCCCATTTAGCTCATACTATCTATATCTCTTCTTATTTTATTTTGTTCTGATTCTCCCCAATAAGTGAGAAGAAAATCTTCTTTTAAAATCTTTAATAGTTTTTTATTGTGGTTTGTACAGTCGTGCTAAATCTCTAGCTTTTGACCCTGTACGTACTTAAAAACTAATTCAAGCTCTATACTTTTGCTAGAAACCTTCATCAAATATCCTGTTAAATCCTCTATAAAATGGAAATGGATGGTTATCATACTTTAAAATTTTAGTTTTTAAAAATGTTATATACAATTAATCTTATCCTCGTGCGTTATATGAGGTATTGGATCCATGATTCTTTTTTTTCCTCTATTGTTTGTGTGATTTTTCGAATAAATTTATATAAGACTGAAAGCTCTGCATTATCAGCTAGATCTTCTTGTTATTATATTCCGTCGTTTTATTTTATTACTATTTTCTGTCTCTAGTTACTTTGTGGTTATATATCTTTGAGGTTCACTAGTATCTTGCGACTTCCTTTTTCTGGAATTTTGTTTTAAATTCGTCAAATTACACTTAGAAGTACAAAACCAGAAAATAATACGATCTTTTTACGTTCCATCCATTATACTAATGTATAAATAAGGTACTAATAAGTTATATACTAATGAATATAGAATGTAGATTATATTATATTATTCTTGTATATGTTTACTTTTATAATAAACAGCATGAAAAACAGTCAAAATCGAGCGATGAAGAAGTTAGTTACGAGGACGATTTTGAAAGCTATGAATCGGACTTTGAATCTTATCGTAGCTCATCACAAACAGATCACTCGAGTATAGCTAATGATGATAATGATAATGACGAAAATGATAAAAATGATTTAAACGGCAGCAATAAACTTATGGAGACTGGTGAATATTCAAAAGAAGAAAAAATGCTTGATTCTGGTAATTCTTTATTCTTTCAGTTTTATAAAGAAAAAATTCACAACAGTTTGATTCTTCCTGGAAGGAGTTAAATATAGTTTTCTTTTAAATATCCTTAAAATTGTTTGTTATATTTTAGTTTCAATTGTTACGCCATCAAGCTGTTAAATTTATAGCATATTGTTTCTTTTTTGTTTTTTTTTAAGGTTACTAGCAATTCGGGTTACAAATTACTAGTAAACTTGTTAACCCCTCCAGCTAAGCTTAACGATTGTGTTAGGATTGGGTTCACGTCGGTAGTATAATGGCCGGGATTCGAACCCATGACCTCTCGATCGCAAGTCCGTTACCCTAAACATTCCGCTACCGCCGCTTTAAATTTGTACATGTAATCATCGGAATAAAGTCTATAATGTTGTAAATAACGAACATAAGTACGATTAAACTTAATTTTTTCGTAATATTACCCAGGCAACTTTGAGCTCCGTGATCCTCTTACATGCGACAAAATTAAACCTTTGGATTACATAGTTGAAGATGTCGAAGAGGTTGGTAAGAAGGCCTCTCTGACGGATGAAGGGTTTCAAGAAAGTTTCTCTAGTGGTTTGTCTAGCATGAAAACTTTGCATGTCGATGTATTAGAAAGGTAAGCAAATGTTGCGGTTGTCTTACAATGCTTTTCATAATTTTCAAATTGGACTACAAAACGGCCAGTATATTGTCATCCAATTGAAAATCCAAGATAAAAAAGTCTCAATTATAATGGTCTTTGAATTAGTAAAATTAGGAATATATTGATCTGCATTAGAATTTGTATCAAATATTTTTGAATGATATCAATGAAACATTGTAACAGTTTCACGGAAATTTCCGTTTCTGATTAGCTGTTTAGGTGCTAGAGCACGTTACCTAATTCAAATATGTCCGTGTCCGGAGTGCTATAATATAATTTGTGTTTTTTAAATTTCATGCTTATTAGACATCATGATAAGAGAAAATTATTAACTGTCCTTTAAAAAATTAACCTGATTTTCTATCTTGTATTACAGACCATTGTTTGTAGATTTCAAAAAATCAAGAGCGAACCGACGAAAGCAAAAAATATTAGAGAAGTTCAGGCAACGCATAAATGATATACTTAGTATGATAACATTGCATGAGATGTCATACAGTTTGTTCGAAATGAAACCGATACCATACGATTTGTATATGGCAACATTTGGTAGATTCAATTACACGCAAACTGCTATTCAAACCAACGATGATGGCATATCAGAAGAAATACAAACAGATGAAATAGTAACTTGCAATAAATGGACCCAACATCCTATAGAGTTTTCAAGAAATTACTTTTGTGAAACTAATAATGAAAGCAAAAATAATATACAAGATAGTTTTGCATTTTTATACAGTAAAGAATACGAAATTAGGAATAATGTCGATGATACTGATAAAGATAACCCCCTCAGAGTATATTTACAACAAAGAGATGGAGCTGGTTCAGATGTATTACCATATGAAATATATAAATCTAAATTAAAAAAAGATGATTACGATGTAAGAAAACTTAGAAATTTTCTAAAAAAGTTCGAAAGTAAAATAAGTTTCATACTAAATAAGAATTCAGGTAGCACTATATCGAATTTAAACAAAACGTCAAAGTTTCCTTTCAGTAACGAATGTTTGTTGATGTCGACAAGAGATTTGAATAAGGAAAAATTTATATTCATTAAAAACTCCCCTATCATTGGTGTAATATTTTCAGATGCAAATACTAATTTAGTTATTACTGTACATAATAACACGTGTAATAGTATTGCTTTTGAGAAATGTTTTTTATGTCTATGGGATATCTCTATTGCTAATTTAGAACCTCTGAAAATAATGGTTGCAATAGACCATGTAAAAGTTGGCAGATTTAGAGGTAGTTCTGATGGTTTTCTTGTCGGAGCCTTAAATGATGGGTACGTGAGATTTTCTTATCACGCATACAAAAAAATACACATGATTTTTTTTTATTCTTTTATCATTTTGTTCACTAGTGGTATATTACTTTTAGGTCAATCCATCTTTGGGATTTAACAGAAGAGCAAACTTGGAGTACCACTGTTACCAGTCAAGCGAATTTAACCAAAATGACACTAAACAATGGAGTAAATCGTGAAATCAAATCCAGTGATAAAGCAGACAGTAACATTGAAACTCAAGTGAGTTAGTCTTTGTGTTTTAGGACTTGTGAGTTGATATTGTTTTAAAATTTTTGTTTTGGTAGTTAAGAAAGTTGAATTTGAAAATTAGATCTGGCCGATCTGGTCTGATTCAATTTTCAATATTAATAGTTTCGTATTTTAGTCTTTTAAAATTTAAAGCGCATTTGGCTACCGCGGATGTGTAAATTTCGTATAAATAAACAGTAAGGCTGATTCGTTCTAACAGCGTAGGCTCTCTAAAATAAGTCCTTCAAAATTATGACCATCCTGGACTGGGTTTATAATACACCAGTCAAGAAAAGATGGATTTCAATTTTAAATTATTAATATTTGTCACTCGCTTTTCTACTATTGCTACTACTATTTGTTGCTATTTGTTTATTCTCTGGTCAGTAAAGAATTGAATAATAGAATACATATAATGCTTTAATATGTATTATGTATGCTGAAATGGCAATGAGTAATGTACATAATTCAAGACATTGATGAATGTTGAGGTCCCAAGGTAAAGATTGGCATCTTCGCTAAAATAGTCAAAACAATAGTCGACCTTTTTCAGCAGTCCGGGATCGTGTTTTATATGTCGAGGGATTCCTTAAAGACAAGCAACGAACGTTTTCCAATTAAGAGGTGTCTTTTATCGAATTCATTTCATTTGCAGCGACACACCCTTCAATCTTGCGCTTACACGACCAGTGCTATGAATGTATGTAACAAGGAAATTGTGAAAAGCATTGTTGGTTTGGAGTA
The DNA here is from genome assembly GCA_029227775.1 of Morpho helenor. Classification (NCBI taxonomy): domain Eukaryota; kingdom Metazoa; phylum Arthropoda; class Insecta; order Lepidoptera; family Nymphalidae; genus Morpho; species Morpho helenor. The sequence continues at coordinate 9,653,169 of JARGCU010000011.1, forward strand.
TATGGGTGAATGCAGTACGGATGTGGACTGTGGACGTAAATTACTAGCTCAGGTGTGCCAATTTAAAATATCTAAAATGAAAAACATTATTTGTATGTCAGTATTATTACTTTTATTTATATTTCTCTAAACGTATGACTAAATTAAGTTATAATTACAAAGTAGCTTTATGTCTCAAGAAACTCCTCAGACTGTTATTTATACTAATGATGAAATAATCTAATTTAGAATGATTTTTATTACCGTCCCATAAGTTTACATATAAATCTTATTTTATAAACATTGTTTCTGGTATCGTATACTCTAGTATTTTTCCACGTACATCTTGTTCATAAAATATCTTGTCTATATAATGACGTCTGCTCGATGTTTGAATTGTAAAAATGACTCTTTTGTCGAAAAAGCTTCCAACTGTACCAATTATTGGTTGTTTATTTCTTGTTTTAATTATTCATGGTTAAGAACTTATTTCTCCGTTTTGACCTTTTAGAATATCTTATTGATATTCTAAAAGGTCAACATTCTAAAAAACAACAGGTCAATTAAGACACTTTTAATATCCAATATCTTAAAAAAACTTGAAACGCTCATGGAAGAACTTTTTTATCTGATGCAATATAATACGAATATTTTAATTTTTCAACTTACGTAGATTCAACTGATACATTATCTATACAATTAAGTTAGTCAATTAATTCTTATTACAGCTATGCGTATTACAAAGTGTTGGTATTATGACAATATGGTCGATAATACAAGAGAAAAGAAAAAATTTGCAGTCCGATATTGGGAAGGCGTTATGGTCAAAAATGAAATTAGAAAGACATCAAACAATTAATCTAATAAATCACATAGACGTGTCTGTAATCGATAATGAAATGGAGATTTCAGAATTCAATCTAATCTCAGCCAAAAAACGAATGTCCAAAAAGCGAAGTGAAATTAATAAAACTAAAATTTCCCGCCTGAATTTTGTCAGTAAACAAGATGACAGTTCCAGTGTTACCAGAAGAGAGAAATCGGTAGAATTTACAGAGGAATTTGAAAATAGTATCGTGTGCAGTCATTTGAAAGTTATTAAATTAAATAATATTGAAAATATTTTGGTTGCCAAAAATCGTGGTGAAGTGATTTGCTGTAGACGAAGTCTTGGAAATCTCAAGTTGAAATCTTTTTGTGTCGCAAGTAAGTGCAAAGAAATAAGTATTAGACTATAATAGTATTCATATATTATTTATTTTAATCTATGAGAATTCCATTTATGTAAATAATGAAAAGATACCAAGTTCTTTACTTTTGAAATAATCAGATTGTTGTAATTATGTTGTATTATATTGTAGTATTTATGTTTATATACTAATTAAAAACAAAATATAATACAAGGTACAATTATTAAAAATGAATTAATTTTTTTTAAATAAATTAAATTATCTTAAATAAATCATACGTTTAATAAGTGAAGTTAGATCGATGCGAATCAACTGTGCAGTTTAAGGCTTTATTAGGATTGGGAAAAAGTGAAACTGTTGTCAGGACCTTCATTTGAGAATTGTAACATCACGAAATAGAAACCATGGGTACAGTTTTTTTAAACAGTAAAAGCAATGAATACAATCAAAATATGTGTAGCCATGTCGAAAGTTTTTCTTTGTTGTAACAAAAGAATCGTTGTTTATTTTCAGAACCCGTATCACTTGTGACTTATTTGGAAATTTCACCGCATGGGCTGCCTTACTTTTTAGCGGCTACTGATTGTGGCACCGTTAACCTGTGCTCGTTGCTCGATTACAGAGTTCTTCTTACATTAGACTGCCGGTGAGCTACAAATTATAGTATCACATTTACACTTTTTAAATGGATCAGAAATCATATGTTCTTCGTTTGGAGTCACAATTCGTGCCACAATCCGAGAACCTATTCGTATTGTCAAATGGATGTTGCTTTTCTGCTTGATGCCATTACCAAAAGACACCGAAGATTTCATTTTCTTGGAATAACATTGGTTATTATGTTTTCTTTGTGTTACACTTGCACATATACACAGATATTTTATGTTATTTCTATTTATTCACTAAAAATTGTGTGAGTGATATAATGTTATATGTTAAGTATATCTTTTAAATTCTAACGATATATAAGTTTGCGTCTTTGCATTTTTAATAATCTATCTACATATGTTACTTTAACTAGGTACATCGTTAGCCATTAATGTCTTTTAAATATCAGAAGTTACACTTCAGTATATTTCAATTTTGTGTTTAACTTAATACAAGATTTAAACGTTTATTTACGGTTGTATTTTAATTTTGTATTATAACGTTTCGTTTTCCAACTTTCTGTTTTACTTGTTTGGATCCGCGTGGTACTCTCGTCAGACCAAATCTTTCCCTTATATTATTAATAAATAAGCTATGTAAATTATCCAAATATTAGTTACTGCTCATATTAAAACTAGCTGTGATCGATATTTTATGCTTAGCACCAATTTTGGACGCTATTATTTCAGGAATGGTCCGTCATCAGCGACAGATAAATGTCAAGCGGATAGTAAAGGAAGTTATGTTAGCAGTTTCACGGTCAAGACATCTCACGAGCTCGATGCAGAACTGCAGGTAAAATTAAAGTATAAAACATAACCAGTGTTTGTCATTTTGTTATCCGATGATGAACAATGAAGATTTTGGCCAATGATGTTTTTTATATCAGTTTATTTTAACAACCTTTTAAGCGTTTGATTTGCTGATCTCTAATTAGTTATACAGTTTTAATCACATCCTAAGTCTGTTACATCTTTACTTTGGCATACACAATGGATCATTTTCTGTAGTTATTCCCGATGTACGTACAATACGGCGCAAGCCGTTTTTTAGTTATCCAACCACCATGGGTCGCTGACAAGTTATCCTTTGTATTTGTTTTCCATTTATCTGCATTTTTGTATGTTTTCTTTTATGGTACATAAATAAATAAAAATATAATAACATTCGTCGTTCTGTTTGGGATCAATAATTATGCAATTACTGAGAAAGTTTCCCTCCCACACTGCGATAAAAACAAAGCGCGTGCTTTTTCTAGGTTGTTCTCACCATAACCCACAGCATCAAGAGAACACAATAAACGCTCTTTATAATCTATCCATTTGTTAGTTTTTGGATCAAATTTACCGGGAAACAAAATATTTGACAAATTACAGCTCATTTTGTATGCAATTTATATAAATTTTCCAGTCGCCAATAAAGAATACGCTATTTAAGAGTTCGGAAGCAAAATCATTTATTATACCATAGACAATCAAGTATAAGCATAACAAGTATAATTTTAGAGAGCGTAGTACAATACAACATTGCTTCACAAAATCCAGGAAGAAGGGAAGTGTCCCAGACTAATTAACTAAAATTAGACAAAATCACAGAGTATTCAACATAGACCCCCCGATGAAATGAGAACATTTCAACCAAGAATTGCAATGTTGCAAGAATATAAGACTTTAACAAGAACGTAAGAGATTATTCGAAAGACTAACAATTGAGTAGAGATTATAAAGAACTTTTAATATTAAAGTATTAGAGAGCTTTGAAAATATTAAATAATACGCAGTTTGACGTTTTCTAACAGACTAGTTTAATTCCATAAACAATTGGCTATAGCGGTACAGATCAATATGTTAATTTTGTTACAATATTAACACCTCCGCTTAACAAAATTAATAGATAATCTAAAGTAAAAAAAAAATACAGATACTAAGAAACAGGTAGAATGCCAAGTCTTTCAGTGAAATTTATGTTTGATAGATGCTAAACTTCTGGTTAAAATATCTGCTGGCATTTCAGCTGTTTCCAGATAATCAATTTTAACAAAATTATTTGCGACAGCTTTCCAGCAGATATTAATGTTACAATACCAAATAAAGTCATAGTCATTTTTGAAGAACCATGGTTGGACCTGATTTTCTGTTTGCATATCTGCATACCATACTCCTTTGTTCTTCTTGGTTTATTTCCAAAGGTCCATAAAAGTAAATATTTCAATAATGTATTTTTAATTATAATAAAATCAAAAATTTACAATATAGTCTAGTGCGTGACTGATCGCAATTTAAATCCAAGCCTTTTTATCATAAACATAGTCTTAAATAGTATCAATCAAGCTAAATAATATATCGTTCACATAAGCGCATCACGGTGCGTATCACACTTATCACACATCAGCTAGACGTAGACATTTTAATATAAAAGAATATTTTTAAATTTTAGTTTATTTCCACAGAAGATACCAGAATTTTAACTCAGTAATTTCTCATTCAAGTTGCCGATTACTACCGTGTCGTGGCTGCATTCAAACCCATTCGTGATCACAGCCACCTTCGGTGATCGCGTGGTTGTGTGGGAGCTTACGCACAGCGATATACGAGCTAGATGTAAAAGTGACGGCACGTGTTGTATTGCAAATGAAAAAACATTGGTAAGTTTGCAATAAGCTTGCGAAGTAAATATGTATTAAGCTAAGAATACAACTTACCTTCTTTTGCTCGCATTGGAGCAGCATGTTGAGTTTCCGACCCTTGACTCCAAAAACGAAGAGAGGAAGCCTTAATCAGAGAGCGTGAGAGGGCTTTAACTCGTAACCCCCTCTGATATCTAGAATTTATAAAATCAATAATACTAGATCTAATGTATGCAATTATTTTATTTCAGGCTCTCCTTACAAAGGCCGGCGACGTACAGTTTTTCAAACTGAATCACTCAAGAGACAAAAATTTAGAGTTATTTGAGAGATACGTAGCACTTTTGTAATTATTAAAGTCCTAATGTCAAAACATAATTGAATTCAGAAGAAATTACTTTTTCATAATAATGAATAATGAGATTAAACCTGGCATTGTTAATTTGTTCAACAACTAGTAAAAGTTTGGATTTTGACTGCTATCTCTAATGGAAAGTTATAACGAGTATATAAACGAGTTTGAATGTCTAATAGTTTTCAGTTACGCTTTTCAGTAGAGAAATTTAATGAGCTGCGACTGAAATATACTCGGCCCTAAAATTTTAATGAATAATATTTAATTACAGTTCATCGCGTAAGTAACTCGCGAATCGAATAAGTTTTCTGACGTAAGGGTAATTAATAAAACTGCACAATTGTCGCCATTAGATAACATGTAACAGGTTAATTTTTGCCTACGTGGAAGATTAAAATTATAGCAATTGTGTTTGGAAATAAAACTTCTCTGTGCTTTAATCTTTGTTTCAATATATTGTTAGACTATATCGCGGGGAGCGAAAGGGGTAACACGTCAACTCAAAAGGCCGGTTAGGTACATACGTACGTGACTGGACCGGGGACGGAGCACGCGGTATTGTTAACATATGTAAAGCACTTGTAATTGTAATCGGGACCATTACGTGGAAAGGCAGGAACAAGGAGAAAGCAGTACACAGACATATGTAATTAAAGAACAACCACAGACTACAAACATTATCATCATTGTTACTACTAAAAATAACAAAATAATAAATACTTTAATTAGTCTATAATGACTTTTATTACTACAACAATATGTATTCTGCAAAATTTACCATTTTTATAAAAATGATCCGGTCGTAAAATACGAAGCCTAATTATGAGACATGTTTATAACATGTTGTGCCGACATGCAAGCATCTAGTAGCTTGCTTGATTGGTATTTGAAAACAGTGATTTTTTCTTTTAAAATTGTTTTTAATTCTAAATAACAATCTTCAATTTGTCTAAAAATATCTTGACTACTGGCCTTATTCTTTTTTGTGAGATCATCTTGTGATAATATATTTTTATATTTTTGTGTCCAATAGTCCTCTAATAATTCAATTCTTGCTTGCAAGTAACTAAGTATATAGCGAGATTGTGAAGTTTTCTTAAAGTTAATAAATAATCTTTTTATTGAATCATGCAATTCTGTCAATAGTGGAAAAGGTCCATTACTTCCTTCTGTGTCTAACATGTTAATATTGCTAACATCAATTAATATTATTTCAGATTAATCTATCTTCCTACCCTTATCCCACTCTAAGTGGGGTCGGTACAACATGTTATAAACATGCTGTCACATGATTTGGCTGCGTTTTTACGACCGGCCGCCTGCCTGACGTCAACTTACCTCTGTCGTATTTTACGACACCTCGGTAAGAAAGAGGGTGGTCTATTCTACCAAACCGGATACCACACGGTGGGTCAACTTACCTTAATCGCCTTTTACGACACCTCGGTAAGAAATGAGGTTGGTCTATTCTACTCAGCCGGATACCACACGGCGGGTCGACTTACCTTAGTCGCCTTTTACGACACCTCGGTAAGAAATGAGGGTGGTACTATTCTATTCAGCCGGATACCACACGGCGTATGATTTCAGATTAATAAACACTTTAATTGATGATGGCACTTTGTACTTACAGTTTATTCGGGATCGATGTTTAGGTCTTCCAGGCACTGGTTTGGATCTCCACCACAACGGTGTTCTTTGTGGTGAGTTTTTGGCCACTGCACGATGTTTAAATCCTGGTTAAAGATAGCGATTGCTGCCTTGAATGCCCCTGGTCATGGGAAGGAGCTGGCGACCAGTACTCTGGAAGATTGTAACTCCACTATTTCATGAATAAGGTATAATAGAGCTCGTATGTAGCCATCTTTTTCCTTTGCAAGAAACAGGATAAACAAAACGATTTTTTGCATTGCAAACATTCAGTATCCACAAGTTTTACTCTTTTTGCAGCAATTTCCCAGTTTGTACCTTCTTTTCGCAACTCTTCGTAGCATCCACGGCATCGTTTTAGTACAATTTTATTGTCCTCTTTCCTTGGAATTTTAGACAGAAAGTGCTGAGTTCTTATCGAGCTAGTAGACGGTATTGGACTATTAGTAAATGTATTTGTACTTGCATCGGATGCGTTATTTAATTGCAAAAATTCCCTTAAAATTTCTTGCTGCGTCTGTAGTACGGTTTTGCGTAATTTTCTATTAGCAGTTGAATGTAGTTTCTGATACAAAAGTGTAGCGTTAGTTACAGATGCACAAATCAACACATCTAAAGCGATCTTTTTGTACCATGAAAGCGACTTTCTTTTAGGATCATAATAACTTGCAAGCTGGTCAGATACATCTATGCCCTTTTTTCGCTCATTGTAATAGAGTACGGCTTCTGGCTTCATCATTGGCCTATATCCTGATGACATATGCATATCGGCACCACGGCATGTAGAAAACATTGCTACGTCGCGTTTGTCTCGCCATTTCATGACTGTTACATTGTCCTTCTGACGAGCAATTACTTCACCTTTCTTAGGTCCCATTTTTTTCGATCTTATTGCCCATGGAAGTTCTTTTCTATTTACCCGTAGAGTGCCGCATAAGTCTGTCTTACGCTGCTGTAAATATTTTGCCAATCCTACGGTATTGTAATTGATTTTACTATTTTGAAATTTATTATTTTGGAGTACTGTTGACTCCTGAAATACTTTCTTGCTATACTCGTGTTCTGGCATGGTCTCGAGATACACTTCAGGGACCTTCTCTGCCTCACAAAACTGCTACACTTGCTTATCAAGGTCAGAGTTGGAAATGTCTATTGTATGCATAGCTAAAGTTGTACTGTAAGAATTCATATGACTGCAGGCTGACAATGTACCCAAGGCGGGTATTTATAAAAATTGGATCCTCAATGTAACTCTCAATTTTGCCATCTAAAATTATTGCAAAAAATATGTCAGCAGAAAGCAGTATTGATATCAGCCAATACAAGACCTTTTGGAATGAAAAAAATATTGAAATTAGTACCTATTTGTAGGAGTTGCACTGTTATACTAGCTATAATGGAACATAACACATTAACTTTATTATCTTGCACCCTTGAAAATAAAGTTAAATTTATACCCATAGTACAAACACCATGACCCTCTAAACTTATAATGTTTTTATTTAAGCTATATGTATGTAGGCTTAATTTGTTGGCAAGTGCTGTAGTACAAAATGATGTTTGACTACCACTGTCTAAAAGTGCTCCGACTACATACTTATTACCGTGGTCATCTGACACTAACACTTTGGCTGTTGGTAAAATTGTACTTTTATTGGTAGATTGTAAAGAGTGCAAACTTACAAGAGAACTTTACTTTTGTTGCTCAGGTCCAGGTGGATTCTTTTCTTGATGAATAAGGCTGGATTCAGACTATGATGCCGTTCTCGGTACGATCTCGCTCCGTTCTCGGTCCGGTCAAATCTCACTGTGTCTACACTACTCAATGCCGTTCTCGGTCCGGTTTCGGTTCGCTTCTGGTCGTGATCAAATTTCTCAGTCTGTGTCGATCCATGGTTGACGTAGGAAGTTTTCAAAAATAATCATATAAATTTAATTCACCAGAAAATGGCATTTAACTTTTCAATTCAAGAATTAGCAACAATAGCTATAATTTTGGATGAACGAGTTACAAATGAAAAGAAATTACAACAAAAAGTGAAAAGAAAAAGAATATGGGTGCATCCTAGTTTATTGAAAAGAAAAGAGGAAGGCGAATATTACACTTTATATCGTCATTTAGTAGATGACGCAGAAAAATGCATACAATATTGCCGAATGGATTCAGGAACATTTGAAATGATTTTGAAAAAAATTGAGCGCAAAAATTTAAAAAGAAACACCTCTTTTCGTGAGGCAATTTCTCCTCGAGAAAAACTGATGGTTTGTTTAAGGTAAGAAATAAAATATTATATTGTATAAAATGTATATATTAAAATAATTTACATTAAATTTTTGTTATTAGCATGTGATGTCGAAGGTCCGGGGTTTTGGTCATAATAATATGTAGGTTGCGGTAATGGTGTTTGAGAATGGTGTTGAATATGTTGGTCTGGTATGGTGTTGGATGATGATAAAGATGTTGCATATGTAGTTGGGGCAGGTGATACTTGATGATGATCTACAGATGCTGGTGATAAAAAGGGTGAAGAAGCGGCAGTGATATATTTTTCTTCGATTTGACTGACGAGAGTGAATACTTGTGTTTTTATTAAATGTTGATCAATTGCAGAAAATGTTTTGACAGTACCAGAGATCAATGAAAAAAATTGGTCAATGGGGTGTGTTGTACGTTCCTGTATTTTGTTTTCTAATATATATTTCATAAGGGTCGATGATGCAGTTTCCTCTTAAGGTCCTATATTTTTCTGTTTATTTTGTTTCTTGCGAGCCGGTGGTACATTACTTGCAAATGTATTGACGGAATTAAATTCTAATTCACCTCCTTCATTGGCAATTTCTTTTATTGTTCTCATAGTTATTGGTACATCTGTGTCTTCAATATCAGTATCATGAACATTGTCATTGCTAACATCGTCATCGGCAATATTGGATATTCGTGGTCTATCACAATTTATGTACTTGTTAATAAATTGCATTTGATCGTGATAGCGCCATTTGCAAATTTTTAAAGGTGCTTGGCCACTTTTGGTCTTTAATTTGGACAGATATTTTCGGTATTGAGCTCGTAATCCTTCCCATCGATTTTTCGCCCCTATGATAAAAAATAAAACGTTTGTAAATAAGGACATGTATAGTACAAAATAAATACTGAAAAACTTTTTTATTTTCAGATTTTTGTCTACGGGGGATTCCTATCGAACGATTGCTTTTAGTTATCGCCTTGGCCATTCGACAGAACAAAGTATCGTTCTCGAAGTTTGTGGAGCAATTAACGAATTGTTATTAACGGAGTATATTCCAACGCCATCTCAGGACAAATGGTTACAAATAGCACATGAGATGTGGAGCATGTGGAATTTTCCAAACTGTTTGGGAGCCTTAGATGGCAAACATGTGACAATAGAAGCTCCAGCAAACAGCGGATCTTTATATTTTAATTACAAGAAGACTTTTTCGATAGTTCTTTTAGCCTTAGTAGACGCCAATTACAAATTTATTGCTGTAGATATTGGGTCATATGGAAAAAACAGTGACGGGGGAATTTTCGCAAATTCTGCTCTGGGAAAAAGATTGGAAAATGCGACACTGAATATTCCAATAGACTCGCCTCTTCCAGGGACAAACATAATAGTACCGTACGTAATATTGGGAGATGAAGCGTTTCCGCTAAAAAAATATTTAATGCGGCCTTATCCGGGGTCACAAAGTGTTGAAGATAATACGAAAAGAATATTCAATTATCGTTTATGTAGAGGAAGAAGATTAGTTGAATGTGCATTCGGTATTTTATCACAAACTTTTCGTGTATACCATAGATTACTCAGAGCTGATCCTCAAAATGCATCCTCAATAATTTTAACAACATGCATTCTGCATAGTATTATTAGGAATACTCGAATCATCAATTTCGAAGGTAACTTGGAATGCATTAATACTAATCACGTGCAAAATCTAAAAAGACAAGGAGGAAATGCACAGGCCGAAGCGTTTCAGACAAGGGAAATTTTTAAAAAAAATTTCAACTCTCCTGAAGGATTAGTGCCATGGCAAGAAAATCTTGCGATGTAATTAGAATACAGCAATTAAATGAATATAACATTGCTACGTGTGTTTTACTCACCAGGTAATTCTATTGCTTCTTCAATCTCGTTCCATATTTTTCTTTTATAAATGTTGTCACTGTAGTAGTGTGACTGCAAATCATATAATCCGCGTCTTTCTTTCACTAATTCAATAAGTCTTTCATCTGGAAATAATTAATATTCGATTTATTTCTTATTTTTCTGTAAAACAGTCGACCGTTTTTTTTAAATTTCACTCTATGTACTTTTCTCGAAAAAAATGCACATTGAAAGTCTGCTGAAATAATTATAGCAGAATTATTCATTACCTATAGCAAATGTTATAAACTACATAAGAAATAGTTACCCTTTTCAGAACTCCACGATTTATTGCCAGACATATTTATTTTATTTAATTTTCTTTAATTTAAATCCTAAACACATGCGGCGCGACTAATGAAAGACTGCAGTTGAAACAAAAGAAGCGAGTTCAGACTGTCATCTGTTGTTGCATGTCGAGACAGGTTCGATCTCACTTCAGTCAAATTTAAATACGATGTTTAAAAAAAGAATAATATTAATTTTATTCGCCAGAAAATGGAATTTAATTTTTCTATTGAAGAATTAGCAACAATAGCATTTTGGATAAACAAGATATAAATTAAAAAAAAATTACAACAAAAAGAAAAGAAAAAAAGGGGACAAGAAAGTATGGGTTTTAGTAAAAGTAAAAGTTTATTACCGAGAAAAGAGGAAGGCGAATATTATACTTTATTTCGGCATTTGGTAAATAATGAAGAATAATGTTCATTATATTGATTTAGGATTGTATTCAGGAATATTTGAAATGATTTTTAAAATAATTGAGCGCAAATTTTAAAAAGAAACACCTCTTTTCGTCATAGCAAATAATAAATATTCAATTTATTTTTTATTTTTTGTAAAACAGTCGACCATTTATTTATTAATTTAACTCTATGCACTTTTCTCAAAAAAAAAGGCACATAGAAAGACTGGTAAAATAATTAAAGCAGAATTATTCTTTATCTATAACCACACAAGAAATATACCACATAAGAAATAGTTAACTTTTTCTGAACTCTACGATTTATTATACTAGAGAACTACTAGAAGACTATACGATTTACCAGACATAATTATTTAATTAATTTTATTTAACATAAATGCTAAACACATGCGGCGCGACTGATGAAAGACTGCAGTTGAAACAAAAGAAGCGAGTTCATGTCGAGACAGGTCCGATCTCACTTCAGTCAAATTTTCTTGTCGACGAACCGACGCTCGACCGATATCGGATCGGTACTGGAGCGATACTATAGTGTGAATACTCTGATTCTTTTTTATTTAAGAATATTTTACCGGACCGAGAGCGGAGCGAGATCGAACCGAGAATGGCATCATAGTCTGAATCATGCCAAAAGCTCAATTCAGACTATGATGTCGTTCGCAGTTCGTTCTCGCTTTGTAGTTGACATAAGACGTTTTGGAAAATAACTATATAAATTTAATTCAACAGCATTTAGTATTTCAATATAAAAATCAGAAAAGAAAAGCATGAAAAAAAAAAGAAAAGAATAACCAAATAATAAAAAAGGCTAAAAGAAAATTAAAAGAAAAGTCAAGAAAAATCAAAAGAATAGCACAAAAAGAAAAAGAATGACAGAAAAGAAGATTCAAAAGAATAGAAGAAAAAGAATAAGAAAGAAAGAAAAGCTGATAAAAAATTATAATAATACAATCACTTATAACAAATTTTATAAAGTACATGATAAATACTTACCTAATTCAGATTCCCACTATTTATTACCTTTAACTTAATTTGATTTAATTAAAACACACTAGCGGCACGACTGATGAAAGTCTGGAGTTAAAACAGAAGCGTGTTCATATTGTCGATGTCGGTACAATGCCGAGACAGGTTCGATCTCGCTCCAGTCAAAATATTCTTTTTGACGAACCGGTGCTGGAGCGATATCGGACCGGGACCGGAGCGATACGATAGTGTGAACACTCTGACTGTTTGTTGTTTAACAATATTTTACCGGACCGAGAACGGAGCGAGATCGTACCGAGAACGGCATCATAGTCTGAATCCAGCCTAAGAGTGTTGTGGCTGGCCTTACATTTTCCACATTTAAAATTGTATCTGCATTTCTTCATGAGGTGCATTAAACACATTTTACAAAGATTATTACTATGAACATACTTTAATCTTTTAAGAATTTTTTTTTCATTGAAAGAAATTGAGAACATAAATGTAATTTATGAGCCTGCGAACAAAGAATACATAAAATTTTAGTATCTGTTTTATTTAAATTTAGTATAAGTAGGGATTGGACTGTCTTCCATAGATGCAGAACGCTAAAAAGTTTAGTATACTATCCACTGTAGGTATTTGAGTGGTATCTCGTTCTGTATGATAAAGCCTCACTGTATACGAGTCAATCTTGCAAAGTAAAATGTTGGATAATATTGCATTCCACTGATCAACAGGTTTCTCAAGATTCTTCAAAGCAGTCAAATGCTGTCTTACTTTTGCTACAAAATCCCTTAATTACTGTGCTGTTTTTTTTAAATAAAATTGGCATATCTATTAAATAAGCTATATGATTATTCACAAGTAATGCTTTGTTGTCATAGCGATGTTGTAAAAGTTTCAATGCTGAAGTATACTAATCCCCCACTATAGGCAAACTGTCTATTAACTGTAGTGGTACCACGTAGGTACTTTTTAAGAAAGCAAAGCTTTTGTATTTTTCGTATCCTGTCACCTTCATGGACCATGGCTTCAAACATTTCAATGAATGGTTTATATAATGTAATATATCTGCCATCAAATATTGGTATGTCCAATGCTGGGAGCTTGGCTCTGTAAATTTCACTTGCCCTGTAACTATAATCATTATCCTTAATTGTCGTCTCTGCGTCTGGCTTGAGAAACCCCTTTATAAGACGGTTCATTTTTGCTTGTAATATTAAAACGTCCTTCGAAGTCTTTCTCGACCGTGGTGTCTCCAAGTAATTTTAATTGTAATTGTTAGCCATTGTATTTAGTGTACTGGTCTTGTATAATTTGTAACCTCACTTCCAGGTCTTCTAATATGAGCGATGACTAATAATCTTTTAAGTAATTTTCTTGTTTTGTGATGGTTCCTTTACACGGAGCCTTTAACGATTTGAAACGTTTCCTTTCTTTATCTTCCATGATGTAATATTAATGGCGTTTTTAATAAAAATATCTCTTTTTGGAACAATGAAAATTTGCCACGTGATAATGAAAATCGTGTTTTAGCTAAAATAGCTTCCAAATGGAAAAAAAATAATTGGACTGAATAGTTTCGACACCAAATTTATGTTTGTAACGCTGTTTAACAGCAATTAAACTTTCTTTACTGGATATAAAAGTTTGTTTAGTTAAAGCACACGTTTAGATGACAAGTGTATGGGCAAGAAAGAAGATGGCGGCAGTGTAGCCACTATTATAAAATTGTCTTTAACACTGAGACACAGCAACGCCTGGCTCAGTCTGGTTTGTTTAGTTTGTTTATAGCTAAACAAACCAGACTGAGCAAAGCGTTGCTGTATCTCAATCTGGTTCGTTTAGCTTGTTTAAAATATTAGTTTAACAATAGCTTGTTTAAATATAATATATTAGTTTATTTCCTGTCAAAGATTAATGATGTCAAACTTACAGTACTAGAATAAATTACAATATCCAATCATTTTAACAGTATGTGATCTGACCTTTAAATATTACGTAATAAATATTGTGAAATACTACGCTCTAAAAAATTCAACTTTAAAATCTATAATAACAGAGTTCAATCTACAATAAACTGATCGTAATTATAGTGGGAACGTATCTTAAATATGGAAAAAACTAACCTTAATTGCTAATAAATATAGCACAAATTACAATACAATAAAATGAGATATTACCTGATCCTATGACACTTATAGTTTGAAACACTGCTTTCTATTATGACGTTTATGCTTTTAGCAATAGGAACTAAATTTAATTGCAATAATATTAATTTTTGTAGCCTTGTTTGTAGATTGAGTAGGCGAAATCATGGGACTCCGTACTATGTCAGTGGATGTTCCGATCGAAAGAGGTGTTCATATAACTGGAGTGGAAATTTTAAAAGTTCCAATTTTAAAATTCGAACGTGTAGTGATGTGCATATTTTAATAATCAATTTGTAAGTATTTTTATTTATTCTTAATTCATTATTTAATTATGTCCTGGAAATATTTAATTTTAATATTCTTAAATTAACATTTATTTATTTAAAATTTATTGTGAATTTCCTGTTGCGAGATATATTTAGACTAATTTATAATTTTACGGATTTATGGAATGTCATTTATTTATTTTAGTATCTATTCCATAGAATTTAAATACACCAATATTAAGTCATTTATATGACAAATGCTTCATAATTATGAAGTAGTGAAGTAACTATCAGTGACTATTGCAGTTTAATGCATAGGTTCTCTTCTCTCATTAAATCGGGAGGTATATAGGTTAGTTGGAACCTCCACACTTTTCCAATATAAATTGTTAGGCTACATATACATATAGCTAAAATTATTTGTGATGTATTTTTGATGATGTTTAGAGTATTGAATTTTAATAAGTAGGATTGACCCTTTAACCCGTACTAACAAACATGCGCGGTTATTTATAAAGCTACAGTGGTTTAAAAAGTTAGTTAAGTTAGTTTTATTTAAAAAAAAGTAATTGTTTTATTTCATATTAAATACGAGTTATAATTTTTCGATGCGGTAGATTTCGAATATTTTAGTATCGTCGTTTTTTTATTATAACGCCCGATGACATGTCGTCGATTTATACAGCCGTGACCTTCAGTGTAGACTAGCTCTTAAAAAAGTGATAATGACCAAAATGACCTGTTACTGTTGAGTAACATATTTATATAATAACTTATTAATAGGATTGTTTTCGTAATTAAAAAAAAATGGATGCGGTCATTAATAATCACTACCCTAAACCATGACTTGTAGGCAACAGGTATCTTTAATATTTAAATGAATTAATCTTCTATATGTAATATTTTTCTAAATTTTAGAAACAGGTCTAACGATTTTCATGAAATTCAGCAGGGTTTTGGGGGTAAAAAAATATTGTTTGAACCTGTTTTCGGGCGAAAAGACTGCTATGCTTTTATAAGAATGCAAAGGGTTATTTCGCTGTCAATTGAAAATTTATGATAGCTCAATTAGTTAAAGAGCGGTCTCGAATTCAGAATACTAGGATCGATCCCAGATAAAATCTTTTTTTTTAATATTTTTAATTGCATTATTTTAATTATTTAAAAAATATTCCAAGCAAGGCTCTGGTCACGCGGGTACTTACCTAAATCTGAAATTAATTAATTAATGAAATTAATTGAATTAATTAATTAAATAAATAAATAAATAAATTAATTAATTTCAGATTTAAATCTGAAATTAATTTCAGATTAAGGTAAGTACCCGCGTATATTAATACGCGGGTACTAATTATATTAATGAATTAATTTTAACAATGCATCTGCGTTCTCGCTAACATTTAAAAGATTGAATGTACCTAAACCTCATCGGGTCAAAGCCGGTTATTTAAATTATTTAAAATAGATTCTCAGGTACGTATTGTTTCTTCGAATTTATACAATGGGAACCTAAAATAATTAAATTTGAATCACGAATAGTGTTTAGGTTGTTTTGGTAACAAAAAATGTTTGGCGAGGACTCGTTAGTGAATTGTTTTTGTCTAAATAGATGACTGTATAACAATTGTGAGCTGTGACAGCCCAGCAATGAGACGGTACGACTCCTTCCTTGGGTTCACCAGTTCAAACCCTCCTTGGCAGGCACTCTATCTTTTAAAACTTATTTGTCTTATTGATGTACTAAGCTGTGATAGCCCAGCGGTGAGACCGTGTCAATCACTAGAGACGACCATGGGTTCAAACCCCTGGCAGGCACCAATGAGTTTTTCTATTAAAACATATAACTTCTAATTGATAATTGAAAATTATTACACGCTTTTCGGCGAAGAAAAATATCGTAAGGAAACCTGCATATCTCTAGAGACTTCTGGGGATATGTGTAACCTACTAATACGCATTGGAGCAGCGCGGTAGGTCTTAGCTCCAATCCTTCTTTCTCAAAACGGAGAGAGGAGACCTATGGCAACAGAGAGATTGTAACAGGCCGTTACTTTACTTTTTTTACCAATTGTATAATAGAAAATGTTTGAAAGATTGACCGTTGATTCTTCTTGGATAGAGCAACATTCCGAACCAATAGTTGCTTCTTAATGAAGCAACAATTAGTTGGCATGTTGATCCTTGATCAAAGATGCTTGAAAGAGCTTATTTGAATAAAGATAATTTTGATTTGATTTGAATATATATGAATACAACTGAGCGTGTGAGTTCTTTAAAAGGAACAAAACGGAGATTAGATCATCAGAAATATCTGATTGAACTATATACAGAGAAAAATATTCCTTATGCAAAGACTAATGATACTTTGAGAAGCGCTTAGTAAGAAAGGTTAATTTGACGCAAACTATGATAGTTACAAATTTAACATTTTAGTCTAGTGCGTAGTTTTCTAGTTTACATTTAAAGTTTCTATTAAATGGTAATTTAAAGTTTCGCAATTCATACTGATTATTACATGAACATACGAGTCATATCGCGATAAAATCGATTTACCTTTTGAAGCGTTATGACCCGTATGTTTGTATAATAATTTATGTCAACTATGATAAATACATATATGTATATTGTTTAGTAGCATACTTAAAAGATATTTTTAAAACTTATGAGTTAAAAAATATATCATAACATATCAAAATAATCTTTATTCAAGTCAGCTTTTTACGAGGAATTTTGAATCGTCAAGGATCAATTAGATTTAATGAATTATAAAAATATAAGAATAAATTTTGGTATAGAGACAATATTTTACGTTACAATCTTTTGTTTTTTTTTTGTAATATAGATAAATTATATTCGACATAAAATTATGTATTATTCATAACATTAAAATATGCAATTGAAGTATAATAACAAAACGTTTAATAAATAATAATAAATGTAATTTAATTTATAAAATTACACAATTACTTTCATTATTTTATAGATTTAGAACGTGAAATTTATAAAAATAAGAAATGTAATAAATTTAAATTTGATAATTTTATTAAATTTATAAATCTTAATATTTAAAAATTATATTTTACAAAATATTTTATTTATGTTTCTGGCTGAATATTAATTCTAATTTTAGCTTCGCATTATGGATGGCAACCCTGGTGATATCACATTGTTTATATTGTGATAGAAGATTTGATAAGCTGTGCAAGCATTGAACTTATTCGTTTACAGATAAATTCAAAGCCATATACAAATAATAGGCAATTTATAACACAATAATAAAGATGCGGGAGAAATTACGCAAAGTAACACTCAATACTTGGTGACTAATAAAGGCCTCTAAAGCTGTATGTCTGTATGTAATATTTTTTTTTAAATGACCTGAACAGATTTTTATGCGGTTTTTATAAAAAAGTAGTGCAATTTTTCTGGAGTGTTAAGATTAATTACATTACGGTTTTTTTATTAATTGTGTGGTCGCGCCGGTGTAGAAAAACTCCCAGAGCTTTAGTCGCGTACTCCGGCGTAAACCAGCATAGATACACTAAAGAAATGTACTAGAGAATTGTAGATCTACAAAATTTTTACTAAAAAGTCCGCGACAGCATGTCTCTATCTCTTATCGTTAATTCACGATAACTACTTTTATGATCAACATTTCAATCAAATACACTGATTTTGAACAAGGACGAAGCCTCAGGCATATCGACAAGGAGAGACCGCGCCCCAAGTAGGGACCCCTACGCCGTGGTGTGCGTTTCCGCCCCCATTTTTTATAGACGTTTTTTTCTTCGCAACCCGAAGGTCCCCGTTCCATTGCTGGGCTTCCGAGCTTGACCTACGGTTGCCGAAACCATGTCCAGGCAGACTTAAAGTAAGCCCAACTGAACCCGCCGCTCATTAGTGACTCCACCCTTAACCCCCCCGGAGTGCCCGGCCCGTCCAGATTGCCCTCTGCTAATCAGAGGGACAACTGGTTTGGCCACCCCACAGTGGTCCATTCGCTAAGACTAAGCTTGCCCAGAGTGCGCCACGAGGAGGCCGACCACTTTGGCACCATAGAGTAAATTAATTAAAGTTTACGTTCTGAAATTGACCTCAATTCGACAAGGCCGTATCAAAATTGGCTAGCTGAGGCAAGCAGGTAGTCAGGTTTTTTTATTCAATTTTACACCACTATCCACTTTTTTAGGATTAATTTGCGTTTAATGACAAAATTATTGTCCTTTTAAACACAATTTATAAACAACCATACTGTACTATTTACTAAATTATATAAAAAAAAAACTAATATATAAAATGGGATAAGATATAGGTGTTGCGCCGTGTGGTATCCGGCTGAGTAGAATAAACCTCACCCTCATTTCTTACCGTTGTAAAAGGCGGCTAAGGTAAGGTGACTCGCCGTGTGGTATCCAGCTGCATAGAATACGAGTATACCAGCATCATTTCTTACCGATATATTGTAAAAGGCGACTAAGGTAAGTGGACGTTAGACAGGCGGCCGGTCGTAAAATACCTATATAAAATAATAGCCAAATCACATCACAACATGATTAAAACATGTGTACCGACATGTGTAAAACCGACTCCACTTAGAGTGGGATAAGGGCAGCAGCATCTTTTAGTAAAAACCGTACGAAAATCCGTTCAGTAAATATTGAGAAAATCGATTGTATACAGCTTTTGGGGATTTAGCTCTATAATATGTTTAGATTTTAATAGCAAAATGGTAGTAAGTAACGAAATTAGAATTACTTTACGTTAAAATTATTCTTAAAATAAGTTCATAATTCATTGAAAAAAGACTTGAGTCTATGCGTCTTACAATTCTGAATTTCCGAGTTTAGGTTGGCACCCCTAATTTTATCTTGTTTTTAATTATAATAATGTAAAAGAGCTTATGATAAGAATTGCAAGCATTGACCTAAGGACGTATTGCGGTTAATCTACAACCGCAATATCTAGTACTTAAGTTCTTCTGTTCTTAGAACAGTTGATGAAGTATCGTAGAAATACAAATAATAATTTATAATTTAAATGAGTCAATCTTGTAAAATTGTATATTATAAATATATATATTCTGAATCTCGGAAACGGTTCCAACGACTTTCATTAAATTAAGCATGTAGGGTTTATGGGGGACAAAAATCGATCTAGCTAAGTTTCATTTAAACAAAATGTCGTTTTTTATCTGTTTTAGGCCATTAAAAAATGTAGAATTCTATTCAAATGATATTTGTGGTGGCAAATGCAAAGCTGTGATAGCCTAATGGTAACGGGCGGACCATAAAAGCTCAAAATCTGGGATCGATTCTTTTTTTTCATTGGATTTTTTCCTATATCCTATAATATTACCGAGCAAAGCTCGATCACTTTGGTACTAATTTATTACACAACGTGATTAAAAAAAATAACAAAGCTTTTTTCAAAATTTCCTGTACCCTACTGTTAACCGTTGAGGAGTACCTTCGTCTGTAGCCAATCCTGCCAGCAGCATCAGGTTATGCTAGCTTGGTTTAATTTAAAAAAAAATTATTTTATCCCTGTTTTCGGGCACTGAAAATATTTTTAAATTTACATTGAATAGAAAAGACATTTTGCTATCAATTGTAAACTCATGGTAGCTCATTTGGCGAACGATCTAGAGAGGTGTAAATACCTAGGATCGAGCCCCACCTGCCCAATGATTTCTTTTTTCAAGTTTCATCTTTTATCTTGTAAAAAAGTTACCAAGCAAAGACGGTCACCAAGGTACTCATATGTGTGTAGTTGAACATCGCTATAAACAATGAAATAAGTTGAGTATAAATATGTCAATACAAATAATATGTTGAAACATTATGAAAATATTATCTTTTCCTGTCTCCAGTGTATGATGTATGATTAGTATACAATTCCATATCGGAATTTATTTTTAATGTCGTACGCATTAAGGTTGAATTTCGAATATCAGTGGAATTACTGAATCAAATCAATCATTCTCCTTATAGTATAGGTTCCCGCTATAGAACGACCTTCACTTTGTTAATTAATCATCTGGACTGAATTTTTTTAAACAACCTATTCGCTATCATCATCTTCCAGCCCTTATCCCACTCTAAGTGGGGTCGGCACAACATGTTAAAACATGCTGTCACATGATTTGGCTGCGTTTTTACGAACCGCCGCCTGCCTGACGTCAACTTACCTCTGTCGTATTTTACAACACCTCGGTAAGAAAGAGAGTGGTCTATTCTACTAAACCGGATACCACACGGTGGGTCAACTTACCTTAGTCGCCTTTTATCAAAATCAAATCAAAAACCTTTTATTTATAACGTCACAGTAAATTAACAAAGTAAATAACAGTAAATTATAGAAAGAAGAGGTATTATAAAATAAAATTATGACATACAAGATATACAGAAATGTGACGTTATAAAATGGACCACCATTCAGCTTAAGTTGAGGAGTACCTCAACGCTGGTTTTCAATGGCGACCATTTTTACTTAAAACTAAAACTTAAACTAAACGACAGTAAAAACGACAGTGACAGACAGTTACAGAAGTGTTAAAGACAATGAAGTTATACATAGAATCAAAAAAAAAAGAAAAAAGAAAAAAGAGAGGGCAACCAAGGGTGCTGAAATTATTTCCACTGACCATATACTTTTATAATTGGCGACGACCAAATGAAGTTAGAGAATGATCTAAAATTTTTCTTTCTGTAAGTCCATGAGCAAGGACTTGTACTTTGTTTTAAAAATTTCTACTGATTTTAGATTCCAGTATGGTGGAGGAATACTGTTCCAACATTTGGTCGCCGCGAATTTAAAACTTCCTTCGAAAGCAGCAGTTTTGTGGCGTGGCATATATAATCTGTTAGCAGAGGCTCTCGTATCATGAGATGGAATGCGACTATGTGGCCAATTAAATTTATTGTAGAGGTATTCCGGCACTCTATACTTCGCTACACTGAATAAAAGAGAAGCAAAGTGTAGCTGTCGCCGATAATCCATTTTTAGCCACTTCGCATTATTTATGAAAGGTGTTACATGTGATCGAGGTGGTATTTTATAACAAAAACGAGCACATGCATTTTGCACACGTTGTATGAGTGATTTAGTTCGGGATAACAGTCGCGGGCCGATGACCATGTCAGCATGATTTAGTTTACTTAGGATTAGGGCTTCACACAAATTTATGCGTATGTTGGTACTTAAAAATTTTCTTACCCGATACAGTAATTTAAGTCTATAGAAACAATTTTTAACAACAGTCTTTACATGATTTTCGAAACGCAACCCATAATCCATTATCACACCAAGATTTCGCGCTTCGCTTACCCTATCAATCTTGTGATTCTGTATATGAACAACAATATTTTGCATATTGAAGTTACGTACTTGATTAGCCGATCCGAGAATTAAATATTTCGTTTTAAGCGGGTTGAGTTGTAGACAGTTACTATCAGACCAATTTGCTATCCTATCCAGGTCAGCGGCAAGTTTGTCAACAGCTATTTGTGCATCGCAAGGCTTACAAGATATGTATAATTGTATATCATCGGCATACATATGATACCGACAATGTTGAATACATTTGGTAATATCAGTACAATATAATATAAACAATATGGGACCTAAGATAGAAACTTTGCGGCACTCCTTTTAAAACTTCACTGCTCTGTGAGAAAGCTTTAGTGCCGACTTCATTTGTTACCTCAACCACTTGAGTCCTGTTTTTCAAATAACTTTCGAACCACATAACCGTTTCTGTAGTAAAACCGTAATAATGTAATTTTGCTAACAATAAATTCAAGTCTATGGTATCAAACGCCCTAGAGAAGTCCAGCAAAACTAGGATAGTTACCTCACCTATGTCTTGAGAACTTAGTATATTATCTACAACTTCCGCTAAAGCTGTAGCAGTACTTCTGCGCTTTCTGAATCCTGACTGAGTACACGGCAGTATGTTACTGCATTCTAAATAGTCATCAAGCTGCGAATGAACAATTTTTTCTAGAACCTTTGAAAGACAGGGCAGAATGCTAATAGGGCGAAGATCCTTAAAATCACTTGGATTATCTATTTTCGGGATTGGTCTTATGATTGCATTCTGCCATTGCATTGGGAAGGTACTAGTTAGGATAGATGTATTAACAATTAAACATATTGACTCTATTACGTAGGTCAGACTAGATTTTAACATTGGCAACGAAATGCCATCCGAACCGACGGCATTCGATTTTAATGCACGTAACGTTTTTGTAATTGTTAAAACATCAACTGTTTTAAGAGAGAACTGACCCGTCCCAAACGTTGTTGACCTGTAAAAGTTAATGTCAGCAAGCGAGGCACAATCCCTACCTGGGACGTCTAAAAAGTGATGATTAATATCGTCTGGATCGTTAAGATTGCTAGGGAGAATGTAGTCGTACTTATTTTTAAATGCTACATTTTGTTTTAAATGTTTCCATAACTTGCGAGGATTCTTGGCATTGTTATTTATATAAGAAGTATAGTAAGCACTTTTTTCGGAGTCAAGAGCAGCTTTAACGCAAGATTTTAGCTCTTTGTAGTGCTCGTAGTGTTTATCCAATCTTGTATGTCTCGCTCTTGCATGAGCCTCGTCACGCTTACGCATCATTAATTTGATGTTGTAAGTTATCCAAGGATGGTAATAATCTTTTAGATATCCATGTTTTAATGGCGCAATGATATCGAATATCGCGAGAAAGTAGGCATTAAACTGTGCGACCATGAAATTCACAACTATACGACAACTCGGTAAGAAATAAGGTTGATCTATTCTACTCAGCCGGATACCACACGGCGGGTCGACTTACCTTAGTCGCCTTTTACAACACCTCGGTAAGAAAGAGGGTGGTCTATTCTACTAAACCGGATACCACACGGTGGGTCAACTTACCTTAGTCGCCTTTTACGACACCTCGGTAAGAAATAAGGTTGATCTATTCTATTCAGCCGGATACCACACGGCGTACCTTTGTATAGCGGGATCTTAGACTATTAAAACTATGTACATGGTATATACGTATATAATGTAGAGACGTTCAGTATCGCAATTTATTCTCTAAGTCATAGACTTCAATTATATTTGTATGTTAGGTATGACTATGTTTGCTCGTTAGCGCGTAACTTGTTGTTTGTAGTGCCTCTTAAGGCTGACCTTGGGATTGATTAGGATTATATTTCATGCAACATACGGTGATATTATGAAATTCATTGAATCGTGAGAATATGCGATCATTAAAGTAATTAATTTTATACATGACCCCTAACTTCAGCACCTATAAAATCTTGTGTGTAGAAGCCGTGTGGTATCCGGCTGAGTAAAATAAAAATAAATGAAATAAAATGAAATATATAAAAGTAAAGTAAGCAAAGTAAGAAATATATGAATGAAAATAAAATGAGTAAACGCAACCAAATCATGTGACAGCATGTTTATAACATGTTGTGCCGACCCCAGTTGGAGTGGGATAAGGGCAGGAGGATGATGATAAAAGAAAACCCTTATAACATGTAATCAATTCTATACAAGACCCCTGCCTTCAGCACCTATAGAATCTTGTGTGTGTAGAATCCCTGTGTTATTCGGCTGAGTAGAATAGACCACCCTCATTTCTTACCGAGGTGTCGTAAAAGGCGACTGAGGTAAGTTGATCTGCCGTGTGATATCCGGCTGAGTAGAATAGACCACCCTCATTTCTTACCGAGGTGTCGTAAAAGGCGACTGAGGTAAGTTGATCTTCCGTGTGGTATCCGGCTGAGTAGAATAGACCACCTTCTTTCCTATCGAGGTAACCTAAAGGGCGACTAAGGTAAGTTAACGTCATGCATGCGACCGGTTGTAAAATACGTAGCCAAATCTTCCGATAACATGTTTATAACATGTTGTGCTGACCCCCACTTAGAGTAGTATAATGGTAGGAGAATAAGAAATGATGAGATATTATGTCATTAAACGAGTATTCAAAATAAGAATAAAGTTTTGGAATCTATTTTTTTAAATTTACAAGCTCGATACAAAGATTTTAATTTATTCAGCCAGTATGGGAAACAAACGACTCGTCCAACTTATTAACATGTAGATACTTACGAATACAGTTTATAAATGACCGTGAAAAATATTGCTCAATCGTTTTCAATGATGACCTTAGTTTTTTTAAACATCCGAGTATTTGTCTTTTTTTATTACCAGTTTAGATAATTTGTTTTTTTATAAAAACAATTTTGCCGCTCGTTAAAAAACAAGTCGTAATCAACTATATTATTAGGCTGTAGTACGCTAGCATAGCTGTGATAGCCCAGCGGTAAGACTCTTTCGAGAGGATCACGGGTTCAAACCCCGGGCAGGCATCAATGAGTTTTTCTATTAAGACAAATGTCTAATTGATAATTGCAATATATCGCACGTTTTTCAGTAAAGGAAAACATCGTGAGGAAATCTGCGTATCTATAGAGAATTCTGGGGATATATGTTACCTACCAATCCGCATTGGAGCAGCGTGGTATGTCTTAGCTCCAACCCTTCTTGCACGGAGAGAGGAGGCCTATGCCCAGTTTATATTATATTATTATTATACCTATATTATTATTATTTCGTTGCAGGCAAAATGAAGTCAGTGCTAATATTTTTGTCCATCGTGTCGTTGGCGTATGGATATAAGATATTGTGCATACAAAATGTACCCTCTAAGAGTCACTACCAGTTAATGAAGGGTATAGTTTACCCCTTGCTGGACGCGGGACATGAGGTATGTGTTTTAAGTAATTTATAGGTAGCGTTTTGTGCATCCAGGGGTAGGGGAAGAGGGGAAGGGGCATGCCGGAGACAATATGGAGGAAGATGTGGTATAAAGGGTTGATGACGTGGGCAAAAAGGATGGGCGACGAGGAAAGGGTATAGGTCTGGAGATAAGTAATAGATGTAAAGTCTTATAGGTCTTAGGCGAAACTAGGCATAGGGTATACTAAGTGTAGATAAAGGCAGGGAAGGGTCGCCCTGTCAATGGGACCTTCGCACGTTCCGAACGGGTATATCGGACGTCTAGCTTATAGGTCCCCGAGGCGGTCGGTGCATCTGGTGCACCCGATGCACCGGTAAGCGGAGGGGGGCTTCTCTTTTTCGAGGGGTCCCTGCCCGGAGGACGTGTTCTCTGGGATCAGAGCTGTCGGCGGGGATGGGGCAATGTGTACAATGATACCCTATCCTTGCCATCGGCAGCGTGGTGGAGTACAAAGCTCGTTTTAGTCGGTGCGAGTCCGACATAACCCCCCCGAACGGTGACATGTCCCCGTCGGGCGGCGGTACCCATAAGGGGTTTTTCCTTCATAAAAAAGGGAAAGAAAGAGAGAAGTGTGTGTTTAGGTAGAGCTGAAGTATAGGAAGAAAGTGGGAGTCATTGAGGAGGTACAAGCAGAGAAGAAGATAAGGAGTAAACTGTTAAAAAGTATGTTAAATAAGAATAATGATAGATGGAATTATTATAAGAGAAGATTATAGTTTCAGACTGAATAGAGAAGAGTGATGGGTTATTAAGAAAACACAAGTACTTCAAAATGCAACAAGATTACATTTATTACACTCAGACTTTATAATATACATGTGTCAAAGTAGCCGGTCGGAAGCGGAAAAAAAGGGTTTACATTGATCTGACAATGACAATGAATGACAGTTCAATATTGACGTTTGTTTAGCTTTACTAACAAAGAGAGATATAGATGGAATTGGAATAAATAATTGTCAAAGTTTTTGTTCTAGATAAATAAAAACTATTCAACCATTCATATTTATGGCATTCCATGTTTATAATCATTTAAAATAATTATAATTAATTTTGTAATTATTAAAACAAATTATTTAATTGACATTTTGTCAAACGAGGTTGTTAATATACAACCTCGTTTGCGACAAACACGAAGTCTTTTTGTTAAAACCTTTTGTCACGGAATGCTTGGACACTCAATAAAAATAACAAGATATGAAGTAATTTAGATGAAACAACATTTTTTTTGCAACATACCACATACAACACTACAATAAAATCTATACGTCTATACCTATATATGTCTTTAGAATATAAAGCTGAAGAGTTTGTATGTTTTATTGTTTGAACGCGCTAATCTCTACTACTGGACCGATATGAAAAAAAGTGTCGCAAGAGTTAGTGTAATCCATATAAAAAAGAGACAGATAGGTCTATTTTAATAACTCTATAGGTAAACGCTCTGATAATGGTTTTGGAGAGGACGCGCGTAGTGGCGGGAAAAGAAAGGCGCGCTTTTTCATAAAACAAACGCTAGGGGTAAAATATTATTTAACATCTTTGATGAAGAAGATCTTTGTGTTTTAAACTCAGGTTGTCCCACTACAGTTCAAAGACCAAATGCAAATAGCTCTGCAATTGATGTCACAGGAGTGAGTCCAGTACTTGCTCCCTTATGTGACTGGTCAGTAGGCGATGATCCAATGGGTAGTTACCATTATCCAACATTCACAAAAATAAATGTACTTCCATTCAAGTATACTATTGACCATAAAGTTCAAAAATTTTTGTATCATAAAGCAGATTGGAATAAATATTATGAAAAATCAGAGGAGTATTTTAAGAATATGCAAATTAATGATAATGAACCTTTACAGTACTATGATAAATTCTGTGAAATTTTAAACAGCCTACAAAAAGACTTTATTCCCTTAGTTAATATTGAGGGTCCTAGATTAATTAAAGCTCCTGCTCCTTGGTGGAATGTTGAGTGTGCAACTGCAGTTAAAAATTCTAAAGCAGCATTAAAGTTATATTGGAGAGAGGGCTCAATAAAAAGTTACATTAATTATAAAAAAATTGATGCTTTAAAAAATTAATTATTAAAAATACTAAGAAAGGTAGTTGGAAGAAATTATGCTCATCTTTTAATAGATATACACCTATTACTAAAGTTTAAAACTGCATGAAAATGTTTAAGCGCATCCAAGTTAAATCTCAACCTAAAAATGATGAATGGATTCCAAATTTTATCTCTAAATTTACACAGGACTGTGATAATAGTAATTCAATTAACACTATATTTGAAAATAATAATGAAAGTGTGAGTTCAATATTACTTCTTAAACCTTACACTTTTTCTGAATTTAATATAGCACTTCAATCAAGGAAAAATTCAGCACCTGGTTTAGATAACATTCCTTACCTATTAATTAAAAATTTGCATATAGGAGGTCAATTAGTTTTACTTCATATATTCAATTTGCTATGGAAAAATCATATTGTTCCAGATAGTTGGAAGGTTCAATGTATTGTACCCATATTAAAGCCAGATAAATCTCCATTTGATTATAATTCTTACAAACCAATATCATTGACATCATGCATTGGAAAATTATACGAACAAATAATTAAATTAAGATTAGATTATTTTACAGAACCTAATAATCTATTACCACCATTTCAATATGGTTTTCGAAAGGGTAGAAGTACAACACATGACAGTGTGATTACAGAAAACAATCTCAAAATAAGTGTTCCCCGCCACATAACGGATTTACTGTCAATTTCCCTCTTTTTTAAACCAACTTTTAATTTTATTTGTAATACAGTAGGAAAAATATAAGTTTCAAAGGTATACTCTTGTACATATTAGTTGTAAGCAAATTATTAATACGTATTATATAGTTTAGGTTTTTTGGTCAATGTAATATAGTTTGATAGTTTTAGGGAAAAGTTTGTAATATATAATTGTACATTTTTTATGTAAGGCCGTAAAGGACTAGATTCCAGGCCGTTAATAAACTAAAAAAAAAATAATGGTTTTGTTTTCCTTACTTTTGTCATATTTAATTTATGATGATACAATATGTCTAAATATTAAGTCTATATACTTTTAATGCATCGGTTGAAAATATTAAACTGAAAAATCTGCAGAGGCAATGAAAAGTCCTGAAGCAAAAAAGAAACTGGCACCATCTTAACTATATAAAAAATAAATTTGTTTCGCATTTTTTGTGTTCCGGATTCGTCCTTATTCGTCGTGTCTATTCTCATTTTTTATAAGGTTAAACAAATAACAAATATTGAAATAAATCTTTATCTTCAAAAAATAGCATTGTGCGTCGCAAATTTTGCAGATGTTTATGTATCATAAAAACGTTAGAATGTATGAATGTACCGCTAATTTAATATAACAAGGAAATATGAAGGCAAACATTTCAGATAAATGTATCTAAATAGTTTGCTAATAGCAAATAACTCAAGGATCTGTATGGTACAGGTTTATCTACGTGAGAGTATCGAATGACTGTTAGATAATACGATACAATTTCCTTAACCATAGTTTTTAAATACTTCATAGCTGAGCCTGTTACTATACCACTGTGGCCCAAACCTCCACTCTTTGGTGATAAGGCAATCTGTTCCAAAGCTAGGTTAGAAGGTTAAATTAAAGCCCGGAATCATCCAAATATATGCCGGACTTATTTATTTATTTCCATTCTTTCGCAGGTGACATGGATTTCAGTATTCCCGGAATCAAAACCGGTAAAAAATTTGAAATATGTTGACGTGAGCCATCTACAGGAAATAACACGAAGTAAGATATTTTAATCCACTTAATCAATATAATTAATTTACGAGGTCACTATTGGTTAAATCTTATAGTACATGGATTTTGATTACGAAATAATATACGGATGTCATCTTAATATATACAATAAAACTGAACATATCAGGTTAAATTATGCACCTAACATTTTCAGAACAAAAATTTAACAGAACATTTCTATAATTCAAGCAGTAGTAGACTGTATTTTTTGTGTTTGTTTTCATAAGGCTTCTTCCAGAAAATTCCGCATTTCTCGATCATTTGCTGAATTAATTCAGCGGCTCTATGCAAATTTATCAGCTTTCAGTGGTGTACCCTAAGCCGATTGGACCAGTGGCATTCATCTATACTTCTTTTAGATAGACCTACCGTATATAGTTTACAACGGTCCCGCACGACTCTGACGATCAAATAACGACCACAAACACAACAGAAAATTGACAAAATACACAGCGTCTGCGTCACCAAGGTCTCAGTTTTCAGTGTCAATCTATTGTGGGTTTTCGTTTCGCTCCCGAATGCTGACTAGTCAATTCATATCACCAGCCGTCCGCTACTCAACTTAATCCGTAATATGACCTCACAAAAGGCACCCATAAGGTGATGTTCGCCGAGCCTAAAAGAACTTCCACGCTGTACTCTTTGCATAATCGTAAATAAACGCAATTAAGGTAATAGCAATACATGCAGAATTTTCAAGATTCCTTGAGTAGTGCCGTGTATCATCCAATGCCATCGGCGCCGATAAATGGCGATCAAATAAAGCTCTTTTAATCACTTTGGAATGGCCAAGGATAAATATAATTAATCTCCAATCGGTTCGGAATGTTGCTTATACCGATAAGAACCAGCAAATTGGCGATCAATCTCTTAAACACTTTCGCGATATTTTGTCATCTGCGCGCTGCGCTATTAGAAAAAGACCTTAACCTTTGTATACATTTTTAGGTATAGACATGACCAATACTAGAATGAATGGAATGCATGTGGTGAAGCAGTTCGCGTGGAACATATCCAGGTTAACCCTGGAGACGGAAGCTGTCAAGGATGTCGTAGTCAATCAGCAGTTCGATGCTGTTATATCCGAGTGGTTCTTCTCCGATGTGGAAGCTGGGTTAGTAACTTTACAGCAATATGTAATTTGTACTATCTAATAATACTTGGAAGGTTTTAACTGATAATTATGAGATTCAGGAATTAGTGTTAATAATGTGTATATAATACTTGGTCTTGAAGTGGGATTATAGTAAGCTGATATTTTACTTCGATATACCGCCATGTTTTATCCGGCTGAGTAGGATAGACCACCTTCATTTCTAACCTAGGTGTCGTAGAAGGCGACTAAGGTAAGTTGACCCGCTGTGTGCTATCCGGCTGAGTAGAATAGACCACCCTCATTTCTTACCGAGGTGCCATAGAAGGCAACTAAAGTAAGTTTATCTGGCTGAGTAGAATAGACCACCTTTATTTCTTACATTTATTTCGAGATTTCGTAAGGTACCTAGCCAAACTATGTTATAACATGTGCAGAACATGTCGTGCTGACCCCACTTTAAGTGGGATAAGGACAGGAAAATGATGACGAAAATTTTTTTCTTTTATTTATTTAAACCAAAGAAACACAAATATACCAAAAAGTACACACCGAAAACCAAAGAATTTGTCTGGTATGTTATTGACTCTGTTAGTGCGACTGCGACTGGATCGTAGTTTCATCTCTATTTACTGGTATTTACAATATCACAGATATGCAGCAGTACAGCAAGCCCCATGGATCCTCCTCAGCGGAATGGTGCTCCACACGCACATGGAGTACCTCGTGGACCAAGTCAGGACAGTCCCCACCATCCCCTTCATGATAAACGACTACCCTATACCGATGTCCTTCACGCAGAGGGTCATGAATACAGTCTCTTATTTGTTCATGACCTTTTATACGATGTAAGTTTCAATTTATAAACATTTAAACGATACTTCATGAACTTTTATGTGCTTACCTGAATATGATAAAAAAGAACATATCTACGGCAAGAGTAATTAATACTTATTAGTATTTTCTAGGATGGAACATTCCTCCATTCAGACGAATTATGAAACTTACTTCGGACCATTTGCGAAGTCGCGCGGGGTCCCACTCCCGCCATTCTCGGATGCGCTGCACAACATCTCTATACTGTTAGTTAACTCGCACCCATCATTCGCGCCTGCACAAAGCACACCACCCAACGTGGTGGAGATCGCCGGCTACCACATCGACGAGAATGTACCACCATTACCAAAGGTAAGCAAGAAATATCTATTCTTCTCAATCGTAGCGCTCGTGATAGAGCGATCGTGATCGCCATCATTTAGCGGTTTTAGGAGCAGCTGTTGTATGTACTTCACAATTTCCATTTTGCCGGTTTGCGGCACGGCGCCGATTGCTAAACGGTTCGCATGGCTAGAGATCAAGTCTTTACTTGCATGACGGTTATCTTGGGAATATAGTTGCAGTGGTTTCCCCTTTAAGAGGTTATTTGGTCCCAAGGCTCCTGAAATCTCTTCTTATCAGTTGCTTCACAGTGATATGGTTTTAACGCCATTATTCGGTCGCCAGAGCCTTGTCCATTATTAAACAGGGGCACCACGTGCAGGTGAGATTTTTTGCCGTTCTCTGCCTTACCCCCCAAAGTATCTATGATGCTATAAAAATAATCCGGGCGTCGAATTGGAGGATTCGACGCCCTAGCTAGAGCTAGGGCGTCGAATCCTCCAAAAAGCTTTTTTTCTCTAGAAAGCTTCCTTGATATACGCGATACATTAAAGTGTTCCCAGTCGGTAACCCTGTCGGTGGTGCAAGGGCTCTACCAGGAGTAGCAGCAGTAGTCTGCTGACGAGCGTGTAGACGTGCTTCGTTCAGTATTCCTGTGCTTATCTATAAGGTTTTAGCCAGTAAGAGTATGGCACAACTGCTATCCGTGGGGCGGAAGCAGTAATCATAAAGAGTTACCTCATGTAAAAATAACGTATAAAAGTAACGGCCTATTATCGGATGGACATAGTACTCCTTTTTGCTTTTCGTGGATTGGTAGGTTACACATAGTTCCATAATTCTCTAATGATATGCAGGTTTCCTCACGCTGTGTGCCTTCTCCGAAAGCCCTCTAAAAAGAGTCGCACGGCCATACCGCTGGGCTATCACAGCTAAATCAGTTATTAATAAGGTACATTCAGAAATCTACATAATACAGGATCTTCAAGACATCCTGGACTCCTCACCCCAAGGAGTGGTATACTTCAGCATGGGCTCCGTGTTGAAATCAGCAGCGTTACCGGAGAAAACTAGAAAGGATCTGATCAAGGTCCTTTCTGAGCTTCCTTATACCGTGCTGTGGAAATTTGAGGAGAAGATGGATAATATCCCGAAGAACATCCACATCAGACCCTGGATGCCACAATCTGGTATACTTTGTAAGTAGATCCAATTTTTATATCTTTTTCTGATATTAAATTGTTAATTAATTAATTTATAAAAATTACTACTAAAATACTTTGCGGAGATCGATAGTACAAAAGTAATTGTGATGGAAGAAAAAGAATGAAAACGGAAGTTTTAGCATAGAGACTTGAAGATAGTTGAGAAGAGGTTCGATGCGGCGCGCAGAGGAGAGCTGCGGAGAGGAGAGCAGTGGCGCCATTTGTCATGATTTTGTGCGTGGAGTTGACAAGTTGTTAAAAACCAATAATTTGATTAACTTTTAACAAAATTGTTACTTATTGTACAAGGTCGAATAGAGCTATATCCACACATTCTTACCATTTTAGTAATCCTCATGCGTATAGCAGTAATGGCAAAGCTAAAATTAATTGCGGAATTTTATTATATAATCTTATATCCAAACCCACTAACGACTAACGTATTTCTGCAATGCGCAAAGCAGGAGCTGCAAGCTTATGTCGGTTCCTACTTTGTCTATTATATACATCACCTTTCGTTTTATAATTCTTTATATTTTTATGTACATATAAATACATATGAAGCAAATATACATATTTTCCTAAACTTCGCTCGCAGGGAATCACGCGCAATAATTTGATCAATACAATGTATTTAATTTTGCAGCCCATCCCAACGTGAAGGTGTTCATAACTCACGGAGGTCTCCTAAGTACTCTGGAGTCGTTGCACTTCGGAGTGCCAGTTATAGCTGTGCCGGTGTTCGGAGATCAGCCCAGCAACGCGTTGCGCAGCGTGAGGGCCGGACACGCCCTCAAGGTTGACTTCTCAGATATGGCA
This sequence comes from Morpho helenor, assembly GCA_029227775.1. Classification (NCBI taxonomy): domain Eukaryota; kingdom Metazoa; phylum Arthropoda; class Insecta; order Lepidoptera; family Nymphalidae; genus Morpho; species Morpho helenor. The sequence goes on from JARGCU010000011.1 coordinate 9,686,759, forward strand.
GCAGGGCTGAAGGTAGCACTTAAAGAGATGCTGAGTAACGATAGGTGAGCAACTTGATTGTAATACCAATAACTTATACTTATAATTTTTTGTTGCAATCAATTGTCATAAATCAAGCAAATAATTATTTGTAGAATATCATCGATTTCTAGCTGTTTTAACAAGTATGATAGGATAGGGCTATAGGGGAGACAACCTACGAAATTATTCTGAAAAACTTAATTATTATATTGACTGGATTGTTGGCGCAAACGGCAGTGTCCCTGTCTGTAGCTTCTTGTATTATTATTATCGATTTTCTAAATATTTTTGTTAAGTTTTGGAGACGGAGGACCGTGTGTGTATTTGCCAGATTTATAATTTTATTGATTGATGCACCAAAGATTACATATCCTCAGATCATCTGTAAAATACAGTTGTGGCTTTCTTATACAGTGCGCACTATAGAACCAAATTTTTTCGCTTAGTTGCTTAAGAAAATATTTTTATTTCTCTTGTCCAGTTACTACAACCGAGCGAAGGCCATATCAAAGTTGTTCCGCAACCGTCCCGTGTCAAACGCCAAGTTGATCCAACACTATGTGCAACTGGCAATTGAGAGCAAAGGTAAATTTTATTCGTAGTACATTTCGCCCCATCCGAAGAATAAAGTTACATTTCCTATGTTTATACACGGGACACGTAAGTTTATTCATCGATTGGGGCGATTTGGATACTTATTTTCCTGTGTTTAGTGAGTTTTTTAACCTACTCGATGGCGTTAGTGTAACGTCAATTTGTATGGCGCTGAAACAACGTCACTAGATGTCGCTGTTGCGGCATCACAACTCAGTCTTTAAAAGGATGCAATTCAAATCTTGGGTCCATGTACATATGTATAGAACCATTTTATTCTCAACGTCATGTTTTGGAAAATACGTACAAAGCCCTTCTAGTAACTTTGTTACGACACCATAAATAGCTTTGGTTTTAATTAATAAAATAAAGTTTTTTAAGCCGTCGACCAATACAATCGCAAGACTGGCAGTAAGACAGTATCTGTCACCGTGATTCGTGTTTTTTCTTCCAAAGGCTTTAATATGATGCATATTTGACTTATTGCTTCCCACATGTCGATGCGACTATGGACAAAATAGTTTTTAGATTTGGAATTATCGTTTGAAGCGCTTCCTGTAGTTTTAAAAATCTTTCAAGAATATAAAAAACAGAATTCCATCTCGTCGGTACAAATTGGATTAGTCGTAGAGCAACTGGTGTTTTTTCGTAATCGATTTGGTATATTAAAATAAAATCGATAATTTGTAGAGCCTTTTCTACAGTTAAATTAAATTTATGTAGGAAATAACCATTTTTTATTGCACTAGTATACTTGCATAACTAATGTAGTAGCATTATTAGATACAACCAAACTAATTTTATCCATTTTGCCATTCTACTACAATATTTATTTAAGCATCTGCTAACGCAGCAGTAGTGTGGGTCACTGAAGTGTTCACAATGCATCAAAACTGTTACCAGTATGTAATCTTTTATAAAATGAGCTGTTACGGCTAGATATGAGTCATTCGTCATTGACGTCCAGCAATCTGTACTCAAACAGACTTTATGCTTCTTTTAACTGCATGAGTTGCCAAAGGGACGGGCATAACGTACTCTCCGGTCCGACTGTAGTGTGTGTAGTTAGTACCATTGGCGTTTTGTTTAGGTATACTTTGTGATTTTGATCAGGATGGGATTTTGATGGTGTAACTGTGATTGGTGACTTTGTTTCGTTGACATGCCAGACAGATGCGTGTGTCCTTTTGGATGGCCATATGTATCTATTTGAAACCAAACGAGATGTGGCGCGTATGCCAGGGTGACTCAGATTATGTAATCTATCGAAATATTTCCGTTTAAAGGGCAGAGTTAAATATGACCGTTTCCCTGTGGACGTATCACACAGATATTGATGTCGGACCCTGGTACCGTTACTTTTTGCTACTACAACGAGGTTCCATTGTTTTAAAGTCGTCGTTCCTCGTCGTCGTTTTGTGACTACGAGTTCGGCAAAGTCGTCTTCTCTCTCCTAGTCGTCGCCTCTGAATGAATTAATTCTAAATTGCCTTTGTTCGAAATATCGCGTCAGCCACTATGTTGTCCCCACCCTTTATATATTGGATGACGGTTGTGAATAGAGTAATAAATGATAGTTTGTTGAGCTGGATTGGTGGCACTCTCTACGCTGAGTAAATGCATAAAGAAGGGGTTTATGACCGGTAAAAATGGTGTAGTGCTACTCTCTAAAATATTTTATTTTTATTTATTTGGCAAATGAACAGCTTAAGCTATTTATACATTTTAATATATAAATATGCTGAAAATGTTGCACTGCTTCGTATACAGCAAGTAGTTCCCTATAATACGCTGGCCAAGAAGATTCTCATACAGGATTGCTAAAAACTCTAAAGGTTGCCAATCTTTTTGTACGCATTGCTGCAGTATGGCTTCGATTTAAGAGTTCGACGCATCAATGAATAAACCCAAAGGGGCGTTTGGAAGTGGATGTGCAAGGGGAGTTGCTTGGGCCTGACTCTCCTTGCAAACCACGAAAGCATGCTTCAGTTCATCGGTCCTCGGCATAGGTTTATCGCCTTTGAGTTTTGTCTCTGTGAGAACGTTTACGTATGCAAGGGAGCCTGCATCTCGGCTGCTCGAGGAAGAGAACGGCGATAATAATTTATCATACCTAGAAATCTACGAAGGCCTTGTTAGTTTTAATAAAACGCTTGGTATTGTTCTTTATATCTCTATGAATACCAGGTGGCTGAATAATGGAGGGAAATCCTGCCAGTAATCCGTTAAAGAGAGAATTAACTTCAGTGTTAGTGACTACTTTAACGCAATCTTGAATAACCGACGCTATTGATGAAGGAAATGAAAGGCCGGTTATACCATCTATTATATTCGTATGGTGGCTATTTATTGAAACTGCATTAAGATTTACTTTCTTTATTAACTTGTACATTAATAACAGAACCATTCAGGACGACGTGCGAGGACAGAAGGGAGGACCAAAGACATGACAGTAGACAAAACATAGATTGACAGATGACATTATGTGACACCATCTAGCATTTGTTGCTATAAAATCCGTTAAAGGCATAGTTTCTGCGATCGACCTTTCTCCATATAGCTAAGCTCTTAATATTTTGATGATTCATAGATATGCTTTTAGGAATAAATTCTACCGTATCTACTTTGTTCATTAAATGTGACCTTTAAATGTCATCTTTAAAAGGATACAATTTAAATCTTGGATCTAAGAATGTACATATGGATAAAACCATATTATTCTTAACGTTTTCGTAAATTCGTTCTGTTTTCATTAATGAAATAAAGTTTTTTAAGCTGTCGACCAATACAATCGCAAGATTGGCAGTAAGGTAGTATGTGCCACTCATGGTTCGTTATTTCTTCAAAAGGCTTTTATATGATGCATATTTGTGTTATTGATTCTCACATTTAGACTGCCACTATGGCCAAAATTGTTTCCAGATTTGGAACTATCGCTTGAAGCGCTGTGTAGATTTAAAAATCTTTCAAGCATATAAAAAACAGAATTCCATCTCGGTGATTTTTTTCGTAATCGAACTTGAATTATGAGAAATAAACAAGATTTCTTCTTAAAAGTTTTCTTTTATTCACCATTTGCAGCATAATGCATAGATCTAGCGCTTTCCACTATTGTCCGTATTTTGCTTTCTGCCGTCCCATTTTGTTCTGGTGTATCGGGAGATTTAAATTCATGCAAGGAATTCCTTTACTGTCAAAATATTTTTTAAATAATTTGCTTGTATATTCTCCTCCATTTTCAGTGTGTGATATGTGTACACCATGAGAAAAATAATTCTTAAGTTTTGCATTCTATATGTTAAAACAGTCCTAACACATCACATTTGTTCTTTATAAAGTTGAACACACACACACATTTACACATATCTAAAACTTGTCGCTCCATCCTTAAAGATGATGGACCATGGGCTGATGGTACATTAAAAGGTCCAACAACATCGCTGTTAATAACATCACCTGATGGCAGTGGCTCTCTGTTTGATTTCTGGAATTCCTGACGGGCATGCTTTCCATAAGCACAACCATTACAATCTAACTTGTCACGGTCTGATAAGTCCACACCAGTTATCATATTATTTTTGCACATTTTCTGTATTTGTCCTAAATGTTCATGCCATGTCTTGGCCACTGGATTTAGAAAAATCCTAATTTTTTAATCATATAAAATGTTGCTTAATAAAGTCCCACACATTACTTTTCGTTGTCTTTGTAAATCAAGGCATCAGTATTGTTCTTCACAATTGTGTATCCTTGTCTCATTATTTCTCATTCAAATAGATTTCTTCCTAGCTTTGGTACATAAAGAATATCCTTCAAGATACTTTTCTCTCAGTGCCATTGACACACCGTTTGATCAATATACTTTCTTTGGCCAAATACTTCAACAGATTCTTGATTTCGCAGTTTCAATGGGTCCCCTGTATATTTATATAATTCACCAAAATTCTCTCACTATGATAACACATATGTGCTGAGCTGTGCACCACTATCTAATATACAGTTATTGTTCTCATGATCTTTCAAATCACTCTTCATAACAATTAATGCTAACATATATATCTTTCTCCTTGTTTAGAGGCACGGCACTCTCTAGCAAAATAACCACGTTTACTACAGTTTTAACGCTTAAAGCGATGTGATTTTTCATTTGTCTCTTCATTTGTCAATAAAACAGGTTTACTCTTTGTTATTTGTTTTGCTACTAACAAAGCAGTTGTTCTACATTCAAGCTAGCCTCTTCATCTAGCACCCGAGCTGTCAAGTTAATTATAGTTTGTTTAGGATTAGGTGATATCAAAGCCTTTGCCAGTCTCACTAATTTCTTCTGCATTCTCTCTCAGATGTTTCGCGAAACTTTCTGTTTTGGCAATATGTTGAGCAATAGTATAGTGACATTTATATTGATAAAAGCGCTCATGTAACATCATTTTGTTCATTTCTGATTTCTACTCATAGATAGACTCAAGTTAAGTCATCAGTTTAAAGGCAGTTTCCTTGTTTAAGTGCTACTTGTTGTAAATCCAAAGCTGAGGTTATAATAAACATAGCCATTCCATCGTCTTTGATCCATTGAGTAACATTACTTTCCAGTTTAAAGATATCTAATCGTTTCGCACGCAAGGCGCAGTTTATTTGAAATTTCTATTGTAAATAAGTTGATTCCATCGAACTTTTCAAGATTGAAAGTCTTTCCGAACTCCATTTTAAGTTATATTAGACACGCGTTTCTATTATTTGAATTTCAATATTACTTTTCTGCTTTCACTGCTTTTTTGTTTATTTTACATCTGGGTCGCGTAGTTCTGGGCCCAAAACCATCTCACTGATGAAAAATAAACAAGAATTCTTCTTAAGAAAAGTTTTCTTTTATTCACCATCGACTATAAAACAGCCATTACACAGAATACATAAATATATTAAAATTTACTTTAACAATCGATTTGGTATTTTAAAAGTGCGTCTATAGCTAAACTACTTTTTATTTAAATATCCGACAATTTTTTGATTTATACTAAAATTGTTGAAAAAGGATATATTTTGTTATAAACACATTTTATATTTAACTTTTATTTTATATTTGAGATCAGTACATATTGCCTTTACTTCATTTACAAACCGGATACAACATAATACTTTTTATTCTCTTTTGACAATTGACAAGACCAAAGACATACAGATTATAAATTTATATAATTACAACACGCCTCCTTAAATTTATAATCTTATACATAACCTTTAACATAACTAAATCAATCTTAACTCATATCTGTTATTCAAAAAACTTTTCTTATCTAAACTCTTAGTTAACATGTCTGCCAAGTTAAGTTTTGTATTAATTTTTACAATATCAATTATTTTCTTTTCATAGTTCTCATTTACATAATGATATTGCACTTCAATGTGCTTTGAATTTTTTGTGAAATTACCGTATTTAGCAATTGCTATTGCACCTGAGTTATCTACATACAACTTTAGTGGATCATAAAATTTTACATCAAATGATTCACATAGTAAGTTTCTAATAAAAAGTACTTCTGTCACTGCCTCTTTAAAATCCGCCTCTGTTGTAACCTCTCTGAAGTCCTCGTTGACCTCTAACACCGTGTTGTCCTTGATTATGTTTTTGACCGTACCAGCAGTCCTTCTTGAAATGACCAGTCTTTCCGCAGACAAAGCATTGAGCTCCAATTTTGGTTGTAAATGTACTCATATTGTTTTTCTTATTCGAGTCACTGGTGGCCACATTTTTTTCTTTTATTTTAGAACATACATAATCAACTGTCCTTTGTTCTTCCGGAATCACATCAAGAAAATCTCCGATATAACTATAGCTTGGTGGAAGTGCTCTAAGTAAATATCTTAACTTTTCATGTTCATCTATTTTTCCCCCGGCCACTTTAAACTCATTTATTTTCTTTTTAAAATCAACAAAAAAATCTTCTACTGTATTGTAATTCGTTAGTCTTATTTCCTCAATTTTTCCTCTACATATAATTTGCATAGCTGTCGACTGTGTTAAATACATTTTATCAAATTTCTTTATCATATCATATGCTGTCTTGCATTCACTAATATATTCCAGTTGTTTATCCGTAATTGTACTCATTATTATAGTCCTCGCTTTTAAATCTTTCTTTTTCCATTCCGCCTCATTTTCATTTTTTATCATGACGGCCTCGTTACACTCTTTGTATTCTAACAAAGTAAATAATCTCAATTTCCAACTAGAATATGTCGCACCATCAAAAATCGGTATTATAATATCCTCTATTCTCGCTTGTTTAGCCATTTTTAATAATAATAACTCTTATTATAAATCTTCACCTCAAAATTATTTTTCGTAGCGTTTCGTATTTTTCATTTGTTCGCAGTTACAATGCAATCTGATCTCAATCGATGTCAATCACGTTTACCATTTTATTTTATTATTCACATTTAGTTTTTCTTTTTAACCACGCTCTGCTACCATGTTGAAAAAGGATATATTTTGTTATAAACACATTTTATATTTGAGATCAGTACATATTGCCTTTACTTCATTTACAAACCGGATACAACATAATACTCATAGATAATACACTATATAGGATATAGATGAGCAACTCTGTCATTTTATTGAAGTAATGAAAGGAACTGTATTCGCTGATCTGGCAGAGATGTCGCTGTAACGTTATCATAATAATCCACTAGATGGCGCTGTACTGCATTCATATAGTGACCCTTATATAAAAATAATAAATAAAAAAATAAGTTTGGCGCTATACCACTTCAATTTGAACGGACTTGGCATCTCCAAATTCCAGTTCAAATCAAAGAGTAGCACCAAACTATTATTCTAAATAAGGGTAATGAATAAAAGATTAAAGCTATGTAATATTTAATAATTTTTATTTTTTACATCTTTTTAAATAGTATGTCAATTCAGGAAACACTTGAAAAATACTTTTAAACTTGATATTTAAAAAAATATCAAGCGTATACAAATAATAAATGTTCATCAGTTTACACGTTTATTTGTTGAAAACAACTAACTTTGCATACGTACTACACTCTGTAATTAGTTTTCATAATCATAATCTTCATTTGCTGTAAACCTGAAATCACACATTTGAATTTTTGTAGCTATAGTCTAAATCAGACCAAATATTTAAAATGTATACCAAAATAATGTAACCAAAAGTGTTAAAATATAATATTTATTACGAATAACCACATATTTTTTTTAAAAAAAACAAAGTTAATGGTATTGTGGCACTTATAATAATTTTATTTAGTACATTTCAGCGAAATGGCTGCTTTAACCCTTTTGTGCCGAAAGCCGATAAGTTGCTTCTCACTGCGCTCTCATAAAAATTGCATACAGTCCGAAATAAAAAAAATACAAAAAAATATAAACAGGTTTTCAAAAATCCACACGGCGCTTACTGTGTAATACCTTTACCTGTGTGTTACCTTCGAGTAATCTCTTTTTTTTGTTATGTAGGTATTAGGTAATATTTATCTTGTTGCAAACTCATTTTTTAATATTGTTTGTATTATTTGTCGTGAATTTTTACTCCGATATGCTGTATGTCTTATTATTCACCGTGTGGTATAGAATAGACCAACCTTATGTCTTAATAAGGTGTCGTGAAGGGCGAATAAGGTAAGTTGATGTCAGGCAGGCGGGTGCTCGTAAAATAACTAACATGCAACAAATTGTTTAAAATCCTACTTAGAATGGGTTAATGAGGAGCAAACTTGTTCCTATTTTATTCTTAGTATATTACTTTTTGAATCGTGTAAATATTATTTCTCGTTTGGTTTTAATTGCATAAGAATGTACATAAATAAAATTTAAAAAATTCGGCTGGTTATTCTCGTGTAGGCATTTCCTTTTCGCTCGGCACTAAAAGGGTTAAAAATTAAATTTCTGCAGTAAAAATTTCTATTGTTAGGAAAAGGTATTAAATGGTTTCAAAAACATTATAGTAGTTACTTACCAACGTTTTCACATCCAAAATAACACATAAAATAATTTTTGGACGGCATAATTTCCAATATAGACCTTTAAATAAGCAGTGATGCGTTTTTGGCAGAAAAATTTGAAAATTTATGACATACTTATATATATTACAGTGTATCATTTGCGACATCTAGTGAATAATGATATAAAACTAATTTTTGTTGTCCAATACTTTCTGTAAGATGACGCTCTCGGCGACCTAAAGAGTGCTTCTTAAAGAGTTTCACCCCCCTGATAATACTTTTTATTCTCTTTTGACAATTGACAAGACCAAAGACATACAGATTATAAATTTATATAGGAAACACCCATTTTTTTATTGCTCTAGTTATGCTAGTAGCATTATCAGATACAACCAAACTAATTTTATCCTCTATTTGTTATTCTCCTACAATATTATTTAAAGCATCGCTAACGCAGCAGCAGTATGAGAACCACTGTGGTGTTCGCAATGCAACAAAACTGTTACCATTATGTAACCTTTTATAAAATGCGCTGTAACGGCTAAATATGAGTCATTCGCCATCTTCCAACAATCTGCACTTTTTGCTTGTTTCGATAACTGCATGACTTTAAATTAGCACTGTAGGTACTGGCCTGGTATTAATGTTGAAAATTTCAGTTTTTTACCTGACACATCATAATTAGGATTCAAAGCTACAATAAAGGCTCTGAACCTTGTCTGACTATTGAAAAAAACTGAAAATCTTGGGTAATCATTAATAAGAATTTATTATTTATACATTTCTTATGTTTTTCATCTCTTCTCGTGTGGGGTGTGTGGGTATTGCATGTTGTTTTAGAATGTTGCGAATCTGTTAAGTCTGATTTGGTTCTTGGTTAAATAAGCAAACCACAAGATGCACCTTCGACTTCTTTAAAGCACTTGCAATGTATGTGAAGGTGGAATTTTACTAGATAAATGTGACTTCTAAAGGTTCGAATGAGCTTATATTTTTGTCCAGTCCCGACACTGCCCATTTATGATAAGCAAGACCTGATGCTGCTGCCAGGATTGGCTCCAGACGAGGGAACTGCTCAACGATTATTTCATATCACTAAAAGTAGTGTAAAAGCAAAAAAGTATTTTGCAAAGCTGTTGAAAGCAACAGCTTTGCAAAATACATGAAACTGTACATGTAAATCTTTTTTCAAATTTGTTATTGAAGTTAGAATATAGATTCTTTCTGGCAAATTAAACATTTGTCTTTCTGTGCGTTTCCCGGAACTTTATCGAAATATTGATAATTGAATAGAATGATGATGATGATGAAAACTCATCATCTTCCTACCCTTATCCCACTCTAAGTGGGGTCGGCACAACATGTTATAAACATGCTGTTACATGATTTGGCTGCGTTTTGATGACCGACCGCCTGCTTGACGTCAACTTACCTCGGTAAGAAAGAGGGTGGTCTATTCTTCTTAATCGGATACCACACGATGGGTCAACTTACCTTAGTCGCCTTTTACATCTCGGTAAGAAGTTAGGTTGGTCTATTTTACTCAGCCGGATACCACACGGCGGGTCGTCTTACCTTAGTCGCCTTTACGACACCTTGGTAAGAAATGAGGGTGGTACTATCATAGATAATACACTATATAGGATATAGATGAGCAACTCTGTCATTTTATTGAAGCAGCAGGGTCATCTCGCTTACTCCCCGGTTGGGGGGTAGGCGGGGTACGGGCCTCGAGGCGTACCTCTTTGCCCGGGCATTTCCTCGCAGGCATTCTGCCTGGTCCATGTTCCGGCCGTAGGCCGAGGTCACCTAGGTGACCTAAGGGTTGTCGGTATTCGGGCCGTGAGCCCAGGTCACCTAGGTGACCTAAAGGATGTCTGGTTCGGTGGGGAGGTCTGGGAATGGTAGCTCCCAGACCTCGTAGTCTTCGTCAGGAATTGTTAAGTCCGGTGGTGGTGTCGTAATCGGTGGTCTTGTCTCGTCCGGTGGTTTCGCCCTCTCGCCCGTCGCGTCGTCCTCATCGTCGCCGTCGTCATCCGCATCGGGCCGCGGAGACGGTGACCGCAGAAGCTCGCGAGGCAGGGAACGTCCATCGGGTGGTCGCGCATGGAGTGGCGCGATGCCATGGAGGTGAACGTGCGCGCTGTTGTCCGCGCGCGCGAACAGTCTGCGCGCAAGGCGACGAACGAACTCCTCCACGGTCGGCGTTTTGGTGTCCCGATGCACGACGTCGTTCCGCACATACCTCGGGGCTCCTACGATCAGTCGCAGGCAGCGGTTCTGCTGGACTTGAAGCCTTCGTCTCTGGTACGCCGAACATAGCGCGTACCAGGCGGGTGCCGCGTACGTCAAGCGCGAGCGGACATAGGCACCGTAGACTCGCAGTTTGGTGTTGACAGGTAGATGGGATGTGAACAGCGTGTGGAGCTGGGACCTGGCAGCAGCAGCTTGGCCCACGGCACGATCGATTTTATTGAAGTAATGATAAGGGACTGTATTCGCTGATCTGGTAGAGATGTCGCTGTAACGTTATCATAATAATCCACTAGATGGCGCTGTACTGCATTCATATAGAGACCCTTATATAAAAATAATAAAAATAGCACTTATTATAAGTAGTTTGGTGCTATACCACTTCAATTTGAACGGACTTGGCATTTCCAAATTCCGGTTCAAATTAAAGAGTAGCACCAAACTACTATACTAAAAAGGGTGAAGAATAAAAGACCATGGCTAATATTTAATAACTTTTATTTTTTCATGTTTTTATGTACGTTAATTCAGGAAATAAATTTTAATACAAATAATAAATATCCATCAGTTTATACATTTACATATTGAAAACAACGAACTTTATACTAATTACACTCTATAATTAATTTACATAATCATAATCTTTATTTGCTGTAATGTGGTACTATAAGATAGTTATTAAATTGTAGGCTAACTTACTAGTATGTAAATAATCTGATTTTTTTTAAATGAATTGAATACCAATAAAATTGTTAAACTCATTGTCCAACTCAAATACAAACTCTTAAGGTTTTTAATCAAAATCTTAAAACTTAAAAATAAAATAAAACTTAAACTTAGAACAAAATGCTATTGTAAACTAGACTAATCCACGATATAGGAGATATAGACTGAACAAAATTTATTGGCGTTACAGTGCAAAAGCTTACAATGTAATTTAACGGAGGTAGGAAACGTCTAAAAAAAACTTTTTATTCTCATGTATGATGAAATTGCTTTGAATGCAGGTCTTTATTATAATAAAGGCAGCATCATCGGTTTTGAAGACTTGGGCTCAAAAAATACTTGCGTGATTGCTGATCATGCTTTAGTTTTTATGCTTAAAAGCGTTATGGGCACATTTAAGCAACCAATATACTACACTTTTTGTAGAAGCTCCACAAGGAAAGAAAAATTAAAAAATTTAATTAAACAATTAATTCAAGAAATTCATACAACTGGTTTAACAGTAGTTGCTACAATATGTGACCAGTCGCAAACAAACGTGAGTGCAAAGTCCCAGCTTATACGTTTTAAATATTTTGTTTTATAAGGCTTATGTAACAACCACAAAATACATATTGACATTACATTTATTTGATAAATATAGTACTTACGTGCCAAAAAACTCATAAGCTGATGAAATCCTTTGGCTAAAAATTTGAGCAGCATATTTGACTTTCATTTTGGGTATTTTATTTTCAAACACATGTGCCTCTGTTAGTTTATTCACGAGCCTTATCTCATGTTCCCCAACATCTTCATTGAAGAGAATTAATATATGTTTCCACTAAGCTATCTTTTGTACTCCATTATGCACAAATATAGCATCTTTGCGTAATAGGTTATTTCGCACTCCCTTTAAAAGATGAGGTGTATCGAAAAGGGGAAATATTTTATATGTGTCTATTTCAAACGCATTGGAATAGTATTCTTTTCCCTTCCTTAAATAAGCACACCTTGTTTCTTCTTTTAGACTCCTGAGTGCACTCACGTTTGTTTGCGACTGGTCACATATTGTAGCAACTACTGTTAAACCAGTTGTATGAATTTCTTGAATTCATTGTTTGATTAAATTTTTTAATTCTCCTTTCCTTGTAGAGCTTCTACAAAAAGTGTAGCATATTGGTTGCTTAAATGTGCCCTTAACGCTTTTAAGCATAAAAACTAAAGCATGATCAGCAATCACGCAAGTATTTTTTGAGCCCAAGTCTTCAAAACCGATGATTCTGCCTTTATTATAATAAAGACCTGCATTCAAAGCAATTTCATCAAACATGAGTATACAAATTTTTTTTTCATCGGGTAAGACTTTTACTGCCTCCTTTAAATGTGTGAACACATGTTTATTTATTCTTGGCTCCAAAGGAATATTATTGAGTATTTTTTGTAGGCTCCTCTTAGTAGGCAAAACAAACATTTTCTTTAAAATATTGTAGGCTTTTGCACTTTGCTTAAATATTGACAACGACAAAACTTTTTCTTCAGTGGTGTATCTCCTGCCTCGTGGATAAGTTCTAGTTTTCAATTGCATTTTGTTAAATATTTGCACCGGTTCTGGATATTTTTCAATGAATTTTAAAAATTGTTTGGAGTGTGATAAATGTTTATAACATATTATTTTGTTATTTTTAGAATATTCTCAGTGTCTTCATATGTGTGGCCTAGAAGCCAATTTGAGATTACTTTTTTTAGATGAAATTTATTTATTTTGTATAAATCCTTATGGCTTTTACTAAAACTGTTGTATATTTGCGGAGCTTTAAATTCGAATTGGGATTGATACGTTATGAATTACCTAATTACATTAAGACATAAATATAAATCCACACGGCGCTTATCATGTACCTTCGAGTAATCTTTTTTTTTTATGTAGGTAATATTGTTTATCTTGTTACAAATTTTGTAACGTAATGTATTTACATTGGGAATGGTATGGAATGCGACTAAGGTGATTTGACCCGCCATGTGGTATCCGGCTGAGTAGAATAGACCACTCTCTTTTTTTACCGAGATGTCGTAAAAAGCGATTAAGGCAGGTTGAAGTTAGACACCTTCCGCCTGACACATGTGCTTTCCGGACATGGATGTTTCGGGAGGTATCTGTGGAGGTGGCCGGGCGCGAAGCGTCTGGTGAGTGCCACGAGTGCGGCGCCGAATTGGACGAGCGTCTGGTGAGTGCCACGAGTGCGGCGCTCGCAGACTGCCCAACTTGGGCGGTTCAGCAGGCAGAACTCGTGGGGCGCGATCTTTGCTTGCCCACCGTGGTTCGTGCCATGGTGGACAGAGAGGGATCGTGGTCTGCGATGGCCTTTTTTCTTTCTGTGAAGATATTATTTCGCGGAACGAGGTGGCGGATCGGATCCAGAAAGACGAATCCTTGGATCCGATCCGCCGCAGACGAGCCGGGCTTCAACATGACCGTCGCCTGTCCCCGTTGACCGGCGGTACCCATAAGGGGATGTTTTTTTCAAAAAAAAAATTGACATCAGGCAGGCGGTCGATTGTACATGTTGTATCGACTCTATTTGGGATGAGATAAGGAGGAGGAGCAGGAGAATGATGATGATGATGACCTTTTTTATTTATATAATTTTAATGAGTAGCGAAAAACTGGTGTTTCTAGTGTTAGTGTAAACTTGTTCTCTATTTTATTCTTAGTATATTGCTTTTGAATCAAGTAAATATTATATTTCGTTTGGTTTTATTTGCATAAAAAATTAAAATTCAATTTAAATTAAATTTAAAAAAATCGGCTGGTTTTCCTTTTCGCCCGGCACTAAAGGGTTAAAAATTAAATTTCTGCAGTGAATCTTTCTACTGTTAAGAAAAGGTATTAAATGGTTTCAAAAACATTAACGTTACTTACCAACGTATTCACATCCAAAATAACACATAAAATATTTTTTGGACGACATAATAAAATAAAAATAATATACCTTTAAATAATCCTATATAGTGTATTATCTATGTATGCGTTTTTGGCAGAAACATTTGAACGTTTATGACATACATTTATATAAAACTAATTTTTGTTGTACAGTGCTTTCTGTGAGATGACGCTCTCGGCGACCTAAATAGTGCTTCTTAGGGAGTTTCACCCCCCTGGGTACTATTCTATTCATCCGGATACCACACGGTGTGATGATGAAAACAATCGTTGTTATATATTTATTTAGTCTCGATGCATCAATTAGTACTATTTCTAAAATAACATCTTTCTTATCACCCAGGTGCTTGTCATCTCCGTTCCAAGAGTCGGCTGTACTCTTGGTACCAGCTGTGGATGCTGGACCAGGCCGCGTTACTTTTAATAGTTATTTACATTATTATTAAGCTAATTAAAAAAATTATTAGCCTATTTAGAAAGAAAGAAAAGGTAGATAAGGGGAAGAAGAAAAAACAAAACTAGATTTATATTAGTCGTTTAAGTTTTTATATCTATTTATTTTTTATATAATAAATGTGGGCCATTGAAAATTGTTTGATTTATCCATTTGTTTAATTTAAAAACTCATATTAATTATCGTCGTAGTTCCTCCAACTTACATCCCCCTTCTTATTCATTCATATTAAAGTAAATTTATTTCTGTTAAACCATGCTTTTTAATATCCTAGAAAAATTCTCTCACACTACAGAAAGTACATAAAAAATTTAAAATAGCTCGTAATTTTTGTTGTTTTGTGACCTAATTAAAATTGGATTTTTTTTTTCCATATTTAAGTAGTTCAAATTGGCTAGAATCCAATCCAATACTAAAAACAGTAAATACTAAATACCACTCCACTAAATATTACTAATATTATGTTACAACATGTTTTTAATACAACCTCCTTCATAGAGGTGGCGATTAATATGAAAAAGCATTGTGGCTGTCATATTTTTATGTGTCATTCATTGAGTAACTCAATTTGAGTTTTTGAGAAAGAGTAAATGGGTTGACTCTGGGACAACTGCTTTTTATTTATTGAATAAGAATAAAGGAGAAATATCGTCGTTTATTATAATTATAAATACTAAAATTTGTGAGTATGGATGTATGTTTGTTACTCTTTCACGGCGAATCCGCTTAACCAATATCAAAGAAATTTGGCACACTTGTTACTTATACACTGGAATAACATATAGGCTATAGAAATCCTGTTAATTCAAAAAGAATAGGAGGCCATTAAAAAGTGCCATCTATTATCAACCTATCACGAGACAACAGTCCACGCAAACGAAGTTGCGAGTAAAAGCTAGTACTAAATAAATAACTAAAGAATTTCTATAAGTGCAAAACATCTATGAAGATGGTATTGAAATAAGGAATAAAATATTAAAATCTAACTTGACTAATTTTGAATTTGGTCACTTTAATACTAAGCATGTGATATATTTTCTTAGGTAAACGGTATAATAATCTATCGTGAGTATTATTCATAGTTAATGTACTGAAACCGGCTATACTCACCCGCCGCGATAACGTCGTGTAAAGAGCTCATGAATAAGTGCCCCGATGTGTTCGAAACTAGTTGGGCTAACCCGATAAAATAAGACGTGAGTATAGCCAGTTTCTACACATTAACTATATTATAATTGTTATCAATTTATGGGAGAAACAAATAAAACATCTTTGTTTCATAAATATCTTTAATAAAAAATAAATAAGTGTAAATAAACCAAGTGTGACACAGCGATTGTACTTTGTACATTACAACACACATTGCTTTGTGCTGAATAAATAAAAATAAATACATTTTTTGGTATGTCAATACTTAAAATTTATCTATATTAGTCGGAACACAGAACGATACAAATACATATGATCTTAATTGGCTTGATCTTGTCTGATCTTCATTGGCGACTACAAACGATTAAACTCGACCACGATCGTGTAGAGGGCATAGTCAGCGGTAGTCGCTAATCATCTATGATCACTTACGATCGCCTATAACCCAGGTATTGACGGTTTTTCGGACACATCAAAAGCAATCGCTGGGTGATGCCTACGATCGTGTGGACACTTGCACAATGATCGTGCTGATTACAGACGATCACACAACGATCATGCCTGATATTGAACAGCAGGCATTAAATTAAATCGATTTTATCAATATCGGTAACCCTGGTAATTTATCTATATTAGTCGGAAACAGAACGATACAAACATCGCATATGATAAGCCTTATCTGATATTAAGTGGCGATTACAAACGATTAAACGCAAGCAGAATCGTGTAGAGGGCATAGTCAGCTAGTCGCCAATCATCGTCTATGATCACCTACGATCGCCTACAATCCGGATATTGTTGGTTTTTCTAACATGCATCAAAAGGAATCGCTAGGCGATACGTACGATCGTGTGGATATTTCCACTGTCACATGAATGATAGTAATTGACCGATTTGTCTGAAATTTTAAATAATAAATTTGTTTGTTGTAGCTAATATCTATTAACAACTACCCAAAAGCTCATAACTGTAGCCCAGTGTTTAATATTTGAAATTTAATATTATTAATTAATATTTTTTATTAGCTACAACCAACAAAACGGTTATTATTGCTCGAACAAAAGAAGAAAGGAGGTATCTGCTCAGCTTATTTTTGTGGTATACAATAGTTATTTTTTATTCATTAATTATTACAAACTAATATCAAAATATATATTAATTTATTGCTTACGGCATAATCTGGTAAATACTATCACATTAGAATATTTAATTATATTTGGTAACTGACTATTCGAGAAAAAAATTCACATTAATAATTATGCGAATAGGAAAAATATTTACTATCAATTATGAAATGAATTCGACACTGATCGAAATTTATTTTTATTGCTTTCAATTAATTAAAGTAGTATTTAAAAATTAAATTATTGTAACAACGCCGCCGTGTCGCTATTGCAAGCAAGCAAGCAAGCAAGCCATGACGTCACATCTTGCCACAGCCTTTCGCGCTATTTTGACGTGGGAGATGTGACAGCCGCTGTCATTAGCAGCTAGCCCGCGGATAGCGGATGAGAGTTTGCTTTGATTTCATTTAAGCATTTTTTTATGAAAAGAATAAAACTGATTTAGAATTTATTAATATAAATAGTTTAGTTACATTATACTTTATTGAAAGTCGTAATTTCAAAAATTAATCATTGTCTAATGTTGTTTACATTGGCAAGTAAATAAATAGCCATATAAAAAATAAGTAGCAAAAAAAAATAGCTATTGGCATTGGTAAGTTCTATCATCTATAAACTAATAGCCATTGGTAATTCCGTATAATAAATTAATATAAATAACCTAATAATGTGTTCCTAATTTAAATTCTAGTCTAAAAAATCATAGACGACAATAATTTTGAAGCGGAAAAGAAAAACACATTCAATTCGGCAAATTTTAAAAATCACAATTAATTCCCTACGTTATTGCTATTAGAGATGGGTAGCTCGCGAACTTAAGACAAGAAAGACATATCTTTGTAAAAGATATAATCACTCTCTAGCTCGCATGTGTTTCAATTATATCTCTATATCTTTATACTTAAGAGTCAATTCTCGTGATGAGTTCAGAGTAAGACAGAAAGAGATGGGCTTATATAGCAATTTACACGTCAAAGAAAGAGATGGATAGCTATTGCGTGTTAGTATTAAAAGAGCCGAAGATATTTACACATATATTAAGCTGAAGAGTTTGTTTCTTTGATTGTTTGAACGCGCTAATCTCAGAAACTACTGGACCGATTTGAAAAAAAGGTAAAGATTTGAAAAAAATTATCGAGGCTATATAACATCACGCTAAGATGAATAGGAGAGAAGCAGCAATAAAAAATATTACGAAAACGCCAAAATTTAAAGCTTTCCTTGCGTATGTTAAGTAAACGGTGAAAGTTATTCCAAAATTACTACTTTAATGTTTTAAATTTCAATTTAGGAAAAAAATTGTGCGGAAGCTACTGACCGATTTGAAAAAAAGGTAAAGATTTGAAAAAAATTATCGAGGCTATAGGCTATATAACATCACGCTAAGATGAATAGGAGAGAAGCAGCAATAAAAAATATTACGAAAACGCCAAAATTTAAAGCTTTCCTTGCGCATGTTAAGTAAACGGTGAAAGTTATTCCAAAATTACTACTTTAATGTTCTAAATTTCAATTTAGGAAAGAAATTGTGCGGAAGCTACTGGCACATCTAGTAAAGGATATATTTGTAGTCTTAGCTGCCTTCTCTTTCTGAGCCGTACTGAGCTAAATGAGTTAATATAAAAGACGAAGAAAAGATATAAACTAATCTTTTCTTGTCAGGGATACATTTTGCCCATCTCTAATTGCTATTAAAATTAGTAATCTGGTGTTTTATTAAATTCAGTCTTTAAACAAACCTTATTTAATCTTGCTACCATTTATTCCGTCTCAAACAGCCCGCCGTTACGATCGTGACGCCTCTCGACCTACCGAGGAGACATTACTTAAAAGTGCCTTACTGACTCCAATACGGATGAGGTTTTTTGACAGACAAACAAAAAAATAATGAATTTGTAGAATTATTAATAAGAAGTATATAGTATAGTAAGTATAGTATTCGTTTGATACAAATTGCCTAAGTTTGTATCGTTTGATACAAAGTCTAAACAGCTGATGTCTCAGAGCAGGGAAAATGTAGCAATTGTAACAGGCATTACAACTGGGCACTACCTGTTAAACAGACACCTGTCAATAATGAGAATAAAAGAAGACGCAACGTGCCCAGAGTGTGGAGAGGAAGAAACGAGTCTTCACCTTATGCTGAGTGCCCTATGTACTCGCTGGTAAGATGGGAGATACTGGGTAAGTAATTGAAGTTGAGGATCTGACAAATATCCCCTTCAGGGATATTATCAGGTTCGTAAAAGCTACGGGTAGATTAGAGCAGTTGACACTGTCGGGACAGCAGTGCTGACCACCCGCCCAGCACCGACAGGCTAGGGATGTGACTTGGAGTAGAAAAAAATCGATTAATAAATAATCGATTTTTAAAAAATCAATTTTTTCCGACTATTTCAAAAGTTGTCTTTTTTAATATTAATAATTAATTACAATAAAGACTAATAAAAGTGGACAACTACCAAGAAATAATATCAGATGCAGTTTGGGAAATTGGATTAAATATGTAGTTTGGCTAAATTGGTTTCATCCAACAATTCATATCTAATCTTAAAAATGAAGAGAAAGAGTAAAATTTTTTTTTACAAAAAAAACTTTACTTTGACTTTAAAGAGATACCTGAAATAATCGATTTTTATAAAATCGATTTTTAATGAAATAATAATCGATTATTAAAAATCGATTCTTTTGAAAAAATAATCGATTATTTTTTCACATCGCTACGACAGGTTTCCCCGAAATTATATAGATAGAAGTATAGTATCCCCCTGCGGAATACAAAAGTAGTGATAGAAATTGGCGGATTAACCTCTTCGGACCTCGTATGCAGAATCCTACTCTAATATTATTATTTCGAAAGTTTGTGGGTTGAAAAGCGCCATCTATTATCACGCGGCAACTGTCCAATCATACGAAGTTGCAAGTAAAAGCTAGTTATGAACATAATGTTGTAAGCCTTTTTTTTACGACCGGCCGCCTACCTGACGTCAACTTACCTTAATCGTATTTTACGACACATATTACATAAACTTAAAACTCATTCGTTAAAGAGACCCATAACTCGAAAGACCAAGAAAATACTAGCTTTTTTAATACTTCGTAAGAATAATGGTAGATGACATTAAAATAAAAATTACAATGTTTCCAATTCAAATAACACTAATTTTGTATTAGGTCGCTTTAATACTAAACGCGTGATATGCCAACCCTAAGTCTATATATAACGAAAATTTTGCGACATCTGCTATCGTTCTCTATTCCGAATAAATCCTTATCTATAAATAAATATGTAATATCTTTGGGTTCAAATAATTATTTTTGTCCGGACGTC
The DNA here is from genome assembly GCA_029227775.1 of Morpho helenor. NCBI lineage: Eukaryota > Metazoa > Arthropoda > Insecta > Lepidoptera > Nymphalidae > Morpho > Morpho helenor. The sequence goes on from JARGCU010000011.1 coordinate 9,707,302, forward strand.
AACCGTTTCTCAGTTTCCAATATTTTGTCCACAATCGGTCCGGCTCGATAGAACTCGTCTGACCGTCTGTCCGTATCGCCTTTCTTTTCCTGTTATATTAATAAATATTAACCTAAAAGTAATATGTATGACAAAATCGTAAATAAAATAAAATTTTGATATAGCGAAATGTAATCATATTCTTTATTTAAATAAACTTTTAAACAAGTAATAATAAAATTATTTTCCTATAAATGTAGAGTGGACAATTCGTTATCATATATTTATATAAAATTTTAAACAATTTAGTTGATTCTAAAGTTCTTTTAAGTAATGTTAGATTTAAATGCCCCAGACATAACATTGTTAGAAAACAATCCACGTTTTTTGTACCAACATGCAGATCAAAATATGCTGATAATACATTTATTTATCGCGCATGCAGAACGTACAATAATAACTGCGAAAATTTAGACATTATGCACGATACAATGTTTACATTTAAGAAAAAATTACAATTAGTTAATTTTAATTTTAGTGATCAGTAGCTGATATTTATTTATTTTTAGTTGTAATTTAATTTAAGATATCATTTTGTGCTTTATTTTTAATCAGAACTTTTTTTATTTTAATTTTCTCATTGAATATAGATGTAATTTTTTTTGTATCAGTGGAAACTTAGTTGATTTCTGTTTAAAACATAAGTTAGATATTTAAGTATTTTCATAATTGTTTGTTTCCCCTAAAAAATAAAATAAATAAATAAAATACCTGATACATGCAGGATTCTTAAAAACACATGCACAAACCTCCACCACCGCCACCACAATACACAAGCACTACCCACGTTCACTATCACAAACTCAACAATCGTTTCACCCCGTGGAAACATCGCCACTGTACATTTTGCATTATGTATATTTTCTATTTTACTTCATCACGGATTATAGCAAAATAATCTTATTATTACTTTTGTATTATGGATCTCCGCAAAGTAACGTCTAATTCTATAAATTATTGTAAACAAGTGCTTTTGACTCGACTCTACTTTACAGTTAGTTCGGAAAGCTGTTCTTACTGAGAAGAGCCAACAAGAAACTTGCTTGTTGCCGAGGTTGGTTTAAAAAAATATAGCACTTTAATTTTTGTATATAACAATATACATAATTGTAAAATAAGGCGATTTATATAATAGACAAAGTAGGAACCGACATAAGCTTGCGGCTCCTGCTTTGCGCCTTGCAAAAGTACGTAATTCGTTTGTGGGTTTTGGTATAAGATTCTAAAATAAAATTCCGCAATCAATTTCAGCTTTGCCATTACATCAGTTTAAAAACACTGTTAAAAAGAGGCTGATACAGAAAGCCTACTATACTCTTGAAGATTATTTGGAAAATAAGAATGTGTGGATATAGCTCTCTTTGAACCTGTACAAGACAGTAACGACTTAATGTAAATAGAATTAAGAATTATATTTTTAAAAGAGCAACCGCCGAGTTTCTTGCTGGCTCTTCTCGGTAGGAACAGCTTTCCGAACCAGCAGTAGAGTTGACGATTCAAAAGCACTTGTTTACAAGTTTATTTAAATAAAGAATAATTTGAATTTGATAAAAATGCGTGGACATAGCTACTCTTCGACCCTGTACAAGACAGTAATTACTAAATGTAACTAGTTGTAAGAATTATTATTAAAAGATGAACCGCCGAGTTTTTTTCTGGCTCTTCTCGGTAGGAACAGCTTTGCGAACCAGCAGTAGAGTTGACGATTTAAAAGCACTCGTTTACAAGTTTACTTGAATAAAGAATATTTTGAATGTCTTTACAAAAAAACCTTTAAAGAAAAAACAATGCATAATTAAAGGTAATTAAACGCTTAAGTTGGTGCAAAAGAAATAGCAGGTACCACTATTTTTAAAAGGTTGAAGGAATGCATGATAAGTGCGGGTTGGATGGGTTTCCAAAATCGGACCATTACCTCTGGCTCGCCCAGGAGCGTATTGGCGAGATACGGCGCCTTCAGCACCGCCCTCCAGTACAGCTTCTCCAGGGGCCTGTTCACACACCACCCGGCGCAGAACACCCCCAGAGACCTCCAATAGGACACCTCGCTCCTGAAATTAGGATGAATAGTACTATGAATCCTTTTATGCCCAAAGAATCAGCTTAGCGATTCAGCGCGGAAATGCTGCCAGCATTTTTGGAACCATTTCATGTGGGCATGATTTGTATAGTCCTTGCGTGTAAGTAATTTAAGATAGATATAACTTGTACATTTAAGTATGTATTTAAAAATAATATATGTATATATTCACTATTTGTCTGTCACCGATAACACAAGTATTAAATTACTTACTTTGGGGACAGACGACCGTGTGTGCATTTGTCCCATATATTTATTCATTTATATAAAACTCGCTAGGAACTTTACGCGCATGCGCCGCGTACACTAGCAGAGATACCCTAAGATAATGTACTAGAGAATTGTAGATCTACAAAAATCACACAAAAAAGTCCGCGACAGCATATCTCTTACGATTAACAAACTCCAGGTCCAGGTCATAACTTACGAATTAGCACTTTCTGAGTTGTGAATTTGAGATTTGGTGCTAGAGAAAAATGCTTCAGATCCCATGGACGGACTTCCGTACGAATGCGTTAATTTTGCACCAATTAAATGTAAGGACCCGACTCATCTATCTGCCTGCGAAGAGTGCTTGAATTCTTTGGCCACATCACCCGAAGAGAAGGTAACAACCTCGAGCAACTCATGGTTGCCGGTGAGATTGACGGGAAAAGACCTTGAGGACGTAGCCCAAATCTGGAACTGCTTTGGACATATATCTGCACGTTGCTCACCATTTGGCAAAGGCGAGGAACAAGTGGCAACTGTCCAAAAGATCATCACTAGGTACTAGGGATCACGACCCTCAGCAATGAGGTTAACGATGCGAGGAGGAGTTGTGAATTTAAGCGGAAGTTATTCCGTAACCGGAGACCATAGAGAAAAGTAAGTCTGTCCACTCACGGGCTAACGATGTCCTTGTGCAGGAGTACAGCACTCACGGAGCACCACCTCGCCGACCAGCGCCATAGCAACGAATGTAGGAGGTCCGCCGTCCGCAGCAGCCCGTGCACGGCCAACTTGTCACCGTACCTGAAATTAATAGATCTAGTGATAGAAAGTAGGTCGGTTAAGCAATCAATCTATTATAGATTGCTCGGTCGCTTAAGCAATCGATCTATTATAGATTGCTCGGTCGGTTAAGCAATCGATCTATTATAAATTGCTCGGTCGGTTAAGCTATCGATTCTAGCTATTCATCCCCTGCACGACACGCTTGTCGCCGTATCTTAAATAAAAAGTTTTATTTATATACTGCTAGATTGGTTAAGCACGATTGCTTAATCGATCTAACTATTAATAGATTGATAGATTGCGTCGGTTTACCGATCGATCTATCTATAGATTGCTCAATCGATTTTTGTAAAAAATTTCGGCCCGGTTAATCAATCGATCTATTGCTAGATTGCAGGGCCAGTTTACCGAAAGATGTATCGATAGCTTGCTGTCGTTAATCAATCTGTTGGTAGATTGCTTGGCCGTTTTATCAATCGATCTATTGATAAATTGCTGGATAAGTTAAGCAATCGATCTATTGATAAACTATTTTGTCGGCTTATCGATTAATGTATTGAAATATTGGTAGGTTTCTGGAATGATCGATATATGGATTGCTCGATCGGTTTAGCAACTGCTCTATTCATAGATGGCTCGGTCGAGTTATCGATTAGTCTATTGATAGATTGTATCGTCTGTTTATTGATCAATCCATTGATATATTGCTCGTTCGGTTAATCGATCAATCTAATGATGATATCTTGCTCGGCCGGTGTATTGCTTTGCTGGTTTACCGATTGATCTATTGATGGATTGCTCGTCAGGTTTATTGATCGATCTTTTGATAAATTTCTCGGGCCAGTGCTAAGCTAAGAACCGGGGGAGGGTAGTAAAACATACGCTGAGCTGCCTTATACGAACCTTGGGTTACTCGGTCCGTTTTCAGCGTCGTAGTCCTGAGCGCTGAAACAGTAAGGCCGGTAGCTGATGGCTCCTACGATCTGGGGATCTTTGTAACGGATCTGTAATGCGATTGAGATAACTTGGAATATAAAAAAGAACTGCCTTTTTTGTCTTACATGGGAATAGGCCTTCTACCTTTTTTGGAGAGAAGTGTTGCAGTTGAGACCCATTTATTTCTTTTTATGCATATAGTTAGAAAAGAGAAGGAAAAGTAAAAAAACATATGTTTAAAGGCGGAATCTCTAAAAGGCATCTCTTCCAATCAACCTTTGAGTTACAGAAGGAAAAGGAGAAATGGGCAAGAAGTGAAATACGGGTAATATACTTGTAGAGAAAAGAAAAAGAAAATTTTATATAAATTTAACTACATATTTAATCTATAAAATAATTTTGGTTAAGTGAACCAAAATTATGTAGGTAGGTCGTGGTCGTGGCCGTAGTAGGTTCTAGCTCCAATCCTTCTCTCCAAAAACGGAGGAAGCCTATGCCCCAGCAGTGGGATAGTAACAGGCCGTTACTTTACTTAAACCAAAACTAATCCCATCACGCGCCAGTGTGGATTGGTAGATTACACATATCCAGAATTCTCACCGAAAAGCGTGGGATAAATTGCAAATATCAATTAGGTACATAGGTTTTAATAAAAAAACTCATTGGTGTTCGCTCGGGGTTTAAACCCATGACGCCTTAGAGAAAACCACGCGGTATTACCGTTCGAATATTAAAGCTTGTTATATCAGAATAACATAATAATTTTAAAATACGATAGTCTTTCTGTATGACAGTATATAAACACCAAATGTATTTTATACTATAGGCTAACCACTTAACTGAATCCTCGCCTGCAGGGTACAGGGGCGCGGAGGTATGACGAGAACGGGTTGTGTAGGCGGCGTTAGTTGTAATATACAAAAGATGACAGCACCCTCACCTCTCTAAATAACCATTCTTGTCCTACCTCCGCGCTCTTGTACCACGCAGGCAAGGACTCAGTTAAACGGTTAGCCTATGAAGTATTTGAAAACAAAGTCGCGGGTACGACTAGGAGATTATAAAAATTGATCCAATTACCTGATAGAGAATAAAAGGGTTGAACGTTGTGACTACAGCTTGTTTGTATAACGCCGGCTTCGTGGAAAACGTGCGTAGGATACCGGCTATCACCTGGAATAGAAATAGAGAATAGAGAAGTATATAGACTAATAGATGAAATGACGAATCAATGACTAGTATCGTTACATGACTTTGTTTTAAAATAATAAAACAAAGTCTATCTAACTCAAAAGTAATTTATAGAATTAGGCGTTACTTTGCGGAGGTCCATAATACAAAAGTAATGAGAATATTATTTTGCTATAATCCGCGATAAAAGAAAATATGTGTAATGCTAAATGTAGAGTGTACTATTCGTTTTCATACCTGATACATGCAGAATTTGTAAGAACTCATGCACTACCCGACACCGATGGCATAACAATACACAAGCACTGCACACATTCACCACCACAATCATCGTCAGGAGATAGACTCCACGACAAAATCGTAAAGCGAAGCATTACCCAAGCAAGCTGACTTATATAGTCACAAGTTAAAACCCCCCACCATTTAGTTGACAAATCAACTAAATGGTGGGATGGGGGAGCTAAATAATATTCTCATTACTTTTTTAACTCAAAAGTAATAAAAGTTGCACATTGCACATTCTTGTGTTCAGATCCCTCAGCCAGACCCAAGCTAGAGTCAGTCTGCTGCTGGATTCATAACGGGACTGTGGCCCTAGTTTAAATTAAGTTTAGTTATTTTTCTATTTCTTATGTTTTATTGTGTGTATCATTAAAGTTTCTTTAAAAAAATGTAATATGGTATAACAGCACGCGAGGATAGCTTTAAATTTTGCAGTTGTCGTAATATTTTTTATTGCTGCTTCTCTCCCATTCATCTTAGCGTGATGTCATGTAGCCTATATATAGCCTTCCTCGATAAATAGACTATTTTACACTCAAAGAATTTTTCAAATCGGTTCAGTAGTACCCGAGATTAGCGCGTTCAAACAATCAAACAAACTCTTCAGCTTTATATATTAGTATACATGAAATATAATCACCTGTTTGTCATCTCCCTTAACATCGATGATTATCTTTACGTTTCTCGGTAAAAGATAATCCAGAGCCTCGGAGAGTAAGCATAAATGGACTTCTTTGTACTGGTGCCTAAAATTAAAGTAAAATTATAAAATAATCATCAAAGTAATGGTAGAATTATAAAATAATCGTTAAAGGTTGGTATGGCCAAGTTATCTCTACAAATATCTTATAATTGTGGTGATTAAACTAACAGCCAAGGCAGTATCTGGATGGGTACCAACTTAATAGTCCTAATTTCTTTGGTACTTTGACATGATAAGGTTTTTGCTTCAACTGAAACTTTAATTGTACCAAATTTGGTATTTGGTGTTTGGCTTCACAGGTGTAAACCCTGGGCAGACACCAATGAATATTTCAGTTAAAACTTATGTGTCTAATCGATATTAGCAATTTATGACATGATTTTCGATGAACGAAAACATTATTAGGAAACCTGCATATTTCTAGAGATTTCTGGGGATATGGTGAACCCTACCAACCTACATTGAAGCAGCGTTGTGGGTAAGCTCCAAAGGAAGTGGAGACTTTCCCAGAAGTGGGGTAGTAACAGCCTGTAATTCTTACAACTACACACATTTTTACTAGTTTTTAAGTACTTTTTAAGTACTGAAGTATTAAGTTGTATTAAACTAATATGACTTACCTATTAGGATGTGTAGCTCCAACATCAATATTCTTAATACTCTCCCAGTTCATTGACCTTATGTCTGGTATATTGGAGCCTGTCAGCCTCTCCAAGCCTTGGTCATGCAGCAACACCAACTGCCCGTCTTTTGAAGTCCTCACATCCAGTTCTATAAAGGTGCACTCCCTTTCAACACACTGAAACATTAAAAACACAATAGCAGATGACATAGCCACGTGGTATCCGGCTAAGTAGAATATACCACCCTCATTTCTTACAGAGGTGTCGTAAAAGGCGACTTAAGTAAGTTGACCCACCTTGTCGTATCTGGTTGAGCAGAATAGACACACCTCTTTCATACTGAGATATTGTAAACTACGACTAAGGTAAGTTGAGGTCAGGTAGGGAGCTAGTCTCGATCTGCATTGGAGCAGCATGGTGGGTCACTTCAAAAAATGGAGAGAGCAGGCCTATGCCCAGCAGTGGGAATAAGAGGCAGCTACTTTACTTTACTTATATTGTATTATAATATATTATATACTTTACTTATATTATATTATGGTAGGTGGGTGGAGGTGGTGTACCTTGTTCAGTGGAAGATTAGCTCCTCTTTGGTGTTTAGTTATAAACATGCTGTCACATGATTTGGCTGCGTTTTTACGACCGGCCGCCTGCCTGACGTCAACTTATCTCTGTCGTATTTTACGAGACCTCTGTAAGAAATGAGGTTGGTCTACTCTACTCAGCCGGATGCCACACGGCGGGTCGACTTACCTTAGTCGCCTTTTACGACACCTCGGTAAGAAATGAGGGTGGTACTAATCTATTCAGCCGGATAACACGGCGTAAGTAGTCAATTAAACTGTAGAGGAATTATAAAAACAATCAACATACATATTTAAAAGCTTCCAGTGTGTTTTCCGGTGCATCAAGACCGGCCCCTCTATGCGCAATGCACTTCACTATTTTATCCGGGTATAACAGGCTCTCCTTCGTCCCGGGAACCGGCCCAAATATATTGTGAACATTCTGCTCATCCGGTTTCCTTAACCGGGTGATGTAGTACGCCGCTACGCCCAGTAAAGCAACGTCCAGTCCAAGAGGTAGAACTGTTTGTAGCGTCGAAATAAACGATATTAGAAACGCTATTACGTAATAAGCACTATTGTATACGATAGTAAATATTACTATGAACATGTTTCTATTCGTTCGTTAATTGTATTCGTGTTATTTATGTTATGTTTTTCGTATATTAGTTAATGTTACAATCCCATAGTTAAGGTGGGGCTTTCATATAATTGAGAAGTGTCAAGTGACACATAGTTTTTGGCAGCTGCCATAAGTTAGACAGCTGTCGCTGTCAAATGACATTCCATTCCATCTTTGGGAATCTAAAACCATAAGATTTGAAATTTCAAAGATATGTTTAGTTAATAATATTCATAGATATAATAAGTGAAATAATTTTAATTCTTATTCTAATTCTAACATAGTCTATAAGTTCATATATTTTACTTTTAATGTCTACTAACACAATGGATGTAATGTCTTTTAATTTAAATAAATTATTATTATTATAGAGCTATTATACTAAAGTAGGGGAGTCATAAGTAGGCCTGTAAGTGAGAGTGTCGCAAATAGTAAAGGAAGATGAAACTCATATTCTTATCTTGTGTCTTTATCGAGTTATTATTATTATCTAATCACACATAAAAAAGTGAGACAGATTATAAGTCTCATTTGCTTTCTCTTTATTTTCAATGGAAATACATACTTATATACAAATATACACCCAGGCTCAAAAGCCAACAAATTCATTTATAGAAAATGTTGGCCCTCGGCGGGAATCGAACCCGCTACCCGCGGAGCTGAAGGCAGGGTCACTGCGCCAACGGGCCAGTCAAATTCAAAGCCAGCCACTCGAATATATATAAGATTAACTCAAACATTTAAATATAACAGATATGTATACACCCAGACTCATAATTCGAACAATTTTATAATAAACGACGATATTTCTCCTTTATTCTTATTCAATAAATAAAAAGCAGTTTTCCCAGAGTCAACCCATTTTCTCTTTTGCTACAACTCAAAAAATGACACATAAAAATATGACAGCCACAATGCTTTTTCATATTAATCGCCACCTCTATGAAGGAGGTTGTATTAAAAACATGTTGTAACAGTCGACCATCCTGACAACATTTGCGACCCCGCAAATCTCATAAGCTGACTTCTGGGAATGAATCTACCACCGATTCGGAATGCTGATTGTACTGAGAAGAATCGGCAAGAAACTCAATACTTGCTCTTTTAATCTGTAAAAGGAAACCGCACATGCCATGACATGACAGGACTACGCTCACGCTTTATGCTCAACTCTAAGCTCACGCTTTATGCTCAACTCTTTAAGCTCAACTCCTCAACTCCTTAAGCTTTTCGCACCATAAGCATTTCGCACCTCAAGCTCACCCTCAATCACTGTCATGGCATAACACAGCTCAATTAGTGGGAACCAACTCAGCAGATACACACGTAAACAGACTCGCAAATGATAACGCTCAAAGAACAATCACCACTTCTAGGCAGAGCCTAGCTGACAGTCGTTGCAGATGTCCACAGTCTAGAAAACAATCGTTACAACTGGAAAGATCCAGAGAACAATCGTCATTCTAGCTGACAGTTCCATCGAACAAAAGTCACGGGCGCGTCTAAGGCCTCACATAGCACATCGTCACGTTGATCTCACAGAATTAATTAACCGAATACCAATTACCACCAATAATCTCTCCAATAAAAACTCCATTTTTTATTCCATAGCATCGCTTATCGCAACTATCTCTCAAATTATACGAAATTCGCACTCTTTGTGTTGTCTCAAGATATTGATCGTCATTTGTCTTTTCTTTAAACTCTTTAAATTTCCAGATATTCCTTTTGTCCACTCTATTTGTGAGTTTAGGTTACATCCCCTTCTGAATATAAAAGACGACGATATTTCTCCTTTATTCTTATTCAATAAATAAAAAGCAGTTTTCCCAGAGTCAACCCATTTTCTCTTTTGCTACAACTCAAAAAATGACACATAAAAATATGACAGCCACAATGCTTTTTCATATTAATCGCCACCTCTATGAAGGAGGTTGTATTAAAAACATGTTGTAACAATTTATTTTTATTTTTTTATGTTAGCTATCGCCGGGAATCGAACCCGCACTAATGAACCGCTGAACGCGCGTACGTGCAGTCAAAATAAGGACAGATAAGAAAACTTATGGAGCGGATGACAGAAGAGGATGAGGTTATGGAAGCTTGATGTGGATTAACTATAATTAAACTCAATGTGTGTTTAATAGTATATTTATTGTTACTGGTTTTAATTGTTTTTTTATAATTGTATTTCTAATTTATTTAATTAACGGCTAATATAAAATTGTGTTGCTATTATATAATAAATTAATCACAATATATATTTTATTAATTACCCCCTCATTTCTCTTGACCACCCTCATTTCTTACCGAGGTGTCGCAAAAGGCGACTAAGGCAAGTTGACACACAGTGTGATATCCGGTTGAGTAGAATAGACACCCCTCTTTCCTACCGAGTTGTCGTATAATACGGCTAAGGTAAGTTGACGTCAGGCAGGCCAAATCATGTAACATGTTTATAATATTTTGTGCCGATCCCACTAAGAGTGGGATAAGGGCAGGGGATGATGAGTAGTAACAGTGAATATAATGTTTGTTGTCTGTGGTTAATTCTTAACAATAACATATGTCTGTGTACTATTTCATCTTGTTCCTGCCTTTCGAAATAATAGTCACGATTACGAGTGCTTTATTTATTAATGCAGAGGTTAAATACAGAGATGAAAGCACGTAGATGTTTTATTTCAAAACATAATTACTATTTTTCTTATTTATTTATTATACTAAAGTAGTAAACTTGCGTTTGGCAGATTACCATGTTAACTGACTAAAAAAAATCACACCAAAAAGAAGTGTAATTATAACTTATTTTAAAATTAAATTGAATCACATTAAATGATCGAATAGAAGAGTAATTATAGGTAACTTAAAAAAATATTTTTTTAGTTCAAACATATATAGAGATAAAACATTTACATTTTATTTGATCGTCGCGAGTGATACCATTTATAAATACGAGAGACGAAATATCGTATGACGAAGAGGAAAGTCTCCACCACTGTCAGAACGCTGGCGCCGACGAATAGAGCTGTTGTACCTCCTAGAGATGCTGATGGTTAACAAAAGACAAAAGTTAACTTAACTCATCGATAAGTGGAGATGGCACATGTTATAAACATGTTGTCATCTTGCCATCGCCATCACAATACAAGCGCTCCACACGTTCACTATCACAAACTCAACAATCGTTTCAGTCCGCAACTGAAGCATCATGAGAAGATAGAGTCCACGATAAAATGGCAAAGCAAAGCATCACTCCAGCAAGCATAGTTACTAATTTATATATAACTAGCTTTTTTACCCGCAACTTCGTTCGCGTGGACTGTAGTATTGAAATTAAGAGTAGCTTCTGTCACTCAACACTGCAAATATCTCAAATCAAATACAAAAATCTGATCGATCAGGGAATTGTAGTTTTATCAAGAGCATAATTTTATAATTTTAGTAAATAACCCGTACTTACATGAAACATATATTAAAATAGCTCAGTAAAAGGAGACTTCCAAAATTGGGCTTATCTGATACAATAAACTCCATAATGAAATCCATGTTCATCAAAATATTATTATTTTTTTTCTGGTATTAAATATCATATATAACTATGCTTGCTTTTGAAAATAAGAATTTTTTATCTTGCCACAGTAACATATAGGATAAAAGATACTCGTTTTTCTTTCGGGAACAACGAAAAAATTTATATTGCATTCTTGACAATCTTTAATGATTAAGTTGGCGCAAGTACTAAGAATAGGTGAGAAAAGACAAAGGCCCCCTGTCTATAGAGGGATTAAAAATCAATACAAGTGCTCCTCTATGTAGACATTAATAAATAATTGTTAAATAAAACGTACAGAACAAATCATCGAGGCTGAAGATGACGTCACGATGAAGCCGAAACTTTGGTGGCATCAGAGTGAACTTGACGACCGCCTCCGCAGACCCCTCTGACGTCTCATTCATAATTACCAAATAGATAAGGAATATTAATGATAATAGTCTACGAGCCCATAAAAACATTTTACTCGTATCTTTAATCCTCTAAAAGCTGAAAAAAAATCATCGCGTGCTTCCAACATAAGTACGAACCGTTATGGAATTTGGGTTACAGTGATTTTGGCAGGTAAGCGTTAATAAACGTGTGTAAAATACCAATCGAAGTTCATTTAATAATTTATTTTTCTAGTGTTCATGTGTTCACTTTTGTGTGTGTGAGAAAGTGTAGGTAATACTACGGTAATACTGTGAAGGTTATACTAAAAAACTTATAACTTCATAGCGTCTTTTTGACTTTTAACTTTGAAAGGCACGTGTTAATAAAAAAAAAATGTCTAAAGTACGATCACTATTATTGGGATTCCTTTCGAAAAATACATAACGAAATAATAACCATTACTACAAAGGAACAAAGAATGAAATTATCGTATTTCAAGGACGACAGACAGCCAATTTGAGGAATTATTCTTGGAATTACTCTTACTCAAGAATATACACTCGGGAGCAAAAAAATCGACTTCGACAAAATCGACCTTTACTCGCATTCAAATGCCTCTATCTCAAATTTTTAGCCCTAGAAATCAGAGGAGAATTGATAGACATTTCGGAAAACATCAAATGTGAAAAAGGCTCTAAAAGAGACGAGAACAGTTCAACCAATGCTGAAGTTTATTTACCGAAGATCAACTTGCTCACTTTTTCGGGTTCACATGAGGAGTGACAGACTTTCGAGGACGTGTTTGTGTCATTAATACACAGGAATACTAACCTTAGTGAAGTACAAAAATTACACTATTTAAAATCATGTGTTTCAGGTGAAGCAAAAAAATACTATAAAAAACTATCAAGTTGTGGAGAAAAACTATAACATAGCGTGGGATACTTTGAAAAATAGATATTCGCATAAGAGAATCAGAGTGGATACTATTTTAAAAAGGTTATTTTGTATTAAGAAAATTAACACACTTCAATTCAATTCAATTTTCCTTTAATGGCTTTTAGGAGTGCCATATTGGCACAGATTACTTTGCCAATGTCACGTAAGATGGAGTACACACAAAGGAGATTGTACGGTGAAACAAAGAATAAAACTGAAATATGGATTATTTACAAATAGTGGGAACCTTATGTTTAACCCTTCACCTTTGAAAAAAGAAAGACAACACAATATGAATATATATTATATACAAATATGTAGTTATACTTAAAAATAAATAAATCACAATATTTTTTTATTACATTTAATATATTTACATAAATATTTACAATAAGGACTAAATACAGACGTTAACAAACATTCAACATTTAATGGACGAGGGATTTAGGGTGGAAGGATGTCATATAAAGGATGAAGGAGCTTAGGACAATTCAAAAGGATGTGGGATACAGTCAGTGCCTTCGTCTAAACCACACTCGCAGATCGAGTTATCCCTGATCCGCAGTTTTGCCAAGTGTACAGGTATACATGAGTGACCAAGACGTAAACGAGAGATAGTAGATGAGATCCATCTGTCTGCATATCTATAGAGAAAGAACCATGGTCATCTTGCAATGTCTGGCTGAAGAGCCGCGTAGTACTTTCCCTTGACATTTTTTGAGGACTCGTAGAACGAATTCCAGGATTAGTTCAGAAAAGTCTTAGCTAATGAGCAAAGATCATTAGCAGTATTCTCAAAGTGCTCGAGCGTTCCATCTTGAACTGCAGCCTTAGCACATGAATCAGCACTCTCATTTCCAGGAATACCGGAATGGCTGGGGATCCAGACTAAAGAGATGGATAATCCTTTTTTGTAACAAGAGAACAGAATCTTCCTAATCTTCAAAACAATAGGAAATCTTGACTTAATACGAAATGGATTTTCTTTAATAGACAATAAACAACTAAGACAGTCTGTCAAAATAACGGTCTGTGTAACGTTATGGGAGTGTGCAAACAGGATTGCTTCTAACAAAGCAATGGCCTCTCCTGTAAACACAGAAGACTCGGGAGGACATTTAAATTTTAACACAATTTTATATTTGGGGATCCAGCAGGCCGCACCAACACAACTAGGAATATTGAGATCGGCCGAAGATAAAAGACAATTTATAAAAAGATCATAGTAAACCAAAATATTACCATTAGTTTCAAGATGCGGTAGAGCGTTCGTCATGTTGTCGACAGATTGGGAATAGCCTGACGAATGAGCTTTTTGGATTCTATATTTTAACAAGAGATCAAAATTGGGAGGGGGTAGAATTCTACAATTTAAGAAAATGATTTTTTTATTTTTTATTTTAAAGATATACCAACAGCAATTATAATAATAAATTACTAATTTAGATAAACAATTGGACAGGGACCGTTACAATCACTTATTACAGGTATACACAGCATTAAAAATAGGTCTCTATACATTTAAAAAGAATAATAATACAGTTATTACAAGGTAACAATATAATTTTAAGCGTTACTAAACTCAAACCCACTGTTTCACACAAGGAATAGCTAACAAACAAAAAAAAAACCAATTTAATTCCAAGTATGCAAAAGCAGTTGTTGGAGAAAATATCAAACAGTAAATTAATTGAAATTAACGAAGTAAAAGTTTGGAAAAAAAAAACATTTTATATAGAAATATTTTTGAATACTTGCCAAAAAACCAAAAAAAAGAAAAGAAAACTGCTAGTTCTTATTAGTCATTAAATAAGATTGTTTTAATATTTTTTTAAAATTTAATTAAACTATCATGGAAAATATCAATGTCATACGGGGGTGTGGCCGTATGGTTGGTTAGTGAAAGTATAAGAGTAGAATTTTTTTATTTTTTTTTGTCCCTAAAGTAAGTAACTTAATACTTGTGTTATGGGTGACAGACAACTGGTGAATATATACTTAAATATTTTTAAATACATACTTAAATACAAATATACACCCAGGCTCAAAGACCAACAAATATATTTATAGAAAATGTTGGCCCTCGGCGGGAATCGAACACGCGACCCGCGGAGCTGAAGGCAGGGTCACTACCCACTACGCCAACGGGCCAGTCTATTATAATTATACACAAAACATAATGTCCATACGTATAATACACACACACAAAGTTCAGAGAAAGAGGTACACAATACACAAGCAAGTAAAAGGAAATATATGACTAAACTAGAGAAAATGATCGCAACTACAAAGAAACGCTCCCTTCGCATCGGCTGATGGTAGGTCACTGCTAGGTCGGCAACCGGTTTCGAGTGCAGCGGGAAGGGTGACTATGTTGCGGCAGTCCCGGGTAAGTGTGAGTATATGCTATACCGCGGGTGTGCTTGTGTGAGATGTAGTGTGATTGTATTGTGTAAGGTGAGTGACTGTATGTATGTCGGTGTGTGTAAATGTGATTGAATCCCTACAGTCATATTGAGATAAACTATTGTAGGTTGTCATTAATCGATTTATACAGGAAAATTTACCTAAATTTGTTTTGGATAGTATGGGTGTGAAAATTTTTTGTATAGGGTGTCTGGGCGTTTTGTAAGGAATAGATAAATTTAGATGAAATAACAAATCTGGGGCATCTATTTGGTTATTAAGAATTCTATATAAAATTATAAGATCAGACATTCGCCTGCGTTTTTCAAGAGGTAATATGTTAAAATATTTTAATCGACTTTCATAATCTGCTTTATATGGGCAACTGTTATCTTTAAAAGCAAGATATCTAGTGAAAGATCTTTGGACACGCTCTATTCTGTCTGTTTGGATTTATAGTGTGGATTCCATATAGCTGCTGCGTATTCTAAAATGGTTCTGACAAGTGCATTAAACAATATGATAATACTATGGGTCCTTTTAAAGTCTTTTGTATTACGTTTAATGAAACCCAACAACCTCCACGACTTGTTCACACATTGGTCTATATGATTACTAAACGTGAGCTTACTATCAATTAAAACACCAACATCGCGAATTACCGAGACTTCTTTAAGCTTCTGGGTGTCGATAAAATATTCCGTGAGTAATTTATTTTTACAGCGGGTAAACACTTTTGGACATTAAGCTTCATTCTATTTTTGTCGCACCAACTCTGTACAGAATTAAGGTGATGATGATAGGGAAGTGGTCACTAACATATGTAGATGAGAGAACTTTCCAAGATAATTGGGAGGCAAGGTTAGGGGAGCATACTGAAAGATCTACAGCAGATTTAGGGTTTTGATTTGGGTAAACTCTTCGGGTGGGAGATCAATCATTGATGATGCAAAGGTTCGCATCATCAAAGAAGTCCACCAACAAAGGAGCTAACCCATCACAAAAGTAACACCCCCACATAGTATGGTGAATGTTAAAATCCCCCATAACTATGACAGGAGTGGATAAGGACGAGAGGATGGTTTGTATTTCAGACATGATGGAGGAAGAGGGATGAGGTATGTATAGAGAAAGGAAAGAGATGTTTAAGGAACGAACGGCAACAGCATTAATCTGTTGGCTAAGAGGAGGAAGGGGGATAGGAGAATAAGGGAAAGAGTGCAGAATAAAAAGGGCGCAACCTGCATGCCCATCATTCCTGTCATCCCTTAAACAGGAAAAACCAGGGAGCCGAAATCGGACCCCAGGAGTCAACCATGTTTCCGAGATGGCAACAATGGTAGGCTTATGCAGGTTCACAAGGGACAGCAATTCATGTTTTTTGGAACTTACACTCTTACTGTTCCATTGCAGAAATGTCGTTGGGGCCATTTTTGAGGATTTTGAAAAGTTGGGAAAGGTTAAAGGCAACGTTGGACGGTAGAGGGATTTCACTACATGGAGCAAGAATGCTCAGTAAAACTTCAGAGAGAATTTCTATGATTTTACCCTGAGTAGCAGGAGATTGAGTGGAGTCATTATTAAGCGCACAACCATTAGGTAGGGATGAAGAGCAATCACCAATAATATCCTGGTGGGCTCTCTTGTCAAAATCTTTTCCCAATGGTGCACGAGGACGGGGACTGTGGAAAACTGTTTGTCTATAGGACTTAGTGTTAGGTTGAGATTTTACTGGGGTTTAAGGAGGATAAGCCGGAGGTGAGAACATCTCTTTCACAATCTCAGCATAGGACCGCCGGACAGGAGGAAATTGAGTAGATGCTTCCATGTACGAAATGTTATCCTGCGACATTACCATCTTGATAGACTGTTGCTTGGAGAACTCTGGACAATCTTTGTCAGTTGCAAAATGTTTTCCAGAGCAATATAAACATGTAGAAAACTCTTTGGGGACTTCACAGGAATCTCCTGTATGAGGTTGAGCACACCTGTAACACCTGGGTTTCGACCTACAAGTAAGTTTAATATGTCCAAAACGACAGCAGTTCTGGGACTGAATAGTGGGAAGTTTGTATGATTCGACAGGTAAGGAAGTGTGGTATGAGTATACCCTAGCAGGGAGCATTTGGCCTCTAAGTGTAAAAGCAACCGACTGAGTCGGTACCCAAGTAGCAATGCCGTCGCTAGTTACTTTCCTGTTTAATCTCCTAGCTTTCAGTACCTCACCAAAACCAGAAGGAAGTTCAAGGGATTCGACAAATTCCTCCATTGACCAGTAAAAATTGGCCAAAAGAAATACCCCGTAGAGTAGTTCCTGAGGCTGGGTCTGATACGTCACGCGAAATCTGTACAATGAACTTTGGCATTTGTCGTCCTTCATGTAACTTAAGGGCTTTTCGGAAAAGGATAGATGTACGAACGTAGTATGAATCGGCGGGTTGGCTAAAGCAGGGTGAACTATGGTTTTTTTAGTTGCATTTGTATCTTCAACATCTACTTGCCTTTTACGTGACGTTGTTGGTAATGTATTACCTTCGGCAGTTCGGATGGAGGATCCACCTCCATATTGGAGGCGCTTTGTTAAAAAAAACTATTTATATGAAACAATAAAAACTTACCTATTTACAAATAATGTTTGTATACTAGATAAAAAAATAATGTTAGTACACAAAATACCAACTATTTACTGAGTTAAAAACAACCAAATGGGCCGAAAAACACCGAAATCTCACTAACACGTGTGTACCAACACATACGTTAGCAAAGTCCAAAATTAACACACAGTCAGCAGGTCAGTTGAAACTTTTAATAGATAATGTGCAGGAATGTTTAAGTAGTTTACAAGCTTTAGACATATGTATTAGTAATTGGGATCCTTTGTTAGTATTTTTAATGACTCAAAAGTTAGATTCTGAGACTCATAAAGAGTGGTAAAAGTTTGTAAGTAATGAATATAAAACTAATTTGCCTTCATTTAAAAGTTTAATTGAATTTATTGAAGCTAATATTCAAACTTTAGTATTAATAGCACAACCTACCTGCACTCGTACAACAAGGGAACATTCTTTTCATGCTAATGCTATATGTCATGTAGTTTTTGTACTCAAAATCATTTTTAATTTATTGTAAGTCAGACATCATTTGCGACGCATTTTCAAGGCTAGACTTACTCTTAAAGAAATGGCTACAACACTTTGTCAAATAGAGGCATGTTTAAACTCCAGACCAATAACACCCAATGATACCACAGATTCTGATTTTAAAATTCCTAGACCGGGTCACTTTTCAATTAGGGAAGCACCTGTTACTGTACCGAGTCCAAATTTGGGTAATACCAACAATGTAAGTAATTTAAGACGATGGCGATTTGTATAAAGGCTAGTTAGGGACTTTAGGCATCAGTGGCAAACTGAGTATTTAAAAAGTATACAGTCCAATATAATCTTTATTACCTACAGGGGGGCAATACTACGTATTGACAATTTCCTTTTTATTTCAATTGCAACATCAGTAGTGTAATTTCAACTTTTCTTATAAACGTATTTCTGTAATGCAATTTTTTGTTCGTATAAAATTCATCTTATAATTTTTTTATATTAAATAAGTGTTAATTTTCATGAATTTAGGCTCACGTTACAGCTAAAACCTGTGACTAAGAGTTTTTAAACGAATCTGGAACCTAGGCTTAATATAGCTTTAGCTAGCGATATTTGAATGCGATTCGGAGTCTGAGTCGATTTTTTTGCTCCCAAGTGTATATATAATATGTATATATCTTAGATGTCTACACTATTATGAACAATATAAAAAAAAGAATTGGAGCAGCGCATAGCAGATGACACAAATAGAAAAATTAAAAAAATCGAAGAAAAAAAAAATAGAACCTTGATGGCCAAAACGAAAATTAATAATAAATACTCATGGAAAAATAAATAATGATTGGAAATTTCCCAAAAGTACTTTATTTTTTTTATTAAAAAAATACTGTTTCTTCAAATAAAAAGTGGCAACCCTAGTACCCGCGAAAGCCACGGTTAACCAAATATCATAATTGTCCATCGTTTTTACTTTTTCGCGGCTTTTAGAAAATAACGAAGATCTGGGGTTCACGGGCTCTTGTTCTATAACACCAATAGAAGCAGTAACGTCTCTAATACATTGCAAATCTAAAATTATTAAATTTCTTACCGAATAAGGATCTTTTTGGAATGTGAATTATAGTTGACCTCCTCGCATTGAGCCATGCAGGGACAATTTGCGAGGTTCTTGGGAAGGTTGACGAGAATCTCCACGTTCCTTCCAATGCAAGCCATGCCATGCGCGTCGCACACGTCGCCATCTTGAGGACGCGTAATAACGGCCGGTAATTTAAAACAAACACTTTTTTTAATAAACGCAAATCAAATTTTTAACAACAAAAGTAATTTTTTTCCAGAAATCATTTGATGCAACAATTGACGTTTTCATTGAATGTCATTTATTTTGTCTAAATAATACATCGGCCAGTATTCTATAATTATCTATTCTATGTTGTAATTTTCTTATCTACGTTGTCTATGATTTTAACATGATAGCAGAGCGTGGTTAATTAAAAGTATAAGCGTATTGAGTTAATAACGGACGTGGTTAGTCAGAAAAGGTTCTCGTATAAAATGGCTAACACAAGCCACAATTCTTTTCACATTGATAGACTTGTCGGAAGATACAATTACGCCATGGAAATTCGCCGTGGTAGCCTATTTCATGTTCGAAGAATTATGGGATTGTATTGACGGAACCAATCTCGATAGAAAAGAAATTAAGGCACATTCAAAACTCATATTATTACTGGATCCGACAAACTACGTACATGTACAGAGTGCGACTACATGTAAAGAAGTCTGGGAGAGTTAACCACATGCGTTTGATGACAGCGGGTTGTACAGGAAAGTACTTATTGAAAGGCCTTATTACAACTACATTGGATAGTTCACGAGACGTAGATAACTATGTGACTAAGATTATGTCGACCGCCCACAATCTTAGCAATATTCACTTTAACATAGATGATGAATGTTTGTTTGGTGACAGCTTAAATGTGAAAAAACCACAGATTACTAAATGCATCTAAAAATTAATTAATTAAGAAATTTAAATGTAAATTTGTTATGTGTGCTTTTCCCTACTCAGATATACTGACTAGTAGGCAGAATGAGCACATATATAATTTAAATTTACAAATGTATAATTTGACATACCGTCATATGCTATATGTTATTTTAACATAAATAAATTTATTTCCTCGTTTAAGTTGACTAGAGATACTATGTTTATCCTAAGCATTTGGAGCAGCCGTCTACCAAGAAATATCAACGACAAAGTGGCTTCTAGCACTTAAGGCAGACAGAGATGTATGATGTAGATGTTGTTTGTGGTGCTAATTCATAATCTATACGTGTCTACTTATCTCTTCCTTCCGACTTCCTTTTATTTAATGTGCAATATACGCTAATAGTTATTTTCGGCGTATCATTAATTTCCCACAAATATAATGAACCTTTTTATATTTTAGTGTCAATAATGATTATTTGTTGTTAATGTCGCAATCTCACAGCTTAATGAAGACAGAAAATAATGAACATAGTGTATAACTCAGTCTCATGTTACTGATAATACTACAACGTTATAAAAAGTATGGTTTCCTTACCGCCTTTTACATGAAAATATGGCCGACAGCCGCAGAACATGACTGCCATTCGAGTTCGGCAATGCATCTGACACAAACCGAAACTGTACGCCTGAAGAAAAAGCATCAATATATCAACAAATTTATTTACTTATTAGATAGATCACCAACATATTATTTATTTGACCACTTAACATTTTGTTTGTTACGCCATTAGTTAAACATTAAAGCTTAAGCCTAAAACGAAACTCCTTCAAAACACTATGGAGCAAGTTTGACAGTCCCTTTCTGAGCCATTGAAATGGTACACATGTCAGATGCGGAAAATAGTGCTTGTTGGGATTTTTAGTTGTTAGGCAATAAAGTTAATTACTTATTAATTTTTGGTTTTATTACATTTGAATTTGGAATTTATTTTATTACTAACATAGTGTATAATAAATAATGTTACTAACAACAATATGGATCCTGTATTTGATAATAAAAATTAAAGAAATAAAATAAAACTTAGAAGGTTTATTGAAATTATAAAAATACAAGAATTTATTTATCCTCCAAATTAGAATAATAAAGCGAAATTATCTAGTTATAATATTTATATTTTTTAAACATAGAGATATTACAAGAGCATTCGCGGATATTATGTTTGGCTCATCGCGATAGGAGCTACTACAAACCAGTAGAAAAGTTGAAGATTCAAACGAACTTGCCAAGTCAAATTGAATTATTAATGTTTTGAAATAGAATCTTTCCTATGAGCGTCTGTGGTTAAGCTGTGGTAGCCCAGCGGTAACACCGTGCGACTCTTTCAAGGAGGTATCGGTTCAAACTCCGGCAGACACCAATGAGTTTTTCTGTTAAAACTTATGTGTCTAATTGATAATTGCAATTTATCACACGCTTTTCGGTGAAGGAAAACATCGTGAGGTAACCTGCATATCTCTAGAGAATTCTGGAGATATGTGTAACTACCAATCCGCATTGGGGCAGCGTGGTAGGTCTTAGCTTCAATCCTTCTAAAAACGGAGAGAGGAGGCCTATTCTCAGTAGTTAGATAGTAACAGGCCGCTTCTCACTTTTTTTTTTCTATGTGTGGGTTGCTGAGAGCCTCATTTTAAATCAATCCGGTATCGTATAACATTACCTTAATTGAGTTACCAAGCCATTCATCGGGATATCTGCAACGCCTTTGTTCGGGTCTAAGGCTTTTAATGCGATATGCGGCTTCAATTTCGACGACCTGCAGTTTCAAATGATCTGATCACCTGACTAATGTATTGATACAGCTCTTACTTTAATAGATAGATATCTAAATTAAGAAATAGGGGTTAGAGTTGAGTTAATCATCCTTCTTATATAAATTTCAGGTCCCGTAAAGAAAAGTTTAGAGAATTCTTATATTACAAGTATTAGAAAAATAAATTTCGCAATAACTATGTATCTGTTATTTTATGTTTTTTAATTTTAGCAATAAACTACAATTTTGGCAATACTAAATAAAAAGCCGTTCCTTTCTACGTCCCGCACTGAGCGCACGTATTTTATTTACTCCCAAGTATTTTCTCAAATTTTTACTGTTTTTGCTGTTTTTCGTCAACGGTCCTTACGATCCAAGCAGCGTTAGTTATTTGCCACAACTTAAAAGCAGTGCGAGTCAAAGAATTCCGCCATATAATGTGCGGTTTGGCGATTCCTTGTACGGCAAGTCGGCGGCAGCAATGCTATACGGGCCATTCAATTCCTGTTTTACGGACTTATTGAGGATGAAATTATAATCAGCGACATGTTACTGCTGCAAGGTATATTGACCGGTTCGATAGACTGTCCTTGTCTACTCGCTGCGTTTTCATTGATAGTTCCTTCATTAAGAATACGCCACACACGTCTTATTAACGTTCCCAGGTGCCATACCAATTATTCTCAAAATTCTATAGTACCACAGCTAGTACGATCATACAACAAGCAATATTCAAATATAGATATATTTCATTTATCCAAAGCACAATTTAAACGTGAGTTAATTGAACACAGTCGCAAACAACAATAAAATTAAAAAGTATTAAACACACATAGACACACAAACACACGCACGCACACGCACGCACGTACGCACGCACGCACACACGCACACACACACACACAAACAAAAAACGTCGTTATTGCAGCTTTCGTACTTTCTGTACTAAATTCTGTTAAGCAAAATTTATTTATGTAAAACTATATAATCAGTTTGGCCTTATTAATAGATAAAAAATTTTTTATATATTTTTTATGTAAATAGCTGTTGATTATATAAAATAAAATAAAAACTTAAAGACATAGTAAAACATGTACCTGACCTGAAATTAAAACTAGAAGTCCAGACGCGTTGGAACTCTACGTACGATATGCTTAAAAGAATCGCAGAGTTAAAAGACGCTGTTGTGACTACTTTAGCGCTTATTAGAAGCGATTTGGCGCTTACGTCAGAAGATTGGAAAATAATCGAAGAAGCCATACCCATTTTAAAAATATTTTATGACGTGACAATGGAAATAAGCGCAGAAAAAAATGTCACATTATCAAAAGTAACGCCAATGTACAAAATAATGTAAAATTTTGTAAGAGGCTTGTTGCGTGCTCGTCCAGATTCTTCTCGTCTACCACAAATTCATAGTATGCTAGAAACTTTAGATCAGCAGCTTGATAGGCGATTCCTGCACCTGGAAGCACAAGAAATGTACGCAGAGGTCACTATCCTGGACCCAAGATTTAAACGGCGCGGTTTAAAAAACGACGAAAATTTTGTAACAGGGCTGAGCGCATTAAAACAAAAAGTGGGAAGAATATTGTCCCAACAATCCCAAGGTCCTCAGCCAGGAATGTCATGCGGGGCTGCAGTTCGTCCATGAACATCCCGTGAAGCTTCAGTCTCGCAAGGAGCGGCACAAGACTCTTCCAGCATTTGGGATGAATTTGATCGGGAGGTTGCTTCAATGTATCCTACAAATACGACTGCTGCAGGGATCGTAGAGCTGGACCGGTACATGCTAGAACCAATGATACCACGGCAGGAGAATCCATTGGTATGGTGGCATCAGCGACGAAATGTCTATCCACTACTTTTCCGCTATATGGTCAAGAGGCTTAATTTATTAGCGACATCCGTACCATGTGAGCGCGTATTTTCCAAAGCCGGATATACGCTTACTGATCGGAGATCACGACTTTCAGCTAAGAAAGTAGAACAATTGCTGTTCATAAGTTCAAATATGCATCTGTCTTGAAGAGGTCATCCTTACCATGCTTATATAAAAAACGTGTAAATAATAATGTATATTATAAATAGAAACAAGGAAAAAAAGAAAATAGGGTAAATAATAAATGTTAATAATATGTGCAAATATGTACATGTAAATAGTGTACATCTAAATCATTGTATATAGCCAACGATTTCTAAATACGCCAACCTAAAAGAAGCAAGTCTAAACATGTATTTATTTAAGTTGACAGTCCTAAGCTTGTCAAGTATGAAGGTGTGATGTAGGTACTTTACATTATTTGTGTGTCATTCTGTGCAGGTAATCTTTTTGTAAAAGTCAGTTTGTACTCGCTCTCCTTGCCAATAAACCAGCCGACAAGATCATACGTGTTTCCTTGCCTTTCCTCGAATATCATATTGGCGACGAGTAAATACTATAAAATAGGCGTGAATACTAAAAGTGAAGTTAAACGTTAGACGCGGACTGTAAATATTAAACTTGTGTGGAAAAAAAAATGTCGGTCGGTAAATTAGGTGTGTTCGACATGGTGAATTTGTGCACACCGATTAAACCGTCTAAAAAAACATTTGAAGAACTAGTTTGCATTATGAAAGAACACTTACAACCTAAACCGAGTTTACTGGCAGAACGCTTCAAATTTAGAAAGTGTTTTCAAAACCGTGAGGAAAGTGTCGCGGATTACATAACGGAGCTAAAAAAGATGTCCAAAAATTGTAGATTTTCACCAGAAAATTTAAAGGAAAACTCGAGATCAATTCGTGTGCGGCTTGGTGAACGAAAATATAAGGCAGAGGCTATTCACGGAAGATGATATTACGTTGGATCTGGCCTTCAAGTTGGCAGTCGCCATGGAGGCGGCAGAGGCTGATGCGGCCCTAGTCCAGGAGCGGGCCGGGGGCAGCTACTCGACGGCTACGGAAACTGTGCATGCAGTGGTGACAAAGGCAACGAATGACGAGAAGTTGTGTAAAATAAAATATCTGTTGATGTAACTTACAAGTCCAAAAATAAAAAGCTAGATTTATATATAGTGAATAGTGGCAAAACTAGCCTGCTAGGGAGGCAGTGGATAAGCGAACTGAATATAGTGTGTCCTGTTGTTAAATGCTACAGGATAGTGTCGGACCCGGATGTATTTGACGTTGATTCGTTCAGTTCCAGATATTGTGAAGTGTTCGCTGACGGGCTGGGGAGATTCACCGGTGGAGCGGTGGGCTTTCACTTGCGGCCGGACGCGCGGCCGGTGTTTATGCGCGCGCGCCCGCTGGCGTATGCGCTGCGCGAGCCAGTCGAGCGAGCCCTCGATGCGCTGGTAAGGGACGGCGTGATCACACAGGTGAGCAGCTCGGACTGGGCCACGCCTATAGTGCCGGTTATGCAAAAAGATGGCACTATACGGGTATGTGGCGATTTTAAATTAACGTTAAATAAAAGACTGGAAGTGGACCGTTTTCCGTTACCGCGACCGGAGGACCTCTTAGCTAAAAACGCCCTCCACCGTTTATGCCGATCGCTGGCAAAGAAAGAGACGCCTATCTATCCCCTGTTCGACGAGTCGGGCACCAGGAGGTACGCCTCAGGGGATAGAGCGGAGATCCTGGCCAGTCATCTGGAAAAAGTTTTCAAACCAAACGACGCAAGCTCCGAAGAAAGTATCCAGCACCACCACTCTGAAGTCGAGAGAGCGGTGGCACAATTCCTGTCCACCCCTTGCCCGTCGCTCCGGAGTGATTTGTTTATTACTCCGTCACAGCTTCGGAGAGCCGTACTTCGCACTCCAAAGAGGAAGGCTCCGGGCGAGGACGGAATTCCTGTCGCCGCATTGCAGCAGCTTCAGAAGAGCTTTGAAAGCGCTCACAGAGCTCTTCAATGGCATCCTAAGAACAGGACATT
Organism: Morpho helenor; assembly: GCA_029227775.1. Lineage (NCBI taxonomy): Eukaryota > Metazoa > Arthropoda > Insecta > Lepidoptera > Nymphalidae > Morpho > Morpho helenor. Next base: position 9,733,437 of record JARGCU010000011.1, read on the forward strand.
TCCCTGAGGCCCGGAAGAGGGCGAAAATAATTGTTCTCCCAAAACCCAGGAAGGACCGTCGCTACCCGGAGAGTTACAGACCGATCACGCTGCTCTATTATTGTCGCAAAACTATTAGAGCGCCTGCTACTGCGGAGACTCGCCCCTCAACTGCCCCTGCGCGAGGAGCAGTTCGGGTTCCGCAGCGACCACTCAGCGGCGCTCCAGTTAACACGGGTACTCCACCACTTGGCCAGTGAACGAAACAAAGGGCATCGCACCGTCGGGGTCTTTTTCGATATAGAGAAGGCCTTTGACCGCGTTTGGCATGCCGGGCTCCTGGCCAAACTACTATCTACGTCGGTACCCCGAGAACTACTGAGAGTAGTAGCGTCGTTCCTGGCCGGACGCACCTTTTGTGTCGCAGTAGACGACGCGACGTCCCAACCGCGCTCCATTAGCGCTGGAATGCCACAGGGAAGCTGCCTTTCGCCACATCTGTATGCGGCGTTGATATGTATATTACCTTGCGCGAGTAATAAACTAGTTGTCAAATCGAGCGGTTGTTTGATTACGCCTCATACGTCTCACAGGCGAACGCGGCGGGTTTAGTGTTTACCCACATAACGAAACAAAAAAAAATGTCGTATTTAGGAAATTTAACAATATTCGATCATAAAACGAGTGAATGGTCGATATTTAAAGGAAGATTGTTTCAATTTCTAAGGATAAATCATGTAGACGTGTTGTTATTTGTCTATGCATACGAGTACATCAAATTGTAATGTTCATTGTCTATGAATAAAACTATTAGTTGTGGGCCGGCTTCCTCAAGTCAACGTGTTTTATTTAACAATAGGTTATGGGCCCAGGCGCCCTGGTTCCCAGAACGTCCAGGGATCTAGATATCGTTTCAACTTTACTGTTTAATAAATTAATTGCATTGTATCTAGTAGTGAATCGCGAAATTAACAAACGTGTGTTTAAAGTGATAGTCACGTTAGTCATCAAAATTGCGTCTAACTTTATAGTCAACGTGCCTAAGTTACGCGGCCGTGAAAACTATGACGATTGGGCTTTTGCTGCGGAGAATTTACTAGTGCTTGAAGGGATGGCAGACTGCATCAAACGTGAGAGTGCCACAGTAGCTGCAGAAGACGCTAAAGCGAAGGCTAAACTTATATTGACAATTGACCCGTCATTATACGTACACATAAAACAAGCTAAAACAACTAAAGATTTATGGATAAAGCTTAAACAATTATTTGATGATTCAGGATTTACACGGCGAATAGCATTATTAAGGCATTTGATATCCATTCGCCTAGAAAAGTGTGATTCCATGACAAGCTATGTAAGTCAAATAATAGAAACAGGACAGAAATTACGTGGAACTGGTTTTAATGTAAATGACGAGTGGATTGGTTGTTTGTTATTGGCAGGATTACCGGAAAAATATTCACCAATGATTATGGCAATTGAACATTCTGGAATAGGTATTACAGCCGACATTATTAAAACAAAATTAATAGATATGGAGTCCGACATTAGTACAGATACAGGAAATACATTTATTATTGGTAGAGGTTGGCAACAGCGGCATAGTCATAATTCTAAGGTTGGCAGTTCGAAATATAAATCGAATGTCATAGACAATTCTACCAAATATGGCGGTTCAACTGCGTATTCATCCAATATGTCTACAAAGAAAGATGGCGTTGTGAAATGTTATAGATGCAAGCAAAAAGGTCATTATAGAAATCAGTGCCCGAATATTAATATAAATATAGATAAAGATAAAATGAAAAAGTCTAACGCGTTTAGTGCAGTTTTTCTTAATGGAAGTTATAATAAATTCAATTGGTACTTAGATTCAGGGGCAAGCTTTCATATGACCGCTAATGATGATTGGATTCGAAATAAGACTGAGCCGAAAGTCAAGGAAATTATGGCGGCTAACAAAGATTGTATGCCGGTGTTGTGCACAGGTGATGTTGATATAATAACCGTGACATCAGATTGTAGATATGAAATCGAAATCAGAGATGTGTTATGTGTGCCAGGCTTGAGTACAAATTTACTGTCTATAAGCAAGTTGGTTATGAATGGAAATAAGGTGGATTTTCATGAAGATGGCTGCCTTATCTATAATAAACAGAATAAACTTGTCGCCGTCGCAGATTTAGTGGATGGTGTATATAGACTGATTACCAAACATAGTCAGTGTTTATTAACGCCCTCAGTTGTCAACAGTGAAGTATGGCATAGAAGATTGGGGCATTTAAACAGTACTGACATGCATAAGATGAAAAATGGTGCAGTGATAGGTGTATCCTATACAGATAATGCACAGATAGATAAATCAAGTTGTACAGTGTGTTGTGAAGGTAAACAGTCAAGGTTACCTTTCTCTCACAGAGGCACTAGAAGCTCTACTGTACTTGATATCGTTCATGCTGATGTATGTGGCCCGATGGAAAAAATATCAATCGGTGGATCAAGATATTTTTTGATTTTTGTGGATGACTTTAGTCGTATGGCTTTTGTTTACTTTCTTAAAGCTAAAAGTGAAGTATTTCAGAAATTCAAAGAATTTAAAGCCATGGTGGAAAACCAACAAAATAAAACAATAAAAATGTTTAGAACAGATAATGGTTTGGAATTTTGTAGTAATGAGTTTGAAGATTACTTGAAAAACGCTGGCATTGTTCACCAGAAAACCAATGTTTATACACCAGAGCAAAATGGTATGAGTGAAAGAATTAATCGCACAGTCGTTGAAAGGGCAAGATGCCTGTTATTTGATGCTGGATTGGACAAGAAGTTCTGGGCTGAGGCAACTAATACCGCAGTCTATTTGAGGAACAGGTCCATTGCATCTGGTTTGAATAATAAAACACCATTTGAATTATGGTCGAAGAGGAAACCTAACCTGAGTCATCTAAGGATATTTGGCAGTCAGGTTATGGCTCATATACCTAAAGAGAAAAGGTTAAAATGGGATATGAAGTCTAGAAAGCACATTCTTGTTGGATATGCCGAAAATATTAAAGGTTACAGAATATATGATCCAATAAAAGGAAATATTAATACAAGTCGAGATGTAGTTATTTTTGAGGATATAGAAAGAAAAAATGTACAAAAATGGAGTGCAGTTTCAGTGGGGGATACCATTCCCATGTCTGAAGTACCTCAATTGAAAGAGGAAGACAGTCGAGAAGACTATAATTATGCAAGTGACTCTTCAGAGTCTGTTTATGTGGAAAAGCAAGAAGATAAACAAAATTTAGAACAGAATTTAACGAGTGATAATAAAACTCGAGAAAGATCTAAAAGAATAAGAACTTTACCAAAGAGATATGGATTGTCAAATATTTGTACTGTACAGAATAGTTCGATCAACACTGAGATAAACTTAGAGGAAGTTTTACATGGTCCAGAAAAGGAAAAGTGGAGTAAAGCCATTCAAGAAGAACTTCAGTCTTTTAATGATAACTGTGCTTGGGAAGAGGTGGAGGTAGTACCGCCCAATAAGACAATAGTGCAGTGCAAGTGGGTATTTAAAAAGAAAGTTGGTAGTGATCAAAATGTGAGGTTCCGTGCTCGTTTAGTGGCTAAGGGTTACACGCAAATACCCATGATTGATTATGATGAAACCTTTTCACCCGTAGTTAGACACTCTACTCTAAGAATGTTATTTGCTATTTCTGTGCAATTGGGGTTAAATGTTACTCACTTAGATGTGAAGACGGCTTTTTTAAATGGTTATCTTAAAGAAGAAATTTATATGGCAGAACCAAATATATTAAACCATTCTATTTCTAATAATAAAGTTGTAAAATTAAATAAAGCTATTTATGGGTTAAAGCAGTCTTCTAGATCTTGGTATGAGAGGGTGGAACAATGTTTATTTGAATTAGATTTTAAGAAAAGTTATTTAGAGCCATGTGTGTTTACTAAACTAAATGATAACTTTAAAATAATCATAGCATTGTATGTTGATGATTTCTTTGTGTATTCTAATAGTGTAAGAGAGACTGAACAGTTAATTACAGTACTGAAATCTAAATTTAATATTAAAAATCTGGGGCAAGTTCAGCAGTGTATTGGTATGAGAGTGGGAATTAATGAAAACTTTTCTGTTATAACCTTAGATCAAAAACAATATATTGAGCAGCTTTTGGAAAAATTTAATATGTTTCAATGTAAGTCTATTAGTACTCCAATGGACTGTAAGTTAGATCTTGAAAGGGGAAATTTAAGTGAAACTCAATTTCCATACCAACAGTTAATTGGTAGTCTTATGTATTTATCTGTGCTGACTAGACCAGATATTTCTTTTGCAGTTAGCTATTTAAGCCAATTTAATAATTGTCATACTAGTATACATTGGTCTTATGCTAAACGTGTGTTAAGATATCTAAAGGGTACTATTCATTATAAAATTAAGTTTCAAAAGAGTAAAATTGAATTAGTGGGTTATGCTGATGCTGACTGGGCATGTAATTCATTTGATAGAAAATCTTATACAGGGTTTTGTTTCTTAATGTCAGGGTCAGTAATATCTTGGGAAAGTAGAAAGCAGAGGACTGTTGCTCTTTCTACGATGGAAGCCGAGTATATGTCTATAACGGATGCTTGTAAAGAAGCTATGTATTTAAAAACTTTATTGTGTGAAATTACAGGATATATAAATACTGTTACCATATATAATGATAATCAGAGTGCACAAAAATTTGCTGAAAATTGTATGTTACATAGAAAAAGCAAACATATAGATATTAAGTATCATTTTGTTAAAGATGCTATAAAGAATAAGATTATAAAAATTGTGTACTTGCAAACTTCAGAAATGGTAGCAGACATTCTTACTAAAAGTTTAGGATTAATAAAGCATAAATATTGTATAGACGGATTAGGCATTGTTTAAATATAAGATTGTTTATATGTCTAATTCATGTTTTGATTTGATGTAGTGGGGGTGTTGTTATTTGTCTATGCATACGAGTACATCAAATTGTAATGTTCATTGTCTATGAATAAAACTATTAGTTGTAGGCCGGCTTCCTCAAGTCAACGTGTTTTATTTAACAATAAGACGAAACCTGTAAGAGTGGTATTTTACTCACTCACTTAACAGATGAGATGTACCGTTTGATACGTAACTTAGCTTACCCCCAAGAACTGGAGTCGTTAATTTACTCGACGGCCACTTCAAGCCTAAATTGTGTTCGTTCGTGGATAAGGCAAACTTTTATGGAGCGAGCAGAGATCCAGGTGAAACCTTGGGAGACTGGGCGGGGCGATTAAGAGGTCTTGCAAGTTATTGTGACTTCGGCACTGCCTTGGAAACGAACTGACGGGATCGTTTCGTCCTTGGTCTCGAATCTGGGTCGGAACGCGATAAACTGTTTGAACAGAATCCATCTACGCTTACATTGAGTCGGGCTATCGAATTGGCGGAACAAGCGGAGTGTAGCAAGCGAGCGAAAGGGTTGCAGGGTGCGAGTTACGCGGATCCAGTCAAGGAGGAGCCAGTATACCGCGCGAGATTTCAAGGTCGAGCTAGCCACGGCGGGGAGGCCCGACGCCCCCGTGATGGCGGTGGCGCGGGCGATGCTGACTCATCGAGGCATGCCGCAATGCTCGGTTTGTGATTTAAAAAAATCATAAAACTGAAAAGTGTCATTACAAAAATTACAAGTGTCAAAAGTGCGGTGTCAAAGGTCACTTAAAAAAAGTTTGGCTAATTCAAAAAGTTCATGCGTGTACCATGTCGATGCGCAAAAGGATTGCGAATCGAGCGAAGTAAGCGCGACACGGCATGTAAGGAATGCCAAAATTTTAATTTAAGGTATGTGAGTGATAAACCTATCCAAACAACACAGACAATAAAAATGTAACGATGGAACAAGTTCCATCGTTACATTTTTATTGTTCAGGGTCCAGTAGTTGTATAATCTCAGACACTGTATAAAGATAAGTTTTATAAGTTTAAGTAAACAAATAGCAATGTCAAAATGTGCATGTATAACGGACATAAGATCTCCCCCTTTGGTTATTTTACAGTTGAAGCGACTTATAATAATTTAAAAAAGAACATTAAAATTTAGTATATCACCGGTACAACAAAGACCGCCAGATGGACCACGACTACCTCTGTCAAGAGACCTCCTCATTTCCTTCCCGGAGGGAGTTGAGTTTGAAGATCCTGAGGAACAATGAAGCCCGACCACTATCCGAACATAAGGTGTCCACTTAAGCGTCGACCCCCGACCCCTGGGCCAAATATTATCCGGGCGATTATAATAATCACAGAGGAAAAGCCAAGGCAAAGAGGCGAAACCTCGAGGCCCGTAGCCCCTCCAGTTTCGGCTGGGGAGAAATTCCGAAGATCCGATATTGATCGTTCGCGAAGATACGTCCGTGTTTTAGTCTAGTCTAGCCCTACACCCTGCCAGCTCCACCCTCCCCCTCGCCTACTCATGATGAACAATCCGTACGCGGTGTCGAGTTCTCTCAACCGCCGACATCGCCGCCATCCGGCGAAAGGGGCCCGGCACTACCATTGACGGTGTCCATAGAGGCATCTTCACAGGAGTCCACCAGTTACAACGTACTGGCAGCAGGTCGCAGCAGATGGACACGTCACGCCCCCCCATCCCCGCAGCCCGGGCCGTCGGGGCTATCGCACGCCGCGGCCGCGGCCGCGCCGCCCTCGCCGAGCCAATCCGCCGCTCCGCAACCCCCAGCACCGACGCAAGTACCTAAATCAGGTTACCCACCGCTCACCGCTGGATGCCAAACTGGACGAGGCATTTTAAAATACTCTCCACTAAATTGGGACGCGTACCGAACGCGCGACCGATGGCCAAGGGAGTGCGTTTCTTGCCAAAGGACGCAGAAGAATACAGAGTAGTACAACGCCACCTATCGGAGGAAGCAAGCCGGGATAAATCTATATCCTGGTTTTGCTACACGCCAAAAGCTGGGCTACCTACCAAGGTCGCCATAAGATGGTAGCACGCCGCTGTGCAATTTACGAGAGAGGCCCGCAGGCGAGGAATTACAATTCACCCGCCAATCGTCGAGGGGTAGGGGGGGAGCACATCCCCACCCAACCGCACCTCCTACCGCGTCGGTACAGCGCCCCCTGCGCAACAAACTTACAAATGACTACAGCCATGGCTACCACCGCCCCTTATGTTGCTGCGGTTTCGGGAAACTGGGAAGTGGTGAGAACCAAGCTAGAGATTCTCACCCAGTCAAGTCAAGTCAGATTCAATCCAGCTAGCCTACACACGAGGTCAGGATATTATCCCCACCATCAGCAGAGGAATCGCCGCAATGAATCAGCCTATTCCGTATTAAAAGTCATCTATTGGAATCCGGGCGGGATTAAGAACCACATCCGCGAGCTGATTTTACTCACCGAGTTGAGGCGCCCACATGTTGTTCTCCTGGGTGAAACAAAGCTCGCGGATCATATCGAGTTGAAGATACCAAATTAACTCATCTATCGGCATGAGACGTCCCCCCAAGGCTGGTCGTATAGGGGAACAGCAGCCTTGGTAAGGAGAGACGTCATTCACGAGGAGCTTTCACGGGCAAATTTTGTCTCGCTGCGGTCGCAACGTGTGACCGTGTATACAGGAGCAAGACCGCTCCATATATACGCCGCCTATAAGCCACCGAGAACATCATTCCACAGCTCAGATGTCCAGACTCTACTCAGCTCGCAAGAACCTACACTCGTCGCAGGTGGTTTGAACGCCAAGCACACCGCCTCCCGCGTCATTACTGCGGCCGGAAGAAGCCTGCTAGAGCACAGTGAGCAGACCGGTTACGGTATATTGGGTCCCGGAGCACCGACCCATTCACCGACCGACCCGCTCCGACGTCCGGACGTACTGGACATAGTGCTTCACGCCGAAATACAATCGCCTATCGACGTGGAAGTGGTCTATGATCTAAAAGATCAACACCCAGCACATGCCGATAGAGATTACGATCGCCGTGGAAGAAGCTTTTCTGATGTCCCGCCCCCCCAAACAGAGAGTGGACTGGGACGTATTGCAAGGAGAGCTTTCCCGACTGCCGACTAATTAAGAAATGCTACACTTTTGACTAAAAGGAGTCACAATAAAGCTAGTATAACACGTTTGGAAAACTCATTGTCAACAAATTTCTTGCTCAACGTTCAACAGAAATGAATTTACTTAAACCAGAACGTGTAACTTCCTTATTTAAGGACTATAACGATTTATTAATAACTATGAATGACAATGAATTATCTACGCTTGTAGAAAATTCCTATTTTACATGTATGGAATTCTTAAAAATGAATCTGAAATCCAGTTTCTAACCAAACTTGTTCCAAATTTAAATTACTAGGTATTGATATTCCAAAATTCTAAATTTTATGAAATTATTCGATGCTTTATTGCACAACGACAAAAGGCGGCTCTCTTAAAGGTTAAGCCTATGATTTAACTACAAATTGTCCAGTGGTTGGTTCTTGTTATACAGATGCATTGAAACTTCACGAGCGTTATGATAATATACACAAAATTGTCATCACAAAATCCTTTATAAGCCCAAACGCAGTTACAATTTTTTTTCACACTTACCTTGCAATTATGAACCATTCGAGGTAACAAATATTCATGCAACGGCAAGAAATAATTACTCGATTACCATACCTTGCTTTAAAGAGTTTAACGAAAGCCAAGATATCATTTATACCCTCTTCATTTATAAATTCCATGATTACTTTAACGGGCTTATCGGATAAGATTTGTTACAAAAATTAGAATCTAGTATCGACTTGAAGAATAAAATCCTATTGACTCGATAGACAACTAATCCTTTAGTCATGTATAACTCTCGTAATTTAAATTTGTATATAACATTAGACTTTAATGATGGTATTTACAATGAAGGACTAATTATTATTGAAGATAAGATACATGAGATATGTGATAAATCTTTAACTGATTTTGGACTTCCAACAATTCCGATAATTTCATGGATCCGTTGCAAGAAGCTTTGCGGAAACCGTATAATTAAAATAAATTAAATGAATATATTTCTAAAAATGACCATCTTACGGCGTAATCGTGTTTTAAACAGTGTTTGTCTTAACGGAGGAAAGATAATCTTTTTGGATGTCCGAGGAGGCACTGGTAAGACATTTGTTACTAATTCGATATAAGAAAAGTTCGATCTCAGGGCAAACTAGAATTGGCTATTGCTAATGCTAAATAATAAAAATAATAATAATAATCTTTATTGGTGCATAAAAACAAAGTGAACACAATATATTGGAACCCTGGCCCCTAAACTAGAATAAACTGTATTTCAGGAGCCAGTGCCCTCCCTTAATAATAGATCAATTTACAGTATTGTTAGTTAATAAAATTATATAACGGTTTTAATCTTTATACGCAGGCGGAGCCGCGGCCGAGCTAGTAAGGAATATAATATGTTCTAATATGGGTAGGACCTGGCACCGACAGGAATCCCAAATCTCAAATAACAATAATAATGAATGCAAGATGTGTAATGGATTAATTGATTCTTAACCTGGGAAGTCTTAATATAGGCGGATTTTTTTTTAAATAAAATGCCTACCATTACGTCAAATCTACGAGATACGAGACGTGCCAGTGTTTTGATTTTGTGCCTTTATTATTCCACCACTGACCACATAATTAAAATTGATTTTTTTGACACAATTTAATTTTATTAAGACGAAATTAAATAATATTTGAATCTAAGACCTTAAAATCTGTAACCAGCTCATCACCAGGTGAGATTTCTCCAGTTGGATTGGATATCGCCGTAGCTATGTCGAATGGCGAGTGCACGAAATACTAGAAGCAAAAAATGAATAAAAAAATTGATAATGAAATTCATTAACGTCAAAATTTTTGTGTCACTTCCACATTATTTATTTTTGTATTATTGTCGGTTGATCAGAGTTCAAAGTGAGTCAGCGGTAGGCTTGGAGTGTCTCTACATGATCAAATCAGAAATGAGATTTGTAGAAGAAGTAAAGTCACCGATATAGTTCAGCGTGTTGCGAAGCTAAAGTCGCAATGAGCGGGCCATATACTCGTAGTGTGAAGAAACGATGGTCGTTGGTGTCATAAGGTGTTAGAATGGCGACCCCACACCGTAAAACACAGGCTCGTTAGACTTTCTACCAGGTCGACCGACCTATTCAAAAAGGTCACGGAGTGGCGCTGGATGCAAGCGGCACAAAACTGTGCGGTGTAGAGATCCCCTGAAGAGACCTATGTCCAGCAGTGGACATCCATCAATTGAAGAAGGAGAAGAAGAATAGAATATCCCTTGTAGGTGTTACAACTACATATAAACATGTACCTTTACACGTGAATGTCAATGTGTTTAAGCTGTATCATATGTACAAATACATTCTCGATGCCACTGCCACTACGACGACAATACCTAATTTCCTTATACATCTTGTTTAATATTCAATACTCTTCACAAGGTAATGAATAATAAAACTAAATCCAAACTGGCACTGGAATTAAAAACAATTCAAGAAGTCTACTCACTCTAACACCATTGTCCAAAGTGCTAATGCTCACAAAGCATGCCTCACTGTGGTAGTGGCATTTCATCAGATCTTGTTTCCTCCACGTCTTGTCGTCTACTATCTGATATCTAGCGTAATCTGAGTTAAAAGTTTGGCAGAGACCTTCTTCTGTCATTACCAACATCCATTGCACCTGATAAAGTTAACCACGAGAAGTGCAGTGCATAAGTACGCTTATTTGTTTACGAAAAATGCTGTTTATTTAAATACGGGTTATTAAAATGAATTTAATTAATTATAAAGTTAACATAATTTTACATCTTATTTAATTTTCTATTTAAATAGTATAAGAATGATCGTTTTAACATTATATAATCAGTTATGTCAGAACCAGACCTTAGTTTGATATAAAACTAAATGTGTTTAAATACCCTAATTTACAGTTGATAGTTTGATGTAAAATTATAGCGGGACGCCAAGAATTTGTAAACACTCAAACGTTCAAATCACTTTTTTTTTTCCTTTGTATTAAGATTCAAAAATTTGTTTTAACATAAAATAACTTAACAAAAGTTGCATCTATGATGAAACCCATGCAACTTTGAAAGGAAGAAGTTTGGTCCGACATATTCAACAGTTGCGTAAAGTAAATTAATTTAGTTTTTATAGTTATTGAATATTTATTTACGAGAAATAAATTATTTTGAGTTTTCGAACTTACTTCTTTGTTTTGCGAAGTGGTGATGTTCAGCGGAAAATTTGGGTGGACGCTTATCGCCAGCTGCAGTAAATCTATATTATTCACGGTATCATCACCCTGATACTTCCAGAAGTTTTGTAGGTTGCCGCGGAAAGAAATCTCTGCGATCAGCTCCACAAAATTTGAGTAATACTGGAATTTCTCTGAATCGGATTCCTCTGTCACATTCCAAATTCTAAATGAATAAAAAATCTTAGACACTACTGGGGCGCCATGCGATAAGAAAATTTTCCATAAGTTCCAAACATTCAACAACAGAATAAGTAGTATTTGCCTTTTATTGGTTTTGTTACGACAAAATTTACGAAAAGAAAAAACATTTTATTATGATTATATATTTTTTAATTTCGACGAGTGCGAACGTATACATTGTTTCAGAAAATTAATAAAATCAATATTAATAATTATTAATATTGTTACTGTTTCTTATGTTGGTGATCCAAATAAATAAATAAATATACATTTTTTTTAAATTAATATAATAGTTTTAAGTACCTAAGTGATAAAGTTTAAATTCAAGTAACTTTATTTATAAACATTAACATTGTATAATATTTTTATTGACATCTTTGGCCCTAGCAGTCACGTTCATTGAGCTTTAAGAGCTTTAATGGAAGCCTAAAAGAAACTGTCACTGGCCTGGTTACTAGGTTGAGCCAAATAGACCAATTATCAAGAGCTCCGAATCTAGAAATCCAGTGCTTACCAGAGAATAAGTCAGAAAACTTAATTACTGTTAAAGCAAATAGGTCGGCTTGTAAATTGCCCTATCAACGACAGCGACATTCATTACTATATGAGTTTCAGTCAACATGGCCTTACTAGAGCCCGATCTACTGCAACTAACTTGACGTCATTTCTTTCTTATGTTATTCAGAATGTTGACTCTAGAGTTTGTACTGATGTAATTTACACTGACTTCAGTAAAGCTTTTGATAAAGTGGACCATAGAAACCTCCTACTCAAATTAGCTCGCTGTGGTATCTCAGGTAATTTACAATATTGTTACATTTTGTATTTTATAATTTCATTTTAATATAATATTTTATTTTGTAATATATTTAAATAGTTTACGCGTCCCTATTACATGCCGTGGTAACCTATAATTAAGACTACATTTAATTGAATAATTTGTAGAGTATTTTATAGTATTAATAATGTAAGTCTTGTTGGTTATCCTAATAAATAAAAATAAAATAAAATAAACACGCAAGGATACGTATGGCAACTTTATATAATTAAATAAACAAATAAAAAGCTTTTAACAAAATTATATGTCCCTCCTGTTAACCGTTGAGTTGTTCACTAGTCTGGAGCCTATCCTGGCAGCAGCATTGGGTCATGCTTACATAAACATGCATTATCATCGGGACTGGAATAGTATATAAAACTTCAACTCAATCAGACACCGGGAATTAGGTCAAATTTAACTTGCAAGATTCCACCTTCACCTACATACACGTCAAGTTGAACAAAAGCTTTTAATAATTTACCGTTCTATCACTTGCTTCGCTTTCTCGGAATCCACACGCTCCAGAAAGCAGGCGGTGACGGCAGGGAAGGCAGTGGACCATCCTCTTTAATAAAATAAAGAATAAATTAATTTCTTACGCCCAATTTTTTAGCAACCAAAGCCAAAATTTTAAAAACACGATTGTAAACATTACACCGAAGTAATATTTTGTGCGTACTTTGATTGTTGGCAGCTTGTCAAAGTTGATCTTACAAGATAGAGAGATACTTATTTAATTGTAGATGAATCACCTATAATCTCGCTGCAGGGATACGACTACAGGCTCTGAGAGGTACCGGTCGAGTTGGTTCAGAGCACAATACACAGCTCCTCCGAACGCGAACAAAGTCAAGATGAACCAAATAATTCTGTAATAGTTATTAACATTTTAAACAGAAGAAAATATGAATCGACAAGAAATTGACAAGAAAGAGAAACTGCTGAAGATATTATGAAAGATATGCTGAACATAATTTTAGTGCGCGCAAGAGTTCGCTGCATGCTTGCTATACAACCGCATTATTGCTAACCAAAATTCACTCGACTTCACGATGGTAATTTTCGCGTATCCTCGTAAAATCTTCTATTCCTCTTCACGCTATTCTACGCTGAAAAGTCCACATTAAGAAAAAAGAGAAAAGATTCAAAAGGATGTACATCTTTCTGAATACTAAATTGTCAACAGAACTTCAAGGCTTAGCAACAACCGGCGAAGGAATAACCAAAAATTCAAGAGTTGAAACTGGATTCAAAGGTACCTTCATTAAAATTTGTCGATTCGAAATGCTTTTACAACCCAATTAGAAGTTACAACTCCAAAGATTGTTTTGATTGACTGTGATTTTTTAGATACGTCAGCACGTGCGGGGGGAATGTCGGAACGAAGAGTGTTATTTGAATTCTCTATGATGTATGTTCGTCTAGGAATCATTTTTATGATTCTGCTATCTAATTCTTCAATGGGCAATGCATTCATAGCATATGAATGTGGAGGGATAGATAATAACTATACGTCTGTTTCTCTTATCGATATAGCGGATTGCGACTTTGAACCAATATTACTAGATAAGGAAAAAGTTACAGTACATCTACTTCAACCACGTACTCGAGCTACGATACGTGCTTACGCGTGTAAAGTTGAAGTTAACTATATTGTATACTATTGTGGTATGCATTCACGTAATAGTATTGTCAAAGAAGGAATTGTTTCGAAGGTTTTATACATAAGCAAAAGCCAGTGCGAAGACATGCATAGTACTAGAAGTGCAATGTTGATGAATTACACTATTATGTAACTTTCGAAAAAAAAATATTTGCAAGACTTAATCAATTAGATATAGACTAACTAGATATAAAATACTCCAAATTCTGTATACCTTTCGAAAACGTAGATATTTTCAGCGACTGTATGCTTCAGGCCGTGAAGGCTGGTTTCGTTGCAGAAATCAGCGTAGAATATGTAAACTCGTTTAAAAAAGGCTCTGATGGTACTGATAGCCGATTTTGTAAAATTTAAACAAACGTTCGTAGCTATGGCTTTTCCTTCTTCCTTACCTGTGCTCTCCATGCTTTATAAGAAACGCTTCTTAATTTTTGAGTGTAAACGAAATAAAATTATTTTACGTTTTGAGTCTTAATACTTTTGAATCATAAACGGTCAGACCCAAAAGCGAAATAGATTGGCAGCCTATATCAATGGTAGTATATTAATGCTTCATACGTGGTGTAAATAACTGAGTGATACACTAAAAACTTTTAACAAGTCACTAATGGACAGAGCTTAATAATTACCGATGTAATGTGTTTGTAAGTAGTTTGTAAAAGTAAAAGCCTATTTTGGCTTTGCGTTAACATGGCGCTCACAAATTTCTTTAAATTATTTATTTATTTAATATACACTGATGCATTGTTACTGTATTGGGCCCTATTACTAATTATACACTATTATTAGATGCGAATACTACTAGTGGATTTAGTAATGTATTAGTATAACGAAGGCATTTTCAAAATATATGGAACCTGGAGATGTTTTTATTGTGGGCAGTCCCTAATGATTTTGAACTGTCATTAGGGACTGTCCAACTTTGTTACAATTAAAAAAAATATTCTGTCCACTTCTGTATCGCAAGAAAAATGTACTCATTTGTCAACGCTTGCAGCAAACTAATTTAGAATTGTTACAATCAGCAGGTAGAGTAAGGAAGTTGGAATGTAAATTGAAACACTATTATAAATATCTTAGACATGAGTATTTTTATTATTTTTAACTGTATAATAGCATTTCACCGATATAAACACAATTAACGTGTTGTATTTTTCTTATGTTCGAAGTATATTGGAATATTGTTCCCCTATTTGGAACCCACAATATGTGACACACAGTCAAAAGTTGGAAAAAATACAACGAAAATTCATTAAATATCTTAATTACCGCACAAACAACTTTCAGGTGGACTATCGTTCCTCTTGCAAGTATTACAAAATTACAACATTAGAAAACCGCAGAATCTTGTCTGATATGATGCTGTTTTACGATATTACTTCAGGTGTCATTAACTGCCCAGATCTGGTATCTACAGTAGTCCAATTATTTGTCCCCCACCGCCGAACACGATATACAAACTTATTTTATGTTCCCTTCAGTCGCTTCAATTACAGCAGCAATGCGGTCACTCGAAGACTGCCTAAAACTTACAACAAACGCTTTAACTCTATCGACCCTTTTTGCACGTCTAGAAAACCATTCAGAAATGCAATTTTAGACAACATTGAGTTACATAACTCATAATCTTCTTCACCAATCATCACAATCATCACATATAATCTTATACAATCTCATACACGCCCATATACTTTATAAAAAATTTACAGCACATACACTACACATATACCAACATAAACAACCACACTAACACATAACACCATCATACATAATTTTGTTTACATATTTTATTTTTATTTTATTTTTTTCCTTGATTTGTTAACTTTAATTTAAAAATAATGTTCAACTAAAAAGATTCTTTTTGTTTTTCTATTTAAATTTATTAATTATATTGTCTATTACCTACATAGTTTGACTCAATGTCTACAATGTATAATCTAAGAAATGTAATCCTTAATGGCTTATGTTAAGATTTTTATATTAAGAGTAATTTAGTCATAATAATAGCTGTGGATTTTTTACAAATAAATAAATAAATAAATAAAAACATATCATGACGACTTATCAAAGAATAACAGCCAGTTAAGTGCAGATCAGATCCTAAATATAATAAAGTTGTTAATGGTATATTAATAATGACCTTGCAGAATTTGTAGCTTCCAGTAATTTCGAGCTAAAGAAGGGTCAAGTTCAACTCACACATTCTCCGATATCCTATACAACCCGACAGACCAAGAACCATAAGTCGCGCTGAAATATCATCTCTTTTCTGCATACGAAGAATCCGATAGTCGCCAATTGCAAAAGTTGCTATCATAAATAGAACTGGGAAATCAGAATCAATATCCTGTGGTAAACACAAGCGAAAACCGGTGCGATAACAGCTACGAATGTGCACTTATAACCAAACTTATAATAAAACCCAAAAATGTAAACCTTGATAAGCTATCCGATGTTTCATATTTAGCAAAATTTATAAAAACGATTGAATAAAAAAAAAAAAATTTCAGATTTCAGTTTTTAAAACTTCTTGAAATTATAATCAATCAATATCATTATAATTTTGTTTTTAAAACACGTAATTAAATCCTATGTCATATTCTCAATCATACTGTTCACGAAAGCTTAAAATGTCATACAAACTGGAAAATGGGCTTTATTATGGTAAATTTCGAAGGGAACTACATTTTCATTATGTAGCAAAAATTACTGACTATTACAAAATAATGTAAAGCTTTTAGGCACTTTTATCTGATATAACACTGGATTGACGATAGTTATATCAGTAATCATCATTTTTATAACAATAGAAAATATTGCAGTATACAGGTTCTACGTAAAGTTTATTCGGGACTCATTCAAAATTCCATGATGTGCTACACATCGTGAAATTTTTTGATGATGACGCAGTGTCTAGAATTGCAACCGATAACAGAGAATATATTACCAAAAATAAAATAAGAAAGCAGAAAAATATTTAACTGCCACATTAATGTATACAAAAAATTTACACAAAATGAAATATTAAAGGTAACATTTTGTTAACATCGTCCATTCTGGGTCCAAGAGTCTGATAGAAAGACCTGTGCTTGTAAAGTTCGTATTAATGTAAATTTATTAGTAAAATGTCTTCACACAAACTAAATTTTAAAAGAATCAAACGGAACACATATTTTAGAAAGCTTGTATTGTTGGTATGGTAATGATGAAAATTGTTTGAATCTATAATGTTAAAATGTCAGTTAAAAAATTTAGACTATGCAGAGTTCCAAAACGACCAAGTAATAAAATATTATCAGCGGTGTAATTGTTTTGAAAAGTACTATGTAAAAGACGAGGAAAAAAGAAAATTATTTACCGAAAACAAACATTGTATGATTTCCCTCGAAATATAATACTTCAATTAGAAGCCATTCTTATAAATTATATAAAACACTGTACTAATACAGTTGCGTGCAAAGTTTCGGGCCACCCTGATTATTCCAGTGGATTAATAAGAAAATGTGTTGCTCCACTCGTTCATAGTCCGACATATATAGTATGACATAAGATAGTTTGAAAAGACCCAGAAACATCAAATATTACATTGTGGCTAAGCATATTCTACGTATACTACGTGAAATGACGTAAGGTCGATGTGCAAAGGTATCGGGCCACTTCTCACCGCAGCTCTGTACTCCGGGTTTGTTTACTTTTTACGCTCGCTGGTGTTAAATCTTGCTACAAAAAGGAAAATTAGTATATGAAGGATATGGAGAAATCACAAGCCTAACAAAACCAGCTGGGGGACATGGCGCAATTTCAGTGGCTTTGAGAATTTCGGAGTTTTGGACGGACCAGCCCTGGCTTTGGTTCTTGCAAATAGACGCTATAATATCACCACAGAAGTTATCAGATGAAGTCAAGTACAATTTAGTAATAGCAAAATTAGGAAAGGAGGTTATCGCACATTTGTCGGATTTTTTTAAATAAGCCGCTGGAAACTAAAAAGTTTGAACTTTTGAAGGAACGACTCTTGACGATATACATATAAAGAATCTGTGGCACGAAAATTACAAAAATTAATATGAGAGATGGAGATCGGTGATCAGCGCCCATCGCAGTTACTCGCCAGGATGACTGACTTAGCGCGAGGAAAAGATTCTGAAGATACTCTACGGCTTCTGTGACAAGGACATTAGCAGGCGTCTGTGCGTGCTGTTCTTGCAGTGACAGATACTAAAGATGTGGAAAAGTTATCGAAAATTGCGGATAAGGTACTCGAAAATATGAGACCAATGCAAATTACTGAAGTGGCTCATAGCTCAAACACAGACACCGCTATACTGTTAACGGAAATAGCGCGGATAAATACTAAGCTTGCCAATTTAGAAACTCTAACGTCGCGAACCAGATTGAACCACAATAATCGAGTAAGATGGAGATTTCCCGGGAGAAGTAGGTCAAATTCTGGAAACAGGCGTCTTCCGAACAGCGGAGTACGCCTGTTTCCAAGACTGGCTATGTTTTATCATTTTCGCTATCGCGAGAAAGCTCATAAGTGCATACAACCATGTAAGCAAGCATTTACCTATGTTCGGCTTACGTCCAGTACCGCGTAGTGATAATGGCGTAAGCGCATCGCAAATGGTGTAAGGTACAAATATACGATTACCAGGCGAATTTTGTGGATCGAAAGTAACTCAAAATTTTACCGAAACCGAAAAAATTAGAAAGAGTATTAATATAATAAAACCCACATTTTTGATTACTAGAAACCAAAAAACTATTTTTGTTCACCCTGATTTGGACTCTCGTAAATATGTTTTTGTCAAAAATGAAGTTTGTCGATCATCTTTAGGACCCGGACATACCGGACCTTACAAGGTACTAGAGAAAACACCGAAAGTTCTTAAAATATTAATTTTTGATAAGAGTTCGGACATATCAATTGATCGTCTCAAACCCGCGTATGTTCTTAACGAATCTATGAGCGATATTCCAGGTACCAATTTAACGGAAAAGCCCAAAAATGATGATATTTTATTAAAGTTTTTTCCAGACGCTAGCGGTAAAGCGATAAGCGATCCGCTTGTCACTTATACGCTCTGGACGGAAAATTAGGCAACCGGTTAGATTTGCTGACGGCTGCTGCATGCGATAATTTTAATTTATATTATTATAATTTTTTTTACTGACTTTTATATTTTTTTAAGTATATAAGCACTGAGTAATCTAAACATTTTTTTTATAATACGTTAGAGTTATAAGATTATATTGTGTTTTAAAATTAGTCGTGTTTCACATAAATATATAAAAATTTAAAATTATAGGGAACTACCAGAATAAAGAACAACGTAGAAAAGATATAGTAATCAATCAAAGTGTAGCAAACAATCTAGAAAAATTTACACTACTACACCATTGGACTTATTATACTGTTTGTAATTGTGGTCATGGGAATTTCTTACTTTATATTCATACGCTGCCGTCATGGCACGTGGAAATGGCTTTAGAGACAAATGATATCAAGAAAAGCGCCTCCTGTACTTAAAAGACATATGCAACCTGGAAGTTCGAAGACGACTTACTGTATGATGGATGGTAAATGTTCAAAACTATATCCACGGACATTAATATCGGAAAAAATTACTGGTAATGACGGTTATGCCCTGTATCGTCGCCGATCGACAGCAGACAATGGCAGATCAACAATTGTCAAATTAAATCAACAAGATATTGAAATAGATAATCGTTGGATTGTTCAATATTCACCCATTTTATCAAAGACATTCAAAGCACACATCAACGTTGAATTTAGCCATTCACACTGTTAAATGAACAACAAAAGTATGTGTTTATACTCTTATGAAAGTAACAAATGATGGGACTGGAGGGATTTACTTCTTAGATGCACCTGGTGGTACAGAAAAAACTTTTTCATTTCATTAACATTAGCAACAATTCGCTCGCAAAATAAAATTGTACTTGCACTAGCTTCGTCGGGAATCACAGCAACTTTGTTTGAAGGTGGTCGAACAGCCCATTCAGCATTAAAATAGCCATTAAATATGCAAAGCAATGAAACTCCTACCTGAAACATTTTGAAGAACTCTGAAATGTAAATTGATTTTTTGGAATGAATGCACGATGGCACATAAAACTCTTTGGAGGCTTTAGACAGAACCTTGAAAGATCTACAGAGCAATCATAATCGATTTGGCTTGCAATGATTTTATTAGCAGGAGATTTTCGTCAAACATTGCCAGTGATTCCACGATCAACGCTAGCTGATGAACTCAACACATGTCTAAAGTCCTCCAATTTGTAACATGTCAAAGTACTTTATTTAAGCAAGAATATGCGTGTCGAGTTGCATAATGACCATTCTGTAAACATATTCTCTAAACAACTCATTGACATTGGTAATGGCAAATTTCCTATAGACGTCTTGAATGACTGCAATGACTTTCTTAAAGTTTTTGTCAGTTAACTCGATCAAAAGATGAACTTATTCAGAAGGTGTTTCCAGATGTTTCTCAAAATTACAGAAACCATAATTGGTTGAGCGAACGAGCTATATTTTCTGAAAAAAACATAGATGTAAATGAAATAAATTTCAAAATTCAAGATCAAATTACAGGCGAATCGAGGATATATATATATATATCAGTTGATTCGGCTACTAACCAAGATGATGTAGTCAACTATCCACCGGAATTTTTAAACTCGCTGGATTTGCCAGGATTGCCACCTCACAATCCTCAATTAAAGGTTGGATCGGTAGTTATAATGTTGCGAAATATCGAATATAATAATTTTTTTTAGCGAAAATAAATTACTAAACAACGTAATAGAAGCAACTATACTGAAAGGAAAGTATAAAGGAGAAGATGTTCTCATACCGCGCATCCCAATGATTCCTACTGATGTGCCATTTGAGTTTAAACGACTAGTTTCCAGTGCGGCTTACTTTTGCTATGACCATAAATAAGTCTCAGGGGCAATCATTAAGTGTATGTGGTATTAATCTGGAAAACCCATGTTTCTCACATGGTCAATTGTATGTTGCCTGTTCCCCTGTTGGAAAACCATCAGATTTGTTTCTCTATGCGCCAGGTAATTAAACAAAAAACATCGTATATCAAAAAGTACTACAATGAAAATAAAACTGATTTTTGTTAATAATGTAATGGGTTTTAAATGTATGTTCTCACGAAATGTAAGACAGTGATACTCGCACCGCGGCGTCCGTAAGACGCGCGGCGAATAAATATAGAAACTGGCATGTTGTAGTTTCCTTTAAGTATCACTCTATCAGTTCACGTCTATCCTGGCCCCAAGACCAGCCAGGCACGGAAGAAACGTGACATTGGTGACCCCGGACTGAACTTTTACGCAGTTATTTCTTATTTTAAATTATTTCTGGAAAATATTTTTCCCGGTGAGAAATAAGTTATCACCGTTAAATAGTGAATCCAGCTAGCCAGAATATTAAGGCAGGAGATGGCAGTGGTTTCCCTAAGCTCGAGGTTACCGGAGTTCTGGGCGGATCAACCGCGGGTATGATTTATCAAAAAAAACTTAATGATGAAGCAAAATTTAACATCATTGTCTCAATATTGGGAAAGGAACCTATTCAGCAAGTTAACTATGTTGAATTTTTACCGTTCTCATATTCCTAAAGCGGTAACGCATCAAATAATTTGAAATGGTTATTTGCATAATTCGAAGAAAAAGGACAAAACAAGTATAGAGTGGACACCCGAAGCGGACGAAGCGTTTACACAAAGCAAGCTTAGTTTGAAAAACGCGGTAACATTATCCCACCCGCAATGCGGTGTACCTATTGCACTAATGACCGACGCAACTAATTCGTGTGTCGGCGGCGTTCTTCAACAATTTATTAATAATAGTTGGAAGCCTTTAAGTTATTTTTCTCAAAAAATTAATAAAGCTCAAACTAAATATTCGACGTATGATAGAGAACTTTTAGCTGTCTGTTTAGCAATACGGTATTTTAAAGATTTAATAGAAGGACGACAGTCAATTATGCATACAGACCTCAAACCGCTGACATACGCGTTTAAAAAAGCAAACACTGAAAAAGAAACACCGAGACACATTAGACAATTATCGTATATCAGTGAATATTCCACGATATACGATACGTATGTGGTAACGATAATATAGTAGTGGATACTCTCTCACGGGTCGACACGGTATTTTGCCAGACAACAATTTTTCAGAATTAGCCGATGCACAAGCGAACGATGAATACCTCGCTCAGGTATCGTGTGAAGGTGTTAATTTACATTTAAAGAAAATAACAATGCCCATGGGTGGCAAACCGATTTTCTGCGAAATATCTAACGATAGAATAAGACCGTATTTACCTAAAGCTTACCGTAAGATTGCGTTCGATCATCGATGCGATACATAATCTGAGTCACCCTGGGATACGTTTATCGCGAAAATTAGTCACAGAAAAATTCTTTTGGCCAAATATGAATAAAGAAGTTGGGAGTTGGGCTTTCGTAATACTTATGGTGATAGTAATACTTGTCGCTGTGAAGCACATTGGGTACCAGCGAATAAAGAGATGGTTAAGGAAAGAAATTCTCAAGAGATATGGGCAATGCAGATGGCATAAAATTTTGTAATATTTTATTTGTCACTTTGTTAACTTATATTTGTTATCATGTACTTTGATATTATAAAATATTTTATTTTGCAATTGTTTCTATAGTTAGGTAGATTTCAATTTTAGGTACACAGACGACAAATTGTAAGAATGATAAAAATGATAAGTAAATTATAACAACTAGTAATTTTTATAGGTGATCACCAATGATGGCAACTGTCCAGGCAGAAGATGCCACCACCACCGCCACCTCAAGCGATGCAACCACCGCCACCTCAAGCGTCGACAACTACCAACCGTCAACCACAGAAAAAGCCATTCCCTACGCCAAAGCCGAAGCTTACCGATCGGAAGTTTCAAATTCAAAATATTCTTTATTCAAATAAACTTGTAAACAAGTGCTTTTGAATCGTCAACTCTACTGCTGGTTCGGAAAGCTGTTCCTACCGAGAAGAGCCAGCAAGAAACTCGGCGGTTGCTCTTTTAAAAATATAATTCTTAATATTATTTACATTAAGTCGTTACTGTCTTGTACAGGTTCAAAGAGAACTATATCCACACATTCTTATCTTCTAAAGTATAGTAGGCTTTCTGTATCAGCCTCTTTTTAACAGTGTTTTTAAACTGCTGTAATGGTAGTGCTGAAATTGATTGCAGAATTTTATTATAGAATCTTATACCAAAACCCAAAAACGAGTTACGCACTTTTGCAAGGCGCAAAGCAGGAGCCACAAGCTTATGTCGGTTCCTGCTTTGTCTATTGTATACATCACCTATCGTTTTATAATTCTTTATATTTTTCTGTACATAAATTAAATTGCTTAAAATATACTGTGAAGCAAATGTAAGAATACCAACGTTTTATAATTCTTTATATTTTTCTGTACATAAATTAAATTGCTTAAAATATACTGTGAAGCAAATGTAAGAATACCAACAAACAACCGCAACCAAGACAGATATCTGCAATACCTACATTACTTACTAATGATCCATTATGGTTGGATAGCTTTGTGCTCGATGGAGAGAAAGGCTTATCCACGGAGGAACACGTACGCGAGTTCTACCCCGATGCGAGCGAATATTGCGAACTAGTTGAGCAAGAATATAAAGCAATTTCGGACTGCTACAGATTATTTTAGAAGACGCAGGACGCTTTCGCCTATTACCATCACGTCATGTGGTGGTACCATGTTGCGCAACATGCGCAAAAACGTGAAACCGTGTCGCAAAAATTTGATTCGATTCGTCGACGGGTATGATACTGTCGTTGCGGCCGGAGTAGCGACATACCTTTCGGGGTTAGGGGATTTCACCGATGGGACTGGAGTCAAACATTACCTCTGGGCCGAAGAGCCAAATCCCGACGGTACATTCGGCGCTCTTAACGAACACACGCCGCCTCTACGAGACTATGATCGCACCCGCGGTCTCCTCTTAGAGCGTTTAGCCGAAATAGCCAACAGCACGCAAAGTGGGGCAGTGAAAGATTGGTTCCCACAAGGAATGGACATAAAAAGTAGTATAAATACTTGAATTCAATTTAACTTCACATAATTTAAAAATATTTAGCATCATAATCATAATTTTTTTACAGACCAATGGAAAACATGGACCACAAAAGCTTTAAAGGAGAAAAAAACTTTGCACTTAAAACACCGAATAAAGCTAGTGTTACTGCAAAATTAGATAAGCTTACTGAATCTAGGTTGGAGTTAATAGAAATACAAAAAGAATTATCAAGAAAAAAGTTGCAATACAAAAAAGAAGAGCATGAATTTCGTTTGCAACCTATGCTAAAAGAAAATGAAAGGAAATAAGAAATTTATGATTAGACAAAATTAAACAAATTTTGATTATAATAAAAGTTTCCCTAATAACCCCGTGACTCCAAAAGAGTTGTCAAAGTGTTTATACTGCTCCGAAAAACACTGCAATTGACAAATATTGTCCAGAATCTAGAAGAATTAATCAATGAACGTGATAATGTCACAGGATAACATATCGTACATGGAAGCATCAATTTAATCTCCTACTGTCAGGCAGTACTATGTCAAGATTGCAAAAGCGATGTTCACACCTTCTGCTAATTCGCCTCTTATTCGTAATCCAGTGAAATCCCATGTTACTACTTTGTCCCATAAAATAACAGTCTTAACTCTTGGAATAAGTCTTCTTGTTTCTGTGCAGCATCAGAAAAGGTTTCAAAAAGAGCTCACCAAAGATGAGCTCTTTGGACAGAATTGGTGATAGCTCTACTTTCCTTCCCAATAATTGTATATACTGATCCCACAGCCCTTTAAAGAATAATCTTAGGTATTCTTTCTGAATTTCTACTGAACATTGTTGCTCCATATAGTGAATTCCCTTTACCGTCAAACGTGGACTATAAACTTACCCAATTGATCAACCACACTCCAACAACTCTACTCTAACAGTAACATCAAAGCCCCGAAACAATCTGCTATGGAAAATAAAAAGAATAAGTTCCAAAAAACATGTTTCTTATTAACCGGCTCTAGCCATCTAGAAAACAGTTAACTCTTACAAGGTTCCGGTGCTCAGGTTTTTTCTTAAGGTAATAGACATTCAGGGGTGATGGACATTCCAGTTGTGGCCATTATATACAACACTCCTATTCCTCTATTGCCAGTGAGACAGGTTTTGTCAAATAATGAATACAATGAAATTTATTACTATTATAGATAGTTTTCAATAATTTTTGCATAGTCCTAGTCTTCTGCAAGAACTGTCAAAATATTGGTGCCCACGTCCGGTGCTAGTGCCTACATTGACAAAAGTGATTATTCGGAAGATGAACTTAATGCAGTCACTGCACGCAAAAATATAAACAATATAATAGGTAAGGATTTGTGTAGGTTCAGACCCACCATCATTAGGATTTTTGTTTGAAAATCTTCACGTGCTATCGGATAGCGATGAAGAAATTGTTAGTGTAACAACCAGTTTCACTCAAACCATCATTGACAATACAACCCCGACCATACTCGAACCCGAAAATTGACCGATCCCGAGTTCCCAGCGCTTCGTCACTCCTTACTTCAGGACTGGATCAAACGGACACAAGACCGCCGAGAGAGAAATGAGAGGGGAGCGGGCACGAGTGGAATAAGAAAAGGCTTGATGATGACACATTGTAGAACTGGACACTAACACATATTTTAAAATGCTTGATTATGAAGAATTTAGAAATTAAGAAAGAAGAATTAAGAAACTCGATTTATCCTCTCACAAATGCAAATTCATTTAACGCAACGCATTAACATCTGTATTTAGCGTCTGAAACGCAACGAAACTGATCTATTTTTGAAAAACCTGCTTGCGCGAAAAGTGGACAGTTTATACAACGTTGCAAGTTGAATAAAAGCATTTAATTACTGTTACTGGCTGGCTATAACAATATTTAATAATCTACCACTTCATTTAAAGTCACAATCATTTTCAACTTTAAAGGGCAATATTCATAAGTGACTTTTGGAAAAGTGTTTTTGGAAAACCCAAAGTATATTGTAAGTTTTTATTGTATTTATTAAGACTGTTTTACAACTTTTTTATTATTATTTATTATTAGTGAAAATAATATTTTTTTTAATTTTGGCATATTTCTGTATTTGTTGATAATTATTTATGATTTAAAAATGGTATCTGAGTTGTAAATAAATAACTGTAAGCATTTTTTGTATTATAATTTTAAAAAATTATTAAAGTTTGCATACTATTTAACAGTCCCTGAAATACGCTGAAAGGCAGAAAGTTATAGTCTCATAGCTCAGCCAACTACATTGGCTCCTCAGGCGAACGAGCCAACGGAAAGAGGGATGTCTTCTAAGAAAAGAAGAAGAAGGAGGCGCGCTAGGAAGATTCGAGCGCAACCTGCAGCCGCATCGACACCGCAAGCCCCGCCAACAGCACCAACCACACTGACTCGCGATCAAGCTCAGCTAGAGCAATTACCGCTGTATCTAATTACAGTACCGCAACAACCTACGGCTCAAACAAACATGCCAACGACTACAGCGATGGCTACCACCACCCCTCTTGTTGCTGCGGTTTCGGGAAACTGGGAGGTGGTCAGGACCATGCTAGAGGTTCTCACCCATATTCCTAAGGGTACCAAAGGGTAGCTACCCTTGCGCGGAAATGTAAAGAGCAAAAACCTGGCCAAGAAGAGGCTGGTCACCCATTTTTGTTCAACAATGTAGAAGAAAATTGTTTTGTAGAATATCTAAAAGTAATGTCCACGTGGGGTTTTCCGATGGATGATCTAGATTTGAGAATGTTTGCTCAAAGATACCTAAATAAAATAGGTAGAACAGTGTATACACTAAAAGACAACGTACCTGGAAGAGATTGGGCCCTAAATTTTGAAGAAAATGAAAGGAAACAAGAAATTTATGATTAGACAAAATTAAATAAATTTTGATTATAATAAAAGTTTCCCTAATATAAATAACTATTATTATTCAGAATTATTCATCCCAATGACACCTTCGCATTTGATGTCCAATATTTCAATTTCACGTTACCCGTGACTCCAAAAGAGTTGTCAAAGTGTTTATACTGCTCCGAAAAACACTGCAATTGACAAATATTGTCCAGAATCTAGAAGAATTAATCAATGAACGTGATAATGTCACAGGATAACATATCGTACATGGAAGCATCAATTTAATCTCCTACTGTCAGGCGGTACTATGTCAAGATTGCGAAAGCGATGTTCACACCTTCTGCTAATTCGCCTCTTATTCGTAATCCAGTGAAATCCCATGTCACTACTTTGTCCCATAAAATAACAGTCTTAACTCTTAGAATGAATCTTCTCGTTTCTGTGCACCATCAGAAAAGGTTTCAAAAAGAGCTCACCAGGACAGAATTGGTGACAGCTCTACTATCCTTCCCAATAATTGTATATACTGATCCCACAGCCCTTAAAGGAATAATATTAGAAATTCTTTCTGAATTTATACTGAACATTGTTGCTCCATATATTGAACCGTCCATATAGTGA
Organism: Morpho helenor; assembly: GCA_029227775.1. Taxonomy (NCBI): domain Eukaryota; kingdom Metazoa; phylum Arthropoda; class Insecta; order Lepidoptera; family Nymphalidae; genus Morpho; species Morpho helenor. The sequence continues at coordinate 9,761,070 of JARGCU010000011.1, forward strand.
ATCCCTTTACCGTCAAACGTGGCCTATAAACTGACCCAATTGATTGAAAATACTCCTTAACATTAACATCAAAGCCCGACAACATTCTGCTATGGAAAATAAAAAGAATAAGTTCCAAAGAAGTGAAAGCGACGGCCTCCTCGATCGTCAATGCCGTATCAAAGGCAAGGAAAAACACCGCCACCGCCCACCCGCCCCGACTGTCCGGGCGTTACGATACATTACCGAGATCGCTCAGCTCAATGCTTCGGGCGAAGACGGAATTCCTGTCGCCGCGTTGCAGCAGCTTCCCAAAAGAGCTCTGAAAGCGCTCATGGAGCTCTTCAACGGTATATTAAGAACCGGATATTTCCCAGAGGCCTGGAAGAGGGGGAAAATAATTGTTCTCCCAAAACCCGGAAAGGACCGTCGCTACCCGGAGAGGCACAGACCAATCAGGGTGCTCTCACATGTCGCGAAACTGTTCGGGCGCCTGCTACTGCGGAGACACACAGTTCGGGTTCCGCAGCGATCATTCAGCGGCACTGCACTTAACACGGGTACTTCACCACTTGACCAGTGAGCGAAATAAAGGTCACTGCACCGTCGGAGTCTTTCTCGACATAGAGAAGGCCTTTGACCGCGTTTGGCATGCCGGAATCTTGGTCTGGCCAAATTTTGGAAATATTTTAGAATATGTTTCTAAAATTATTTTCATAAACTATATAGACAAACTAAAATATATTTCTTATTATCTTATTGAATAAGGAATTGCAATTTTTTTTTTATTAGTTCAATACAACTTCAAAAATTGCCCATTCAACATAACACCACTATTTGTTTATGTAATCTGTGAATTTAAATTTAGGCACCAGTTCACAACAACTAAATACGGAAACTCGGCGCTCGCTCTGAGTAGTGTCTTAAGATTGGTATTATTAATACAACAACTGTAACATACAACTAGACTTTGACCTGAATGAGTACTACCCAAAAAAAATTGTTTACTCTTTGCATTATCATTTATAACTCATTTCAGAACTTAGACGAAGAGCACATATGGATGGACTAAACAAAACTACATAGGTTAAAACTTAACTAACTGTGGCAATGAATACTGAAGAAACCTAGAAACAGTCGAGTTATAATTAGTTCAGAATAGGCTACCCAAACAAATCCTACAACAGACCAGAATGAAAAATTCATTTAGAATCCATGCTTTGCAATCCATTCAAACAAAATATAATGAATGCTTTAATTGAAAACAATAACTTATACTGAACGGTAATTGATATTAATGTATCTACATTCATTGATACATGACTATGAACCACAAAATGTGGGTAAGGGTCAATATACCCAGCAAACATATTAAAATAACAATGATGTTAACAACTTGATGACATCACTAATGATCTGACTATACCTACTTGCCAAAGTGTTGGGCTATATAAAGAACTATACCACTTCATGAATAAGACAACAAAACTTCAGATCAGGACTGAGAACTATTCATACAATTCTGGTTTACAAGAATCCTCTCCAATAAGAAATAGCATCTAACAATTGACATATGACCTGCCCTGGTCTTTTTCTTTTATTTAATGTATTTTTTATTTAAGCACTAAATTTAAACAAGAAAGTATATTATGACTTTTTTTAAGAGCTATATCTAGCAATAAAGACTGGAATATAGCAGTATGGAATTGAACCAACAACTTTTATTTACAATATTACATAGTGTTTTATATTTGGAATATGGGAGGACCTTTTTTTAATATATGACATTTTCAACATGTACTATTTTGTCTTACAACCCACTTCTGTCTTTTAGATTTTCTTTCCTCTTCCATCTCAACTTGGAAAATTCCTGCATGCAATTAAGAAGCAATCGTTTTATTTTTCAAGTCTTTACAATAGTTTTTTTCCTGAACCGTATTTTAATAGGACCACATCCAAGGTTAACTATAAAGTTTTGCTTTTGAAGGTATTCATAGGAAGAAATTGGTATTGAAAAGGTAACTCTTTGTCCACTTTTTAGTTTCTTTGTATTCAGCACTCTCCATGTCATGCTATCTAAACCCTTGTTCCATACAGTAAGACTGTACAATAACCATGATGTTTCTATTGCAGGTCCAGGGATCCATGCTAAGCCGACACATGCCTTTGGAAAGTCCTCTTCAGTCATGCAAGTAATGGCAGCCCCTGGCCATGGCTTTAATCGGGGTGCTATCTCGTACAACCACTTCTTTGCACCCTCATTAGTACATGTAATACAAAGCCAACCTTCTTTCTTTGTGCAATTGAGGAAATCTGGATGATTTATGGTCGGTGGACCCTTGGTTATTTGTGCTAACATTGCTGATTTAAGAAGTTTCAATTTATGACTGGAGAGAAGCTGGATGTCTTTCACCCCTATTTTTATTGCTGGCAATATATCTACTTTGGAAATTTCTTCACAACCTTTATCATGTATGTCCTTAGTTTCAGCAACTGGGGAAGCTTTTATAGCAACTTTCGAAGTTTCATCCAATCTTATTGTGTTTAGAGTTTTACCTATTGAAGAAACTGTTTGGTTTATAGGTTTCTTGCAAAGTTCTAAGGCCTCATTGATATTGATTCCTGAAGCTAGTAGCTTCTTGAAACGTCGTTTAGAAGCACCAGTAAAGTTTCTTGTAAGTCTTTTGCCTTTTAATATTTCTTTCCCTGGCGTAACAGCAGTAGGGTGACTAAAGTTTTCTAAGGTCAAATTGGCAGACATATCTATCCAAAACTGATTGCTGAGTACAAATCTAATCACAACTTGTTTCAAAGCTGAACCAGCAGTGTAGTTTCTGTAAACAATATTTACAAATATATCAATGGCATATTTGAATAATTATAAATGTTAAGAACCATATTAAAATATTCAGAAAACAGTATAGACATAGATGACTTTGTCCAGAATAATAAACATATTTACTATGTTAATCTATGTTTAATGATTATCTTATTTATTTTTTTAAAGTTTATTTAATGTTTGCAATCTCATCATCGTTTGAACTTTACATCGCATAATTCACTTTATTTAAAATACTTGTAATACTAGATCAAACATAAATTATATGCTTTGGACTTGACATAATATACTTTACAACAACATACAAAATAAAATTTAAGTATTTTAGTAATCCAAATATACTACTGACTCATTCTATAAATATTCTGCCATATTATATATTTATTACTATTACATATGTACTAAATGGAATAGTAAAATATTCTTTATTTAAATAAATTTGCCAACTTATCTACCTGACAGTCAAAACCTAAGCTAATACTAAAACTAACTACTAACTTAAACTGTAAGGTTGATGTACTTCAAGAAGCCCAGAACAAAGGGTATTAGTAGCCTATTATAAAAAATTTAAGAGTATCTAAAAACCTAACGGCATTATAAAAGGTCATCAACGCAAGTTTTTCACTTACAAACTTGAACAAAGGTTTAATAATACTTCGATGGAATAAAGAGATAACAATTGGTTGCTTCAAATATAAATCTAAATTCCTTACCTTTGTAAAAGCTGGCAATCGGCCGCGGGCCGTATCTTTAAAACAATTTAAATTTATACATATTTAAATGTATTTAATTAAAATGAGCTAATCAGTAATCACCAGTCACCACTCGTTTAATCGTTACTAGGTATGTAAAAAAAGTATCGATTTTTAAATTAATCGATTATTTTTTTAAATAATTGTAACAACCCCTTGTCGTTACTGCAAGCAAGCCATGACGTCACATCCTGTCACAGCCGTTCGCGCCATTTTGACGTGGGAGATGTGACAGCCGCTGTCATTAGCAACTAGCCCGCGAATAGCGATTGACATTTTACTTTAAATTTAATTTTGCAATTTTTATGAAAAGAATAAAACTGATTTAGAATACTTCTTTTATTAACACAAGTAGTTTAGTAACATAATAGATTATTAATTATCTATTTTTTTACTCAAAATATATTTTTTAAATCGTTTTTTTTATTTCGTTTTTTTTCTTTTTGCTGTTTTTTCTGGTTTTTTAAGATTAGATATGCATTGTGAGAGAAACCAATGAACACAAGAAAATATTTTAATCGAACTTTCGACTATTTCAAAAGTTGCCTGCTTTAAATTAATAATTAATTACAATAAAGGATAATTAAAGTGGACAGCTACCAAGAAATTATATCAGATGCACTGTTTGTGAAATTTGATTAAAATGTGTAGTTCGGTGACATTGATTTAACCAACAATGTATATCTAATGTTAAAATACAAGAAAAATATTAAAAAAGAAAGTGGATACTTAAAATAATCGATTTAAAAAAATCTATTTTTTTATGTATAAAATAATCGATGATTAAAATCGATTATTTCTGATCTCCCTACTATGGAATAACCACTATAGATTACTAACTATAAAAATAACTAGAGGTGTTATATTAGGATGATATTTGAATAATACTATTATGTGATATAATAGGTTTGTCATATTAGGGTAACATACCCTATTATTTGGTAATAGCCTATTCCGTGAACTGACATATTATTTTAGTGAGATGGCGATTAAATTTTTCTTCATACTTTTAACAGGCTTAGGACTGTTAAAGGTTATGTTGGCGTATTTAAAAAGTTACTAATAATTAGTTATCAATCATTGTACACCTTATGTACAATAATTGATAAGTAATCATAGTTTTTATATTTTTCTGTTCATTTAAATGTTTTTGTTTTTTATTTTTGTGGTTATATGAATGATTTATCATTTAAAAATATTATTAACTTGTCTTATATTACATATCTACATTTAAAAACATCATTGTTTCTATCTGCGAGATATCTTTATACCAAATTTTATTTATTTACAATTAAAGTCCTTTATATTTCTAATAATATTAAAACTATTGTTTACCCAATGCAAGGATTTGCATTATGCAGTACGCAACCAAATGTTAAACCGGTTTAATTTTTTCAAACTATTCTTTACAAAAGGAAACAATAACAAGTAAACAAAGGCAACTTGTACACATGCCGATTAAAAAAAAACAAATTTTACCGTTTTTAAGGATTTAGACTATTTTTTGTTTTCATTGTTAGTTTTCTTTTTAACCAACCTATGCAGCATTCATACATAACCCGACTTGTAGCATTAAATATACATATCGTTTTTTTGGTAAAAGTTTTAGTAAAGAGCTACCTCCAACTGTTCCCGACTCTCCGAGATGATTTTTAGCGACCTAGCTGGCGCAGCGGCGCGCACGAAGTGCATTTTAATTACTAGCGGGTTTGATTTCCGACAGCTATAGTTAAACATAGTAAATATTAAATGCAACAAAATTGTAACCATTTGTAACCAAATAGGACGGTGCTAGTGCAGAAGCAAAAATCTACTGCTTCTCCACTACTGTTTTACCAGTGATTATATTTTATATTTATTATTATATACTATAAATTTTATTAGTACAAATGCGCGTTAACATGAAACCCGACGTGCGTGTTAACAAAATATAATTACAATATTATATATTATTACATTACAATATTCAATATTAGTTTAGTAAAATAGATTATCGTAGTGTACACTCGTACATTGCTCACTTACTTAGTAACCATCCCAAGGCGCATTTAAACAAAGCCTGACATGTATTTAGCAAATCAAATCCCGATTTCTCGCTCACAGTTGGCGACTCGCTACTACTGAAGTTCTAAATACGGGTATTACCGTATTAGGTTGTTACGGAATAGTCCCTATTATCCAGCGGAATAGGGAGCGCTCCGGCTAGAGGTGTTATATTAGGATGACATTTGAATAATACTATTATGTGATATAATAGGTTTCTCATATTAGGGTATCATACCCTATTATTTGGTAATAGCCTATTCCGTGAACTGACATATTATTTTAGTGAGATGGCGATTAAATTTTTCTTCATACTTTTAACAGGCTTAGGACTGTTAAAGGTTATGTTGGCGTATTTAAAAAGTTACTAATAATTAGTTATCAATTATTGTACACCTTACCTTATGTACAATAATTGATAAGTAATCATAGTTTTTATATTTTTCTGTTCATTTAAATGTTTTTGTTTTTTATTTTTGTCGTTATATGAATGATTTATCATTTAAAAATATTATTATATTACATATCTACATTTAAAAACTTGTCTTATATTACATATCTACATTTAAAAACATCATTGTTTCTATCTGCGAGATATCTTTATACCAAATTTTATTTATTTACAATTAAAATCCTTTATATTTCTAATAATATTAAAACTATTGTTTACCCGATGCAAGGATTTGCATTATGCAGTACGCAACCAAATGTTAAACCGGTTTAATTTTTTCAAACTATTCTTTACAAAAGGAAACAATAACAAGTAAACAAAGGCAACTTGTACACATGCCGATTAAAAAAAAAACAAATTTTACCGTTTTTAAGGATTTAGACTATTTTTTGTTTTCATTGTTAGTTTTCTTTTTAACCAACCTATGCAGCATTCATACATAACCCGACTGGTAGCATTAAATATACATATCGTTTTTTTGGTAAAAGTTTTAGTAAAGAGCCACCTCCAACTGTTCCCGACTCTCCGAGATGATTTTTAGCGACCTAGCTGGCGCAGCGGCGCGCACGAAGTGCATTTTAATTATTAGCGGGTTTGATTTCCGACAGCTATAGTTAAACATAGTAAATGTTAAATGCAACAAAATTGTAACCATTTGTAACCAAATAGGACGGTGCTAGTGCAGAAGCAAAAATCTACTGCTTCTCCACTACTGTTTTACCAGTGATTATATTTTATATTTATTATTATATACTATAAATTTTATTAGTACAAATGCGCGTTAACATGAAACCCGACGTGCGTGTTAACAAAATATAATTTCTTATTACAATATTATATATTATTACATTACAATATTCAATATTAGTTTAGTAAAATAGATTATCGTAGTGTACACTCGTACATTGCTCACTTACTTAGTAACCATCCCAAGGCGCATTTAAACAAAGCCTGACATGTATTTAGCAAATCAAATCCCGATTTCTCGCTCACAGTTGGCGACTCGCTACTACTGAAGTTCTAAATACGGGTATTACCGTATTAGGCTGTTACGAAATATTCCCTATTATTAAGTAACAGTCTAATACTAGCCTGTTACGGAATAATCCTATTATTCAGCGGAATAGGGAGCGCTCCGGCGATCGCCACGCACACGGCGACCGATATCGACCCTATTATCTTGGACCCTATTATCTAAATAATAGCTATTATTTGACTATTTTATGGTAAAAGGAACCTTAAAACCGCGTATTATGATATGGTATTACGTGGACTGTATTATATTCCATATACCTATTCAACATTAGTTTAGTACAATAGATTATCGTAGTGTACACGCGTACATTGCTTACTTACTTAGTAACCATCCCAAGGTGCATTCAAACAAAGCCTGACATGTATTTAGCAAATCAAATCCTGATTTCTCGCTCACAGTTGGCGACTCGCTACTACTGAAGTTCTAAATACGGGTATTACCGTATTAGGCTGTTACGAAATATTCCCTATTATTAAGTAACAGTCTAATACTAGCCTGTTACGGAATAATCCTATTATTCAGCGGAATAGGGAGCGCTCCGGCGATCGCCACGCACACGGCGACCGATATCAACCCTATTATCTTGGACAGCTATTATTTGGCTATTATCTGGTAACAGGTTACTTTTACATTGCGTATTATAATACGGTATTAGGTGGGCTGTATTATATTCCATATACCTATTACGAATATATTCATAACACCTCTAGCTCCGGCGATCGCCACGCACACGGCGACCGATATCAACCCTATTATCTTGGACAGCTATTATTTGGCTATTATCTGGTAACAGGTTACTTTTACATCGCGTATTATAATACGGTATTAGGTGGGCTGTATTATATTCCATATACCTATTACGAATATATTCATAACACCTCTAAAAATAACCACGTTTAACGTTGTATAATTGTAACTCCATGAACCATGGTGTGTCTTTGTGACTGTTGCTTGAATTATTTGTTAATCGTTGTTCTTGTGTGAGATTTTGGTTTTTGTTAGTTTTTACGATTATTTAACATTGTTGTTAATTCTGTATTCAAAATTGGTAGCTACTTTTGTAATAAATGCTACTGTGATGTGGTATTGTTTAATATCCATTTCTCACTATCGATTGTCTTGCTTTACGTTTCGTGATTTTGGACTGAATATAGGTTGTTAATCTTCTGAATTCTGATATTAAAGGCAAACTTCCAAATTTCATAACACGTGTTTCCCATTTTAAGTGACGTTGGCATAACAATATCATTATTAAATATTGAGGTTGTAATATATGAAAATTTTGCTGGTTACCACTCGTCAGTCGGATATAATAAAAAAACCGCATGAAACTAGCATGCGGTTTTTCAATCAAGCTACAATATGATGGGGTGAAGCTGGAAACGTCACGAAATCATAAGCCTAAAAGCACGGCTTTGGTGTGCCGAGTTATATATAAAAAATTTTTTTAAATATAAAGCAAAATCAAATTTAAAATAATCAATTCAAATTGACATTTTTAAATAAATTTCGACTTAAACTTGAGTTTATAGTGTGAATTAAAACTAAAAATATAAACAAAAATATTTTTTTAGTATTCTAACAAATTAATGGTTCAATAAAATTTAATCTACAGTAGATTAAACAACCTAAAATCAAATATTTACTATAAGGTACTGAGTTCAAATCAAACTATTATAAACAAATGAATAATATAAAATCACATTGAATCTTTAGTACAAACTTAAAAAAGAAATAAATTTGTAAAACTATTTCAAGTCATCATTACCATTGATATATAGGCAATTTGATTAAACTTACTTAAATATAAATAATAAATAAATAGATATATGGGACACTTACACACACAGTTATCCGTCCCCAAAGTAAGTAATTTAATACTTGTGTTATGGGTGACAGACAACTGGTGAATATATGCTTATGTATTTTTTAAATACATACTTAAAGACAAATATACACCCAATAATGCTGATAAGTCCAAAAAATTTTGAATAAAATGGATTTCAAAATAATTTGATCAATAGAAACACATTGCCCTTGTACAACATTTGGGTTCTGAAAGTTTTAATGATTATTAGGTTTAGTTGTTGTGTTATCTGCTGTTGTTAATGTTTAGCAAGTTGAACTATACTGAGTTCTTCAGAAAGAACTTAATTTGGTAAATGTTTGTTAAATTATATCTAGTCCTTCAGTGATAAATGCTAATTATGTTTGCAACAATCAGAGGAGTTAAAAAAAAACATTAAATTATAATTAATTTATTAAATAATACTTTACAATTAATCTATAGCTAAACTTACCTAGTTATCCGATCGAAGTGGGATCAAGATGAAAGTGCCAGATATCATTGCAAAACCGTATATAAAGAGTGGGCATGACCCCTATGACAGCTGCTTACTTCATTGTTCGATTATCTTGCGATTTTCTGAAGTTGCAACATTCACTTTAGGGTTCCCTATGTAATTTTCTTAATTCTGATTTCAGTATGTAATGAATGAAGATTTGTCAGTTAATCTTATGAAAATTTTATATATGCTTGCCTTTAATGTATTATGATATAAGACTAAGCAGATCATGTGACTGTAAATGAGTTATTTGGAGAAATTTAATCTAAATATCCAAAGCTCTTGTTGCTTTATACTAATTACTAGCTTTTACCTGCAACTTCGTTTGCATGTATATCTCCTTGCTAGTTTCCATTTTTATGTAATATCAGTAAGGAGTCACAGGTTGTTTTAGTACTATCTTATTCGAATTCCTTTCGTTTTAGTGATAGTTCATAGATGATTTACTTGGTATCTGAGTTTTAACTTCGGATTATTGAATATTGTTTTTTTTATTTGGATTCATGTTCTAAACAAAAACATCTCAATGAAATTTAAATATTTACGTTAGTGGGTTTCTGGTGATAAAAGATGATAAATAAATTGAGAAATTTGAACTAACATTTATTGAAGGTGCATTCACAATAAAGGTGCTTATGTGACTAGCTTATTGTTACACAATGTAACTGAGCTCCCACATTATTATTAGCCTTTATTATCTGAAGCTTTACAATAAATATACATAATATTTTAAAACTTTTATAAAAACTTTTTGTCTTCAGTTTGCCCCTTGACATAGGTCTTTTCCAGAAATTTCCTAGTTATCCTATTGCCAGCCTTCTGTTTCCTTGTGTGACATGGAACCCTTTTTATATCGTCTTCCCATCTTAAGTAAGGTCTACATACTCCCATAGGATGCATCGTTTTACTTAAGGAATCTCTTCAACTTGAGTAGGTTGACAATAATTTTGTTCATTGTCCTGCCAAGACATTCATTGCCAGGTACAAGTTTTATTTTATTTATTAAGAAAGCTTACAGCTAACTTTTTACTACTGTAATATAATATGTAGTCTTTGTTACTGATTAAATTAAGAGTTACAGTACAATATACAATTTTTATTCTGTGGTTGATCATCTATTGAAACATAGACTTCCTCTAACCACCTATGAATGACAGGCAGAGGACCCAAAAAACAAAATTTACTCAATAAACTAAACTTAATAAAACTTAAAAAATTTATTAAAAAAATACAATTAAATATTAGTATTAATTATTTTTAAAGGTTGTCCAATTGTTGTCTTTAGTATTATGTTTCAAATCTGTTACATCTGTTGAAATTGTAGCCAAATTACGACCGTTTAACGTCATAAAATCATCTCAACTGCATGTGATATGTTTCTATGTTTGTAATCTCTTTATTGAATTAGTTAATATAAAATTAATAAAAATTGATAATAAAAAAAAAACAATTTGCAATGGCGGGCTTATTTCGTAATCAGAATCTCTCCCAACAAAGCAGTTTAAAATTTATAAAATAAGTAAATATCCAAGAACAATGAATTAAAATAAAAATTAAACAAACAGAAATTTAATTTAAAGTAATATGAAATAAAAAAAAGGGAGTGTGTACTTATTTACGCGTGAAAGATGTTTGCGACAGCCGAAGGAATTAAAAAAAAACAAAAACTTTAATGAACTTTATTACTATAAAAACTAAAATTAAAATTACAATATTAAACTATGGTGAAACAATCTGCACAATTCTAGTGCTAAAAATTGACTTTTATTGATGATTCTTCTCTTCTTCGAATAAAAACTCAGGTCGCTGGTTGCGTATACGTGTATGTACGAATTTTTGACGATTTTACAAAACAAATTAGGTTGTGCGCGTACAATGGTAAGTTGACGTATATCGATACGAATTTGTAACGACGATTGATTGACGGCTTTTTTTTGACAGGAAAAAATCCCTTATGGGTACCGCCCCCCGACGGGGACAGGCGGCGGTTATGTTGGACTCGCACTTAGTCTTAAAGTCGTAAGATCTTAAAGTTCTGCTCTGTAGCAAGTGTTGAAAACGTATTCCTATCGCCTTCATTCGTGAAGGTCGTGAACGTAAGGCGGTAAAACGCGAAAGGAGATTGGAATACGTGCATGCACGATAGATGACTGTCATTTGATGGCAGTGATATTGGTAGGGTCAGTTACCTTGAGCCGCTTAAGTAACGTGGCAGTTAATTCAGCCTTGACTTGTTGATTCTTCTTGGCCCGAAACTGCGCTTGTTTTCTTTGCGCGGCGCCATTACTTTGCTTCTTACCCTTCCCTGCAGTAGGATTTACTTCAGTTGAAACTTCAATTATCGAGTTCGACGTTTCAATTTTGAAGTCTGTGCTAATACTACCTACCCGCCCCCTAGATGCAATAATTTGATTGAACACTTCGCGTTCACGGAGAGTTGGAATAGCTCCGTTCCAGAAATCTAGTGTTTCCGGCGCTACTGATACTGTCTGAATTTGCTGTGGTTGACCAGCGGGTTGGCCGTCAGGCGGAGAAACAAGCCTCTCTCCACGATCCCAGACTATTCCAGGGAGTTCATCGAGTTCTCGTGCTATTGTGGCAAGCGCATTGTCGACTGGTAGTGAATATTAATAATAATAATCATTATTTGCCAGAATATTAGTGGTATACAGAGATGTTGACATTTTTTTAGGGTACTAACATATTCTACCGTTATACAGTATGCAAATTTAAATTAAAATTTTTATCGAATATTCCATTTAATTTAATTTACAATTTAAATACAAAATGTCAATGAGAAAAAAAAGGCTGGAATATCGATGATACAAATTAATCTACTTATACCTTGGCAAAATATATAACATATTACAATATTGTCAATATTGAATTTAAAAAAAAACCTATATACAGTCGTGGTCAACTAATTAGGGACATGAAAGATAGTGAAGAACAATAACCGGTTATGTACATACAAATATAAAATTCTATTGATTTCTTAGTAACTATTATTTGCATAATTTCGTCTGATTATTATGCTTTAAATGGCTGTAAATAAAAGAATAAATAAATAGAAAAAAGTATTTAATATCAAAGGTTGAACATGTATTCAATTTTAAGGTATAATTCTGTAACTGGACATTTAATTAAGGACAGTAAACTATAATGAAAAATAGAGTTAAACAAAACTAATAATCTGCAGTATTATAATATCTTTAACAGCTCCATTTTATTACGTGTAAAATCAGTACCCAGTAGCAAAACCTTTGTTAGTAATTACCGCTTGACACCGATGTGGCATAGACATTATCAGTTTCTGGCATGTTTCGACAGGAATTTTTGCCCATGCCTTACAAAAAGCTTCATTAAGTTCATCTAAAGTTGTGGTACGATAAGTGGCTACTTTTTTCTTGATTTCGTGCCAAAGGTGCTCGATTGGGTTAAGGTCCGGGCTATTTGCTGGCCAATCTAGCACCGATACTGACTGACTGGTAAGAAACGACTGCACATCGAATGTCTCCCCTACAAGACACCAGGACCGACTTATGTCCTTCAAGTTCATAGTTTACGGCAGATGAGACCCTCTTTGGATATTTTCGATTAATAATTTCAAAAGTTTGTTGACACACCTCTAAATCATGTAAAAATTCATTAAGGCCATAGTTCGCCGGAATTATAGCATCAGCGTTAGTTAGCGAAGGAATTCCGTCCGCATCAAATGCCCATCCTGCAAATGGGAATGGGTTATGTTGATATATTTCAACCCGGGCTTCCACGGGTCCATTAAATGCTGTTTCAACTGCAGCTCGAAGGCTGCCTAGCGTGATGGTAAATGGAGTCTGGATATCCGGTACTCCCACGTAGTGCGGTGTATCCCCCACTGTTATATTTCCAACAGAATTCATAAAATTTACAAATGCCAAAAAGTGCGTTTTCATTCCAATACATCTGTCTCTCAGATCAGATGGTAACGCAACAGGCCCAAAACCCTGAGATGAATAAGGTAGGGCAGTTCGCATCTTGTACTGGGTATAAAGCTTAGTTTCAAACATAGCAAGTGCGACTCTAAAGAAAGCGTGACGATTATAATTCAGCGGCTGATTTCCAGCGCGCATTTGGCTCTCTGTTCGGAGCACATTCTCCCGTACAATAATACCTATTGCATGAGTGGCGACGGGAACTATTCTGGCGGTCTTCTGAGTAATACTTAAATCTTTAACGACGTTAGCCAGACTGGCAAAGCCAGGATGTAAAATCTTATTGAAGTCGTCCGCTATAGCATCCATTGTTGCGGCGTTCTTACGCTCGCGGTATGCATCCGCGCGACTTGACTGAAAGGCGGCGACTTGGCGGTATGTTTCGGGTCGTTATCATGCTGAAACGTCCATATAATAGGGAGATGCTCCTCAGCATAGAGAAGCATCGTTTCCTCCAATATTGCCTTGTATTGATGTTGGTCTAAGTTACCCTGAACTTTCCTCACAGGTCCACGTCCAGAAAATGAACCCCACATTTTAATGTTTCCACCGCCATGTTTCACCTGCTTTTTTGTGAATCTTGGATTCATTTCCGCTTTTACTGGACGCCGTACGTATTGCCTTCCATCTGAAGAAATCAAATTAACCTTGGTCTCGTCAGAGAATAATACATGTTGCCATTGAGAGTAAGTCCAATGTCCATATTTACGTGCAAACGCCAAACGAGCATTTCTATGTTCTTTCTTCAACAACGGTACTTTGCGAGCCACTCTTCCGAACAACCCTGCTTCTACCAGACGTCGTCGAACGGTCCTCGTTGAGACACCAGCTCTTTCGTCTGTCCCAAACACTTCGTGTTTAATTAAAATAGAGCCTAGAAACGGATCTTTCTTAGCTAACCTGGTTATCATTCTATCTTCTTGCGGAGTTGTTTTTCTCGATCTTTTTGTTCTGGGCACATTTAAAGCTGTGTTATTGCGTCTGACATGTTGCACTGCATTGTATACCATAGTTTTTGAACAATTTTAATGTTCTGCTATCCTCCGATATGACCAACCATGCTCGACAACAAACTTCATGAGAATTTTTCATAGTGTTGGATCGCAACTTTTATTTTTACCCATTTTTCTTCACAATATTTTTCAAAACTTAAAATAAATATCGGGATTGCCGCCAAAACTACCACGAAACAATAAGAGAAGAAGTAAAAAAGTATTGAGATTCAAATTTTGAAAATAGAACGCAATATCTCAGTGTCCCTAATTAAATGGTCAGCCAGCATTATTTGAACAAATAGCACTACGATAATGTATCAGTTATACTGTAAAGAGGTTTAATGTTTAGGAAGTTGTTATTGTTTGTATAATCGGGCACATAAATGACTTATTATACTTACATGTAAGAGATATGGAATATGGTTTAGACTCGTTGGAAAATAGAAAATAAATTCACAATTCGGTCTAACCAAAGAGTGTCCCTAATTAGTTGACCACGACTATATGTATATATGTCAATAAATCAAATACATGTCATACGCTGGTTATATAATACATTTAAAAAAAATTGTCGTTTAAATAGGCATTAACATTATAATAGCACTTTTGTAACAGAAGCGTCGAGTGGTGATAATCAGCACAGCTGCTATTGCTACCACTAAGATACCGTACATAGGTATAGTAGTGTGATACAGCGAAGGATCTATTGAAGTCAGCTTGATCGGTGCCGTAAGGACCATCCAATCTTCCAGTTGTTGGAGACTTCTAAGGTCTACCGTGTTTAGTGTTAGGTGGGGTATCTCCTGGTCTACCATTAAATTATATTCGTTCAGAGCGTCAATTTTCAGCGGTTGCCCTTTAATTTTATCATTGGTGTTGATAATGGTGATTGCTTTCGTCCGTAGAGAGCATGTAGACGGGATGGTAGCGAGATAGCTTCCGGAGAGTGACACATACTCCTGACGATCGCATTGCAGTTCTATTGTCGTCAATTTTGGGAATATAAGGGTGTAATGGCGATCATCTAGTTGCTCCATTGCTGCTTTTGTGAAACTTATCTTTGTTGGGCGGCATAACTTATTCAATGACTGGTTGACGATGATACTCTGGATGCAATCGGGGTTCTGAATGTTCCTAGGGTTGGTGATTGACAGTCTCTTCATACAAAGCATAATTACCAAACTTCGGGCATTCAGCTTCCATGTACATTAACGATTTGCCATCGGTTGCCATAAAGGGATACGGAGGTATAAAGGTTTGCTGTAATTAATTTGGAACGATGGATAGGTGGTATGATTGAAAATTATTGCGGGATATGACAGGAAATTTGAAAATTATTACCATACGTTTACCAATGAAATAACTTTAATTATATTATAGTAGGCTCATAAATCGTCATTAATATTTCGTTATTGCTATATGTATATATATTTCTAACTTTCAATATCATATTTCTTAAATTTTCTATGCTTAACATGCTATGGTGTGTGCTCGATGCACGAATAAATGCTAAGATATTTTCTAGTTTACTTAATTCTAACAATAAGTCATCGGTGTTTTCACTAATGATAGCTAAGAGTTGAGCAGCTGTCCAAGCTTAAAGGGTAGAAGTCCAGGTCCATTGTCAAGAGATTCAAGTCGTATGTCATTTGCTAGTGCCAGATGTACGAGCAATGCCAGACGAAACACGTGTGTTTTGTGGTTTTCTCTTCTGCGCTGAGTGCGTCCTTGGTCGCGCACGTAGATTCTGGATCTTCAGCGACGGGGCGTGAAAACCCTGAATCTACCCGTGAAAATCCGCTCCGATTGCGCCAGTTATATTTGCGACAGCCGAAGGACTTAAAAACTTTAAAGAAATTTATTACTATAAAAATTAAAATTAAGGTTAGGTGGGGTAATTTATATTAATAAAGGGTCAAAAATATAATCGGGTATTTCATCGCGACTTACTGGATAAATACCTGTTTTTCGAAACCCGTTGCATAATGTTTGGGGTTGCATAATTTTTTTTTTGGCAGTAGAACACCTATATTAAGTCTTTGCCTTGCACTAACTTTGATTCCCACTGACTCTTGAAGGACTTCATGACTGAGACATCTAATGGTTGTAATATATGGCTAGTATGAGCAGGCAGCTTTATTATTGTTACATTAGCCTTACGAGCTTCTTCTATAATTTTCAATCCAACGTGTGTTGAATGGCCATCGTAAATCAGTAAAATTGGACGTTGATCAGCCACCGTAGACAAAAATACTTTCTTAAAATAAGCTTGAAAAACTTCTGCTTTCATCTACCCATTTTTAGTGGCCGCATATGTCGTACCTGGATGACCATTAGAGGAAGTCCAGTTGTCCCATACATTTTTTCCTTTGAATATAATTAATGGGGGGGGGTCTTTTGCCCAGCAGCACTAGCACCAAGTACTGTTGTATTGTCCTTCCCAGGCGTAGCGATGACTCTAGTTGACGCGTAGCCTTTAATGCCAACTACTTTAGCTTTAGTAGGATCTTTTGCAAAACTTGTTTCATCTAAATTCCAAATAGCATGTGGTTTATCTTTTAAACCTAATTCTTCAATGGTTTTTTCTAATAAATCTAAATTATTTAGGATTTATGGCCGTTTTTCGAGCAAACTCAACAGCTTGGGGCTTTTTTATTGACAAATTGTGACGTTTTGCAAATGAAATGAACCAATCTTTTCCTGGTATACCATTTTTGAATGATGTCGGGATATTATTTTGATTTATATAGGCTCCAACCATCTCTAGAATTTCATACCTAGTTAATGCAAAACCGTATTTTTCTATGGTATGTAAACATAAAGCTAAATTTTTTTCAACCTCTAATGAAAGCGTAGTTTTTCTGCCAACAACATTTGAACGTCTTTTTTTTTGTGAACATGGTCCATGATAGTCATTCTAGGGATATTATATAATTGAGATGCTTTATATCCACTTAAAGTAAAGTTCTCTTATAATTCCGTACCATTTTATAAAAACATTGACGACTTACTAGTAACTACGGCTAAACTACGCTTTGATACGGACATAATTATTTTAACAGAATGTCGACTGAGCTCTAATAAACCTATTCCGTCACTTTATACTTACAGAACGTTCGCGACATCTAATCATTTGAACCAAAACGATGGTGTTGTAGTATATATTAAGGAAACAATCACAGCTCACGTTAACGAAATAAAAATTACTCATGCATCGTGCTTGCAAATAGAACTTGATAACTGTATAATACTTGGTATCTACCGCTCCCCGTCAAACTCTAACCCTGAATTGTTTATTAACTCATTAAGTGATCACTTGGATACCATTAAAACACGGAAAAATCTTGTTTTGACCGGAGATATTAATATCAATATTAGGACAAAGTTAACGGAATCTTCTAATGTTTATATCGACTCAACGGAACGAAATCACGCATCTAGGTATTTAAATTCTTTATCAATATATGGCTTGCTACCGGGACACTGGTTTCCGACGAGGGAAAATAACTGTTTGGATCACTTTCTGCTGAAACTTGATAAAAAACTCTACTCCGCTGACATAGGTGTACTAAACACTTCTGTTACAGATCACTTAATGATACTACTTAACATAAGAAACATAAAACCTAAATACACTATTACAAAAACTAAAACTGTAATAAACTTTAAAATGGCACTGGAGACTTTGGCTACGAAAAATCTATCTAGTTTACTATACAATGACAATCCCAATGTTATATTAGAACTACTACTGAGTAAAATAACAGAATCTCTTCAAGAAAATACTAATTTAGTATATGTTCCTCGCAGCAAACGTAATATCAAGCCATGGATAACACCAGGTATACTTAGGTGTATAAAAACTAGAAACAAAATGCAACAGAAATTAAGGTCCGAGCCGCATAATGAAATTTTAAAAATTACTTTCAAAAGATATCGCAATTACTGTAATAAAATTATTAAAAAATTAAAATATAATTATGAAAAGAACCAATTAATTAAATCAAGCAAAAATACAAAAACACTTTGGAAAAACATTAAAAGCATAACATTTACAACAGAATCTAAAACTACAAACATTGAATTGCTTAAAAATAGTACATGTCCTTCAGAAACTGTAAACTCTATTAATGAGTACTTTGCAAATATAGGCAAAAATCTTGCTGAAAACATAACATTAAAATATAAAACGCAGCACTACAACAATGCACTTAAAAAAAATAACTCCCATTATACATCTTTTGTGCTTCTTGACACTTATAACCTGGAAGTCCAGGACATACTTAAAAATCTTAAATCTGACAGTGCTCCAGGCTGGGATAATATTCCCCCAAAATTCTTGAAACTTGCTCATTTTGAGCTTACTCCTATAATATGTCATATAAGCAACTTATGTTTTTGTTATGGTATCTTCCCATCTCAATTGAAGAGAGCAGTTATTACTCCTGTGCACAAGAAGGGCGACAGACATGAAGTGAATAATTATAGACCTATCTCTGTGCTTCCTGCAATCTCGAAAGTTTTGGAAAAGTTGATCAACAATAGGCTAATCAAATACCTTAATAAGTTTAGCATCGTATCTGAGCAACAATATGGGTTTAGACATGGTAAATCGACGGAAGATGCGGTTATAGCATTAACCTCGCTTGTTGTTGATCAACTTGACCAAAGAAATAAATGCATTTGCGTTTTCTTAGACCTCAAAAAAGCCTTTGATACGGTTTCTGTCCCCCTTCTTGTGCAGAAGCTAAACGACATTGGCATAAGAGGTACAGCCTTAAACTTACTTCGCGACTACTTAAGTGAAAGGAAGCAGAAAGTTAAAGTAGGGCAATTTATTAGTGAGGAGGCAAATATACACTATGGCGTACCGCAAGGCAGTGTATTAGGGCCGACCTTATTCACGATCTACATCAACGAGCTATGTAACTTAAAACTGCAAAATGGTACCGTCTACTCTTATGCTGATGATACAGCTATCGTTTTCACTGGTGCTTCCTGGGATGAGGTTCGTAGTAACACCGAATTGGGACTTGCATGCGTTTTAGATTGGCTTAAAATTAATCTTCTTACATTAAATACGGACAAAACTAATTACATCTGTTTCTCTGTTTACAATAATACTCAACCAGATATAAATTTCAACATAAAACTTCATGAGTGCGGTAACTCTATCAGCCTTAACTGTACATGCCACAGCATTACCAAAGTGCCAATAACAAAATACCTCGGTGTCATGATTGACCAAAATTTAGCATGGCACGCACATATTGAACTGGTGGCAAGCAGAGTTAGGAAACTTACATATCTATTTAAAGTATTACGTTATGTAGCCCCCAATGAACTACTTAGTAAAATATATGTCGCTCTTGTACAGTCAGTGATCTCTTACTGCATTCCTGTGTGGGGTGGAGCATATAAAACTAAGTTTATTGAAGTGGAAAGGGCTCAACGTTTTTTACTTAAAGTTATGCTCTTTAAAGCATTCAGATTTCCTACTGACGAGCTATACTCTATGTGTAAGATCCTATCTGTTAGGAAATTATATATTCTAAACACTATACTGCGGTTACACAAAAAATTACAGTTTAAATTGCCTATTCTAAATAAAAGAAGAATAAAAAATGTTGCTCCCTTTGTTAAAACTAAAACAGCTTTTGCTGGCCGTCAATACAATAAACAAGCGTCACACTTATACGACATAATAAATAAAAAATTAAATATATATATAATGACTTACCATAACTGCAAACATACTCTATCTTGTTGGCTAAAAACATTAAGTTATGAAGACACGGAAGTTCTACTAGAAAATACATCTTAAATACATAGATCTACATGCACACACACACACACACACGCACACGCACACACACACGCACACACACACACACACACACACACACTCACCCACCCACACACGCCTTATACACATACGCTATAATTAAATAACTTAAAAATTACTTACCTGTTTAATAATTGAATAACTTACCTTTGTTATGGAAGAGCGAGACCTTCTGACACAAGTATTTCTAATACTTACTAGAAGGTCTCAATCTGTATTTTTTATAATGTATTTTTGAAAAGAAATAAATATTTTTGTATTTTTTTTGTATTTTGTATTTTAAGTAAATAATTTTGATTTGGTTAAACTGAAATAAAAAATATTAGCGCACTGTATTTCTTAGTATATTAATGTAAAACAACTACAAATAAATAATTGTAATTAAGATAAATGTAATAATAAAATTATTTTGCTGTATTCCACGATAAAACTAATATATGATAATTTCTATATATATACATATATGAATATATGTATATATATAGAAATATATATGTATATGTATGTGTATATATATTCTAATAGTAGGTTAGGATAATAGCAAAATCATTACTTTAGTAATATAGATCCCCACAATGTCAATGTCTATTAACTATGTAATTAATGTATAGTTAAATCGAAATCCTCAATTAACACGTTGAGCTGAGCATCTGGGTATTCAAATGTTTGTCGCGCGGTGCACTATTTTCTCATACAAAATAAATG
The DNA here is from genome assembly GCA_029227775.1 of Morpho helenor. Taxonomy (NCBI): domain Eukaryota; kingdom Metazoa; phylum Arthropoda; class Insecta; order Lepidoptera; family Nymphalidae; genus Morpho; species Morpho helenor. The sequence goes on from JARGCU010000011.1 coordinate 9,782,034, forward strand.
ACGATTAGTGACGTTCTGTTTGTATACAACCAAAGATAATATGAAATGTGACACAACCGTTACTACACGTCGACGTTTATCCATGTTGTGTCATATGCAATCTACGTATAGTATATAAATAAAGCACAGAGTCTAACCACGTTGACGTTCTTAATCGATGTGTCATATACTGTCCATATGTATTAATAAATTGGGGAACAACGTCTAAACAAGTCGACGTCCTAAAACGTTGTGTCGTGTAACTATAAGGCGTCTATATAAATTACGGGGCAACGTTTAACCACGTCAACGTATATAGATGTTGTGCCATATACTATTTAATATAGAACAACTTCTTACCACGTCGGCGTTCATAAACGTTGTTTCGTATACTAGTAGCTACGTTAATATGAATTTAGGGAGAAACTCTGATCACGTCAACGTCCATGAAAGTTGTGCCAGATACTGTTATTTCTGGAGTATGTAACATAGAAAGTAAAGTCTGTTGACGTTGACAGATATTTGAATTTAATTTGAGAAAAGCCAATAAAACAGTTTTTTCGTCTCAAGATATTTATTCAAATAATAATTAGTATTTTGAAATAAAAACATCTGACTTCTGACTATAATCATACACTAGATGTTGTACTTATAAACTAACTAACAATTGTTGGCCTCACAATTCTACAGAAAAAACACTTCTAAGAATATTTGCGACAGTTTGACATCGCTAAAGGAACATAATCACATTTGGTATTTATTCATAAATCAGCCTTACTGGTCATCTCTTTGACTAATAATGTATCAACCTAGATACAGAACTTATCAAACTAATAATCAGTCTTTATTATCACGTTTGATAATATCATAATCAGCCTTATCATCTCTTATAATTAATAATTAATATAAGGAAATGGGGAGACATTTGCCAAGCAGTGGGACAATACAGAACGATAATAAAATGTTTTGAAAAGTAACATAACTAATCAAACATTTATAATTGACTATGCCACTCTTCAAAACAAATAGCACAGAGTGCTGGCTTCTCTTCACATCCCTTGCATCGTATACTGGTTTCTTTTCTTATCTTCTTTTTGGAGCACATTTTGCACTTCATGTAATATGACGTCTTATTCGAGTTAGTTCGTACGGGAATCTTTTCCGGCCAGTGGCCAAAATTGTCACGGTTTTCAACGGCTCTTGATGGCACAACATCAGCCCTTTCTTTCAGTCGGTTATCAAATTTATTTCTGTTTATTAGTTTGTCAGGTTGTAGATTCGGAGGCAGCTGTATGAGTGTTTTTATTAAATCTTCTCTAAAGGTCAAAAAATGGTATCTGTTGCTATTATTCTTGCAATACTTTTTGTATATAAAGAAGCTATTCCACACTGAGAGATCCAGTAAATGAAAGAATACCTTCTTGTACCACCTCAAAGTCTTACGGGGTGTGGAATAATAAGAAATCATTTGGTCTGCACGATCGATTCCCGACATAAATTGATTGTATATTTTCACTTCCTGTGGTTTTATACGTTTTTGTCCACGTCTGTTAGTTACTTCTACAAGTTTGGGATGATTTGATGTAGTTACCATAAGCACAGATCTTTTGTCTTGCCATTTGGATACGTAAACTTTATTTTTACGAACCCAAAAATGTTCATTTTTATTTAATTTCTTTTTTGTTAATTCTTTTGGGTTGTCTTTTCTATTAGTCCGTAAAGTCCCTGTAGAATGGGTTTTTAAATCTAATAATTTTTGAGATAACGCAACTGAGTTGTAATAGTTGTCCATGTACAAGTAATGTCCTTTTAGTAAATATGGTCTCATTAGTCTCATAACTATTTTTTCTGTCTTTTTTCCTGTTTCGTTTTCATCTTGATCATCTTTTCCTGCGTACATAATCAAATTGAGAACGTACCCATCTGATGTTGTCAATTCATAAAATTTAATGCCATAGCGAGCCTTTTTAGATTTTATATATTGTCGAAAAGACAGGCGTCCCCTAAAGAGTAACATTGATTCATCTAACGACAGTTCTTTTGCAGGCTTGTAGCATTCTTGAAAATTCTTCGAAACCGCATCTATAAATTTAATAATTTTTTCTTTTCCTGTAGCTCCTAACGGGGACACACATAAACATCTCAAAATTTGTTCAAACCTACGCGCAGACATCGTATATTGAAAAATCGGATGAAAATATAAGGGATCACTATATGTAAATAGTTTACTTTTTTTAGGAATGCTTACTTGTCCCATCAGAAGACATAATCCTAAAAACTTTAGGATTTCGTCGCGGTCTACATCTTTATAACGGTAGCGTCGTGAATTTCTAGTGGTAGGTCTATTTGTGGAGCACAGTGCTCTTCCATAATTATTTGTGCTTGTAACTATGTAATTTACAATATGTGGAGGAAACATTTTGTAAAAGACGTCGATAGCTGATGTATTTGAATCGATTTGAAACTGGACACCGACAGAACTGTCGTCAAAGTCAAATTCTGGTATAACTTCTGTAGAGTCGGTCCAATCTGCTACTGGAGACGGTGTTCGGTATCTTCGCTGCCGTCGCGCGGTGTTCGAAATATCTCTAGCATGACCGTGAGATGGGCCTGGTAATATGTTGTCCATTATCATAGCAGGTGAATGGAAGACAGGAGAAGCTGGCATAAGTGGCGCCAGATCAGGAGTTATAGAATGGCCCACTACATCTAAAGGCAATGGTGGCTCAGGAATTGTTGGGTTGCCGGGGTTACTCTCTGTGTCTAGAAGTGGTGGTAGGTCAGGATTTCCCGGGTTGCCTTCTATGTCTAGAAGCGGTAGTGGCTCGGGATTTTCCGGGTTGCCTTCTATGTCTAGAAGCGGTAGCGGCTCAGGATTTTCCGGGTTGCCTTCTATGTCTAGAAGCGGTAGCGGCTCAGGAATTTCCGGGTTGCCTTCTATGTCTAGAAGTGGTAGTGGCTCAGGATTTCCCGGGTTGTCTTCTATGTCTAAAAGTTGTGGTGGCTCGAGATTTACGACTCTACGAAGCAGCAGTGGGTTAGGCACTTCGAGGTTAGCCTCTATATCTAGTAGTGGTGGCTGGTCACTGTTTTCAAGTTCGTTCTCTTGACTCGACTGTGACTCAAGTGAGCCCATTGTTTCCGTATCGCGATCAGCAGTATTGGAATTCTCTGACATAGGTCTAGGCCGTTTTGATTTTCTGGTATCAAAAATACTTCCAGAACTTGTACTGTCATCTGAAGTCTCGGAACGGGACTGATCGGAATCTAAACGCTTATCCTTGATTCTTGTACGTGGTCTTCCGTGAAATAGTAATTCATTACTTACAGAACTGTCGCTCCCATCTGACCGTCCTGGCTCTGGGTCATAATCTGCATCAGATCCATGTTCACCATCGTCACTGAAAGGATCTGGAGTAGATTCCCGTGACGCTGATGCCTCATCGAAAATCCACATCGATCTTTGTTTACCTTGTTTTTTATCCATCTAAAACAATAAGTACAATTCTGTCAATAAATTTGTAACGTACGATTTACATGCCTACATAATATTATTTACCTATATTAAATTCATCATAATGAAATCATGATTATACTTATTATTTTTACAAATATAGACGCAAACAATAAGTGTAAATAATTTTACAATAAATATCTGCACAAAATAATAAAATTACTTACGATAATTCGAACGCGTAGTTTCGCAAAACCACGGCCACTACACTGCAATTGAATACTCTCCCGCTCACGGCGCACGGACGACTGAAGTATGGGAGCGGGGGCATCGAGGGACGTACTACGACGCTGCAGATGTATGCGTAACTAGAATGTATGTGTGCGAGTAGCTTTATAAACTGCACAAAAAAACTAACATGGAAGGGCGCTAGCAGTCTCAAAATTTAAAGTGATACGGCACGATGACGTAGCTTGAAGGAAATTGTATATGCCTCAGCCGTTTATACACGTTCTTTGAAGAAAGACATATTTTTACTGACGTGATTAAACGTTGTGTCAAATACCGTTTATCAAATTTTACGTATTATAACGTTGCTCAGCTCAACGTGTTAAGTTCTTAAAAAAATTACATTCAATCAATATCAATAATTATTAGTCAGGCGAAAACTGTTTGCAATATCTGAAATGGGGCAAAACCAGCATATGACGATATAGCCCCGTCAATATTAGACGGAATTTCGCACTTTTTATTTTTGTGGATACAAATATTTAACATTGTATAAATGAACTATTTACTGAGTTTATTGAAATATATTAGATCGAATTAAACAGAACAGACGTTAAAATGTATATATGCATACATTTTACGTTTATATATTGCATAATTTAAAATTAACTGGTGGTAAATTAACAGTAGATGTCACTCACCTTTCACGTTTGGAGCACAACTAAAATTTAAACACTGTTTTATCCTTTTTTGTGCGGAGTATCGCCATCTATTTAATATAATTGGAACTAAAAAGTGAAGCTGTTTTATCGACCGTATTATTAACAGGATCAAACGACTGTAAAGACCGTAAAAGTGAAAAGACGGTTATGCCCCGTAGACGGATTTGGCCACCTTGACCTTACAATAATTAACTATGGTGAAACAATTTGCACAATGCTAGTGCCAAAAATTTAATGCCTATAGTTAATAATTATTTTTAATTTACATTTTATAATATTAAAATGTGCTGCGCCCAATTGAGGGCACACGCGCCGCGATATCATCAGCCAGCTCGCTGCGTCGGCGGCAATTAGGCCGGGACTCCACCAAAGCAGAGATGTGTGCGGTGTGCTGTGTGCTGTGCGAGAAGAGATGTTTTTCAGCTCGCGGGACTCCACCAAAGCGGAGATGTGTGCGGTGTGCTGTGTGCTGTGCGAGAAGAGATGTTTTTCAGCTCGGGTGCGGGGCGTTGAGTGCTCAGTACGCATTCTGACACGAAAGGTAGACGATGTCGCTATTATTACAAAAAAAGTATCTTCTTTTACTTGAAGAAGAACTACAGTCTGAAGAAGCAGAATTGATAGCTTTATACTACCTAAACAAAAGAAAACATCGGTTTTGGAAAAGAAGTCACTTGTATTACCATACCAGTCATGGAGAATTTTTTACTCTGTTTAATGAGTTAGATGATGAAAGTTTTACCAAGTCCTACAGACTACCGAGGAATATATTCTACGAACTACATAACTTAATTAAACCGCATATATTTAAGCAAGATACTAACTACAGGAGATCTATCTGTACCCAAGAGCGGCTAGCAGTATGTTTGAAGTAAGTACCTACCTAATTATTTTTTTGTTAATGTGTGTTTGTGTTTATGTGTGTTATCTGCGTTTGAATGTGATCAGTCTTTTTTGAGTGTTTGTTTTTTTTTGTGTAAAAGGGCTAAGTGAGAAGTACTCAAAACGAGAATCAAGAAGTACGAGAATACATGAAAAATATTATGTAAACTGAGGTATGTAAGGATTATGGCCGGCGCCCACTGCCGGCACGGCACGGCATGGCACGGCAGAGCATCTCGCGGCATGCAATGGCATCCCGCGGCGTGCAATGGCATGCCGCTGCGTGCTGCGGCATCCCGCGGCGTTCCGCATCCTGCTGAAACTCTGGCTTAGTTTTGCTCCGCGCGTATTCGAAGTTGGTTGTGTCGCTAAAGAACATTTTGTTGTGTCGTTATGGTTGACTGGGATTTAGTGTTAATAGCACTTCTAGCTGAAGATGAAGAGAGACAAATAAGAACTGCTAATTTGACGAACAGACAATTCTGGGTGCATAATTTATGGAAAACAAGATCTAGAAATGGTGAATTCAGCAACTTATTTAATGATTTGAGATACGACATCCGAAAATTCTATGATTATTACAGAATGGACTATGAAAAATTTGAAAAGTTAAGTGATTTGCTAAAATCGCATATAAAGAAAATCAAAACTAATTTTCGATCGCCTATACCTGTTACAGAGAGATTGTCTGTATGTTTAAGGTTAGTGCATATTACATTACATGCGATGAGGCATAGAATTAGGCAACGAAGTATGTGTCAGGATGGCTGACCAAAACGGAATATTTAAATATAACTAAACGCATTGGGTAGTACCTATTTTATACCATTTGGTGCCTTTAACACATGTACGTTGGGACCGCGGGTGTATATCACGGAATTGAACTTTTCTTCAGAAAGATGGTACTATCGATGTACCTCACTGTACCAAAAACGAAATCTAGAGTACCTCTCTCGATAAATATATATATAATAAAATATGTACACCCGCCATTCTAATGTTAGAACTGCGGGTGTACATTTTATTTCGGCTAGGAGATACATATTTTATATTCCAAAGCTATGCTAATTTAGTGTGTAATGTTATTTGAAAACTAAGCTATGTTTATAAAAAATTTAAAAATAATTAAATGTTAACGTTTACAACGTTACAGTAGGTACCTAGTAAATAAAGAAAATTTCATGATAATTTAAGCCCTTCAAATATTTTCTGAGCAATTACACTTCTGTATGCAAACGATTAAACTTTTTCCAGGCGTTTCATACATACTTAAATAATAATTAAACAAAGCTACGGAACATTTTGTTATTTTTGCATGTCAAGGTACAAAATATTTTCGATAGTAAAAAGTTGGTAGGACCTACTGGTTTTGGAATAAATTAAAGTGGTCAGCCAACCTGACGTCAGTATGGCTGACCATCTTTGTCTATTGATTTCTTTGAAACCGCATAGGTACTAGATGTCGACCAAATGATATAAAATAGATACTACCCAATTCGTTTAGTTATATTTCAATATTCCATTTTGGTCAGCCATCCTGACACATACTAAACTTAACCACTTCGGTTGAAACAGTTTAGCAGAATAACCTAACAAATTTTTGAGCTGTGTGTGACACCACGGAGCATTTACTAATATTAAAATAAAAGTCTTGATTTATTTGGTAATTGTTTATTTTTATAATCAGCTATCTATGATCACAAATGTACCTACAGTACAGTATGATAAAAAGCGAAAGTATTATAAAAAATTTAGTTTTCATAGTCCGGTAATTGAATACTGGAATTATTGTTATATATTATATCACTATTATTTTGATGTCTGGATATAGGAGTAGGTATGTATTCTGTATGAGTAGTACCATAGTTTTGTTCGGTGTTATATTGTTGTTCGGGCTTATTAAATGAAGAAAAATTACTTCTTTCGATTATTGTATTATGGGTTCTGGCAACAGAAGTTGGTGCGTATTGCTGAGATGAATGAAATTCATTTGAAATATCGAATCCTGAACTTGATGTTGAAGGACGACTTCGCTGCACAACTGAACTTAACTCCACATTTTCCAAATGCTTTATTTCTGCATCAGTAACAATACGTAAGACATCGCGTTTTATTTCAGCTTGTAATTTTGGTGACAAAGTCTTCGCTGTTGCCGCCATTGCTTGAAAAAATATCTCCATAGGATGTTGTTCTTTCTTTTGGTTTTCAATGTATTTTTTTAATATTTCTGCTGTTGTTTCCGTATACTGTGTTTGCGATGACATGTATGATCGCTGACGAACATGTCTAGCTGGTCTAGAATCTGATGCATGGGATGAACATGACATTTGAGATACAGGCGATTGTGCTTCAGGAAAATTAACAGTTGATGCTGTTTCGGGAGGTTGTGTATTTTCGATATTCTGCGTATCTTCGGAAAGCTGTGTATCGTCGGAAGAAGAGTCTAAATTTGAAAGCTGAGGTCTATCTTGAAAAAACTTTTGCAGAAATTCAAGTTCCTTTTCAAATTTAATTGGTCGCCTCTTTCTGGCAGCGTCACCGCTTTTGGACACCCTGTTTTTTAAGGCTTTTCTATAATTGTTACGAAGGCAGCTCCACGTCTTCTGACATTCTTCATCTGTAACAAGAATGAAGTATTTTAAATAACACACGCTTTTTACGTCACACACACGTTTTTTTTAACGTCTACTAATGTTTTTTTTTTGTTTTGTTACAGGTATCTAATAACAGGAGCTTCTTTTAAGTCTTTAGCTTTTAGCTATCGTATGGGATTCACTACTGTGCGTAAAATAGTCCACGAAACCTGTCAAGCAATATATACTGTATTAAGATCTACTGCATTGCCGAAACCCACGAGCCAACAATGGCAGTCAATTGCAACCGACTTTGATAAATTTTGGAATTTTCCTAACTGCATTGGGGCCATAGATGGTAAGCATTTCAAGATTAGAGCTCCTAATAACAGTGGAAGTATGTATATCAATTACAAGAAGTTCTTTAGCATCGTTTTATTAGCTGTCGTGGATGCAAAATACAAATTTGTGATTGTAGATGTCGGAGCATATGGTCGAAACAGCGATGGCGGTATACTTCAAAGCTCCAAATTTGGTTCGAAACTACGTAATGGTTTTTTAAGCATACCACCGGAAAAAGCTTTACCACATTCAACTCAAAAATTACCCCACGTATTTGTTGCCGATGAAGCCTTTCCACTAACAAAAAATATTATGAGACCATACCCCTCACATCTTTTAAATGATGAAAAAAAAAGGATATTCAATTATCGCTTAAGTCGAGCACGGCGTATTGTAGAAAATGCTTTTGGAATGTTACAAGAAAGATTCGAACTATTTCAAAAAGGTGTAAAAGTTCAACCAAAGTACATTAACAACATTATACTAGCAAGTACGTGTTTGCATAACTTTATCATTGATGATCATTCTATGGAAGCACTCGGCTCTAATACTAATAATGCAATCGATAGAACCAATGATACAGTTTTCAATAATCTGGAAGGGATGGTTGTAAGAGATTGTTTCACGGAATATTTTTCTAATGTTGGTAACGTGTACTGGCAAAATGAAATTGTTAATAGATGTTAGTTTCTATTTCTGACAATAAATAAGTAAAAAAATAACTTACGGGTTTTATTCATTTCTTCTGCAATTTTCTGCCATGCGTTCCTTTTCATATGTTGATCCATGTAGAAACGGGAGGAGACATCGTATATACACTCATGCGAACGAACCAGATTAATCAGTTTCTCTTCATCCATTTTTCCGTATTTTACGTGAAATAATTTACTGTATCGCGTACGCACGTGCTAATTACTTGCCACGCTCAGTCAGTGTGAGAGAAAAAATCGCGCGCGCCAGTGCGTTTTCTCCCTCCCTTGCCCCCGCGCACCGACCGGAATGCGCTCCATCGAAATGCTGCACAAGTTTCAACCTTATTTCAACTAGCTAGCAATCATAATTCCTCGACCCCAAAATGACCCATACGTCTCACGGGATGCAATGGCGTGCCGCGGAATCCTGTGGAATGAAAAGGCAAGACACGTCATACCGCCGCATGCTGCGGCGTGTCGCGTCATGCCGCGGCATCCTGTGGCACGTCGCGGCATCGTGGTATCAAAATAAAGTAACATAAATTCTAAACTTATTGAAATAAGATTCAAAATAATTTAATTAGTATTAAAATCCTTTGCCATGACATGCGGTGCCGTGCCGGCAGTGGGCGCCGGCCCCTACGAGAAATCGAGATCCGTTGTCTCTTTCTACCCCTCCGGGAGACTGGAGTGATGCATATTATGTAAAAACCAAATATATTTTTATATTATCTTATTTATTCATAAAGAAAACAAAAAAATCAACTGCCGTTCTGGCAGTAGCAAAAAAAACGTAAGGTTATATTAGAAACATAACGTACAAAAAAATTATAACAGTAAATCACATGAGACATATTGCTTTCTTTTCCATATAGTTACAAATTATCATATGTGTCTTCTTCGTTTCTGAATGCTTCTATCTGTTCATCGGTCATGTGCGTATCTTCCAAGCTTGGAACAGGTGCCTGTGTCGAACTTGGACCCGGTATTTGTGTTGAGCTAGGAACCGGTGCCTGTGTTGAGTTAGGACCACCGGCCTGTGTTGATGTAAGAACCGGTGCCTGTGTTGAGCTAGGACCCGGTGTCGAACTTGGACCCGGTGCTGAAGTGTAACCGGGGGAATACCAATTATTTTCATTTGTGCTATACCATGTGTTTTGTAGCTCAAGTTCTTCCAATTCTAAAAGAACATTGAAAATTTTACGTTTAGCCTGAAGCTGCATATATTGAGAAAGCTTTTTTACACTTTTTGATATCGACAGAAAAAAAGTGTCCATTTCGTCAAGGGTATTATTTTTCTCTATCAATGATTGTATTTCTAGTTTTTCTTGGCGTATTCTTTCACGGTTTGCATGGTGCTGTATAAGTAAATTACTTATTTCATCCGATTTTCTTGTTGCATTTCTGCATGTCGAGGCTGAGACGCTTGATGTCGGTGACGGCGAATGTTGTACAGATGGACGATCTTCTGGAGTGCTTCTTGTATGATTGCTTGATGTTTCAAAAAACTCATCGGTTACATTACTTTCCAATGAATTTGTTTCCTGTTCATTTATATTTGTTTGTGAGGTATAATTTGTAGTCCTGTTTCTATTCGTCATATATGGTATCAAAAATTCCATTACCTTCTCATATTTCCATTCACGAATTTGTTTACCACTCTGTCCACTTCTAGTGGCATTCTTCCTTTTTAATGCGTCCCGGTGGCTGTCTCTCAACTTTTTCCACTTAGATTTAGCCGTTTTTACTGAAATAAAAATAATTGAAATCATTATAAATATTAAATGTTGACATTGCCATAGTCAAAATATACTTACCGCATTATCACTCATGCAGAATTTATAACCATTATAAATATTTAAAAAATACCAGAGTTTCAAGGGAAACCAATTTATAAAAAAAATATCTGAAATCAAACAAACAAAACGGATTGTATCTCTCGTACGTGGTCGCGGCAGACGGCGGCGTCGAAATTTGAAATGTTAATAAATAACGAGTGATAAATCCATTTTATTTGTTTGATTTCAATGTGTTGTGCTCGTGAATCTTAGACTTTTAATTGTTTCTTTTCTATTATTTAAAAATGGCTATAACTTTTGAACGAGTGAAAATTCTGTAAATACATAATTTCAGTAATGCCTAATCTTTTATAGTTCCGGAAACAACACGACACTGATTAAGATATTATTTTGAAATGACCCTTCTATTCTAACTGAAACCACGACACATAAATATAAATCTATATTATAATTATTACAGGTATTTGGCGACTGGTTCAAAATTTTCACAAATAGCTGAAAATTTTAGGATTGGAAAATCGACTGTTCCAAGAATTATAGAAGATGTCTGCGATGCCTTGTGGACAGTATTACAACCTTTGGTTTTGCCAGAACTTAATGAAAATGATTGGAAAAAAATTTCAAAGCAATTTGAAGAAATCTGGCAATTCCAAAACTGCGTCGGGGCCATTGATGGCAAGCATGTGTACATGTTTGCACCCCCAAAATCTGGGTCCTCATATTACTGTTATAAACACAGGTTTTCAACTGTAATGATGTGCGTAGCCGACGCTACCCGAAGAATAATTATGGTAGATATAGGTTCAATGGGAAGGTTCAGCGATGGTGGTATTTTTGCTGATAGTATATTCGGAATTCGTTTGAGAGAAAACAGACTAAATCTACCACAGCCACAACCCTTGTACCAAAATGGAGAACCTGTACCGTTTGTTTTTATTGGAGACGAAGCTTTCCCTTTGATGACTAACTTAATGAGACCATATCCACGCGATAATTTAAATAACGAAAAACGAACATACAATTATAGACTTTCAAGAGCTCGTCGTATTGTGGAAGCTACATTTGGTGTATTATCACGGAAATGGTACGTATACCGTAAAGAATTTGAATGTAAAATAGAAACAGTGGAAAAAGTGATAAAAGCAACGTGTGTTCTACACAACTTTTTAATTGACAAGATGCCTGGCTATCTAGATAATAATGAAACGGGTTTGGCCACGACTATGTTTAACGACACAAACGTGGAAAATCTATTATCGAATGACAATATGGATGCCTATCAAGTTCGAGAAAAATTCTGTAGTTATTTCAACAACGAGGGCGCCGTTCCATGGCAAGACACTCGTATTACAACATTACTTGAACGAAATACTTAATATAATAAATTGCACTTACCGTCAGATAATTGAGTTTCTTTCAAAACGTTCTCCCAAGCTGCATCTTTGACGTCAGTAAGTTTATAGGTATCTATTGATGTGTTCCATAGACATGGATATTTTTTTACTGATTCAATAAATTGTTCATCCATTACGTTTTATTTAAATTAACTAATTGTTTACGTTGAAAAATACAAACTGCACAAATTATTCACGATAAAAGCGTGTGCTCGCGCGCACGGTACTAGCAAGATGGCCGGCCGGCGCGCGCGCGGGGTTCTGCGGGTTGCTAGCGGGCGAGAGGGGGGAGGGTGACATCGCTCACTGCACGCCGCTCACATCTCTCGTCTCCACTGCGCGTCGTCCGCGCACAGCTCACATCTCCGCTTCCATCGCGACATACAAATATTACACATCTCCGCACAGCGATCTCCACTGAAGCTGAGCGGAGAGGAGACGTGTCAATAACTCAATTCTATTGGTTGTTTAAAAAACATCTCCTCTCCGCTCGTCTCGTCTCCGCTTTGGTGGAGTCCCGGCCTTAAGATGCAAATATAACACGCGTGAGAAGTTATACTTCTTTGACATCATTAGGTAAATAAAAATAATAAATATTTATAAAAATAAATGAACAAATTTAATGAAAACTTTTTCATAAAAATGAAAAAGTGTATATTAAAGTAAGAAAATGATAACAATATTTAAAAAATAAATAAACTTATATTTAATGAATTCGAATTGAATTTATTATATTATCATGCTTCCTAAAGCGCCTAAAGAAGTATAACTTAAATTATAAATTAAAGTTAATAATTTAAATACATTAAAATATATAATAAAGTAAGTATGTGTATAATAAAGTGTAAATATCACTAATTAGCTGAGTAAATGGTATGTACTTTCGTGGGTCGTGGAAATGCTAAGATGTAATGCTTTTTATCCTCTTCACTTGTCTTTCACTCGTCCCCTTGTTTCATCCAAAGGCTATCAGCAATCTACACAAGTTGTCAGCCCATCTTTGTCCAGTATCATGATGCCCATTCTATAATAGTTTTTGGCCATCTATCTACTGGTTGCCTTATCATATTCTTATCATGAGTTCTACTGCTGCTACTGATTTTTCTGACTTCACCATAATATGTTAATTAAACTCCTTGTTTGTATTTAGACATCCGTCTATTCTTTTTAAACTCATCTTACAAAAATGTTTTTTAATTTTTTTTAAAATAAGATTTAAAAAATACAATAGTCTTTTTTTCTTGCTTTTTATCTGGGATTTTTGTTTGATAATTTCTTCAGGTCCTGTTGAGTCTTATAGGCAAAGTTTTGAACTTCTGTTGCATTATGATTAAATTACTTATTCGATACTTAATGTTGTGCCGTTAACCCCGGTTCCTAACCAGCTAATGGCGTAAATGAAACCAGGGTTTTGTGCAGCATTAATTTATGAATGGATTATAAAAAAGTTTTTGCCCGGCACACAAATTTATAAAGGGGTCGTGGTGTGGTGCCAATCCGTTTTAACCTTTGCCGCAGCCTAACTTCTTGTTTGGAAAAGAGGATTAAAGATAAAATTGAAGCGTCTTTTTCATATTCCCAAACATCGTTCACATCGTCAACAATTTCTGGTAAGATTATGAGTCTTATCGTAGAGTTTTTCTGCATTTTTAGTAGAATTCATGAATGGAGTTAACAGGCAATTTTTTAGTGGGTATCCTGCATCGCCTAGAACTTTATAGCCTTTAGCTTTAGTGAAAAATAGTATTATCATGACTGGCCCCAAGCCATCGTACTCGTAGCTACTATATCGAAAAAATTGTTTGACCTACACATTTCTTACACATTTAAAGAGAAACCTTTTCCTGAAATTTTCAGAATTTTGCTGTCAAAATGGTGCACCATATACAAAAGGAAATCTGGCTATGGAATAAATATTATTTTGATTTACTTGTTTTTTTGTGGGTGGAAGGCATTTTATATATCGAATCCTTTTAGCTGCTATTGCTTTAGTAACTCTGTTGATGCTTTGCCGGCTGTTGTTTGGTGCACTCCACTGAAGCCTCTAGCAGCTTGTTGAAATTTGCTAGAATGTTGGTACATAATTTTGTTGGTCACAAACATGATTAAAGGCAGCCGTAACATTCAACTACAAATAGTATGCAAAATAATAAAATAAAATGAATGTCCTGCTTGAATTAACTCTAGTATACAATAATACAACAAATTTATTATAAAAAAAAAGTATAGAAAATAATTGGAAATGTCGCATTTATCAGTCAATGTTGCATGCGTCCATTTCAGAAAAAGCTTTGTTCCTGGCAACATGTAAAATATATATTATGTTAGAAGGAATTAATTTCCCAGTTCCGATGGAGAGCGAGCTGTAATTTCTTCATGAACTCTCCAGAGCGTACTCTGGTTATCATCATTGAGCTCGTCCAGAGCTACGACAACTCGTTTGGTGATTGATGAATAATATAATTATGCCAAACTGTTACTTACTAACTAGTACCTTAGCTAGAAGCCCACGCATTTATCTGTGTTGATATTACAGTTCATCTTTTCCATGTGTTCTTGTTAAGAAGCACTACAATCTCTAACTGTAGTTTAATTACTATCATACCTTTATAATAATATAATACTTATATTCCTCGTTTCCAAACTTTTTCGGCTAACCAGACCTCTCCTTGTCTTCTGTGATGAAATCAGTACTTTTGAATTGCCCAAATCACCGTTTTTCGACTGACTCATTGCATGTTGACTATAAGCTTCTACCAACAACCGATAATCTTTTTTCTTTTCATTTCAGCATTTTTTCTTCAAATGAAAGAACATTTTCAGACGTCCCCGCAAATCCCTTCTAGGCACAAAATTCAACATTATTATAGCGATTGAATAACATGTGTTTACATTTCGACGTCTGGAATCAAGTAATTTACTTGGTTTTTTATTATAAAGGTCACATTTTGTCTGTCAATCTCGTTCAGGAACTACGATTGCACGTAAAAGTAGACTCCGTTAGGAACTGAAAGCACTCAGTTAGGGCACCAAGTAGTTAAAAATTTAGATAAAGTTTAGCATCATTTGGTCATGAACACTTTACTTCTCTGTCGTTTTTGTATCACCACTACCATCACTGTTTAATAGTGAGAGTTTTCCCAAGTTTATGATGCCTGGACACACATTTCTAAATCGCGAGGATACTGAATAATGACACCCCGTCATCGTATTGCAGCCGTCCAATTATATTCGCGAAAGGAATAGAGTTATCTTGACATTTTTTTCTACCACAGTGAACGAAGCAATGGTTTTATTTTTATCTGTATTTATTTAAGAATCGCATGAAATATTTGCCACAAACAATAAACCTTGAATATTTTTGAATAAGGCAAAAATTGGCCTACGGATTCATTACATGATGACATCATGTCCACCGTATTCAAGCGTAACGTTCGTTTGGACATCCATGCATGTCCACAGAAGCCAAAAAGTTAAAAACACTGCATAATTCCTAAGCCGTCATCATTAGTGAAAAATACTGAGTCAAAATCTGACCTTTGAAAGCACTGGTTCTGATGATCCTCTTCAGACAAATTCAAACATTCAATGTTAGTCTGAACGTCATCGAACTCGCTGTACATACATTCAATTTTAATCATGCGCAGTTTGAATTTTAACTACATCAACAAGGCTAAAATCTTGAAAAAAAAAATTTCTTTTTTCAAAAGTTCTATTTTTAATAACATAAGTTTTTATCCTTTTCGTGAAGTTCCTTTTTAAAATATCTTACTTTAATATATCTTGTCTTAAAGTCTTTTATGCCAACACCTCTTTAAGAACTTGTAACACTTAACTCTAATTTAGCTTTAGCTAATTTTTCAAACGATTTTTTTGATTTCAATGGCCTTAATCAACAAAATATTTGTGATAGTATTTAGTACAAAGTAAATAAACTTTCTCCCAAATAGCGTTGAGTCCATCTAAATGTTCTTTAATTATGCTATATGTGAAGATAAAACTATCATATGTAGCTGTTCCTCCAAAACTAGCATCAACATGAATAATATTTAAATCAGCATCTCAAATCTACAAGAAATTAATGAAATTAGAAAATAAAATAACACACTAAAACTACACACAAGTTATAAAGGCTACAGCCGGAGGATGTAAGAAAATACTTTGTTTGCTCTTAATAATTAAATTTAATTAAAAGAAAATTATTACATAAAAAAAACTATTAATAATTTTATAAACTAAAAAGTCGACCGATACCCTCGATGGTTGAGAATATGAGTACCTAAGTAAGTAAAAGACTGTGGGCCGATCCGCGGAATCCCACGCCGCGCCGGTGGCCTACGGTTTCGCGGAAATGGTCGCCGTGCAGGCGAGAACCGGCATTGTGTAACTCCTCCACCCGTAGTGAGGCAACTATTCTGGAACTCTGTTCGGATAAGTTTCAGACAAAGCTTCCATGCCAACCCTTATTTCACTGGGGTTGACAGTTTTGGGTATTTCTACTGTTTCTATATTATACTGATCTTCCTTCCTACGCAATCTCCGGTACAGGAGCGCCAGACAGATGATGATTGCAAAAAATAATATCGTATATAGAGAAACTAGCTTTTACCCGCGCAACTTCGTTCGCGTGGACTGTAGTCTTCAAATTAGGAGTGGCTTCTGTCACCATCCAAACCTTCAAATATCTCCATCACAAAAATTAGATCCATCCGGGATGAATCAGAGGGATTTATCGTTTGATCAAGAGCTTAATATGATAATTTTAGTAAATAACCCGTACTTACATGAAATATATATTAAAATAGCGCAGTAAAAGGAGTACAAAACTTTATATACATGAAAAATTCATAATGTTTTCTGGAATTAAATATCTCTATAAATATTATAAGCTTTGGAAAATTTATACGTAACGAATTAACTGTCAAATTGTTTTTTTTTTATTTCCTATACGTACGGCGCTGGATTCCAACGTCTTTAGTATAAATACGGAAAATTAAATTTAAATTATGTTTTTGTTAACATAATATTTTAAAATAGGTATCGAAAAATATATTAAACTTGACTTTATTAACTGTAATGACTTTTCAAATATTAAAAATGGTGTTTAGAAATAAAATATTTTTTCATTAGCAGTATGGCTTAATTTCTATGGGATTAAATTAGGTAAATAAAACTTTCCAATACATGTCAATTAATAGTCATTTATTTCGTACTTGTTGCCATAGACTACTAACTAAAGACCGTTTAAGAATGCATTTTCTTGAAATGTCTGTTTTTTGACAACAAAAATTATATATGATTAAATTTTACTTGAACTTAAATGATTATAGCTTATTGTTATATTTTCACCACAAATCCTATCTTTTTAATGTTATTATGGTATTTAGCTAGTAATTGTACATGTTACATAACCTCAAACTATAATAAATAAATATTAGATAAAATAATAATTGATACTAAGATAACAAATATTTTTCTATTTAACAACACTAAAATTATTACTCATTATACATCATTCTGGCGGTCTCTTTTTTATTAAATATTTTTCTCCAGTTTATGAAATAAACAAAAACCGAAATACTTAAAAAAATATTTTTTTTTAAGATTTTTATACGTTACCCCGGTATATAAACATTAATTTTGCCAAATTTCATCTATATTGGTTCAGCGAATTGACCATGAAAACGTTACAAACAGACTTTCGCATTTATAATATTATTAGTTTATTTATTCTACTAAATAACCCGTATTACTTATATTAATAATACAATGTTAAATTTTCTTAGTTAAATTTGTCCAGTAAACGAATAAAATAAAATATAAATACTCTTTAAAGATAACTCTGTTGACGTAAGCCGAAAAACTTGGAATCTAAATACTTTGTAAATACAGATTTGACTTGATTTTGACACAGAAAAAGGCGGGAACCTTCGTATGAAAAAGGTGCGTTGCAAAACTATAATTTTTATATTGTACTTTTAACTACTTCAATTATTTCTAATCAGTGTATTTCCAAAATTATAAGTTGCTATAAAGTTGGAAAAACTGTTTTGACTCTTCCCCAAAATGGGGAAGGGTGCTAAAAGACGCAAGCAGGATTTGCCAGCGTCAGAAGCTGAGCCGCCCGATTCATCGGATTCGGAATCCTCAGAACAAAATAGAAGAGATGCAGCCGACAAGTATAAGATCTTCAAGATGCCTGGATATTCTAGAAAATATCCCGAAAATTCAGATAAGAAAGAATTTATAGTATTCCTTGCACACACTGACGATAAAACACCATTCTCTGACAAAGATAGACTAGCTCTTTCCAAAGCTTTGCGGGATCATTGCGTATCGGGTATCATGCTTTTGAGGCCCATCAACCGCTTCAAAGTTGGTATTACATTCGATGTTTCTAATAATGCCAATGTATTTCTTACAAATATTAATCTTCAAAATGAGCTTTCTTTAAAAGCATCAATTCCAGCGGCTGACACCGAGGTGACTGGAGTACTTACTTCAGTTCCCGTAGAGCTGTCAAATAAAACCATATTCTCTTTAATTGGTAGTTCTAGAAATGTTATACAAGTAAGGCGATTCATGCGCAGAGTAAGAGGCGAAGGTGGTGAGATCTCTTTTCAACCAACTCAAACTGTAGCAGTAACTTTTGCTTCCACACAGCTCCCAGAGCATGTATATTTGGATTCATGGCGACATGAAGTTAATGTTTATATACCACCAGTCAAACAATGTTTAAAATGTTTACGTTATGGTCACATAGCAAAATTTTGTCGCAATGCTGATGTTTGCTCAATCTGTACAGAAAATCATAATTTTAAAATTTGTAATAAGGACAAAAATGCTCAAAAATGTGCAAATTGTCAAGGAAATCACATTGCCATTTCATCTACATGCCCAATTAAAAAACAAAAAATTGAAGAAAACAAAATTAAGTCCCACTCTGTTAAATATTCAGATCTTTTTAACAATGCAGCCTTTCCTTATATTAATTCTAAGGGTATAGAGGTTCAATTAAGTAAACTATGTAAATCTGATATTTTTATGAATTTATTGGTAGAGGCATTAACAAAAATAGTAAGTAATAAAAACAATATTCCCATAAATTCAGGATCCATTCGAGAAATCATTCAGCAAACCATAAATAAGAAACAAACTTCTAGTAATCATTAATTTATAGATAATTTAAATATTTTTCAATGGAACGCACAGAGTGTTTTAAGTAATAAGCTGAGTTTAACTCATTTTTTATATGATTTCAATATACATATAGGTATCATATCAGAAACTTGGTTGAAGCCTAATATTCGTTTTAGTATTAGTGGATATCAAGTAGAACGAAATGATTGCGGTAGCAAACAATGGTGTAGCTATTTTAATACACAATTCTATTTCTTATTCTAAAGTAGACTCATATTTTGATAATTCATTGCAAAACATTTGTATTCGTATTAAAGTTAATAACAAAGAAATAAGTATAGTTAGTTTATATATGCCAGCAGACTCCATTCCTGCTTTCAATAAGCTGAAATTAGATAGATTGATCAAATCTATACCTAGTCCAATGATTTTTGCTGGTGATTTTAATGCTCATCACATTTCTTGGGGCTGTGTTGACACTCAGCAACGGGGAAGAGATGTCCTGGATATAATAGAAATTACAGAAGTCGGTGTCGGAGGATTCAAGAAAACCCAAAATAACTAATACTAATTTATTTTTATATAAAAACTACAAACTAATTACAAATTAAAAGCGTCTTTTCTAGCTCGATGCTACGAAAAGAATATTTTAAACTAATTTATTTTATATAAAAACTACATTCTAACTATAAACTAAAAGTGTCTATCCTAGCTCGATGCTAAGGACAGAATATTTTAAATTAAATAGCTATTCCTAAGGGCTGGCGGCAACATATCCGATTACAATGATTTGCCGCCCGGTGACGGCGTCCTATAGTCCAGTTACGCCGACGATGTAAATATCCGCATGGACCCATTATTTATTATAGCAACTATAGAGCACCATTGTTACTTCTATAACATAGATGATAATAATTTAGTGCTCCTTAATGATGGCCAACCAACTACTGTGGGCACCTTGACTTGGCGTCCTAATGCACTTGATTTATCACTAGATTCCCCGTCTTTAGCTTCTTCCTGTGAATGGTATGTACATAATGACCCCCTTGGTAGTTATCATCTCCCTATAATGATTAAATATGTATTTAACAGTGGTGTAGGTAATAATGAGGTAACAGCCTGTCCATATAGTAATTTACATGTACCTATTTATCCTAAATATAGGCAAGTAGATTGGAAAAGATATGAAACTAATATGCAAAATTTATTGTTAGATTTTAGACCAGACTTGTATTCACCTTTAGATGCATATGAAATTTTTATTAATAAATTAAAGCTAGCTATAATAAGATCTATACCAAATAATTCAGTTCCAAATACTGTTAAAAGTCATTCTTTTGTGGTAAGAAAGCGAAGCATAAACCTAATCTACCATGGTGGAATAATAAATGCACAGAAGCTATTTTCAATTCAAAACAAGCTTATTTAACTTTTAAATACAATCCTTCAGAGGAAAATTACTTGGAGTTCAAAAGGCTTCAAGCTTTAAAGAAATATACTTTAAAAATTGAAAGAAAGAATAGTTGGCATTCTTTGTGTAGTTCCTTTAACCGCTGTACACCTTTGTCTGTCATTTGGAAATTTATACGTAAGTTTAATAAGTCATTTATCCCATTTAATGAAGAAGATGATAGTTGGATTTTGAAATTTTTACAGACACATACTCCAGATTTTGTTTGCAATAATACTGAAACAAATTATTACATGCTAAATTCAAGCAGTGAGTTCATTGTAAAATTATTTTCAATTCAGGAACTCAGATCAGCTATTTCATCACGGAAAGATACAGCTTTTGGACTAGATGGTATTCCATATACTGCCTTTAAGAAAATGAATGAAAAATCATTAAATTCTTTTTTAAGTGTTTTGAATTCACTCTGGATCAATAATGAAATTCCTTTTTATTGGAAAGAAGATACTCTAGTTCCTATATTGAAACCTGATAAACTTAAGCTAGACCCTAAGTCTTATAGGCCTATAGCTCTTTCATCTTGTACTGCTAAAATATTTGAACAGCTTTTGAAATAGCGTCTGGAATTCTTTATTGAACAGAACTGTTTATTGCCATCAAATCAGTTTAGATTTCGTCTTGAGGTCGGTCTTCTCGCGAAAGTATATGTCAACTACATTTATCTAAATACACAATGCTATAATGAGTAAAGAGTACCTTTTATGTGTTTTCTTTGATATCTCTGGTGCTTATAATAGTGTAAATATTGATATTCTCTGTACTAAACTTTCATTGATAGGTTTGCATGGAAAATTAATTAACTGGATTCATGGATATATGACTGAACGAAATGTATACGCTAAATATAATAATCATTTATATGGCCCAAGGTTAGCTTCTATTGGAGTCTGTCAGGGTGGTATTTAGTCCCCATTATTATTTATTTTGTACATACGACAACTGAATATCATCCTAGGAAAGTCAGTTAAAAATTTGCAATTTGCTGATGATTTAGCTGTTTATGCATCAGGAAATAACATATCCATTATTACTAAAACGATTAATGTTGCACTGGCAAAATTGAATGAATATTTTAATTATCTTAATTTAGAAGTAAATCCTTTTAAATCAAAGGTTGTACTGTTTGGTAAAAGATGCAGTTCCCAACCTAATGTTTACTATAATGGTACCTCTATTCCAATTAGTAGAGAAGTTAAATTTTTGGGGGTAATATTCTCTCAAAATTTGTCTTGGAAGAGATATGTTGATATCATTACTGTTAGAGTTATTAAACCATCTAATATTCTAAAATCCTTGACAGGTACATACTGGGGTGCAGACCCTAAGATTTTACTTATGTTGTATAAATCCCTTGTACGCAGCCATTTTGAATATGACTCTTTTTGTTTTGCAGCAGATGAAAAAATTATTAATAAATTAGAATTAATACAAAATAAATGTATGCGAATTATAACAGGTGCATTCAAATCTACTCCAATTGGTACCATGCAGATTGAATGTAATTTCCCACCAATCTCAATTAGGATGGAATACTTAAAGGAAAAATTTATTCTTAAAATTTTTTATCTTCCCAAAAATATGCTTTTTAATAGCTTATGCCAAAATGCTTCAAAAATATCACAAAAGCCTTTCTTCTTATTACTAGAATTTTCTAGCATAATTCTTCTTTTTAAAAACCTTAATATTTTTCGATCAAATGCAGTTTTACCTTGTTATCAAGGTAGTTTTATTAGTAAATTCCCTTCTATGAATATTGTCATAGATCACACCTTATCTACAAAAGAACATGTTTATGTTAAACTTTCACACTGGCATGATCACAAGTTTATTTATACTGATGGTTCTAAGAACTCAGACTCTTCTTCATTTGCTATATATGACTCATCTCAAAATAATGGGTTTGGTTACAGACTAGAAAAACATGCAAGTATTTTTACAGCTGAAGCAGCTGCTATTCTGTTTGCTCTTAAGTACATAAAAAAATCATATCCTTCATCTAATAAATGGGTTATAATTAGTGATAGCATGAATGTACTTAAAAATTTACAAAACAACAAGTTGCATGCTAACACTAATTATCTTATTTACAGTATAAAAGAAAAATGGATTGAGCTTACACAGTAAGACATTCAAATTACTTTTATTTGGATACCATCTCATGTTGGAGTTGTTGGAAATGAAAGAGTAGATTATTTAGCTAAAGCAATTGTTAATTCTATAAATGTTACAACAGATTCTGAAATTAGTGATAATAGTATTACTTTGCCGTATTATTACAGATTATGTATTTATATTAGTAGTATTACAGATATTGTCTTTAATTTAAAACAACGTATGTGTAAGAAATGGGCTAAACATTGGTATAATTTTTCTGAAGTTTTAAATAAGGGCCGCTGGTATGCTTCTCTAGACATCAAAGTCAATAGTTCTCCTTGGTTTTACAAAACTCGAAATTATTCTAATAGAAAATTCTATGCAATCATGAGTAGATTGCGTTTTGGTCATTGTCGTCTTAACTTCCATCTTCACCGCATAAAATTATCGAACTCATCGCTGTGTGATTATTGCGGAACTCAAGAAATACAAACTATACAACACATCTTCTTCGAATGCCCATCTTTCGGCATTCAGCGCCTTGTGCTGTTCGATGAGTTTATTCAATCTTATGGTACTAGTGACTTGGTCCCGAGTCATATAACGGATTTATTAATGAATCCATCGGTTTATTATTACCTTTATAGGTTTATTTCATGCACTGTAAAAGACTTGTAAATATAGTGTATAATCATATTATATTCTATGATCTATCATCTATGGTTGTAAACATCTTCAGAAACTGAAGATATACCCGTTCTGAGCTTTGACTTTAATTACTGACCATGACAATTTCCAAGGACAGAGGACATTCAAGGATAATGAGAACATGCAAGGATAATGAGAACATGATAATTTACTACGTGAATTAAACTAATGAAGAATATTATAACCAATTTGAAGACAAATACAATATAAAAATAGGGAAAAATAATTATTTACGCAAGACAAAATTATTGGATATGACTTCAAAGATTTAATAAGTGAATATGAAAAAGTTAAAAATGAAAGAAGAATATACTACAGACGAAAACTCATTTTATTATTATGGACAATTGACAAGGCGGTATGGTCAACGACCTTAGCCTGCTCGTTTAGAAACGGGCGAATGGAAGAAAAAAAAAATGATTTTGACACATCGTAAATAAAAATTAGTTCCATAGGTTTATTATGGATGGCGTTTTAAATGTCATCGTATTTAATTCCTCCTGAATTTAATTCCTGTTGAATTAACAGGATTTATATAGCCTATATGTTACCCCGGTATATAAGAAATATTTATGCCAAATTTCATCGATATTGGTTCAGCGGATTGGCCGTCAAAACGGAACCGACAGACAGACAGACAGACTTTCACATTTATAATATTAGTAAGGATAAGGATAGTAAGGATAGTGGTGTGGTATATTGTTGATTGATTCTGGACTTCAGTTAATTTGATTGGTGTTTGAAAAGATATCCTTCTACTGATGGAGTGAAGTAAGATGGAGTGAAAGTAATCGTTGGATGTTCATTGTCCCTTAGTTCTTCATTGTGAGGCATTTCCATAATTTTCACTACATGTCCTTTGATGCGATTATGAATATTATATATTGAAAAATCAAATGCTTGAAGCTGGCAATTCAGTGGGATTTCAACCAAAAAGCTACCTTGAAGTGTTCTATATTGTTCATGTCCACATATAATTTTTATCTTTGTTGGAGTGGGAAAAGTCATTGTCTAATGCTTATCATCGAGTTGTTCAAAAGCTGTTCCTGTTAAGATTATTGGTGCTATTGTACAAAATTCATTGATTTCCTGCTTGGTTATTAGATGATCGTTAGGTTCGATGGCGACGAGTCTATGACGAACACCGGTCACGTCTTCAAAGTCACCAAGACCGGCAAGATGCGCGGCGGCGCCAGCAGGGACACTAATGTCGTGGGAGTTGACAACGTTTATCAACTGTTCCTGCTCACGGGATGACGTTCCATTCGCTACAGCCTGCATGGACAATCTGTACCAATACAGGACAGGATGGAAATGATAGCTTTGACAAAAGCTTTGTCTACATCCGAGATGGCCTTAAACTTTTCCTCGAATAATGCTTCGAATCCGGCTGCATCCGGATGAAATTCCTGGATGGGGCGCGAATTGACTAGACCTACTTCTACATCAAGGACGAGGCCTTCCTTCCACAAAATGTCGTTCGTCAGTTCTGATGCTTGATTAGATAATTTCTTAGGCTTTGGAATCTGCGACTCGACTTTTGGAGGTGGGCGCTCAATCACTTTCGGAGGTCCTTGGTCTGTTGTCGGCGGCGGGGCGGCTGCGGGCGTAGTCTGCTTGTTTGCGTTCTTGCGTCCACGGCGGCGAGGCGGCTTCTCTGCATTATTCTCGGGTTGGTTGTTTTCTTGCATTGCTGCGGGTTCCGCTCTTTTAGGAGATACTCTCAAACTAAAAGGGGTAAAAAACTAATGATAAGCTGTGATGGCCTAGCGGTGCGACCGTGTGAATCTCTAGAGACGATCATGGGTTCAAACCCGGGCAGACACCAATGAGTTTTTCTATTAAAACTTATGTGTCTAATTGATAATTGCAATTTATCACACGCTTTTCGGTGAAGGAAAACATCGTGAGGAAACCTGCATATCTCTAGAGAATTCCGAGGATATGTGTAACCTACCAATCCGCATTGGAGCAGCGTGGTAGGTCTTAGCTCCAACCCTTCTCTCCAAAAATGGAGAGAGGAGGCCTATGCCCAGCAGTGGGATAGTAACAGGCCGTTACTTACTACTTACTTACTATTAGATGATGAACACATTCATTTCGAATTCTATACTGGAATTTAGCTTTACATAAAAACCAATCGTTTACCTTCGGACATTCTGTCTCCATGTACACAGTGTTATTCCCAGAAATTGCTATATAAGGTAAGGTTGGTATAAGGATCTTATTATGTTTATTAGGAACGATGGACAGTTTATAGAGGTTATAGGTATTAGGATAGACAATCGGTATTTTAATTACTACAACTATTCGGTTACTTATATAAAAATATCCTAACTTAATAACATCATAGTATTCTCTGTACTCTATCTCTAATATTTCATCTCTTTTATATAAAACTCTTACTTTATCTAACATATTTTTAAGATCTTCTAAATTAAGTATGGAATGAAGAGTGCCTGATACACGAATGAAAGCTAACATATATTCTAGTTTAGATAATTCTTCTGATAAATCTTCGATGTTGTCTCCTAAAATTAACAGTTGCTGTGCCATATGGGCGTATTTAATCAAGTTGTTTCCCTATTACTATCGCTTTTTAAAATAACGTTACGGATTTCATTTAACCTATTTTAATTTTTGACAATATCCTCTATAACTACGGAAGTATTAGAAATCCAATTTTTATTCAAGCTAACCTGATTGTTATACTCATATTCTAACTTTTCCTCACTATCCTGTAGGATCTTTATAGCACTATTATATTTCGCGGCGTCAGTGTAGTCTAAGTTGCCGGTAATACTTTTTATTACAGAGCCAAGCCCGTCAATGAGACCTCTTTCCTTAAGATTGGGCTCAAAGGATTTTAATTGATTAGAAATTCTTTCTAGCTTAGCACTAAGATGTTCCATATGAGGATCATAAAGGGAGGAAGTTTTATTATTTAATTGAGGTTGTAGTTCAAGAAATTGGGATTTAACTGATTCGATACGAGTCTTTATATTATTGAGGTCTATGTAATTTAGGTAGGAATGGTAATGGGATTCAATTTTGGCTGATCCTAATTTAAAAGGTAATAAGCCTGGTCCTTCGTCTAGGGACTCAATCGTTACATCTATTCCTTGTGTCAGTTGGAGCAGAAGCGTTAATGCCAGTATCCTGTAACAATATGGGTTCTTTAGAAGATCGCTTAAGGCGCGTTTTGGCTATGGGACCGCGTCGGTTTTTTTGTGTATATGTGAATGGGGAGATCTGCTAGAACTGAATTCTGGATATATCGCGGAGCCAATTTTTGTCGAGCTGCTAAAGGGTTGCGTATGAATATTTGTTGGTTTGGAATATATTCCTTTTCAGGTTCCCGATTACTATTTCTACCTTCAGTCAGTTCAGTTCGATCACGCAAGGAGGTTTCATTAATCAAATCGTAAACTTTTGTCATTCGTTTCTTGTGTTCTTGCATGTATTGTTGTAGTAGATGTTCAGATAAGTTTATGTCTAAAAGATCGCGTGGGTCAAAATGTCCAGTAATAAGATCTAAAGGTCTGCATTTCGTGAAGCTATGTATAGAACTATTATATGCTAACATAGCATATGACATGAGGTTTTTTACTAGTTCATTGGAGTTTATCAGTTTAAGGATTCGTAAATGTTCTAATATAGTACTGTGGAAACGCTCTATCATGCCATTTTCGTTCGGCGCATGAGCTAAAGTTCTATGATGATGGACCTTATGTAGTCGAGTAAATTCGTTGAATAGTGAGTTCGTAAATTCAGGACCTTGGTCGGTTACTATGGTCAATGGAACGCCGTAATAGGTACAAAAGTTAAGAAGAGCTTGAACGACGCTTATACCTGTGCCATCTATTAAATGGTATGCTTGAGCATATTTCGAGAAGGCATCAATTAGGGTCAGGTATTTTTCACCTTGGACTGTAAATAAATCAAGATGAACAATTTCAAATGGCTTAGTAGGTGGTGGTACAACATTAAATTTTTGCCTAATAGGGTTGCGGTCGTACTTTGCTTGGCCGCAAATGTCGCATTCATTTATGTATTTGGATATCTGTTCTTTCATCTTGGGCCAATAGTACCTAGTAGATAGAGATAAAAAGCACTCGGTAATTCCTCTATGGTTGGTTTTACCTTCGTGATATCTTTTTATATATTCCTGTTGTTGTATATAATCTTTAACATTTTTTAATTCGCTTTTAGTTAAAACAAGGTTCATGTCGGTATTTTTAAATTCCTTTTGAATAATGGGGATGTTTTTACTCATTGCTAAAGAAGGGTGAATCATAATACCAGTTTTAACTTTGGGCTTAACGTATGTTTTAATTGCATTTATAACGTCATCTTGGAGTTGAGACTCTGATAATTGAAAAGTCGTCTTAGTATTGCTCTCAAAAGGTTTTGTTACCATTCGTCGTTTCTTAATATCTCCAACTACCACAAAAACTATCTGCTGGCTAAATTTATTAAGAGGATAATCTGAAATGGGAATCTCTAAAATAGGTTGCTCAACACTAGTGTGCGCCGTTGCTATGCTGGAATGAGCTGTTAAAGTATTAGAGTCAGCTGACAACGTTTCGGAATCAGCAGTCACTGTAATGGAACTATCTGAAGATGGCATACTTCCTGAGCTGTTGGCTATGATGGAACTTACATCTTCATTATGAATTTCAATACGGGACAAAGCATCCGCATTGGCATTCAATTTGCCTTGCTTATAAATTATAGTAAAATTGTATTCACTCAACTTTAATTTCCAGCGGGTTAATTTTGAATTTGGCTCTTTAAGGTTCATAACTCATTGTAGGGGTTTATGATCAGTAATAATTTTGAATTTGATGGAGAAGAGTTTAAATATGACTTTCTAATCGGACTGGATATTATAAAACAATTTCGACTTGTTCAAGATGAGAATTTGATAATTAGTCAAAGAAAAGGAGAAAAAAAGATTGAAGAAAAAAATGATCCTGAAATAAATGAGGATGATAATATAAACGTAACTACTAAGGTAGAAGATGATGAACGAAATGAAAGTTTAATAACTATTAAAGAAGAAATACAAGAAGAAGATTTTAAAATTAATATAGGTAATTTAAATACTTATCAGGAGTCAGAAATATTAAAACTGGTAAACACCTACAAATCAGTATTTGCGAAAGATAAATATGACATTGGCACGGTTAAAGAATATGAAGCACATATTGATTTACTTATTGATAAATACTGTAGCAAAAGGCCGTATAGATGTTCAATTGAAGACAAGAAAGAAATAGAAGAACAAATAACAAAATTACTAGACAAAAGTCTTATAGAAGAATCTTATAGTCCCTTTGCGGCACCCGTGACTTTAGCTTTCAAAAAAGAAGACAACAAAAAGTCAAGGTTATGTATAGACTTTAGAGAATTAAATAAAATAATAGTACCAGAAGCACAACCGTTTCCACTTATTGACGACTTGGTAATAAAAACTAGAAACTCGACATATTTTACAACGTTGGACATAAATTCAGCTTTTTGGTCCATTCCGCTAAGAATTGAAGATAGATTTAAAACTGCTTTTGTGACACAGGAGGGCCATTACCAGTGGACATGTTTACCATTTGGATTGAAGACAGCATCAGCTATATTTCAGAGGATACTGAGTAACATCTTAAGAAAGCATAAACTTAATAATTTCGCAGTAAATTACATAGATGACATTCTCATATTTTCCAAGAGTTTCTCTGAGCACATAAACCATCTAACACAATTGCTAGAAGCGATAAAAAAGGAAGGTTTTAGGCTAAAATTTACTAAATGTACATTTGCGTCAGATTCAGTGAAATATCTTGGGCATATAATACGGAATAATACAGTACAACCAGTAAAAGATAATTTAATTTCAATTAAAGATTTTCCTACACCAAAAACTCAGAAAAATGTTAGACAATTTTTGGGAAAAGTTAATTTTTATCATCAGTATTTGCCAAAAAATGCGGTAACTTTAGAACCTCTTCATAATTTACTTCGAAAAAATCAAAAATTTGTCTGGTCTGCAGAGTGTCAAAAATCTTTTGAAAATACAAAAAGCTTACTGTGCTCACAACCAATACTAGCAATATTTGACCAAAATTTGCCAATAAATATTCACACAGATGCGTCTATAGAAGGTATCGGAGCAGTTTTAAAAGTGTGTATGTATATATATTTATTTATATACAAATAAATTATATATTTATTTATTTTTTTTTTGTAAAATTTAGGAAATTATTAGTAGGTAATTCTAATTCTTAATGTTTGATATTTGCGTACCTTTTTCTTTAATATAAATTGTCTCACCTCGTAGGTTAGCTGGCAGAGATCTCTGTCATAGGGATAAGTTGACCTTTGTACACTTTTTTTACCAATTATGTTTTTTTTTCCAACATTTTTATGGTACATAAATAAATAAATAAATAAATAAAAGAGGTATGGTCGGAAATATTTCGTTGCCCAAACTATTGCCACAAGTTCCTTTTCTGTTGTACCATAATTAATTTCGCTGGTATTAAGCGTTCTAGATGCATAGGCTATCGGTTTGTCATTGCCTATAGTTCCTTGTGAAAGAACAGCTCCTATAGCAACATTAGATGCATCAGTCGTCAGAATAAAGTCTTTCTCAAAGTCAGGGTATTGTAGAATAGGGTCATTCATCAGTAGAGATTTACACTTTTCAAGACGTCAATGTAGTTTTTGTCAGTATGAGTAATTTTTGAACCTTTCTTCAGACATTGGGTCATGGGTTTGGTAATGCGAGCGAAGTCGGGTATAAATTTTCGGTAATAACCTATCAATCCTAGAAATCGTTTTATGTCCGTAGCAGTTTTAGGAAGAGGAAATTTTTGAATTGCTATTATTTTTTCTGGGTTTGGTTTAATTCCATCTTTTGAAATAATGTGACCAAGATAGGCGGTCTCTAATTTAAGAAATTCGGATTTATCCATTTGAATTTTAAAGTTAAATTCACGGAGCTTTTTATTTCTAAATTAATAATACGTTCCTGAAGGGATGTGCTAAAAACAATAATAATGTCATCTAGGTAAACTAAGCAAATAGTATTTTGTAGTTCTCTCAACACGTTATCCATCACTCTTTGAAAAGTCGAGGGACTGTTCTTTAAACCCATTGGCATTTTCAAAAACTCGAAATGACCATGTTCTACATTAAAAGCTGTTTTTGGAATATCTTGGGGTTCATCTCGACTTGATAAAATCCACTAGCTAAGTCAAGGGTCGTAAAATATTGACAGTTCCCTAGTTTATCTAAAACATCCGCGATATTTGGTATAGGATATTTATTATCTATAGTCTTTTCATTCAATTTCCTATAATCAACAACTATTCGCCATTTTTTCTTTCCGGATGCATCAGATTTTTTCGCTACTACCCATATCGGTGAACTCCATGCGGAATTCGATGGCCTAATAATACCCTGCTCTATCATTTTGCTAATCTGTTCCTGAACTTCTTTCCTGTGGATATAAGGATACCTGTAGTTTTTTGTATAAACAGGAACTTCGTCTGTAGTTTTAATAGAATGTTTAATTTTGTTATTAAAGGTAAGTTGTTCACCGTCTATATAAAACACATCTGCATACCGAGCACAGAGAGTTTCTAAATTTAAACGTTCTTCTACATTTAGGTGGTCAGTACGTAGACGTGAGAGTACTTCTCGCACTCTTCACTAAACCTCTATTGTTTTGTACAGTGGTTAAACAGTCACTTGTAATGCAATTCAAAATGGTTTGCTCTTCTATGAATGCCTCTCCATCATAAAAGTTAATGGGGATTTTTAATAATTTAGACAATGATGCTGGGATGATATTTTCGTATAGGTTGACATTACGAGAATCATACACTTTAATTTCATTAGACGCATTTTTAATTTAAAGAATTTTATTTTTATAGTCTATTGTAGCTTCCCATTTATCTAACAGATCTGTTCCAATAAGACCATCAAAATAAACATGGAATTTGTATATAAAGAAAGTCACGTCAGTAGAGTCATTAAATTCGCCGAAGTGTGGTATCGTGATCGAATTATTTTCTCTGGTTACAGCATGAACGTTACATACTTCAAATGGGTCGTAATTTAATGGAAATCTATTAAAATATTTTTGTACAACGACAGGACTCAAAAACGATTGGTTCGCACCGGTATCAATTAATGATTTTAGTGGAGGATCTGCTATCTGCACAAAAGGTAAGTGTCGTTGTGTATGTAAATTAACTTCTATTTTAATTTTC
Organism: Morpho helenor; assembly: GCA_029227775.1. NCBI lineage: Eukaryota > Metazoa > Arthropoda > Insecta > Lepidoptera > Nymphalidae > Morpho > Morpho helenor. Next base: position 9,813,785 of record JARGCU010000011.1, read on the forward strand.
CTGATTTCGTCTCCTTCTGAAAATTTGGACCCTCAGTAGGAGCCTCATTAATGACTTCTTCTACAGCCGGGCTAAACTCCTGGTCACAAACTTCCGGTCTAAAATTATATTCATAAGTAGCATAGTCAGGGTAAGTTGGGTAAGGGTTGTTGTAGTCTGACGGGTAATAGTAATTGTAAAAGTCGTCGTCACACTCATACTGCTCGTCAAAATCATTGCATTTCAGTTCCCTAGTTTTGAAATAATTAGATGGTGGTGTGTTTCCAATTTAGTCCAGTCATGGGTTTGGCGAGACTGGAATGGTTTTTCGATGTAATGACTTACACGCTCATAGGCTTGGGGGTTGAATGATATAGGGGTTGCATATTTTGATTTCTTTGAGACATTCTAAATACGTTACTTCCAGGTCTATAGTTAGGAGGGGGGTGCACCAAATATTTGTTGGATACGTGATGGTCCACGGTTGCACTCTATTTGGGTTCTTAAAGAGCTGGAGAAGTTATTAATTCGGCGGGCCACGAAGCATCTCGTTCCTCCTCTTCCTCTATTGGAGCAGTTGCATTATTTTGATCCTAAAACAATTTTTTTTTGTTTACAGCTGCCGGGCAATGAGCAGCAATGGTTAGAAGTTGAAAAAGGATTTAAGAATAATTTTCCGCATGCTCTTGGTGCAATGGATGGAAAGCATATTGTTGTACAATGTCCAAATAACTCTGGGTCTGAGTACTTCAATTATAAGAAGACATTCAGTGTAGTACTATTAGCTTTAGTCGACAGTAACTATAATTTTATGTATGCAGATATTGGTAGTCAAGGGAGGATCAGTGATGGAGGTGTATTTAAACATTCTTCGTTATAGTTAATGTATAGAACCGGCTATACTCACGTCTTATTTTATAGGGTTAGTTTTGTTTGGCGTGGTGATTATTACCTGCAGGTGGATGGCGTGGCTATGGGTTCTCCAATTGCTCCAGTGGCAGCAAACATCTTCATGGAGTGGTTTGAGAGTGAATTTTTGGATAAGATTCCACTGAAACCGCGATGCTGGTTACGATATGTGGATGACATTTTCGCGATAGTCAACAGAGATAAAGTATTAGACTTGTTACTGTGCCTAAACCAATTATATAATTAGGTGAAGTTCACATTGGAGGAAGAAAAGGAGGGAAGGCTGCCATTTCTTGACGTCATGGTCATAAGAGGGCCTGGCGGTAAGTTTTCTACAACGGTGTACCGGAAACCCACTCACACCAACAAATACTTACACGCCAGATCGCATCATCACCCCTCGCACCTTTCTTCTCTTCCTCGAACTTTGATAAACAGGGCCTTAAATCTGTGTGACCCGCAATATCTGGGACAGAAAATACATAAAATAAAACTGGCCTTAGAAAGCAACGGATATAACTGGCGCCAGTGTTATCGTTTAGCACAGAACAGAAAATCGCGAAGATCGGTAGAAGCAGCGCGGTCGCCTGCTTATTTAACGTATGTCAAGGGAGTGACGGATAAGATAGGCTACTACTATCTTCGTCGTAAGTACAATATCACGATATTCCGTCCTCCTGGTCAAATACGTAGCTTGCTGCGCTCACCGAAAGATCCGGACCCATTTAGCGTACCTGGTGTTTATAGGATTCCTTGCGGCTGTGGGAGGAATTATATAGGCGAAACTCGTCGCAACATCAGTACGAGGATATCGGAGCACATTCGTAGTGTCAAGAATATGGACACCAATGGTTCGGCCATAGCAGAGCATATCCACTATTCGGGTACTAACCACTACATCAGGTTCGACAAGGCATCCGTATTATCCAGGGAAAAATTTCTAGTACCTAGAAAAATACGAGAAGCCATTGAAATTGGCCGGTACCCGAATTTTAACAGAGACGGTGGATGGACACTACCTCCGGCGTGGAAACCGATTTTTGACACTACTGGTTCATATAAAGACCGCTTTGAACCCGACACCGTAAGCGTCGCGTGCACAAACTTCATCCGTGCATGCGATGACGAAGACCAGAGCGACAGGGAACACTTGGAAGAGGTGCGGTCACCGCCGCCACCGTGTCCCCCCGCACCCCCGCCACCCACGAGTCGCGCCCAGCGAACTGCGGGACGCAGTTCCCGCCGCGATAACATCGTGTAAAGAGCTCATGTATAAGAACCCCGGTTGGGTTCGAAACTAGTCGGGCTAACCCGATAAAATAAGACGTGAGTATAGCCGGTTCTATACATTAACTATGAATACTACTCACGATAGTTTAAATTCAAAAATTCTTCGTTATGGCAAAAAATTGCATCTGACACGCTTAATCTTCCTAAACCACGCTCATTAACCAGTGCTGATAATGTCGACCTTCCCTACGTTTTTTTGGCTGACGGAGCATTTGCTTTACATAATAATATAATGAAACCATATCCCGGTAATCATAATATCGGCACATCGAAACGAATTTTCAATACGCGCTTTTCGAGATCTCGAGTAGTAGTTGAGAATATTTTTGGTGTTTTAGCATCCAGGTTTAGAATATTCAAAAAGCCAATCGATTTAAATATCGATAACATTCCTGTTATTACAATGACATGTCTATTACTGCATAACTTTCTTAGAAAAAGTCATAATTCATCTAATATATATATGCCTGCCGGTATTGTAGACACATATGATGACAACGGAGATTTACCTCAACTGGGAACTTGGCGGCAAAATATTGATAATAATTGTGCTTTGAGAAATGTTCCCTAATACCACGCAGGTCGACATTATCTGCCGTTCAGATAAGAGATCATTTCGCAGATTATTTGAATAGGAATTAAGTAGGTAGTAATTTTATGGCATGCAATGTACCTATACTATAAAAAATAAAACAAATTGGGATAGCTTGATGTGCTGGGGGTCTGTACCTACGTAAATTTCATATTATTGGCCTGTTTTTTTATTTTACATATGATGCCTTAAATGTACAAATGTATTGTCTTGGGTATTGTGCACATAATTATGTAAGAACATATTAATTAATAAAAAACTTACCGTATTTATTGTTTTTTTACATTTAAACACCGATCCTAAAAAACTATCCATGTATTCATAGGCAAACCAAACTGGACGATAAACATCTTCCACGCCGGCACCAGATTTAATCGATGCCTCTTTTTTCCTGTTGTAGCCCCTATATGTGGCAATAAGAGACTCTTTCTTTTTCTTTAATTCCGCTGTGGGTATTTTGAGGATTTCCTGGATACGCAACCAAGCATCATTGACTTTTTTTTTGTCTTTATGACCTCTCTCATTTGGGTCCCAAATAACTGGCTCCGATTGCAGTGTTTCCATGAACAAGAGAGTTTGTTCTTGCGTCCATTGTATATAGCTCATTATAAAAATTCTGTTAAGCGTGTTCTGTGAACTGGCTGCGGAACGTTGAATACATGTGCTCCTTAAATGTACAAATGTATTGTCTTTGGTATTGTGCACATAATTATGTAAGAACATATTAATTAATAAAAAAACTTACCGTATTTATTGTTTTTTTACATTTAAACACCGATCCTAAAAAACTGTCCATGTATTCATAGGCAAACCAAACTGGACGATAAACATCTTCCACGCCGGCACCAGATTTAATCGATGCCTCTTTTTTCCTGTTGTAGCCCCTATATGTGGCAATAAGAGACTCTTTCTTTTTCTTTAATTCCGCTGTGGGTATTTTGAGGATTTCCTGGATACGCAACCAAGCATCATTGACTTTTTTTTTGTCTTTATGACCTCTCTCATTTGGGTCCCAAATAACTGGCTCCGATTGCAGTGTTTCCAGGAACAAGAGAGTTTGTTCTTGCCTCCATTGTATATAGCTCATTATAAAAATTCTGTTAAGCGTGTTCTGTGAACTGGCTACGGAACGTTGAATACATGTGCTCATGACGTCTCGATGCGAACTGAAGTGAGCCGAGTAGTGTAGTAAGACACTTCGTGTTCGAACTTCGGGACACTTCGAGTCCTTTGACTCGGGCGCAAAAACCGACAACGAATGGAAGTCGTCCGAGGCGAGGCGAAGTTGCACGAAGCAAACCGAAGTGCCCTTCTACACTATCGTATTCGTTCAACTTCGATCAACTTCGCGGGTAGTGTAGTGCAGGCTATAGAACGACGTTGCATTGAAAGATAAGATTTTCATTTCTAACTGGTTAATGAGATCTTCCGACAGTCTCTCAGAAACTCTTAGAAAATGTACGTATAAATCTTATTTGTTTCGCTTCTCGTCGTTTTGCTAAATAATCTTGTTTCTTAGCTTCGTCCAATATGAACATAGTACACGCTAACTTGCGGTAATTTTTATAATTTTTAATACACTATAATACAACTGAATTTAACTTCAGAATAATTTTTCGCCCTTGTCATTTTGTCGCGACTCACGTCCGCCCTTTCATGCCTCTATGATGAGGGCGGGCATCGCCAGTAGCGCGTTCTTTCGATAAGGTGACCGAGCTCTACGGCTCTTCGGCAAGACTTCGTCCCCCATTGGCACCACCCTATGCTAGACCGTACAGAACGTACTGGAGCGCAATTCAAAATTTTTCAAAATAAGCGTTTAATATAAGGAGGTCAAGGTAAGCATACAATACCTGCCAATAAAGCTGTCCATTAGATCAACTCCAACTCCATCCATGTGGGCATTGTATTCCTTTATCTATGGGCAAGAAATTTTGATCTTAGTTTTATTGGCTCTGTCAAATCTTTCTACTTTGGAGACCGGTTGCTCCAATATAAGAAGACAGGCAAGTGCAACTTTATTATCCTTCCAAGTTACAGCCGTCAAATCTACACCATCAAAACTAGTCATTTGCTCTTCATAATTGTATATTAGATTCAGTAACGGTAAAGGATTTGGTTGATTTTTTATATAATGTATAAATTAGTCTGTTCAGCGATAAGGTGCATAATTTATTTAACAGACCAAACATAGATTTATGATTCATTCTTACAATAGAAGTTCCAAAATAGAATCCAAATGTTTAAAAATTTGCAGCATAAAAAAACACTTTTGAATGTTTCTCTTATTAACCCCTAAATATGGTCCCCAATCATGCTTTCAGTATGATGGCCCTAGTAACGTTTCTCAAATTCGATTATATCTTGATGAAAGCGTTCTCCTTATTTTCTGAATAAATCCCATATTATCTTTAAAGTTATCCAAATGTTAATGTAACATGTGCATTTTACATCAGGTAATGAAAAAATTCATAATCATATCAGTGATCAGCTCGTCATAATTTTCTAACAGCTCTCTGGTTTCCAAGAAAACCATGAACTGAAATGCCTTAAAACTATTCCCTTTTCTCCTCATTGCAAAGTCATGCGGTAAAATATGACATCCATAATTTACTTTATTTGAGGGCCTACAAAGATTCCAGCTTTAACTTTAAGTTTCGGGGAAAAATTTCTTTAAATATTTGAAAACTTAAGGTTCATGATACAGAGCATTTACTAATAGCTTAAAAAGTCCCAATTTGATATGCAATGCGGCATTAAAATAGGATTTACAATTGCTCCCACTTAATATTGCATTTTCCTCCTTCGTACTCAGTACGTACAGGCTAATGTTTTTGGCGGTCGTGAGCGGCATCATTTCTACTATCCCACAGGTAAAGATAACAAATCAAAACAAATATTACTTCCCAGTTATTTCATATAGTATATTTCATTGCAGTTAAAACCATTTTAATACTGTCATAATTTTCTTTGAGATGTACGGAGTGTGCCAGTGGAGTGGAATAGGTGGAAATTTGTTCCCATTGTGTAGTAGAACAGCTTTTAGGGTTTTGTTGAACTTAAAAAGGCGCCATTCAGTTGTATGACATGAAATACCATTTACTGCAAGTAAACCTTTCACGTCATGACAATAACAGAGTCCATCTTCCTTACTGAAGAAACGAGAAAATTGTGCATGACGTTTTCATTGATGGCCGCCGCGTGTCGCGTTAGCCGGCCACCATTACAAGTTCCTACAACGACGCACTTATTATTCAAGTTTTACGATGCTAAAATAGAAAATGACGAAGGACGGAAAATGCAATCCATTTTTTATGATAGACTACATACCTATCGTATTCACAGGAGATGATATGACATATTCTTCTGCGAAGTGGATGCAAGATTCGGACGACAATGCTGAGATTTTAGGTTGGAATCGACAACAAAAATTAATTATAGCAAGACGTTGCTTAAGTGGTAACAGCGGAATTATGACTGAGGGCAGAAAAGGCGTTTAAGACATATGAGGAACTTAAAAATGCAATACTTAAAGAATTCCCCGAAACCGTCAATAGTAAACAAATGCACGAAATGATTAGTAAGCAAAAGAAACAAGCTAGTGAGACCTATTATCAATGTATGCTAGATATGAAACAGCAAAAGGGCTAAATTTCCAGATTACATCGCAATACAGTATGTAAACGATGGAATATCCGATTCCGTATCGAACAAGTTATTATACAGTGTGACGTCTTATGCAGTGCTGAATGAGAAATTAGCATTATACGAAACTTTTAAACAGAAAACTAATATGTTTGATATTGTGAGGCAAAGAGATTTAAAGTGTCAAGTGCTTTAGATTGAGTACGGGCATAAAGGTTTAGAATGTAAAAAAGTTAGTGTTACCTGAGATGATGGATGTGGAAATGATTAAAATAGCACATGAATTATGACATTTTGGGAGAAAGAAATTAATATTAATAGATATTATAGAAAAAGATTACTATATTGAAAAATTGGACAGCAAAAGGGATTAAGTTGTTTTTATATGTGTACCATATTTATTAGTGAGCAGGAAGTCTGATAAAAAAGAGGGTTTAATAAAGGAGATTTGTCTTTGGATACCTTATCTCGTGATCATTTAGGACCCTTTAGATGCCACCAAGAAGATGTACAATTACATACTATAATTGATGGCTATACCATCAGAAAGATAATAGAAATCCTCGCAGAATTATAACAGATCGGGATACCGCTTTCACTGGCAAACGATTTTAAAAAATACTGTCAGCAGGAAGGCATTGAACATATAAACATTACAACTGGAATTCCTCGTAGAAATAGTCAAGTAGAGATGATGGACAGTATTTTGTTTCAACTTTGACAAAAATGTGCTTAGAAGAACCAGATTATTGGTACAAGTAGCAAACTTCAATGAGAAAATTACTAGATAATAAATAGACTTGAATCTTGTTTATATTACTGATGGCCTCGCACGCATATCTATTAGTCTCCTCGACTATGGTCTGCATAAACTCAGGATCTCATATTTTTAAAAAGATTTCACTGGGATCCTGTGAAGAAAAAGTTGGGCCGGCCTCCCGTAAGTAAATTTCTCTCTGGCCAGTGAAAGTTGAATAATCCTCCGACCAGACGAAATTATAATCTACACGTGTCGTAGGAGCCGCAGCAGAGTCATTCCTTTTAAATATTTCATCTGCTACATTCTCATTCTCGTTATTTGACCCTCGCAATCTTTTGGCGACCTTCCGCTCTCCGAACAGATCATTTCCCTGGTCATGGTCCTCCGCGTCGCCGTCAGAGTACTCGCCATCGCTCCCCGAATCTTCGAGCAGCTCCATGATTTGTTCATCTTGAAGATGAAGGGAACGACGGCCCCTCTTCGCACTCTGTCCCTGCGACGACGTTGAGGCCAACAGCTCCGGGGTCGACGATTCCCAAGGCTAGAAGGAACATTGAAGAACATTATAACACAAAAGTTTTACACGTCAAGTAATATACACACAGCTTTTTAAATATACCTATATTTAAAAAGTACTTACAACCATGATCCCACCGGGTCTCATTTCGAAGAGCGAGGGTCAGCGGGGATATTATGATTATGTTATGAAATTGAGGATTCAGGATATATTAGATTACAAAAAATAATAAAAACAAATGAACTACCAAATCAAATAAATAAATAAATACACTATCAAATTTGCTTTAAAATTAGCTATAACAGACGCACAGACAGACACAAGAGTTATCTATAAGACCACTTGTGTGTTCATTCCGTTTTTTATTTTTTCGTTCGGAACCCAAAAAACAATTATTAGCATATTCTGCTGATTATTCATAACGTAACAAAAGAATATACCAAAAAATTAAAACATCAAAGTTTAAAAAAAAATCAAGTAAACAAAAAAAGAACATACTATATCGTAAATAGCTCGACCGCCATGATGGAATGCACACATACATACATGGTTTATCGAAGAAAATAACAAATACTACACACTTTGATCAAATAATACGGATGAATATGGATTCTACATGATATTTCCTATTAAAATTAGTGTTCCTAACAGCGTTTCAAATAAAATTACATACTTTTTTTCTCACTGCGAATCGGGAATAGAATCTTTGTTCATCCATAGGCGATCGATTTTACATCTTTTTATCAATTGAAATAGTAGAAATCACTGTTCTAATAAATTATATTGGTCACAAATATTGTCTAGTAGTGATTTAAAATATAACTTACCGGTTTAAATTTGAAAATTATTCACAATATAAATAAACGCACGCGCATACAACTCCGTACAACAACTCGTTTTGGCGCGGAGTGAAATGACCTTGTAAACGGTTGAATTTAATTTTTCTACGAGAGAGAGCGAAGCAATAGTTTTGTTTATTACCTGTGTCGCTCTAAAACAGATTGCCACAGAGAGACAATCCCTGATTAATTTGTAATAAGGCAAAAAGTGGCCTGCGGGTTCTTGTCATGCCGGCATGTCGACCGCATTAGAGTGTATCGTTCGTTTTGTCATGCCGGCATGACTACCGAGTTTAATAAGTTTACGCTCTCCGACCCTGATCACGATGCGGCTATTCCAAAATATTTGAATAGCTGGATTGAAGTCACTGTTGGAGAGTTGTACCGATTTTTTTCGATTCTTATCTATATTTCTGTTTGTGTGCGCTCTGACATTCAGGACTACTGGACGACTGGGGTTTTGGGAATGCAGGCATTTGGCAAAATGATGTCGCGGGATAGTATTGAATTTCTTTCCGATTCTTCTCAGTACAATCAGCATTCCGAATCGGTGGTAGATTCATTCCCAGAAGTCAACTTATGAGATTTGCTGGGTCGCAAATGTTGTCAGGATGGTCGACTGTTACAACATGTTTCTAATACAACGTTCTTCATAGAGTTGGTCATTAATATGAAAAAGCGTGGCTGTCATATTTATATGTGTCATTGAGTTGTGGAGAGAGTAAATGAGTTTGACTCTGGGAAAATTGCTTTTTATTTATTGAATAAGTATAAAGGAGAAATATCGTTGTTTGTTATATCATATTTCTAGGAATAGAAATGAATATGAATGAAGGAGAATATGATGCTATCCAGAACCTTGAAAGTACCACCAAGAGTGATGAAAGTTCCACTAGTGACCTGTTAAGAGGAAGGGTACTAAGAGACCAGCTAGTTAGAAGACTCCAGGACTAGATTATATTTAAAGTAAATCCTCATAATAAAAAGTTAAATGTTGTTATTATTTTAATAAGTTAAATGATGTCTTGTATAATGCTGTCCAAAACTTTAAGAGTACACCATAGGAGACCAAAATTCCATTGGTTACTTCATAAGAAGAGGAAGGGTACTTATGTTTTTTTATATAATACATGTATTTTTTTTTGTTCATTGTTAATAAAAGTAAAAAACAAAAAAATGTGCCATGGTTTTATTTTTTTAATCTAAATATATATATACTTACATATCTTTCATTTCTCTTATCAAGTTAGGAAAATTGATACAGCACTTTAAAAATCTTTATTAAGTTTTACTAGATTGTCATCAATAATATCAAAAATCTAATGAAGTGTCAAAAATGTTTAATATCAAAGTTAATAATAGCTATTATATGAAAATAAAAAATGGTAATTAATACAATGAAAAAAATTATAATAATTGAAACTTGTTTATGTTAAGGTCTAAAAATATATCTAATCTTTACAAAACTTATCAACTACTTTGTCTACTAATTCTAATGTCCTTGCAGCTACGGAATGCCACTCCCTCTGCATTTGGAGTTCTAACTCCCTAATCCTTATAAAGTCATCGTGTTGCTTTATTCTGAACGATCTCCATTCTGCATCCGATCTTTGAAACTGTTCTGCAGCCTGATCAATATTCCTTTTCTGGGATCTTACTCGCCTCCGTGGTGATGGTCTTATTTCCAAAGCCCTGTGGCGAGGCGTAGTATGGCCACATTGAGCAGGCTGCACTTGAAATGCTTCAGCACCAAAATTTAAGTCTTGAAATGTGGGAGTCACAATATCTGATAAATCAAGGATACAGTTTTAATTACAATAACTACATACACACAAATATTGCATTTAAAAATCAATAAAATTTACAATGACACATTATTATGATTATTATATGCTATCATCTCAATATTAATTTCATAATATCAAAATACTAAGTAACAAGTAATTGAAGTTAACATCTTACTCTGTGTATTTTCTTCTTGAAAGTTAACAATAATTGCGGAATCAACTGATACTGAAGTAGATGGTCCGGGCTCTGGGCTTGGCTCAACACGAATTTGGTAAGGACTAGACACAGTTGATAACTGAATAACTAAAATATAAAAATAGTAAGATAACTATATCTTTAATTAAATACCTTACTTTAAGCAGTACCTAATAAATATAAATTTAATTGCTTTTCAGACAACTTACTTTCAATACTTTGGGATTCTTGGTTAGCCGTTTCAATTATCTCAACTGTTACTAAGTCCTAAAAATAATGAAATATTAGAATACATAAGTTAAAGTATGATCTAATAAAACCATATCAAAGCATAAAACAAAGCCTTAATACAACCTGTGAAAACCCTGCCTCTTTTATTGGCAAGCCTGTTGCTGTTTGTAAACCTATCAGCTTTAGAACTCTTTGAAGTCTGATAGTTTTGAAAAAAAAGTAGGCCCACCACCAGTACCAGTAGCTGATCTATGCAGCCGAGCAGCATTCTTTTTTAGATTGTTTTTATAATCACTCCACACCTTTAACAAAAATTAATATGCATAAACCCTAGCATGACATTACTGAAACAATATCAATAATGAACACATCGATAACAACGAACTTAAAAGTATGCCAAACCTTCTTCCACTTGGTATCTCCACTGCCATCACTATTTAATAGAGAAGTCAAGTTCTACCAGCGATCCATGGCCAACCTTCTACCTTTAGCATTGGCCATAGGTTTGCTGAGATCTCTATGCCTATCGATAAGCAGAAATTAATTAGAAAAAATAAATAATAAAAAAATGAACGCTCTTAATCGTGAGTAAACGACATTCGATTCAAACACAGTGTTGGTCACTCACACTCACACTTATTTATTTTACGGCGTAAGAACGTAAGCTCGATTAACGTTTTTGTAAAGTTATTCCAATTGTTTCACGTAACTCGCACTAAGCATACAGATGTCACAATGACTTGTGTGTTGCTTTAAGGTTATGTTATTAAACATTCGTTCACATATCTTTAATCCGTTTGTTATGATATCGTCTTTATTTTAATCGTACAATTTTATTTTTGTGAAAATAGGGATATATTTGACGACTTCGATGATGTACTAATCGGAGAAGATCGTGATATCTACTATATAAAAATAAGTCGGGTTTTCCTTCCTGACGATATAACTCCAGAACGCACGAACCGATTTTCACGGTTTTGCATTCGTTGGAAAGGTCTCGGGCTCCGTGAGGTTTATAGCAACGAAAATCTAGGAAAAATTTCAATAGAAAAGCGGGAAAATAGGGAAAATCATTTTTTAAATACAGCGCCATCTCTGATACATAGCATGTACTACAAACCAATATTTTAAGTAGATGGCGTCGGTGCGTGACACATTGCTTGACAGCTACTTATTGTTTTCTTATCAGTTAATTTCATGTGACAAACCGGTATTGTGTACACTGTGAAATAATGAAAAAAAAGTAAAAAAAATTAGTTATTCGTTTCTTAACATTTTAATTGGAAACCATCAAATCAATCAAGTGTATTGTGTACATTTTTATTCAATTTCAACAGCAGGTATTTGTCTTTAAGGTGGTAAGTTGAACTGTGTAAATTATGTGGATCGTGCATTTGAGGTTAAATTCACCACTCTGTCCATAGCCCAAAATGCCTAGAGGACGACGTGCGAACATCGGCCGCCGCACAAGACATGCAAGTCAGCAACAAGTGTATTCACAGAACTTAAGCGAAGAAAGACAAAATATAATAAGAGAAAATGCACGATTGAGACAACGCGTGAGCACACGAAGATCATTGGCATCATACAATCGCTTGGCATTCCAATATGATCCCAATACGAACTACAGTGATGATGAAAATTTAGATATTGGACCAATGACGACTGTATGCCGATATTGCAATGCGTTAAAGTTCAAAAGAGAAACGGCTGGATTGTGCTGCGCAAGTGGAAAAGTCAAACTGGATCCATTACTTACACCACCACAGCCACTGAAAGCATTGTTCGATGGAAATGATCCCGATTCCAGCCATTTTCTTCAACACATCCTTGAATACAATAACTGCTTTCGCATGACTTCCTTTGGAGCTAATATCATTCGAGAAGGCGGCTTCATGCCGACTTGCAAGGTAAAAGATACAACACACACGATCAAAAGTTACACCATATTCTTTAACAAATAATTGTTTGCAATTACAGATACAAGGACAAATATATCATTTGCATGGTTCAATGGTGCCAACACCAGATGAACCGCATCAATTTCTGCAAATATATTTCATTTCGTCGATGGTGGATCAGCTGAATGTGCGGTGCAATATACAGGGAACAGAACAGTTAAAGAGACGAATTATTGAACAGTTGCAAGCATTTTTTCACGCTAATAACGCTGTGGTTAATATGTTCAAAACAGCATTGGAATGAATGCCATCGGATACGCACAAATTTGTCATAAGAGCGGATTGTACCCCAACAGGTGAACATGTGCGAAGATTCAATGCACCCACCGTTAATGATGTTGCTGCAATTATTGTTGGCGATCCAACTAAATCGCGAGACATTGTCGTTCAGCGAAGAAGCAATATCATGCATCGTGTAAATGAGACACATCGTTTGTACGATGCGTTACAATATCCAATCATTTATTGGCAAGGGCAAGACGGATACGATATCACGTTGAAGATGGTCGATCCAATTACAAGTAAGATGGTCGATCCAATTACAAGTACAATATTCACACACTAATTATTGCTATTATTGGTTTCCATTAACAATTCATTTAATTTTGCATTTTCAGGCGTATCAAGGAATAAAAATCTAAGCGCAATGAATTACTATGCGTATCGTATGATGATTCGTACACATGAGGAGAATGTCATTCTGAAGTGCCGTCGGCTATTCCAGCAATTCGCTGTCGACATGTATGTCAAAGTCGAGACAGAACGTTTAGCGTTCATCCGATTCAGTCAGGCAAAGCTACGATCTGAGGACTATAAACACTTGCGTGATGCTATTCATTCAGATGGTGATGTTGAGAGTGTTGGACGTCTGACGATTCTCCCATCATCTTATATCGGAAGCCCACGCCACATGCATGAATACGCTCAAGACGCTATGACATACGTGCGAAATTATGGAACTCCCGATTTATTTATTACGTTCACGTGCAATCCGAAGTGGATGGAAATTGAACGTGAGTTGGAACCGGGTCAGAAACCGCAAGATCGCCATGACATAATCGCCAGAGTATTTCAACAAAAACTCAAGGTTATGATGGATGTGCTTACTAAGTATCGAGTTTTTGGTGACACACGTTGTTATATGTACTCGGTGGAATGGCAGAAGCGTGGACTACCGCGTGGACTACCGCATGCTCATATCCTAATTTGGTTGCTGAACAAATTACATTCAAATGAAGTGGATGACATCATATCAGCTGAAATTGCTGATCCAGTCACTGATCCCCATCTACACGACATTGTGACGACACAGATGGTGCATGGACCGTGCGGTGCATTAAATCCATTATCGCCTTGCATGGCTGATGGAGAAAGTGCACAAAACGATATCCGCGACCGTTAGTTGCTGAAACAGTTACAGGGAACGATGGATATCCAGTTTATCGTCGGCGTTCAAAAGAAGATAATGGTCGAACTATCAAAGTTAAAGTTAAAAATCAAGAGATTGAGATCGGAAATGAATTCATTGTACCATATTGCCCGCTGCTATCACGAATTTCCGAAACACATGCAAACGTTGAGAGTTGTCATTCGGCCAAATCAATCAAATATTTGTGCAAGTACGTCACAAAAGGCAGCGACATGGCTGTGTTTGGTATTGCGTCGGAAAATGCGAATGACGAAATCAGCAACTTCCAAATGGGCAGATACGTCAGTACTAATGAAGCACTGTGGCGATTATTTTCATTTCTAATTCATGAAAGATATCCCACAGTTGTACATTTAGCAGTGCATTTGGAAAATGGCCAAAGAGTTTACTTCACTGAGGCTAATGCAGCACAACGAGCTGAGAGACCACCATCGACTAGCTTCTTTGCAATGTGTGAAGCAGATCCATTCGCAGCGACGCTGATGTACGTTGAAATGCCCAAGTATATTACACTTGGAATCAATCAACAAAGAAATTCCAACGTCGCAAACAAGGAACCCCAGTTCCAGATTGGCCACAGGTGTTTTCCAGTGATGCACTAGGTCGCATGTATACTGTTCATCCTAGAAATGATGAATGTTTTTATTTGCGACTGCTGTTAGTAAATGTACGTGGACCAAAATCATTTGCGCATTTGAAAACTGTGAATGACCACCAATGCCAAACTTTTCGAGAAGCATGTCAACTATTGGGTTTGCTAGAGAACGATTCTCATTGGGATTTAACACTTGCGGATTCAGTTGTTTCATCAAATGCGTACCAAATACGAACGCTGTTCGCAATTATCATCACCACATGTTTTCCTTCACAACCAATTCAGTTATGGAACAAATACAAAGATGACATATGTGAAGATATGTTGCATCGCTTGCGCATTCAAACGAATAATCCTGACATGCAAATAACCGATGAAATCTACAATGAAGGATTGATTCTGATTGAGGATCAATGTTTGACTATTGCAAACAAGCTACTGATTGAAGTAGGAATGATTGCACCAAATCGATCGATGCACGATGCATTCAACCAAGAATTAAATCGAGAGCTGCAATACAATGTTGATACATTGCAGGAATTCGTTCAAAATAATGTGCTGTTGCTGAATGAACAGCAAAAACAAGTATACGAAACATTAATGCAAGCGGTGGACAATAATACTGGTGGTCTATTCTTCCTGGACGCATCTGGAGGAACAGGGAAAACATTTGTCATTTCATTGATTTTGGCCACTATTCGATCAAGATGTGACATAGCTTTGGCGTTAGCATCATCTGGAATTGCGGCGACTCTTCTAGATCGCGGTCGTACTGCACATTCTGCGCTTAAGTTGCCACTCAATTTAAACACAATTGATACTCCAACATGCAATATTTCACGATCCAGTGCAATGGGAAAATTGTTGATGCAATGCAAGCTCATTGTTTGGGATGAGTGCACAATTGCACATAAGAAATCACTTGAAGCACTTAACTTCACACTGAAGGATCTTCGGCGAAATAACAACATCTTTGGTGGCTTAATGATATTGTTGGCAGGCGATTTCAGGCAGACGTTGCCAGTAATTCCCCGTGGAACGCCTGCAGATGAATTGAATGCTTGCCTGAAGGCATCACCTTTATGGAATAACGTAAAAACGTTATCGCTAACCACTAATATGAGAGTTCAACTTCAAAATGATCAAAGTGCTGCACAATTTTCAAAACAATTGTTAGCTGTTGGAAATGGAAAAGTCACAGTTGATGCGACATCTGGATTAATTACTCTTACCAACGACTTTTGCCGATTTGTAGACTCTCAACTAACTCTTATTGAAAATGTTTTTCCAAACATTAGTGAGAATTATCAGAATTATGCTTGGTTAAGTCAACGAGCAATTCTTGCCGCAAAGAATAATGATGTACACGCACTGAATTTCACCATTCAATCAAAAATCGATGGCGATTTGGTGACATACAAATCCGTTGATTCCATAACAAATCCCGATGATGTAGTACATTATCCAACGGAGTTTTTGAACTCTCTCGAGTTACCAGGATTTCCACCACATAACTTGCAACTCAAAGTTGGTACAGTTATTATGATATTGCGTAATTTGAATCCACCGCGACTTTGCAACGGTACTCGACTTGCGGTAAAAAGACTTATGCCGAATTTGATTGAGGCAACCATTATTAACGGAAAGTACGCAGGTGAAAATGTATGTATTCCTCGAATACCAATGATTCCGACTGATCTTCCGTTTGACTTCAAACGATTGCAATTTCCAGTTCGCCTTGCGTTCGCAATGACAATTAACAAGTCGCAAGGCCAATCGCTTAGTGTTTGCGGGATAAATTTAGAAAATCATTGTTTTTCACATGGGCAGTTATACGTTGCGTGTTCACGAGTTGGAAAACCATCCGCTTTGTTTGTGTTAACGTCAGACCAAAAAACAAAAAATGTGGTTTACCAAAGAGCACTTCAATGAAACGAATGATTTGCGGACACGTATAACGATTCGATTCAGTATTTACTTTGTATTCACTTTCATTCACTTAGAGAAGTTCAACTAAATAACACTTAATTTATTTTAATCTAAATGAATTCATTACTATTGTGAAATGAAATAAAATTTTTCCTTTTCAAATATAAAACAAAAAAATTTTTTTCGTTCATCTTTTAATCACCAAACGAAATGTTACATAAAACGAAGCCATCTGGTGGCGAAACGGAGTTCGCCGGGTGTGCTAGTTGTTAATATTTAAATACAACTCAAATAAAACCAAGAATTGTAAGACAAAGACCAGATCATCTAACAATATGGGATGATGCAGAATTTCATAAACGATTTCCATTACATAAAGAAACTGTGAAATATTTGCTGACATAATCGAAACTAAAATTAACCATAAAACGGAAAGGCAAGTTGTATATAAGTACTGATTAATTTTATTATTAACCTGTTTTAAGCTCTTTTTGTTTCAGAAACGAATGTGTACCACTGATTCTACAGATACTAATTGCATTACTATTTTATGCAACCGGTAGTTTTTATATTACCATTGGCGATTTTGCTGGGTTACATAATTCTAACATCTGCACAATTATAAAAAGAGTAAGTAGGCTATATAGCTTCATTACGACAAAAATTTATTCATTTTCCCAGAAACGGCAGAAATTATAAAGAAATTATAAAACATCAAAAAGAATTTTATGATATTGCTCGTTTTCCGAGAATCGTAGGTACTATTGACTGTACACATATTCGCATCATTTCACCAGGAGGATATAATGCTGAAGATTTCCGAAAACGGAAAGGTTTTTTTTCTTTAAATGTTCAAGTCATATGCACGGCCAATCTTCTGATACAAGACATTGTTGCACGTTGGCCTGGCTCAACACATGACAGCTTAATTTTTTCAAATTCTGCTGCCAAACATAAACTTGATACAGGCTATTCCAATAATAGTCTTCTTTTGGGGGACAGTGGATATTTTCATACTGATTATTTAATAACTCCATTGAATGATCCCCTATCAAGAGTACAAAGACTTTTCATTGAATCACACATAAGAAATACTATAGAAAGATGTTTTGGCATATGGAAGGGAAGATTTCCTGTCTTAAGTTTGGGCATCAGATGTAAATTATGATGTTACAATTATGCACAAGATGTTATTGTAGCTACTAAATTTAGCAAAAACACGCAATGGAAATGAACCAACCCTGAGATAGAAATATTGGAACAACCAGGATTTTTACCTAACAACGGTATGTTGAATCAAGAAACTAGAAGCACTAGACACGAAGCTCGAGACAAATGCAAGAGGCATTTGAGTACGTAAAGCGTCAACGACGAATATGAAATGTATGGGAAATTGATTGCTGTAGCACGACGCATGAACTCGAATACTTTCTCTGTCGCACATCAGCTAGCTATTTAAATTCAGCAAAGCCCCCACTCATGCGCCACCTCACGGGATCGCTATATAAGCGGCGGTGCAGCCGTGTTCAATTCATAGCTAGGCAGCGCGCCTGACCAATAGACCTCGTCAGTCCTCAGCTGTCGTTCAGCCAACGAGTGCGATAGACCCCGTCAGTCCACTTGCAGGCTAGTTCATGTATAAAAGCAAGCTAGGTATCTTATGTATATGCTACAAACTTGTATGTAAATGTTCAAAACCTTAATAAATGATATAAGGTCATTACTATTTTATTTAGTCGCATTTCATAGTGGCGCCCAACGTGATATAAAAAAAGGGAAGGAAACTTTATAAAAAAATGGCTATTCAACTAGGTTCTGAACAATTTCAAGAATTGTTAAGCCGTATACCTACACCTTAAAGGCCAACCGCAAATAAACATTTCACTCAATGCGCAATAACGTTCAACGGCGAGAGAAACTATAGTAAAGTCGACAAATTCATTAATGGCATTACAATATACAAACAGATTTCCGATGAAGATGCACTAGCGGGACTTCCTTTACTTCTGAAAGAGACAGCAAGCGTTTGGTGGCTCGGCGTTCGGTCGGAAACTAAAACGTGGCCGGCTGCATTTAAAGCTCATAGGCTCGGCATTCGTTCCAAAACTACAGCCGTACGAGGTATACGTTCAGTTGTTCGCCGAATGTCAAGGTGAGCGCGAGTCTATAAACAATTTTATCTGTCGGAAACGAGCATTATTAGGGATGTTGCCTATTAAAAGACACAAGGAAGAGGAGCAGTTGGATTTTATTTACGGGTTATTGAGAACAGACGTTAAGAGGAAAGTACCCCGTACTGATATCGGTTCTTTTAGCGATTTATTAGATAAAGTTCGCCATTTAGAGTCGCTGGAAGAGCCGTCGTCCACGAATATTGAATATTGAAGCATCAAGTCATAACGCAATAACACCAAGCAAACCAAACAAAAATATAAAACGATGTCTTTACTGTAACAGAAAAGGACACACAATAGACATATGTAGCAAACGTGCTGCCAATCTCAAGGAGGTTAATGGGTCACCAACCTTGGAGCCTAAGCCACCTATAACTTGTTATGGGTGTGGAGCCCTAGGGGTTTTTAGGAGCAATTGCGTAACATGCCTCTCCAAGGAGTCTCCCCCTAAGCCAATCCACTTTTATTCGTTAAATATCAATCTTCAAAATAATGTGAGGCTTCCAACGATTGAAGTGCGATATAATAACATATTGGGAGTTGCCTATCTGGATACCTGCGCTCGCACAAGCATCGCTGGGCAACGTTTATACCAGTTAATGCTAGAAAATAAAGCAACATTTACTGAGAAGGTCACGATGATTTCTTTGTCGGATGGTTCGTCCAAATCGACGAAACTACTGACAACGAGTGTTGTGATAACTATAGGTAATCGCATATTACCTATAACATTTACTGTTTTCCCTGATGCACAGGACAACCGCACTTTTCTGGGCATAGATTTTCTGGAAAAGAGTGGTATAATTTTAAACTTACCGCAGAGAAGCTGGAATTTTATAGATTGCCCTATTCAAAAATTCTATTTTCTGCAAACCAAAATAGATAACACAACATTAACATCGACAGCAATAAAAAAAATTGATTTTCTAGAAAAGAAAGATAAAAACGACACGAATAGTTTGGAAATTCAAAATTTCCTAAAATGGTCAAGAGAACTTAATATGCTCTCACCCATACCAGGAACGCCTCCAGAAGATGAAATATTTACACTGCATGAACCGGAATGGAAGCTGTTAAAAAATGAAAGCCCGCCAGGACCGTCTCGACCTCGTCAGCCTCGTGAAATTGGTGATAATTCATTAATTGATATCCACGAATTAATTATGTTCCAATAAATAGTATGCAAATGTATTATTTTGACGTTTTATTACAACCAAATGAAGCTATTAATTTACATAGTAACCAAAAAGATTATTTAAATTTATTGTTAGAAGACTTTCATAATATATTTGAAAAATATGGTGAGCCAACACCGTATTCTGAGCACAAAATAGATCACCCACCTATAGCAGTAAAACCATATAGACAAAAAAAAACTACAGGATATCATCAGGAGATGAACCACGAAAAATTTAAAGATTGGTTCATTGATCTATTAAATTACTTAAAAGAGCCAATGACCATAATAATGGACAACGCACCATTCTATTCGGTACAAATTAATAAACCCCCAAACCAATCTAACTGCAAAAGCGAGTTGGTGGAGTGGCTGAAAGAAAGCGAAAAAGAAGCAGATATTAAAATTTTAAAGACGGAGCTTATTGCGTCAGTCCGGCGTCATAAGCCAGCAATTCCTACCTATGCTCTAGATGAAATGGCAAAAGAAAAAGGCCACCAGGTCACTCGACTACCACCCTACCATTGCGATTTGTAAAAAAATCGCCTTTCCGAACGTAGCCTGTAATTTAAAAACATTACCAGATACTAGTGTAAACGTATTTCAAGTGTAATTTTTAGCATTGCCTATAAAAAAAATTTCTTAAGCCCCGTCATGCAACCCTGTCATTCATATCTTCCTTGTTGAGCCCGAGCCATTTTATATCCTTTTGGACATTCCAAGTAGTCTTCCCTAACGGTCCCAATTTATTCTACGCCGAACGCTAAAGAGAATAATTTGAAAATGAACACACCAACAGAAATTGAAAACGAACAAAACATATTTTTAACAAATATGAATAAAGAGGAGCAGGCATTGTTCAGTTTCGACGACGTATACCCAATTTGCATCAGTGAGGACACTAGCACAACGGAAATAGAGCCACAAGTATACTTGGAAAGTTTAGAAACACGAGTATCTAAAGCTTTACAAGCATCAAAAGGCTTTACCGATTTAGTTGAACTTGCAGAAACATATGAGAACGACGGAAAAATTAACATTAGACTGAATACTAACCAAATCAAAACTGATGATTTTGACACAATTGTGACCGGATTAGAAAGGAAGGAAATAGCAAAAGTTGAGACTCCATATGGAAGTTTTGATGTGCCAATTCCAACATCCACATCTATTCCAAAGTACCAAAAAGTGTTAAACTTAGCGGCTGCTGCTAGTATCAAAACTTTGATAGATACCTCCTTATTAGTGAGAAACTCTAAAGTAGATATCAGCAAAACAATCGCACATGTCAAAGATGTATGTCACCAAGCAGTCTCAAGCCATTCTAAAAAGATCGAACGTAAAGACGTAATGGAATCAATCCTTACAGTTATGTTAATAGAAAGGTTTAAAGAGCAACAGCTAGACAAAATATGTCAGGCATATAGTAAACCGGAAATGTGGGTAGACCCACTTACATCTGGATTATGGATTGTAGCATCTACCTCTGATCATCCAGCCTGTCAGGCTGTGAGAACTAGAAAAGTAGTATCTACATATGAACTGGACGATAATCAAGCCCAGAACTTAATAGCATTATCCTTTTCCAAGAAACCGAGAGAGACAGCTTCTGCCAAGCTAAACCTTTTCTCAAAGTTAAAAGGAAAGAAAAGAGATGATAGTAAAACTGATCCGAGAAAAGTGTTAGCAATAGCATTCTCAGAATCAGAACTGACTCAAGCTGAAATTAAAGCAATGATTTTCACAAGACCAAAAGAACATATATCATCATGTCCATCATGTGATGTGCCTGTCGAAATTGACGGAGTTACATACCATGGAGAAGGTGAAGTGATTTCCTGGTTAGTGGAGAATTTCTTCTTTAAATATGATAAAGAGTTAGGAATACTTTCAACTCAGAGAGTGGTCTTCTTTGACCATAATCAAAGAGCATTATTAGAAAGCATTCAAAGATGCCATAGAGCATTAAACACACCTTTTAAAATCAGGAGTGGCGCAAAATACTCACTGTATCAGCGAGAAGGACAAAGCATCAAACCTTTGACGCAATTGTCTACTAATCCTACTTTCGTTCCTGGAACGTCAGAATGGATAGAAGCGCAAAAGCGGAAAGACGAACATAGAAGTCGAACTTTCAAAGCTTAGATTTTAGATAGTTATTAATCAATCATTCTAGCATTAACTAGTTTAGTTTGTAATCAATATATTATCAATCAATTTATTTAATTTCAATTTTAAAACTTTATTTTTAAATTTAATTAGCTTAGGAATTATATCAAGTGCAGGCCGATCACTTCTCATAAAATAAAACGATTTCAATCAAAAATATCATCAAAGATATTACAATTCGACAAAAGTCGCGGTAGCTCAGATGAACTTTTTAATGCCCTCTTTGGAATGATTGGTTGTGAGTTTAATAAGACCTTTAATATTATAGAAAAAAAAGTGTACAAAAATCTTAGGTTTAGCGAATGGGCCACTAATGGCATTTATAAGAGTAGAAACAAGTTATTTGATCTGTATGCAGAAAAACAATATATAATCAGTCCCCCACTTTTCTAGAATATGTAAGAAAATATTCAAAAACGTTTAGAAGTGTCTGCACACAGGCCAAATCTCTTCACATTAAAAGTAAAATAATTAATTCTAAAAATAAAATAAAAACAACCTGGAATGTTATTGGAGATGAAACAGGTAGACGTAAAATGCATAATTCTGCCATAGAGCTTAAAATTGGGAATGAACTTATTAATTCTGATACAGCAGTAGCTAGTGCATCTGAGCATTTCTTTCATAACACCCATTTCCACCACTAGCTCAATAAACTCATCCCCAATGGAAGCTTTTAATGTTTTGAAGGTCAGCGTCACGGAGTGCAGTGTTAATTTTAAATTTGAACACATTTCCCCATACGATATCGTCAAAACTTTTAAAACATTAAATATTAAAAAAACAACTGATCCGTGGGGAATGTCCGTAAAATTAATTAATAATATTATTGATATTATCGCCCCAATTATGGCCAAGATCTTTAACAAATCTGTAGACACAGGGATATTTCCCAATTTAATGAAACATAGTAAATTGATCCCACTTTTTAAGTTCGGTGATAAGAGCGACCCTCAGAACTATAGACCCATTTCGGTCTTGCCAACTCTAAGCAAGATTTTTGAGAAAATCATTTTAAAGCAGCTGCTCCAGCATTTTAATTTAAATAATTTACTTCATCCTGAGCAGTATGGGTTTACTAAGGGTCGGTCTACAACGGACGCGGGTGTGAAGTTGTTGAAGCATGTCTACGATGCGTGGGAGAACTCACAAAATGCCATAGGGGTATTTTGTGACTTGTCCAAAGCATTTGATTGCGTTCAACACGAAATTTTATTGCTAAAGCTTGGCTATTATGGCATTAAAGACAATGCACTTCGTCTCGTTGCATCGTACCTTCACAGCCGGATTCAAAGAGTGTGCATTAATGATGTGCAGTCATCCGGAACGGCCTTAGTTATGGGTGTGCCTCAAGGATCAATCCTTGGTCCCTTTCTGTTTTTAGTTTATATAAATGATTTACCATATTTTATTCATAATATTTGCGATATTGTACTGTTTGCGGATGATACATCATTAATTTTTAAAGTAAATAGAAATGACAATAATATTGACGAAGTAAACAGGGGTTTATCGCAAGTAGCTCATTGGTTCAGGCTAAATAATTTGGTACTGAACTCGAATAAAACTAAATGTATTGAATTTGCATTACCTAATGCTGCAAAAACAGCAAATAGACTCTCTTTAAATAATGTACCACTAAAAACAGAAAATTCAACTGTATTTTTGGGAGTATCCTTGGATACAAAACTCCAATGGAGCACACACATAACAACTCTTGCAGGGAAACTGAGTTCAGCGGCCTACGCTGTTCGAAAGATAAGACAATTCACAGACGTCGAAACAGCAAAACTTGTTTACACTTGTACATACTTAAATACAAATATACACCCAGGCTCAAAGACCGACAAATACATTTTAAAGAAAATGTTGGTCCTCGGCGGGAATCGAACCCGCGACCCGCTGAGCCGAAGGCAGGGTCACTACCCACTGCTCCAACGAGCCAGTCTGTATATCATTTGTAAATGGCGGCAACTTTTAAGATACAAACGAAACGTTAAAGAAACTGTCACCCGCACCATCCTAGAACGCACGGAGTATATATAGGTCTCATAGGCTATTATAGACGTTTCATCAAAAATTTCTCTAAACTCACTAAGCTCATTATTAAAAAAAAGACTGCATTTTTAAATGGTCAAACGAATAGGACCTAACGTTTAACATTTTAAAAGAAAAACTATATTCTACCCCGCTACTTAAATATCCTGATTAATAATCCTTTCGTTTTAACTACTGACGCATACAATTATGCCGTCGAAGCAATACTCCAAATACGGCAATACGGCAAAGACAAACCCATCGCTTCTAGCTTAACAAAAGTGAAACAACTCCACAACAGAAAAAGAACTTCTAGCTATTCTATTTGATGTTAAAACATTCCGCCCCTATCATTTTGGAATTCAAAATCGTCACGGATCACCTAGTGTGGTTATTCAATGTCAAAGATCCCGGTACTAAACTCATAAGATGGCGTTTAAAATTAGAAGAATATAATTATCAAATCATTTATAAACAAGGAAAACTAAATTTAAACGCAGACGCACTATCTCGATTCCCAGTTCATATCTTAGATCTTAAACTTAAATTACCTTACGAAAAATTTGTAAAAGCACAATTCTTAATAACTATTTCGAATAACACAATCACGGATAACGAAATTCTACAATTAAAAAAATTATAAAATAATTTGTTGTCCAGTCTCTCTCTAGACTTTGATTATTCTATGACCCATTGTCAAGAAATCTTAATCTGAAGAAGGTAATTATAAAATTATATACAATTTACTAATGTCCTTACGCGATATAATCCTAGAACAAAATCCAAGTGAAAAAAATCTTGCTATTTCAGATTTTTCAGAGACATTTTCCTCTTTAAAGTACATAAAAATTTATATTATTTATATAATCTTATTATTGGAAATCTATGCGTTCCGATATCTAAAATTACGTTAAAATTTGCAAGTTATGACAAGTTAATAAATCGCTACGCTCAAAAGATTAGCTCTCGATATTGTTGGAACACTCCCTGAATCCGGTTTTCAGAAATTCAGATTCATCTTAACCTTACAAGACGACTTAATCAAATGTTCTTGCACTTATCCTCTCGTCAATCCGACTAGCGAAGAAATTGCACGATGTCTCGTATATTTTATATCCCTTTTCGGTTTCCCAAAAACAATTTGACAGATTTAGGACCATGTTTTTTTTCAGAACTATTTAAGCAAAAACTCAAATCTTCAAAATCAAACCTCTTTATTCAACTCCTTATCATCCACAAACTAACGGTGTATTAGACCGTAGTCACCCTACCTTAAAAGAATATTTAAAATCATTTGTAAACGAAAATCAAGATGATTGGCACTGCCATACTCTCTTATAGTACAACGCACGTACGCCAGACACGACCGCACCGCTGTGCTAATCGGTTCACGTTACACTCCGACTCGCTATACTGGTGACCCTGAGTTTGAACGAATGCATATTCGGTGTAAAGAATGAACATAATGAGTCTCAAAGGGCAAAATAGCGACGGAGCGGCAGAAGCTTGTCGCGTGGGAGTACGAGTATCTCCGTTCCACCCGGAAAGGCCCGCGCTATGGTTTACGCAACTTGAAGGCCAATTTTAGCTGCCGAATAAAACTACTATTCCTAATTACTTTTATGAAACAAATAATAATATAACTTATCACAAATATATCCGCGCACTACAATATCGAATAATTACGGCGCGATAAAGTACTGGAATTCATAAATAAAAGCGAAAAAATTCTATAAAATATTACGATAAATCTACGAAAGATATTTCTTACAAATCCGGAGATCTCGTCTATCTAAAACATCATTGTCAAGGCAAAGCCATATCCCCAATTTGGAAAGGCCCTTATTAAACATTAAAATTAAACGGAAAATACAATGTCACTCTCTTAATCGGTAGAAAACACGTTAGATGCAATGTGAATGCAATTAAACCCTCTCAATCATAATTTCTATCTTTACAGAATAATACTATGTGCCCGATGCTACGCGCAATTCAAGTCCATCCCTATAGAACATAGTCCAGGAATATTCTTTGATCCTACACCTTCTATTAAATTTTATAATGATTACTAAAACGTCCACTCATGTCGATATCATTTCAATTGAACCGAACATTATAAGCATTCAATCTTTGCGAGCTAGAACCTATGAACTCTATGTCATAAAGCTCAATATCCCTCTTCTTTTTCTGAATGTAAATACAAACTAGGTCCGATCGACGTATTATTTTACAAGCAAATATTATTAAATTACAATCACTGTCATATAATCTCTACTAATTCCTCGAATCATATTAAGAAAAGATCGCCCAGATAATGCCCGAAAATACGATGAAGCCGTCTTTGAGACTGCTTTAACTTATTAATATTATTTTATAGCTAAGTTTATTCGTAATATGGGTAACATAATCATTTCATCTGAAGCCTTTGACCCCTCCCTTTTAAACAGATTCCACACCGTAGTGGCGAACTCTGCATTAGTAGTTTTTGGGTCTGAAGTATATGCTCCCTATTTTTCTACAGCATCAGCATACCGGAATTCCCTGGCAAAAGTTTGAATTAGTTCAGTTTAAATTTGCTCCCACGTGATGGAACTAAGAGACCATGTGTATATGCACACTTTTTTGCTCTTCCTCGTAATTGCAAAATTGCCTTCATACGAGCTTGATGAAATAAAATATTACATTTAGAAATCATTTCATCTACATGAGAACAACAACATCTATATCATGAGATCGTTCATATAAAAATCATGATGATATCGTTAATTTACAGAAGGGCCGTAGTAATAGTACTGACAGCTGCTTGCTTAGTTATGTTATTAACAAGGTTCATAGCCTGTTCCTTGATGAACCGAAGGATCTGGAGGCTGTGATACCGGATCACCGGTTGGTGATCCCACCGCTGCTATCGGCGCGAAGCCAGGCGGCCTATCGGCGTCCATAATGATCATTACCTAGCAACCAGTCTTTCTTTCTTCTTTTCTCATTCATGCTACTTACGATCGATTTAATTAAGACTTTCTTAATATAAATAGTATTAACAGATGTAAATTATAAGTCACTTTCTCAATTTAAGCACTGTTCAATTTTATTTTATAATATTTAAATCCAAATGTTATTATTTGATATTTATAATCGTTGCTAGATGCCACTACTTCGACGCCCACATATACTATCTCAAAATTTTTGAGCAAAATTTTATGGCCAAGAGAAAGAACAATTGGCTAAAATTTTATGGTAAATTAAATAGTAATAGTAAAATTACACACGAAATGACAGTAGGTTCAGTGTAATATTATGAGAGAACTATACCAAAGCAAATCTGTGAGAATCTTGCTTGTTTCTAATCATTCAGACTTAGAACTTTTCGATCGTTTTAACTTTTTGATCGTCTTGCACAAAAAGCAGGCCTCCCACAAGTACCTATAGCTGCACTAGGTAGTGGAGCAGCCCATCTTCTATGGTTTTTACTTTTTTAGTCTGTTCATTAAAGATGTTTTGCAAAAGTTGGTATGGTGATCGGTGACTGTGGACTAACAAACGTTGCATAACAAATCAGTTATCATGCTTGGTCATAGGCACCATTTACAAATTATTTATATGTGAATGCTGATTGGCACTGTGAGTAACTTGAGGTATATAGACATCCCAAAGATATAATTTGAAGTTGGCTAAATATAAGTCCTATTTGGAAATTTAACGCCCTCCTAGAAAAATTGGATAACTTTTTAAAAAATGTGCTTGTGAAAATTCTAAATTGCTCTCTGGAAAATCGGGCCTGGACCCAGGCCTCGCTTCCAATTAGATATGGAGGTTTAGGAGTACGCAAAATCTCAAGTGTTTCATTACCAGCATTTCTTTCCTCAGTTTACAGTACACAAACTTTATACGGTAAAATAATATCTTCGTCAACAGGATCCGTTGAGATGTCGTATTTGTTGGAGGCGAGAAATGGTTGGTCTGTTGCTTGTCCTAGCCAAGTACCAGAATCTTTGACCTGTCAAAAACAGTGGGATAACATTTTAAGTAATAACATATATAATAGCTTGTTAAAACATGCTGAGAGCAAAAAAGATCTCGCTCGGCTCCGTGCTGTTTTTGCCAAGGAATCTGGATACTGGCTTCACGCTCTCCCATCCGCAAACCTAGGTACTCTTTTAGACATACCACCTTAACACTGGCGGGGTTGATCTACGACTTGGTGCCACGATCAATCAAAGTCATCGATGCCATTGCGGTGAGGTTGTTTATACATTTGGACACCATGGTCTCTCTTGTTTAAAAAGTGCTGGTCGCTATTCTTGCCATAACAGTTTAAATGAGATCATCCGGAAATCTCTTGCTACCACTAATGTGCCTGCTGTTTTAGAACCAAATGGATTGGCTCGTGGCGATGGCAAGAGATCTGATGGTATGACTCTCATACCTTGGAAATTGGGGAGGTCACTTGTTTGGGATGCTACATGTGTAGACACGTTAGCTACATCACATATACATGGGACCTCTACTATGGCGGGAGCAGCAGCTACCAATGCAGAACATACTAAGAGGTGCAAATATGAAGACATAAATAGAAGCTTCCTACAGGTACGTAGTATAATAGAACTACAGGCTCGGCAAGAAAAATTATCTCGGGGACAGGAATTGGAGGAGGAGGAGGAAACAGCGGAGGACGAAGGTACAATATCCCGGGAATCTTTATCATCGCGCAACATCAAAAACACCTCCATGTCATCCATGACTGCACATACATCGGATCAACGTGCCACGTGCAAAGGCTCCGAGACTACACTGTTACCAATGCCGAAGCGGAAGAGAACTCAAGATGGACAGCTACCCAAGAAAGTCTCGTTCCAGAAGGAGAGGTATCCCTTAAAGAGGCCGAGAACAATGAGCTTAGGCTCAAACGAAGAAGAGTATATACCGCCAGAGAGGAGTCATCCGTCCAAGGTAAGCGTAGAAGAGATGAGCGATATGGAAGAGGAGATTGTACCACCGAAAACTCCCAAGAAGAAGATAATATCAAGCGTCGACGTCTAGAGACGACGTTGGGACGACGTGGGATCACGACGTCTAGCCTCTATTTCGCAGGAAGACCATCCACTGCATGTTGAATTGTATTGTGAATGATGTGTGCGCTGCAACCAATGCCTTTTATGTTAACGCCGAGACCTTCCTTGAGCCTGGAATAGACGTTTTTGTGTGCCCCGCCTGTTAACTCCTCCGAAATTCGTATTACAGTTATAACCACAGAAAGGATCGTGTCGTCATTGTACGATTATTAAATACCCACGTGTCTTAAGCCTACCTAAGTCATGTTACATGACATGCCTGAGGGAGTTCTGTTCCTGATGTTAAACCGAGCTAGTGTTTAGTATTGGACCTCGCTTTTTCTTTTTCTTTTACATTTCAGAAGTGGGATAGGAACTCAATCAAGGACGATTACCGACAATCGGTAAATTAAGAATCCCTAATGAATGTCAATGAACAGATATCTGGACTGGAGAACAGATATCTGGACAACTAATATGATGGAATTGTACATCACAATTAAAGTACATTTTTTAAATGAAAAGAATCTTAAAACTTATGTCTTGACAACTACAGCATTAAAAGAGGCTCACACATGTGATAGTTTGAATGACATTGTTCATTGGACTTTAACAGAATCGTAAATCCGTAACAATGTTGTTTGTATTACTACTGATAATAGAGCAAACGTGATTAAAATAGCCAGACTGCTAGGGATTCGTAATATGCGCTGCCTTGCCTATACTTAAAATTTAGTCATCGACGATTCCATCAAAATTCCCGAGTTGAAAACCTTAATAGACAAGTGCAAAAAGATCGGGAAAATATTTTAAACAATCAAACGTTGCTATTTTATCACTCCAGAAAGAGCAGGAAAGACAATGATCTTCAAGATAAAGATGAACGATTTATTGACAATTACCTAACTAATATAGAACCAGAAACGATTATCAGTGAGTTCATTGATGAGCTTAAGGTAGAGACTTGTGACAGAAATAATAGTAATATCATAGAAACCAAAAAAGAGAAATCCAAAAATAAAAAGATTGAAATTATTTCTATACAGAAAGTAGCGAATAATACCCATAGCGTTAATTTACTTAAAAGTAAAAAATATACATTTAAATACAATAACTGACGTAAAAAAGTAAAAACGAACTGATAAGTCGGAGCCAGAATATTCACCTGAGTGGCCACACCTACGAGACTTCAATATCGTCCAGACTTTGGTATGGGACAGACGTGCTCGTGTTTTCGTACACTATGGAGTGGAAAAAGGAAAAAGTGTTGGAGTTCATTCAATTTTATGAATCGGAGAGTATTTTTTGGAACCAAGTAACCTCGACCACAAAAAAATAAGCTCAGTTGGCATACCACAGTTGAAGAAATGAAGAAAGTATACGAGACCAATTGGTTCGCCTTTTCGGCTATGAATACATTTCTACAGCTTATATACGACTGTCGCAGAACTATCGATACACAGGTAAATAATACATCACGCTTATTTATTACATCTTATATTTATACGAGTACATATTTCACAGTGTTATTGTTAGCAGACATGGTTTATAATTAAATAAAATATCAAAAAATACAAAGTGTTTTATTTAATTCAACATGTTAGGTTAGGTTAGGTTATACGATCAATCCCTACTTCTACTAAATGTATATATACTTACATGGATGAGTCATATATACACATATTGCATGAGTCATAGGACCACAACAAATACAACCGACCCGCCCAACAACCCTAGAAGTGGTGAAAGACTTCACACGATGAAGTATTGTAACGTTCCGATGGCGAGGGAAGCAATCAACGAAAGAACGATAACTGTAAAATTTAAACATAGAATACAAGAATATACATCAATATCCCCTCCCTGCTGGGAAAAACTCTGGAAAGAGTTTGGATATCATTTGTAGACAGCTTCTCGGAGAATAAGAAATGTAATCATAGAATGAGAAATGTAATCAAATATATTAATAAAGCAATTTGTAAATTTTTTGGTTTAATTTTCTCTAATATAGACAAGATCATCGTGTCTCGCCGACACACTATGATTTGCGCGCCAACGCGACACGAATCTTCGCGCGCTAATGTAGACAAGATCATCGTGTGTCGCCGACACACTATGTTTTGCGCGCCAATGCGACACGAATCTTCGCGCGCTAATGTACACAAGATCATCGTGTGTCGCCGACACACGATATTTTGTGCCCCAAAGCGACACGAATCTTCGGGCGCTAATGTAGCCCCGGTGTTACAGCAACGTCTTAGAGATACTATAAAGCTATAGGGATATTTTTTTTAAACAAGGAGTTGTCGACTAATACAAACAAGGCAAAGCTGAATGCGTCTATAGTATAGGGGTGCGGGTAGGTTAGAAGATTAATAAAATAAATCAGTTGTCATCTAGACGTTATTTAATTAACAACTGTACTACTACATGGTGTCAGGTGTGATAAGATTTTAGTACAATGTAATAAAAATAATAGTGATATTTAATTAAAGTATAATTGTTAAAAAGTATAAGTGATTTTCGAAATGTCGTACGATTGTCGAGGTGTTTGTGCGGCGATACAACAACCTGCGCCTGGTAATATGGCTACCAATTGGAGGGAATGGAAAACGGCATTCGATTACTTTTTGATTGCTACGAATTAGGAAATGGCCAGTGATAAAGAAAAATATGAATTGTTCATGCACTGTTTAGGCCCATATGGTCGTGAAATACTAGAGGAACTCTATTTCACAGAGCAAGACTGTTAGGACTTACATAAACAATCTTTGTCTATGCTCGTGTGTAATGACTACATTATAATAAATCTCAGTTTATAAATTTAATCCTTCTTTTATTTTCGCATAATCCCATCAGGCCCAGAATACGCGAAAAATAAGTGTGTGTAGAAGTTTTCTTCTAGAATACAAATAAGACGCGATGTCACGTAACGATGAGATGCCAATGCCGGCGCCATCTTCTTCAACAGCAACAAATTCCGGAATTACAATCAATTTCGAGACGCTTAATGGAATATCTAACTACGGAAAATGGAAATTCATGATGCGAATGTATTTAGTCCATGAAGATTTATGGGATTGTATCGATGATTCTGCACCGGGTGTTCCCAAGGTCAGTGACAGCCGCAAACAACTACGGGCACTCGCAAAGATTTGTTTGATGGTCCAACCCTTGTCTTTTTCCCACGTTAGAAATGCTACCATAGGCTACGAGGCATGGAACAACCTAAAGACAACATATGAAGACAGGGGCTGTGTCGCCGTCTAGGACTTTTATTAAAATTCTTATTAAAATATTAATAAGTATAAAGATAAACATTTTAATTGTGTAAAAAATCTTGGATTACAGATTGTTTAGTTTAAGGGCAGGTGTGTGAACTTATATAAACAAAACCAATCTTTGTCTATGCTCGTGAGTTACACAATGCCGGTTCTCACCTGCACGGTGACCATTTCTGCGAAACCGCAGGCTACCGGCGCGGCGTGGGATTCCGCGGATCGGCCCACAGTCTTTTACTTAGGTACTCATATTCTCAACCATCGAGGGTATCGGTCGACTTTTTAGTTTATAAAAATATCAATAGTTTTTTTTATGTAATAATTTTCCTTTTATTAAATTTAATTATTAAGAGCAAACAAAGTATTTTCTTACATCCTCCGGCTGTAGCCTTTATAACTCGTGTGACAACTGTCTTTACTGTAATGACTACATTTATAATAAATCTCAGTTTATAAATTTAATCCTTCTCTTATTTTTGCATATTCCCATCAAAGAGAAATATGATTTCAAAACGGTGTGTCATAAATATGGCGAGTATTGCGATCCCAAATAATGAGGACACTTCTAGCAAAGTTTTACATCATAAAACGATGCGCAGTGGCCGCGTTATTAAAACACCTATGCGTTTTGTCTAGATTGCAGTAATGTAATACAATTGTTTTTCTTGTTAATTAACTACTTACTACATTCATGTTTCGAGCAAGCGATAAACATCGTTATACCATTCTAATAAATATATTTTCCTTTTAATAAAATAAGTATTGTCTAACTTAATTAATAATTTTAAATTCATGTACATTTAATTTGCAATTAAGCCGTGTCTAGTTACATGTCAGCATTAATTTTAAAATAGTTTAGTAATATAAGTAGCATTATATTCATTTTTTCATTTAAACTTTACACTTTTGTAATAGTGACATCGATATTTACGCATAACTTTTATAATGGGTTCCGGACAAAGCAAAGAACAACATAAGGATAACAATGTAGTATCCCAAACTGTAAATAACAATAATTTTCATGAAAAGTTAGATAATATTACGTTAATTGTTATGATACTGGTTAAAGTGATTTCCCTTGCAATAGGGTTTATAGCCTGGCATCGCTGCAGAAACTCAGCGAAGAAATGGATTCGGAAGCAAATGTCTGGGAATCCCCAACAGCAAGCAGCTTCGGCGACCACGTATGCGTAAAATATGTTTTTTTTTCAGTTTATTTATTTGTTGATTGTATTAAAAGATTATCGCCATTTTTCCTTTTTAAAAAAGGGGGGGCTGGTGTATTTTTCCTTTTTTAAAAGGTATTAATGCTGCGTAAGATAATAGGCGGCTGCGCCCGCCGGCTACTTGTATTTATAATGATGTAATACCAGTCGTAATTAAACACACTAACTAGCAACACGTGTTTTAATTTTCCATCATCTATGAATGGCCTGACTCGAAGAAAAGTTGTAGGGTATCATTTAAATCTATTTCATTCAGATAATAAAACCCTAAAGTGGAAAACCCTAAACAGGTGTTTGAACTAAGTGTAATTAGTCTACTGACATAACAATGTATGAAATGATGTATAATCTTTAATTATTGTTAATTTATACAAATTGAAACTTGTTATACAATTTTAATAACAATAAAAAGTTAAAAACTATTTTTGTTTTGTTATTTTAACAATTTTACTGATGGCCTTTTAAATTTAACATTTTTATATATCACAGTAATACACGAGTAATATTATCTGGCCCAACATGTTTTTGTATTATTGTACCTAGCAGGATCTGGATCAGGGTGTTTTTTATTCCATTTATATCTACTATTCAAAGTTACAAGATACTCTTTATGCCATCTATACACTGTCCATTATATTAACCATCTTTTGACAGATTGACGATTTACATATTTAGTGATGTCCTAAAGATTCTCGTATGCGATACCATTCCGATTATAGTACCTACTATCATTAATCGAATTACGTACCTAAGTAATTCGATTAATGATAACCTACGTAAACTTATAACAGATATAGAAATCAACATTTTGATTTAATATTGCCTTAGTTTTTTGAAAATAAATGTTAATCCGTGTGTATTTATTATAATCATAAAAAATATATTATACATCAACTGGCAACATCAACAGACCTTCCGCTCGGCCGCCATTTTGACGTGATCTGTCACTCTCAACGAAACGCCCGTGATAGTCACACGCATTTACGTTCGCTGAGTGTTCTCTCGCATCTGTTACACCTTGAGTTAAGTAGCTTTATTCCTCGGAAAAACTTTTGTGAAACTTATATTAATTGATCGTGAAAATGCCGAAAGGACGTGTGTTGAAAGCACAATCGAGACAGTTAGTGTTAAAACTTCATGAGTATTTTGAGCAAGAAAATCAAAATGGCGGACCTCTTATACCTATCACGCAAGTCCGAAACCGTGTTGCAGCCGCGTTGGGGATCAGTCTATCAACTGTGACTAAAATCACTACTGATGCCTACGGCAGGAGCGGCTTGGAGCAAAACAAACCATCATCTTCCTGCCCTTATCCCACTCTAGGTGGGGTCGGCACAACATGCTATAAACATGCTGTCATATGATTTGGCTGCGTTTTTACGACCGGCCGCCTGCCTGACGTCAACTTACCTCTGTCGTATTTTACGACACCTCGGTAAGAAAGAGGGTGGTCTATTCTACTAAACCGGATACCACACGGTGGGTCAACTTACCTTAGTCGCCTTTTACGACACCTCGGTAAGAAATGAGGTTGGTCTATTCTACTCAGCCGGATACCACACGGCGGGTCGACTTACCTTAGTCGCCTTTTACGACACCTCGGTAAGAAATGAGGGTGGTACTATTCTATTCTGCCGGATACCACACGGCGGTGGAGCAAAACAAACCATCTACACCAAAAAGAAAGCGCCGGGCTCATAAGGTGACAGCTGTTGATGACTTTGACGCTGACGCTATTCGTCGTCATGTATATGATTACTACTTGAGAAAAGAAATTCCAACTTTGAGAAAACTTATTGTTTCTTTGAAAAGAAGTGGTCTATTTCATGGTGAAAAATCTTCTTTGGTCAAAGTTTTGAACACAATTGGCTTTTCATATAAAAAGTTAAATAAAAGAAAATTATTAATGGAACGCACAGATATAGCTATAGCACGTTGTGATTTTTTAAGAGAGGCAAAGAAAATACAAGATTGGGCAAATATTGTTTTCACGGATGAAACATGGCTCAACGCTAACCACACACTATCTCGTTTCTGGACTGATGATACTGCTGATTCCACTTCCTCAGTACCAATGGGAAAAGGTGAGCGCCTAATCATTTGCCATGCAGGTACAGCAAAAGGATTTGTACAAGACGCACTGTTGGCATTTAAATCGAAGAAATCAAATGACTACCACGAAGAGATGAATGCAAATGTGTATGAAGAGTGGTTCAAAAAAATGCTCATTTCATTGGAAGAACCATCAATAATTTTTATTGATAATGCGCCCTACCACTCCCGTCAAATTGACAAAATGCCAACACAGGCTAATAAAAAGCATGAAATAATTAATTGGCTTCGGGACAATGGAGAAAATGTGGACGACTCAATGTTAAAAGTTGAATTAATAAAAATATTAAAAACCAAAAAGAGAGCAAAACGCTATGTAATCAATGAAATGGCAGCAGAATATGGCCATACTGTCCATACCACTGCCAGTACAACGCAATAGAACTTATATGGGCACAAGTAAAAGGGCATGCTGCGAGATGCAATACAAGCCCCCCATTCACAGCGAATAAAATGTTGCAATTGCTAAAAAATGCTTGCACCCACGTAACGGCCGAGAACTGGGCAAGTGTGGTGGAAAGAACTAAAAGAGTAATATTCTCTGATTGGGAACGTGATATTG
The DNA here is from genome assembly GCA_029227775.1 of Morpho helenor. Classification (NCBI taxonomy): domain Eukaryota; kingdom Metazoa; phylum Arthropoda; class Insecta; order Lepidoptera; family Nymphalidae; genus Morpho; species Morpho helenor. The sequence goes on from JARGCU010000011.1 coordinate 9,850,233, forward strand.
CGTTTGATAATATATTATCTACACAAGAGCTAATAATAACTGCTACTGAAGACTCCTCATCGGAGGAGTCTAGTGTTGATTATCATTCCGACGACTCGTGCTAATAAAATAAATTAAAATATCCTGATTGTTTTATTTGTATTCATGTATTAACTAAGAAGAAAGTAAAACTTTATATAATGTTATTAAATGTCTTTTAATACTCGTAACATCGATTTCTACCGATTATTTTTAATCTGTGGCATAATCGTAGTAACCATTATGTGTGACATCACTAAGTGGGCGGTACCCATCCATAAAGTACAAATATTATTTGTATGATATTTGTACGTAAGCAATACAAAACTTAATGAGCGTGAGCTGTCAAAAGACTGATAATATGATGGACGCAGTATATTCCAGAAATCGTTGACCATCTTTTGTGTGAGCCTCCATCTATCTAAATTTGAAATTTTGCATTGTAAATAGTTCTCATCAGGTATATTTATTAGAGGCTCGCCTATAAGAAGATGGCCTGGTGTCAGTGGAAGGGGATCAGCTGGATCATCACTCAACAATGTTAAGGGCCGTGAATTTAAACATGCTTCCACCTGTGATAAAACTGTAGCTAGTTCCTCATACGTTAGAGTAGTATCTCCTATTACTTTTAGAAGATGTGTTTTTGTGCTACGCACCCCGCCTCCCACAATCCGCCAAAATTTGGCGAATGAGGAGCTATAATATATGTAGTATTCTCTAATGATAATAACTTTGCTATCTCATAAGGAATAGACGATTTAGCTTTGTTAAACATGCCCCTGAACTGTCTGCTTGCTCATGTTACTGTTTACATCATGTAAAGGAGTAAATAATATCATCATAAACAACACGAACTTTAGATGTTATCTTATCTTCTCTTAACACAGCATGGTGACGGAGGTAAACAGCGTTAGAACTATCTATATCGCTAGGATCCATATTTGTCATATGATTTAATTTTACATACTCTTCCATTACTTTGATTATTGTTCTCTCATTCTTCACAAATCTCATCTCTAAAATTTCTAATCTCTTCGCAGCTACGTCTCTCAACTTTCCATATTGACACTCTGGGTCTTCATTCTTAAATAGCAATTTTACAATATATCTTCCACTTTCATCCCTCATAGTTGTAGAATTATAAAATGCCTCACATCGTTCTTCGTCCTTTGACAATTTCTTCGCAATACTATTTGGCTGGTTTATTTGGTGGACTCCCAAAATTGCTTTATTAATTCATATTCAATCTATCTTCCTTCAGCTCCAAGAAGAATATCTATCCTTCCAACAGAGCCGGTTTATACTCACCGGCAGATTGGCGTACGTGACTACTCGAGTGCTCTTTTTTTATAGTGTCTTTATATCGCACGGTGCAAGATTTTTTACAATACAAAAATACCGATAAATTTGAGCTATTCATCTCTAATCGACGCACAAAATGGACGAATTATAAAGTTATCAGGACGAGTTATTAGAGAATTTAAAACGTTCTGAAAAGAACTTTAAGAAGTCGCCCAAAGAGAGAATAAAGCGTTCCTATATTGAAACCCGAATTGAAGTCTTAGAGCAATTATTTAGCACCTTTAAGGAAACAAATCCGGCTCGAAGGACCATATGTCTAATGAAATAAGATTGCTTTTTAAATGGACGATGTTTTAGAAGGTTAAAAGAAATGCGTGCGTTCACTTTGAAGTTTTATTCTGAACTGAGTTAACAGATAATTAACAACATAGATTAATACTAAGTTTTTAGACATAGTTTATATAGAACTAAGATTTTTAATATTTAGTTTGTTATAATTGGAATTTAAGAATTAAAGAACAAACAAATTTTTTTATAAAATTCCCGGAGGTATTGTGGTATATAAATATAATATGTTTAGCGTAGGTTATAGTAATAAAGAAACTTTGGCCATGGATATTCGTCTATTATTTACATATACCCAGCGCACCAATAGCAGCTGTAACTTGACTCACTACACGTCAACTGTTGACTTTTTTTACGCTGTTCTTTTTTTTGTGTGGTCTTAAATTTTCTAATGGTATTTTATAAGTAAAACTTTTTTATAATTAAAAATGACTGATAAAAGAGTAGCAAACTTTTCAACTTCGGAAACGGAGCTATTAACGACTTGAGTAAAAAATCCAACATTTTGGATACTAAAAAGACTGATGTCGTCAACAACCAGTTGAAGGAACAAACGTGGAATTAGTTAGCAGTTTTTTTTTCGAATTGACTATATGCTGTTAGCCCTAACGGTTTTAACAGCGTCACCGGGCGGGACGGGCGAGCGCAGAAGCATCGCCGAATTAGTTAGCAGACGAATTCAATAGTACTTCGGGATTGGAACTGAAAAGTGCCAAAAATTTACGTGCGATATATGAAATATTAAAAAATACGCCGAACATCGCAGAAGTATGTATGACACAGGAGATGGGGCTTTCCAGAGACGCCCTTAATCAAGTCTAAAAAACAATTAAGTGCTCCAAAACACTTGAAATGTGAACTGTAGCTTACTGTGAATCCATTCTGAGTAACAAAACAAATGTTCTCAAGTGGTACAAGCTCTTCAAAGATAACAATGATGAACCTCATTGTGGACGCCAAGCTCGCCAACACCAGATAAAAACGATACAAGGAAGGAAGAAAATTGTATTGGAAAATCGGCAAATCAGTATTAGAGAAATTGTTGAGGATGTTGGCACATTCGGACCATCGAATTTTTTCTAACGTTTTGGGCACGAAGCTTATGTCAGCAAAGTATTTTTCGAAACTACTTAATTATGAACAGTAGAATTGAGGCATGAGCATCACCCATGAAATGTTAAATGACGTCTGTAATTATCCTGATTTACTAAAAAGGACCATAACTGCTGACGAATCACTTTTTAACCTCCCCTCATAGATTTTTGAGCAAGATCTGTATTTTACCACAGAGGAAAACATAAAATAACCTTTTAAAAAAGATACAATTGCATCTATGTATTAATGATTTATTGTTCACCGATATAAAGAGGAGAGTTTTTAAATTACCAATGGATGCATCATAGACATTGCATATTAATTTTTGATGAAATGTCTATCACACCGGGCTTAACATACGACAAAAAAATTATGAAATCATTGAGTTTATTGATAATGGTGAAGAAAAAAAGAGGGAATTTACTGACCACGTTCTTGTCTTTATACTACGTGGTGTGATAAAGAAACAACCAGTCGGATATTCTGAAAAAATACTAAAAAGGCATGAAACCTTGTAAGTATAATTGAGAAAGTTTTGATACAACTTGAAGATACTCGCCTAGTTGTGTTAGCAATTGTCTGTGACTAGGCAAGAAAAAAAATGACCACCATAAATATATTGTTTGAAAAATAAAAGAACAATATGTAAAAAAAGGAAAAGAGTGGAAAGGTGGATTCTTTGAAATCAATTTAAAAAAATTGTACCTATTTTTGACCCACCTCATCTATTAAAAGGTGTGAGAAATAATTTAATTACAAAAAATTTCAAATATGTTTCGAATAACAAGGAATGTACAGCAAAGTGGCAGCATATTGTTGATTTATATAATAGGGCTCCGGCATATAAGGGAAAATGTTTAGTCCCAAAATTAACTACTCAGCATGTGCTGCTGCAACTTAAATCCAAAATGTGGCTTACTCGTAAGCACTGTACTCAAGTTTTTAAGTGTTGGTGTAGCACTACGATTTTCTCTTTCAAGAGACTCGTTCTAGTTGAACGGGACAATTGGAAGTGAAAACTGAAAATTGTCAAATCCTACTGTTCTATCTTATGGAACCTTGTTTAACTGAACTCGATTGTTTAAGGTCTATTCAAGCAATTATAACATGCCAAAACCAACCCGAGGTGGGCGTCAAGTCAACCGACGTCCTCCAAGACGTGCTATTGCTCGTGCTGTGCGTACTGCTCGCACTGCACCTCTGGCTCGCGTTCGCGCGCGGCCGACTATCCGTGGGCGCGGAGTATCATCCGCTTCTATCAATGCCCTCCGACGCTTCGCATTCTTCCCAAAGAAGATGAAGGCTGACGGAAATCTGGATACCAAGTGGTGGCTCGAAGGATTGAAATGGGCGGGACTCGTGACTATGAAGCTCCTCGCAACTCTCCTAACTAAAGAGACGATTGACGAGATACTTCGTCGCAACCCACTTCCTATGGCAGGTTGGTAGTGTATTATTTGTTACCATATCATCAACTTCTTTTATCTACCCTTAAATACAATGTAACCTCTAATTCAATAATTAATAAAAATAATAATTTTGAAAAGTAAATTAAATTTGTGTAATTGATTGTATTTTTAATCAGTAATTTCAACCAGCATCTGACTTACTTTATTTTGTTTTGGGTTTCGGATTTACTGAATTAATATTGTTGATGGTTTTCACTTTTTAGATGCTGGTAAACTTCCTGAAGGAAGTCAAGACACAGCAGATATACTGTTGTTTTTTGACAACTTATTGAAATCAATGAATGGAAGCTCTACCAAAGAAACAGGAAAAATATATAGGAGTGCTGTAACTCCTAGATCACTATACCAGAAGCTTTGGTATAAGAGCATTCCTATACTAGTACTAAAGTCTATGAGATTTGTCAAAGATAATAAAGTCACAGTAGTTCCATTTAAAAATAAGTAAAAACAATAGAAGGGCTTAAATTAATACTTAATGAACTTTATAAATGCAGTCTCAATATTATTACGAAATTTCAATCAAGATAGAAAACTTTTTTGGTGCCATAAGAGCTCCCGACTTTTATCTCGTTAGAAACCCAATTATGTTTCTTATGAATGATTCATCACTATTTTAAGCTATATAAGACTGCTTGCTGAGTGATTTCCAAAGTAAATGCAAGTTTCTTTTATGTTTGAAACGAATTTTCTCCCGATAAATCCTTTAATCATGCACCTTCGTTGTCCTTCTTAAGACTCTACGTCAAAATCACCATTTTTCTTACTCCTAACAGACATGTTATATGCTTCTCAGAGGAATCTATGCACCACAGGAACAGATTTTTTTTAAATTAAAAAGATTCCCGCAACGTGACGCCTTTTATCGGGCTGCTTAAACATAGCTAATATGTTTAAGGAGCGCTTCAAAGTTAGGCCCTTATTATATGATTGCAACTTGGATATTGGTACGCATGATTTCACTGGTGAAGGCGAAAACCTAGGGCGCTTCTCGCTTGCAGAAGTGAAAGCTGCGATTAATAACATGAAGCGTGGGAAATCACCGGGCCACGATGGCTTAAGCGTTAAACATCTAAGATTTGCTGGTGGACACCTTCCCAGGGTCTTGAAAGTACTCTACGGTCTCTGTATTGGACATGGTTATCTGCCGGGCTCAAGGTAGCACCAACTCTCTCCTACCAGCACATTTGTTTGTAAATGGAGGACATTTAATGATATACAATTAAATAAGTTTTGTAAATTTCTATTTTAAGTATTAACCTAGACTAAGAGATCTTGTAACTAACAATATAGACACAATGTCTGAGTCAAAAATAAAAATGATGATGCTACGATATTAATAATATGATGGGGTTATATTTTTCTGGAATGAGTAGCCTAATTTTCGGGTCGGTTGTCATCTGCGTATTCAAACGTAAACCTCTTACAAGCCATCTCTCTGTAAACGGCGGAAACTTATTTGTACGCCTATATAGTTAATGGCCTATACAGCTTTGCTAAAAAAAAATCTTGTAATCCGTATCGGATTCTCTGATCGGATTTCCGGATTTTTATTGACGAAGCCTCGTCCGCCAAGTTTCCGTCAAGCCCTGCACCCCTGCACCCGGCGCCAGTTGTACTCGCCGCGACCCGTCGCGGCTTGAGGAAACGGCCGGTCGAGAATCGAGTGCGCCGCCTCGCCGACACTACCCGGACACCGTTTTCGCTCAGGTTTTTCGTAACGAAAAACACCTGCGAAACACAAGACACCACCGCCGCCTTAATAACCGCTGAGGGTGTGACTTCCGCTCCCGAAGGAGCCGTATCACGCCTTCAGCACTAGCGGCTGCAACACGGAAAATTTACTACCGTAACGACGCGCAAACACGTCGGACGGAGGGGAGCCCCCCCCCCCCCCGCTCAAACAACGCCGCCGCGGAACAGGCCGTTCTGGTATTCCAAGAACGGTAACTCGCCGCAATATTATGGACAACACCACCGTACCAGTCGTCCCGGCCGTCTCACCAATGCCGAGATTTAGACTGGTCCCGGAGCAAATTCCAGCCGCACAATCTGTGCCATCGCCCTCGGAGGACGCCGCCGCGAATTCCCCTGCCGCAGTAGTTGATACTACTGTGTGCCTGGAAGGAGCTAAGCGCCCTCGGCCCGAGGACTCACCGGAAGCTGAGGAGGGGGGGGGATAAACGCGCGCGGGCGGGTACCCCGCCAGCCCCTCCCTCCCACACACCGTCTTGCGAAGAACAATCCGGACGCGGATTTGAATTCTCGCAACCGCCAATGTCGCCGCCATCAAGCGAAAAGGGCCCGATGCTGCCGCTGACGGCGTCTACCGAGCCGTCATTCCAGGAGTACACGAGTTACAACGTGCTGGCCTCCCTAGCCAGTGGGTCGCAACAGATGGACTCGTCGCGCCCCCCATCCCCGCAGCCCGGACCGTCGGGGCTGTCATACGCCGCGGCCGCAGCCGAGCCGCGGCTCCACAACGCCCGACCCAGGTGCAACCGGCCCGATCCAGTTACCCACCTATCACCGCGGAGTGCCTCCCTAATTGGACGAGGCACTTCAAATTACTATCAACCAAACTGGGCCGCGCTCCAAATGCGCGCCCCATGGGTAAGGGAGTAAGATTCCTACCCAAAGACGCCGAAGAGTACCGGGTTGTACAGAAGCACCTGACAGAGGAGGCAAGCCGGGATAAATCTATATCCTGGTTTTGCTATACACCAGCAGCGGAGCTACCAACTAAGGTAGCGATCAGAGGACTTCCCATGGACACCCCCACAGAAGAGGTGGTGGCGGCACTGCAGGACTACGGGTTCCCTGCGGAACGCGCCAGGGCTATCCCACCGATTAAAGGACGGCACGGTTGCACCTACTTTGTGCAACTTGCCCACATGACCCAGGCCGAGCTCGGCCTTTTATATAAAAGTGACCGAGCTCCTTTACATGCCGGGCATCTCAGTGGAGGCATGGCGCAGCGGCAAGACGCCGCCACAATGCCACCGTTGCCAGGCGTTTGGGCACGACTCAGCAAACTGCCACAGGCAGGTAAGATGCCTGCGATGCGCCGGCGACCACATCGCGCGCGACTGCAATCGCGCGATAGAGGATAAACCCACCTGCGCTAATTGCGGCAAAGAGCACACCGCAAACGATCGCCGCTGTGCCATCTTCAAAAGAGAAGCGCGCAGGCGAGGTATTACCGTTCACCCGCCGCGCCCGGGACAAGCAAATCGTCGATCGTGGGGGGAACACATACCCCCCCCCCCAACCGCACCTCCTACCGCGTCGGCACGGCGCCTCCCTGCGCAAGTGCCCGTCCCACTTCCCCGCTCCGCGCCGCATAGCACCGCTACGACCGCCCGCGCCGTTTTCGCCGCCGTCGCGCCAGTGCCCGCCGCGACCGCGCAAGCTGTGTCGGCCGAGCCGGCGGTTGCTCAGCCAACTACATTGGCTCCGCCCGAGGAAGGCCCGCCAAGAAAAGGAGGAGGCGTGCCAGGAAGAAACGAGCGCAACCTGCCCCCGCATCGACCCCGCAAGACCAGCCGGCAGCACCACCAGCGCCAGTATGCGCGCAAGCTCAGCGCGAGCAAATGTCTACCCATCAAAACATAGAGCCGCAGCAACCAACGGCTCGAGTAATTATACCTCCGACTACAGCGGTGGTAACCACCACCCCAACTGTTGCTGCGGTCTCGGAAAACTGGGAGGTGGTGGTCATTCACCGGGACACAAAAACACCGACCGTGGAGGAGTATGTCCGCAAACTGGCGCGCATAATGTTCGCATGTGCGGACAACAGCGTGTGCGCTCACCTCCACGGCATAGCACCGTTTCAACCCAGACCGACGGATGGACGACCTCTGCCCAGAGAGCTCCTATCACCCTCCCCGGTAGTAGAGGAGAGGCGAGGAGACGAGGCGGCGGAAGTACGAGCATAGGAGCCCGACCAGTATACCCCAAAGGCGTCCGCCTAAAAAGCTGACTCCCGACCGCAAGGTTAAATAAATTACCCGGGCGATTATAATCGCCCGAGAGGACAAGCCCGGGTAAAGAGGTCTGACCTCGAGGCCCGTAGCCCTCCCGATAAGGGAGAAGACCACAATAGAAAATTGTAAGTGTTTTAAGTTTTAATTATAACCTCCCCGCGCATGAATTCCACGAATCTTACGTGTGCAGCTAGCCTACGTCAGAGTTTTCCGGTGTCGAAGAGTGACCGGCATAGTGTATATGTGACAAAGCGCACATATTTTTTCATTAGTGCCGTATTTATGTCACGCTTTTACGATTAATAAAATGTTGGCCCCGTTACAAGAAGCTATCAACAATGTTCAACCTAAAGAATGGTCAAAGGTCGTCAGTAAAAAGAGACATTGTCTGATTAGGATCGTAACATCCATATTGATAAAATAAAAGTTATTAATAACACTAGTTTACAAAATTATTTTTTTTATTTGTTGCCGCGAATTTTATGATTGGTAATATTAACTTATGACTTGTTTTTACCAGATCTAACCTCAAAATGGTTTGTGCAGCTCGAGTTCTTTTGTTTTTAATTTTTATAATTTCTTCTTATTATTAATCCATAAAGTGCATATTTAAGTTAAGTTAAGATTAATATTTATAGTTTTTGTGACATAAGTACTTTAAGGAGATGTTGTTTAAACAATCCAAATAAATTTTGCTATATTTGCGGAGAGTATGTTTTCAAAAATTATCGGAAAGTTATATCAGACTTGGTTAAAAACTATGTATTTCAAAATGTCCTTGGATAAAAATGACAAATCGTGGGCGCTTAATTGTATTTGTAAATCATGTGTTAAATATTTAAGATTATGGAAAAGTGGTAAAAGAAGTGCCTTTAAATTTGTAACACCAACTATTTGGCGAGAAGCACGCAATCATCTCGATGACTGCTACTTCTGTAGCATGAATATAAACGGCATAAACAAGAAAAATCGTACCTAAATGGCAACACCCAAGTACTACTTGTGTTCAGCTTCCAGTGCAGCATTCACCTGACTATTTACTGTCTAAAAATATATCTGAACCCCTTTCACAAACTGACTCTGAAGCATCAAGCTCATCACCAAGTGATGCTAATTTTGAAGGTATAGCAAAAGAGCCGAAACCCTTTTCCCAAAACGAGTTAGATGACCTTGTGAGAGATTTATCTAAACGAGCTTCAGGATAGTTGGCATCAAGACTGAACGAAAAAAATTTGCTGTCTCCAGGCACTACAATAACTTTTTATCGTGAAAGAGAAAGACTTCTTCGGTTTTTTTTCGGAAAAAAATAACGTTCTATTTTGTACAGACATTACAAACTTATTGATTGCAATGGGTTTGATCACAAGTAGCAAACTTCTGTTGATTTAAAAATGGTGAATGTCGTTCAGGATTCATTAATAGCTTGTGACAAATTTTCTTCCTCCATTGCATATTAAACTGGCATCATGAAACTTTTTGTTAGTCGCTAGATAAAAACGGGGACTGCTTTTCTTACATTTGTCAAAAATTCCCTTAGCTCACTATTGAAAAGATTAAAGCCGGAATTTTTGATGGCCCTTTGACCGCTTCCAAAAGATTCTCAATTCAGTAATTTTATGACTAAGTTAGAATTAAGAGCTTGGACAGCTTTCGTCTTTGTGATACAAAATTTTCTTGGAAACGCGAAATCAGAAGATTATCGAAGTTGTTGAAGACCTCGTTCTGCAATTAAATACTATGGGGTGCAATATGAGCATAAAACTCCACTTTCTCTACAGTCACCTGGACAGGTTTCCGCAAAATTTAGGAGATATGAGCGAAGAACAAGGAGAACGTACGCATCAAGACCTCCACGTGATAGAAGAGCGTTATCAGGGTTTCTGGGATACGAACATGTTGTCTGATTATTGCTGGTCTCTAATACGACATTTTCCTAAATTAGCACATAGCCGAAGAGCTTTTAAGCGAAGTTCTTTAGATCTTAATCATTAATTTAATTTTAAATATATTTTCTCAAAATAAATACTTGGTCTTCTTTGTGTTTAAGACGTATGTAGTAGACACTAAAAAACTAAAGCTGATAAAAAAAAATTACTTATGTATTTGAAATCAGGATAATATATGTACTCAAGAACAGATATTTTTTTCCAGCAACAGATGTACTGTAAACTAGTGTAATATATGTCACAGATGCAGATGATGAATTTAATTTGCATAAATTATCTTTTACTTTTATAGATCACCATTTTTATAGCACATTTTACTTTTATATAATTAGTTGTACCGATATGACTTCATTAGTGTAAACTTTAGTGAAATAATACCCTGAACTCGGGTAGCACTATTTATACAAAATGAAATGAAAGATCTCTCTGCAAAGATGATCCTTATTGCAGGATACCCATATTAGCGGCAAACTGTAAGCAGTGTTTATCACATTAAATCAGCAATAGTCAGTGATACAGGGCCTTGAGGACTTGCATAACGACTACTCCAAAAAATACTTTTAACTGAATTTTTACCTGTTTCAAAACAACCAGATTTTTTTAATGAAAGCATAACAGACACAGACAAAGAGACGTTCACATTAATATTGGTACTATAGATATAGATTGTTTTCTATTTACAAATATTCTTTATCATTTTATAGCAGCGTCAGTTCAATTACAGCAGTTTACAAAAACTGTTGATACAATAAGCATACTATACTTTGCAGGATTATTTAGATGAAAAGAATGCATAGATATAGCTACATTTTGACCCTGTATAAGTTAGTTATAAGTATTATTTTATTTTGAAAAGAGCAACCGCCAAGTTTCTTCCTGGCTCTCCTCGGTAGGAACAGCTTTCCACACCGACAACACATTTGATGATTCAAAAGCACTAGTTTACAAGTTTACTTGAATAAAAAATATTATCAATTTGAATTTGAAAAAATTGGTCTGTACAAGTAACTTCAAATGCAATATATAAAAGAAAAGATATTCCAGCAATACCAAAGTAATCAGTATTTAAGTAAAGAAAAGACCGTAATTAGACTTCAAGTTTGATATTATATTGATTTTGTAATAATTATTGACATTATTTATATTAACACATATTTTCAGAGGTTTATTTATGAATATTATTTATTTTAGTTTTTCGATGAGGCTATTTATATTAATGACATTAAATGTTTATTATTTATTTATTATTATATTTTTATTTAATTTTAATTTAAACTGTTAACGTAAGAACGAAACGTCAGGCGGAGCGCGGATTGAGGGTGACTCCAAGAGAGACTCCATTCTAACAATAAATTACAACTTACTAAAATAATTGTTGTAAGTCTGATTTACCAATACAAGATTAAACAGTACAAGATTTACATTACAATACAAGATGGTTTCATTTCCAACATAAACGATGGATAAGGCTGAATACAAGACAAAATATGGAAGTTTTCAAAGAGCGTATGATAGAACGACATGATAGACGAGTGCGTAACCAACATTACAATCAAATTAGTTTCAACGAGTATTTTAGAACCATTATAAAATCTGCTACTTAAAACTCAGCTCACTGTGATTACACCAAACGAAAATCCATAACGGATCGAAGACAAAGGATTACCTATATCCTAGCTCACTTAAAAAAGAGAAACGGACTAAACAGTAACCACCACAAACAGGTATGTAACTAATTAATAATATTTACGACCAGTTAGGACTGAAACAATCATTTTCTGGATATTTTAATGGCCGACATAGACACATATTCCCTAAAAAGCAATTACTTAACAAACCCAAATACAGAAAGTATCCTAGAGAACAAATATCTTGAACACAAATTCATTGTTATAGACTTTGCATCATTTAGCACACTCATAGATTTTTTAAGATTCTTTTTACTTAATATTTTAATTTGTAATCTATGATAATAAGAATTAAAAGCTGAAAAATATCGTTATTCGTTACATTGACCTAAAATTTTACCATAGAGACTAGTAGAGTAGAGATGTGGAAATAATCGATTTTTATATTAAAAATAATCGATTATTTTACTAAAATAATAGATTTTTATATATTATAAAACTTTTTTTTAAATCGATTATTTTAAATATCCTCTGTTTTCTTTTCGTAGTTTACTCTTTTTCTTGTTTTTGAAATAAAATGGAGGAAAGGATGAAGAAGGAAGAAGAATAAGTGAAAGTTGTCCACTTTAATTAGCCTTTATTCTATCTAAATAATCAGAAAAAAAACGATTATTATTAATAAGTTATTTTAATACGAATTAGTAGATTTTTAAAAATCTATTTATTTTAAAGAGAAAAAAATTGATTGGTTATTAACGGATTTTTTCTACTCCAAGTCACTTTCATACAATAGAGTTCCAACCATAGAATTATTAATTCTATATAAATCTACTAGCAGCCTGCCCCTGCTTCGCACGGGTATAAAATATATATCCCATGTCACTCAGTGTAAAAAAAAATTACTGCCCGTGGCCCGCAAGCGTTAAATTTGGAGAAAAACAATTTCCTTTCCCTATACCAAGAAGATTTCCTGCTATATTTAGATATATATAGATATTAGTATCTAAATTCATATACTACATATTTACATTTTTCCCTAGGCATTTTAGTTTTAAAATTAATTACAGAATGTCCTTATAGCTTATAGCTTTCTTGTCATTAAACAAACTCTTGAAACAACGACATATAGCTGTTAAATGCGAAGTGCTATAGGGCGAAGCGCGGCCTCCTCACGGCATTTTAAATCTGTTATATCTCCGTAAATGTTCACTTAAATTACATGCTGTAAACGGCCATATTGGTCTATATTAAATCAACAATTTATTTAAGGTACTTAATTGGATAAGGATTAATGCTGTATTGTATAAAAATTGCTTCAAATGACAAAAAATGCTATTGTGGGTTTTTCCATAAGAGATAGACATATACCATCGCGGACTTTTCTGTAGATCTTTTTAAGGTGTACAAATACTTAGTACATCATTTTGATAAATCTCGTATGGTTTAGCCAGCGTTTGCAATGTAAGCGGAAAAAAATGTAATTATTTACAGAAACCTCAAAAATTACAGTATTTCTTTACTCCGTATTGAATGTTATTATACGTACAAACCTTCCTCTGGAATCACTCTATCTATTAAAAAAACCGCATCAAAATCTGTTGCGTAGTTTTAAAGTTTTATGCGTACATAGGGATATATGGACAAAGAATGCGACTTTGTTTTATAATACGTAGTGATGTATTATAACCACAGATTACATCGGCGGTACGTATCTTTTTAAAATTCAAGAAGACTATTTATAAAATACAGCATATACTTGTCTGTACATTTATATCAGCATGTAAATCATATGGTGTGCATATACTGCAATCATCGTAGTTAACATGTTTAAAACAAATTTAATTTAGTTTACTAAATTAAGTTTTAAAGACAGAAACTTTATCTTATTCATTGATATTCATCGAATGATATTATATCGATCTAATTTTTTTTCTTATTGTAGTTTGCTAACATTGCTTACCCGTTGTTTCTGTAAGATAGCGTTAGATAGAATTTGATATTTTGAATACAGGTGACTGTAAGTATTCAAAAATGTATACGATAACGGTGATTATTGTAGATTTACATGTTCATTAGTTAATAACATGCCACTTTCAACTAATAAAAAAAAAATTAACTTTATAGGCCTATGATTCTTGCAGAGGACATTTAAAAGATTGTAAAATTATAATTAAACTGACGTTTACCGTTTTGTACCTTCATTCATTCATAATCTTATGAATGAATGAATTTATCTTTTCTTATCTTATCATTATCTTATCTTAATATTAAAATTACTGAAATCTAAGTTACTCATTAAAAATCAAACAAACCTTACCATAAGATCTTTATTTGTTTGTACTTTTACAAATATTGAAAGCATCAAAAAGAGCATTACAATTAATTCGTTAAGAATAAATTGGTTATATAATATTTATTGCACATATCACCTTAAAAAATGATCGTATCAAATTTGAAGAACAGTAAAGAATGCGTAGAGTGGTCGAATTCATCTAGTTACAGGCAAAATTAATAATTAATCGGGAAAACTGTTGCAATTCGGACACCCTCGAGGCTTCCTACTTCGACGACCAGGCTTATCTACCATTCTATAATTGTGACTCCTCTGTCGCCCATGGGATCTGGAATGCGATCTGGGAAATAAGAAACGGCACTGGAGATGACGTTTTTCGACGTAATCTTTAATATTTCAATTACTTAATCTTATGTATATATTCCGAATCTCGGAAACGGTTCCATCGATATTCATGAAATTCAGCACGTAGGGGGTTTTGGAGGAAAAAAATCGATCTAGCTAGGTTTCATCAAAAAAATATAGTTTTATCCCTGTTTTCGGGCACTGAAATAAGAGCTAAAATGCTGAATAGAAAGTAAATGAAATATTAAACGTAACGTTCTGATAGCCTAATGATTAACGGTCGGACCAAAAACGTTCACAACCCGGGATCGAGTCCCACATGTCACCAGCCAAATACCCAGGTCCTTTTTTTATAATTGCTTTAAATATTATCTGTTAGCAAGGGGTCTTCGGTTGACCATTTTTATGGTTATATTAAGGTTTTAATCTTTCCACGCGGACGGAGCCGCTGGCAATTGCTAGTATTTAATAAAAGTGATGACAACCGAACCTGGAGCGTGACCGAGATAGTCTACGGGACCGACTTCGGGAAAGATCGTCATCTTCCTCTTGCACACATTTAAATAACATTTCTCTGTACTGGTACATTAGAAAAATTATAGTGAACAGCGCCGCCACCTGTATTAAAAAATTTGAATACCTAAAACTATGATATATGGCAGAATTTAGCGATATAACGGTAAAACGTCGAATCATGACACAATATTATGTTGTGGTTTTTCACTATTATGTTGCGTTAATTAACAGTTTGTTACCAGAATTCTGACCACAGTCTCAGCTTGTCTTAACAGTTGCTATAGTACACAATGGAAATGTTTTAACTGAACAGTGCTATGATACTCTATCTTATTGTTTCTATATGCCGTATTAGCATGTTAAATCATATCGTAAATATAATAGTTTAAATGGATAATTTTATTTTAAAAGGTTTAAATCGAATCAGGCATCTCTAGTTTTGAAGCAACATCATAACGTGGTATATTTAAAGAATAGGCTGAAGATGGGAAACACATTGTCATGGTCAAAAACAAAAGTTTAATTTGTAAATTCCAGATACATATGTTTAATGTATTTATTATATGACTTCAATTTATGTGTTTACGTGAACACACATTTTTTGCACAATTTATTTATTATATAACTTATTAAATTGTCTATGCTTTTTTTTATATAACTCACCGCAATATTAAGCTGTCTCACGCGAAGGAAATCCGCAATCGACTCTACTATAGTATCCATATCCCAGCCCTACTCCGTCTACGCTTAATTCTGCAGTAACCTGTATCTACATAGTAGGATACATATTGACGGTGAAAATATATAAATAAATAATAAGCCTATATAATGTTTTTCATTTAAATATTATCACAAAAAATTTGTCATAATTGACGTTACTTATTAAAATCAATATAGTCTAACAGTTTTAGCACTCATTTCTCACATTCTTTTTTTGAATACTGATTTTTTTTAAGTTTCCAGTATTTAAATATTCACTCTTTTTTAGTTAAGAAAGTGTACTCAAAATCGTAAAACAGCACGTAGTTCAAAAAACAAAACCTATCTTGTTTATTAACTACTTAATAAATATCTTAATTTGGATTTAAATTCGAAATTAAAATACTTCTCTAGAATACGATACATTTTTTTTTATTTATTCCACTTATAAAGATTCATATTTTTATAATAAAAGTTTAAATTTATTATTAGTTACTTGTTATACAATCGGTAATTTATCATCGGAACATGTCGTATTAGGTTACTTATTTCTCATGTAAAAAGTATACATCTTTTTTTTCGTAGTACATATCTATGAATATATTCTATAACGATTTTGGTTTATTCATTAAAACTGAAAAGGTGGAATTTTATTTATACGTCATCTTCAATATCGAAGTTTGCCTTTGGTAAAACTCGCGCTTCGTGTACTATCAAGAATTGAAACGGACAGCAGACTTGTCCTTCTTTACAAGGCCTGTAAAGAAAAAATATTAATTCTTTTAATAGAGAACCGACATTTACATAAATCGCGCGTTTTTCAATTCAATTGACATAATTGTAATATATTGGTCAAAGCATAGTTATTTTTGACACGACTATCATTGGATACTGATAAATAACCTAGACCGATACTTGTTTTTATAATAATCGATTATTTTTTAAAATAAACGACATTTAATAATCGATTTTTTTACTCCAGTGACATACCTAGACCATAGACTACTAAGATGATAATTCTAGTATCAAAGACAATATGTATTCAATAGAGAAACATGAGATATACTGGTAAAGTATATGTTTACTATTTTTATTAGTAGTCTGATATGGATGCTACTTAGAGTAAAAAAATCGATAAATAAATAATCGATTTAAAAAAAATCGATTTTTAAAAGATCGATTATTTTAAATAATCGATTTTACAAAAATCGAAAGATCAAAAATCGATTTTTAATATAGCAATAATCGATTATTTGAAATCGATTCTTTTTGACATCCTACTCTATGATCTATAGTTATATATATTATTTTGACTTGATGTCAAACTCAAAAGTTTTGTTTCTAGTTTTTCATGTCATAAAATTTAAATACGTACCCGCTAAGAGTACAAATCAAAATACTACAAAAAATATCACAAAGTTTAAGGCTTGCACATGCACGCTGCTTTTGCATATTTATTACACTAAATAATAGAGACACTACAACATTCTCATAATGGAAGACGATGCATCAAATGATATTGTAGCAATTAATTCTGATGACGATTCAGTGGATAATAATTCCTCAGGTAACTAAGGTGTTTAGAATGTTTATCTATATAAATTGCACAGATATTAAAGAAACCCCTCTAACTTTTAGTGATGCTTTTATTTTTGTTATTATTATTCTTATTCTTGTGTCCTGGTTAACATTTTTATCTCATAATTCCCATCTTTACGGGATACTGTAGTGATGGTTAAAACCCAATAAGGTTAAGAGCAGGAAATTTGAAAACCAAATATTTCATTCTGTTGCTTTATTAGTTGTAGCCTCATCATCACATCTTTTTTTGGAAGTTACTTATAAATAAACATTATTGCGTATAATAATCATGTTAAGAGCAAATTGATTGACACGGTTCTGTCATATTGCTACCACTGCTTTCCCTAATCAATTCTATTTATCAACTTGTTAAATGGTTATGTGTTAATTTGGCAATTGAAGAGAAACTAACACATGCATCTTTGAAGATATAAGAACTTTTTCTATAAATCACTTACTACTATTTAATTATAGAACTTTTAAAGTTTAGAGTTAATTTTTTTTTCCAGAAAAACCAATTATACAGTTGTTCAATAGACTTATCAATAGTGACAATAAACAGAGCACAATTCTAACCAATGCCCAAATAGTAGATATCCTCAACATTGAATTCAATATAAACCTGTGGGATATCCACGAACTAGAGGTGGAAATATATTTGACAATAATGAAGAAGTACCTCAAAGATTGGCCACAGTGGGACGAGTTTGACAAAGAGATCCACAACCTGAAAAGCAAAAATGAAGTAGGCGAACTGGAGAATGTATTGAAAACCAGCTATTACAGTCTTAAGGATTATCTAAAGTTGATGCTGTACCGTGCCCAAACTTTAGCCAAGAGTACAGTAGATAAGATGATTAAAGAAAATGCAACAGTTAAGGAGAACAAGAAAGATAAAGATGCTAAAAGAGATAATATTGTACTTGAAATACAGGGTACCAGGTCACAGCTTAATGAATTAATCTTCCGTAGACCACATCCACAATACAATAATACTATATTTAATGGTATGTACAGTAGACCCACACAAATAAAAGTGAACACACTACCAATAGAGGCGATACTGAATTGGTGGGACGTGAAAGTAGCGATCCAACGAGGATGCAATTTTTTTTACCAGCGCAAGACATGCCATCAACTCAACCATGTACTAGTGAATAAGAATCTAATGACGCATTTCACTCAATTGAAAGTACTACCGCAAAATTTGCAAGTGAACGATATCACTAAAACGGAGAAACGATCCAGTGGCACTATAAACCAGTATATTGCTGTGGTCGACAAAATGCTCAGTGAATGTCCTCAGCTCGAACCTATATACAATTTCATAAAGATGGACTTGCAACTACTGCCCAGTAAGATCTTTGTGAGAAGCAGCTACAGAAGATATACAAATAAATACCCATATGTAAGATACTTGTATAAGGAAGTTGAAAACCCTGATATAGATTCAAGGAAGTATGATATACAACTGCAAGAAACAATGTCTCCAATGTACAGAGTGTATATGGGGCCAATCCAACTAATCCCTAATTCAATCGTGGAAATTGAATGTGGTCCATGTAATCGTAAGTTCACAGGTTGTAACATAGTTGAAGAATTGAGAGAACATTTCACTGAGTACCACACAAATGAACCTGATTGGCAATGCAAAAATTGCAATAAAGTTTTCACTATGGCAGCGCTCGCGCAAAAGTGGTGGACTCATAAGTGTTGACATCTATTCTAATATATAAAGCTGAAGAGTTTGTTTGTTTGATTGATTGTTTATTTTATTTTATTATTAGACCAACTAATAGCATTTTACAATACTTAATTACAAAAACATTGTTGATAATATACTCTAAATCTATTAAAACACCTTTAAAAGTTAGTACAACATTTTTTGAACGTGCTAATCTCAGGAACTACTGGAGCGATTTGAAAAATTCTTTCAGTGTAAAATATATAACGTCATGCTAAGATAAATAGGAAAGGAGCAGAAATAATAAAAATAGTATGAAAACAACAAAATTTAAAGCTTTCCTTCCGTGTGCTGAGTAAATGGTTATAGTTATTCAAAAATTATATATAACAAAATTGTTTCCCTCTAAAAGTTCTAAATAAAAGTCCGCGACACAATGTGTCTAGTGTTTAAGGTTAACCAACTTTAACCATTTTAATGGTTATCAAAAGACTATATTATGGTTTTAATCTTTCCATGCGGATGGAGCCGCCGGCGATTACTAGCATTTTATAAAAATAGACTTTTCTTAATTTATAGAATTACGCTTTACTTTGTGGAGATCCATAATACAAAAGTAATAATAAAATTATGCTATAACCTGTTTTAAAGTAAATAATAATAATATACAGGATTCGTATAAATACATGCAAAAACCTCCACCGCCATTTTTATTTCTTGTGGAAAATTTTATTTTTATATCAAATAAAAATATACTTCAATACTATTTTTTATTAATAATCCCATCTGGAGCACTTATTCATGAGCTCTTTACACAACGATAAAGTCGTGTAAAGAGCTCATGAATAAGTGCCCCGGATGGGTTCGAAACTAATCGGGCTAACCCGATAGAATAAGACGTGAGTATAGCCGGTTCTATACATTAACTATGAATACTACTCACGATAGTTTAAATTTAAAAATAATCCCATCTATTTAACATTTTAAAACAGTAATAAACTTATCTTGAAGTCTATCTAGGTTGCCTGATGTCAACTTACCTTAGTCCTATTTTACGACACCTCGGTAAAAAAGAAGGTGGTAAATTCTACTCAGATGGATATCATACGGCCGGTCAACTCACCTTAGCCGCCTTTTACAACACCGCAGTAAGAAATGAGGGTGATCTATTCTAGTCAACCGGATACCACACGTCGGATCAACTTAACTTAGTCGCTATATGACACCTCGGTAAGAAATGAGGGCGATCTAATCTGCTCAGCCGGATACTAAAAAGCTTTTAAATAACTGATTATCATATTACAATAGAATGTTATCGATGACACAAAATAATAAACATAACAATTACTTGTTATTGTTATGTATAACTTGTATAATACAGATATGTATAATACAGGTATTTGTTATACGATCAAGATATAAATTGCACCTTGACCTAGCATTTGAGTATGGTCTGCAGAAAAAATGATAATTATAAAAGGACAATTTTTTTTTTCTCCATTTATTTACAGTGACAATATATTTGTTTACCTTAAATTAATTACACGATGTCGTGTGTTATTCGGCTGAGTGGAATAGACCACCCTCATTTATAATTGAGGTGTCGTAAAATACGACTAAGGTATTTATCCGCTGTAGTAAAACTGTGGGACACACTGATTAATTGGCGAAAATAGCGCGGTTCTCTAGTATCACATAATAGTCAAAACGCCATTGAATATTTTTGAAAAATATCTGTTTTGGTCACCACGCCGTGTGGTATCCGGCTGAATAGAATAGTACCACCCTCATTTCTCAACGAGGTGTCGTAAAAGGCGACTAAGGTAAGTCGATCCGCCGTGTGGTGTCCGGCTGAGTAGAATAGACCAACCTCATTTCTTACCGAGGTGTCGGAAAAGGCGACTAAGGTAAGTTGACCAACCGTGTGGTATCCGGTTTTGTAGAATAGACCACCCTCTTTCATACCGAGGTGTTGTAAAATACGACTGTGGTTAATTGACGTCAGGCAGGCGGCCGGTCGTAAAAACGCAGCCAAATCATGTGACAGCATGATTATAACATGTTGTGCCGACCCCACTTAAAGTGGCATAAGGGCAGGAAGATGATGATCTGTTTTGGTCACCCTACCTTACCAGATTTTATCAGACGTTACAATTTAATGAAAAATAATTTCATTTCTTGCTTGGATTTCATCGGAAACTGACTGTTGTTAGTTAAACTTTCAGAAAGATAAATACATTTTTTATATTTCATTTAAAATCTTTTCAAATGAAGCGAAGTAAATTTATTAAGGACATTATGAAAAAATTTGGATTTGTAGACAGATTTGTTGGTAATGAAACTGAAATCCAGGATCTCTCATCTACAAGTAAAAGAGAAAAACAACGTGAGAGTGAATCTATGGATTCCATTGATTACCACGAACGAACCACGGACAGTGAAGGTTCATCTACTTCATCAATGGAAAGTATGTGTTGTTGTAATGATGAGAAAGAGATGCCCCCTATAGAAGCAAAAGGAAAGGCAAATAAACAGTTGGAAAAGAAGAAAACAAAGGCGGGAAAAGTTGAAAAAAGAAAGCGTGCGACAAAACGTAAAGTCAAAGGAAAGTGCGGTTTAAGCAAACAGTAACAAAATATTTTTTGTTTTCAAGTATTTGTATAGTCCTGTCATTAGAAATGTATAATTCCATGATTATAACATGTTAGTTCGAATAAAGATGTAGAAACTTTTCATTTTTCTTTTTACTAAATTTATATGTAAGTAGCGGCCCGTTATTATCCCACTGCTGGGAATAGGCCTCTTCTCTCCGTTATAAGAGAGAAGGATTGGAGCTAAGACCTACCACGCTGCTCCAATGCGGATTGGTAGGTTACACATATCTCCAGAATTCTCTAGAGATATGCACGTTTCCTCACGATGTTTTCCTTCACCGAAAAGCGTGTGATAAATTGCAATTATCAATTAGACACATAAGTTTTAATAGAAAAACTCATTGGTGTCTGCCCGGGTTTGAACCCATGATCGTCTCTAGAGATTCACACGGTCGCACCGCTAGGCCATCACAGCCCTTTAAAATTTATATGTATGTGTTAATTAATTAAAATACTTAAAAAACTCAGGTAGGGTGACCGAGCTTTCCTCGGTATTTTTTTTTAAGATAAAAAAAAATGCAATATGAAAAGAAGAAAAAAAAAGGTAAGAAATACCCAGGTATTTCTAAAAATTATAGTTAATAAAAAATTATAGTTAATAGATTTCAGAAATCGAACGAATTGGGGTGTTAACTATAATTTTTCGGACCAATTTTAAATAATTTATAGAATTAGGCGTTACTTTGCGGAGATCCATAATACAAAAGTAATAATAAAATTATTTTGCTATAATCCGCGATGAAGTGCGCGTCATTCATCGCGGATTATAGCAAAATAATTTTATTATTACTTTGGACCAATTTTAATTAAACTAGGCAGAGCTATTACTATAACTTTACAAAATGATAGTTTATATAGCCCATGTTTTCAAATAATATTATAACAGTTTTTCAATGCCTGAAAACAGGGATAAGACATTCTTTAAATGACAGCTAGCTAGATCGAATTATCGCCTCCGAAACATAAATAAAGTTTACTGCAGCGCGTTGCAACTGTGACTAACACGTAGGGTTGCCACCTTTTTGTTGAAGAAAAATAGTATTTTTTTTGTTTAATCAAAAAAATTACTTTAAGAAATTCAAAGAAAAAATATAGTAGGTACACATCAATTTTCAATCATTAATTATTTTAACATGAGTATTTATTATTACTTTTCTTAGGCCATCAATGTTCTATTATTTTTAAAATAATTATAGGTACCTGAGCAATTTAGGTCTATATAAACGTAAAAATTGACAAAATTTTTTCTTCTTATTCATGACGGAAAAAAATATTTCTGTAAAAGCGGAAGTTGCAGGAATGGAACGTACGTACATGAATGAGTTTCGTTTAAAAACTTCTTATGCAGCGCTGCGGCTGCGTTCCATTCACAGGTAATTAAAAAAAAGCGCGACAGTGGAATTAGCGATAAAATATAGTATTTTTCGTCCTATATTATTTTTTCTATAATATATAGTATAGTTGAATAAAATATAGTACAGTTGACTAAAATATAGTACTATACTATATAATATA
This sequence comes from Morpho helenor, assembly GCA_029227775.1. Taxonomy (NCBI): domain Eukaryota; kingdom Metazoa; phylum Arthropoda; class Insecta; order Lepidoptera; family Nymphalidae; genus Morpho; species Morpho helenor. The sequence continues at coordinate 9,873,309 of JARGCU010000011.1, forward strand.
GTACAGGTGGCAACCCTACTAACACGCGATCGCTACCCTCCCCAAGTCCAACCTTAACGTCCGAGTTGAACACCAAACTCACGTGGGAGGGGGACACTTGTAACCCTCCCCAAGTCCAACCTTAACGTCCGAGTTGAACACCAAACTCACGTGGGAGGGGGACACTTGTAACCCTCCCCAAGTCCAACCTTAACGTCCGAGTTGAACACCAAACTCACGTGGGAGGGGGACACTTGTAATTAAAAAACGTACAAGCTAATAAGGACAGGGCAAACCCACTAAAAATGGAGACAAATAATGAAGAGTTACGTTCAGGGCCGCTACCTGGGGGCAATCGCCAGGGCACATCTGGAGCTGACGCTGGATGTCACAGCATGCGAACCGTCAGTGGCTCTCTGCTAAGCAGCCGGGCGAGAGTCGGGGAACCCGAAGGGATTACGGCTGACCAACGGGGTGGGGTATATACGGACGGTGCTTTGCGGAGTTGGGCCTCTACGCCCTCTAATGACTCTGCCGGCCCATCTGGGGGGACCATTGAAAACATAAATGATGATAAGAGAAGAAAATGGTCAACAGAGGAATTGAAAGAGCTAATGTTTTGCTATTACAAGGCACGAAGTCAGGGAGCCGGATACATAAACAGACTATACACATTACTTCACAATTACCAAACATGCCACAATCAACCAACACAACTGACACACAAAACACACAACAGACGAACACTCATCAAAGAAGGAAGCAGCGAAGAAGAAAAAACAGAAACGCGCGTCATAATATAGAAAGAGCGCCGATTTTGGGTAGATGAATATCTTTTTTCCTGTAGGTAATGGGACGAGATATTTATTAAAACCGACGCTTGAACGTCGAGTAAAAAAATTGAAATATAGTACTATACTATATAATATAGTACAGGTGGCAACCCTACTAACACGCGATCGCTATTGCTACAAAAACTCGCCGTTATCCCTTAGTGAGACTACAATCTGTGTACGCTCCTTTCATTGTTTTTATTGTAGACTGTACCTTTTGTACCCTTTTGGTGCTTTAATTAATAAATAAATTAACAAAATACCTCTTACACCATTTAGGAGCATATAAAGTGAGATCTATAATCGTTGATCCATAGTCGCAATACTCCCGTCCAGAGCACGCGCCAGATATATTTTTAGCAGTAACACAGTTGATTGGGAATTGTGTTGTGGCTGTAAGAAAAATTATATTATATCAAAACCGTTTAAGACAAAGATTGGTGTTTCATGTAAGTTTACCTTAATATTAATCCGCGATAAACTCGCTTTTCGCGGATTATAGCATAATTTTTTTATTATTACTTTTAGTTTTCTAACGTTTGGTTATGGTAGATAAATAAAAAAATATATATCAGACGTTAGAATAGAATCGACGTATTTTACACAATCACCGACGCTTGTGCGCTCGCCTCTCCAGTGACGGTGTACCGTAGAAAGGAAAACATGTAACAAAAAGTGAATGTTCTTTAACTGTGGAATTCCATCGTGATGCTAGTAGAGCTTCTGCAGTCTAATCTCTGCAATTTACAACCTAGACGATGTTTCTGCGCTCGTCCCGCACGGTGACACTGTAAACGTCGTTAGTATTAACATGTGAGCTCGAAAAAAGTGAATTTCATCGAGAGAAATTGCTATAATCGCTTACCATTACTAATTATAAGGTTTTCCGTAGTTCCGTCTATTTTTCCATCGCCTTGTGGCGCTGAATTTGCGAGATCTTCATGAACAACCAATATTAGAAGTCTGAAAAATAAATAAATATGTGGCACGTTTTCACACGGTTGTCCGTCCCTAAAGTACCTTAATACTTGTGTTATAGGGGTAACGGACAACTGGTAAATATTCTACTAATATTATAAATGCGAAAATTTGTGAGTATGGATGTACGTTTGTTACTCTTTCACGCCGAATCAATTGAACCAATATCGATGACATTTTGCAAAATTATTCCTTATACACAGAGGTCACGTATACGCTATTTAACCAATAGAAATCCTGTTAATTCTACAGGAATATGATGACATTGAAATAGCGCCATCTATTATCAATCTATCACGCAACAACAGTCGACGCAAACGAAGTTGCGGTTAAAAGCTAGTCTTATATATAAAATTCTTGTGTCACAATGGTAGTTACCATACTTATATTACTTTTAACTTTTTTACTTTACATACTTAAATACAAATATACTTATGTAACATGTTGTGCCGACTCCACTTAAAGTGGGATAAGGACAGTAAGATGTTGACATAAATACAAATATACTTCCAGACTCGAAGAACTAACAAATAGTTTGTAAGAAATATTAACCATCGGGAATCGATCCCGTGATTTGGGGAGCTGAAGGTAAAGTCGCTGCCAACTGCGCCAATAGGTCAGTCATATAAATGAATTTTCAAAAATTACATAGTTTAGACGCATTTATAATTATATATTATGCATATTAAACTCACGATATCCAAGCTACGTGCATCTCGACCGAAGCCAATGAACTAAGTACGTAATTATGTATTAGATAATGTAATGCAATTAAGTCTATTATCAACTGTAGTGTAAAATAACGTTCTATCTGACCTTTACCTATAATATCAGTGGCGTAGCTAACGGAAAGCTGTACGGCGCAGTACCCCGGATCCCTCAAATTGAGGGGGACCTCGGACTTTTACAAAATACAAATTGAATATTGAGTTTTTTTGTTTTTAATCAATAAATTACAATGTGGATTTGGTTTTTAATTTTATTATGGATTTCAGAATACATGAAAAAAATGGTTTTAAAATAGTTGAGTTGGGGCCCCAGATTATTTTTTGAAATAAAGCTTATTTAGGCTTGAATAGTATTATTTAAATAATTCTTTAATAAAAGTTAACTTGTAAAGAAGTGCTTATGAGTTGTCTATTCTACTGCTGGTTCGGAAAGATGGTCCTACGAAGAAGAGCCAATACGAAACTCGGCGGTTGCTCTTGTCAAAATATAATTCTAATAACTAGAAATATTTAGACATTACTATCTTAAACAGGATCGAAAAGTAGCTGTATTGAGTATTCACGCATTTTTTACCGGCTATCATGGCAAAGTTAAAATTGATTGCGGAATTTTATTATTGAATCTTATTATACCGAAACGCACAAACGCAAAAGCATTGTTTGTTATATACATTTACATTTTTTTTTGTATAATTCCAGATATATTTTTATGTACAAAAATTGAATTGCTTAAAATATTCTACGAAGCAAATGTAAGAATACTTATTTCCTTAAACTTCTCTAGCACAGAGAATTTTAAAAGAAAGAAAAGTGAAGCCGTTTGGGCTACTTTCATAGAAAACGCTGCGTTAGGAAAAGTATTTTCAAAACGATTTAAAATAAAAGACAAATAACAATTAAATTTTATTTATTCATAATTATTACAGATTACAATTTTTAATAAAACCATATTAATAATAAATTATATTTACAATCAGATTGCAGTAAATTAATTTTTCTGGTGTTATGAAATTTGGCAACATAGGCGTTAACATTACCTTATATAAGCATTACATTTGTTTGTATTAACAATGATATTGTTAATTAAACAATGTTATTGTTATTAAATGTGAAAATATAACCTAGAAATATCGACCGTATTTTATACAATATAAAAAATTATTATTTAAAGAATTTTCCTGGAAGGTTTTTTGTTGTATTTTTTCGAATGTATTATTTAATTCTTATAATGTTTTACTTTTTTATGAAATATCCATAATTTTATAGTAAAATATTCAAATTATGAAATTGTTCAGTGATTGGTAAAACTGTCCATGTCTATTCTCAAGTTGACTAAACCTTAACCATAAACAAAAGAGTGCATAGTGAGTCAATGAATTTGGTTGTATAATAACTTTTTTATTGTTTTAATTTTTTTTTATGCATCAGTTTAAATAAATTAGCATTTGCACTCCTTCGTTTAAAATATAACTGTGCCAAGCCTACATTCGCGGAATATTAAAAAAACAAATATATTGTTTAAAATTCACGTATTAATATTTTGTAATTTGATAAATACATATGACTAGCAAACGCATATAAATACAATTAACTTTCACTTAACCATCAAATCAGAATTAAAGTACAATCATCTTAAATTACATACTCCTTTTAGAATATTATTACTCTGTGCTATTATTATAAAAAATCATTTTTATTCTATGCATTATCATCATTCCCACTATCAGTAGAAACTTCACCATCACCAATAAAAACCTCTTCTTGCATCATATGCATCATATTTGATTTACTATTGACTTGTAGAACTGACGCCATAGCCATCCCAGTGCCAAAACTATATTCAATGGGCTTTAAGCTCTCATCTACATTGTCTATGGAAGCCCTTTTGGCGGGGTAATTCTTTTTTCTTGCAACTCTATGTCTCCTAACATCGTTAAGTAAGGCTATTCTTTTATTATGCAAATACTCAAAATCAGTTTCAGATGATGACGGCGATAGTTCTAATTCATTTTTTGAAAATTTATAATCATTAGGATGATTTACTTTGTTTTGATCATCATTTATATTTTTGTTTGAATTATCGTCTATATCGCTTACACCTTCAGAGAGACCACTAGAATATGAAACATTATCTATCTGTTTTGAGGCTTTACGCCATATTATAATAGTATACCCATATTTAGATCGAGTAACACTAAAAATAACATTTGTCACTTTTAAGTTTTTATTAGCTTCAAAAATCACAATCGGTAATTCACTGTCTAGTTCATATTTATTTATTCTCACTTTGGAATTTCCAAAATTTCTCTTTGATTTAATCTGTTTATTTAATTTGAACATCTTCACGGGTTGCCACTGCTTTTTCAATTTCGATATAAAACCTCTCCGTTCGACGAACTCTTCTGGTATTTGTCTGGGGAACTCCGGTATGTTTTTCAATTCTGGCATCGTTTTCGCCAACGCCTGCCTCTCCCTTTCCCTCATCAAGTCCTCCCGCTTCACCAACTTCCTCTTAAGCTCTTTTAGTACAACCTTCGAATTCTCTTTCTCTTTTACCCCCGGTCCAGTTATAATATCTCCTGCTGGAGGCAAAATGCTTTCGTCTTCAGTTTTAACAAAGTAGAACACTTCGTCCTTTATCTCAGGTTCTTTATCTTCAATTTTAACAAGCGAAACTACTTCTATTTTCTCATCTTTTTTAGTTACCTCTTCATTTATATGAGCTTTGTTAAGCATTTTTTTGAGCCTTAATTGTGAATTTTGAACTGTTGACAAACATTTTGTTATGTTATCGATTATTTCATCTATATCTTTATCGAGAACGTCTAGATCTAACTCCTGCTTGTTCAATGCACAAGAATCAAGGAACATGTCTAGATTACTGCATTTGTCAAAAGCTAGTTTGAGTTCGAGACATGATCTAGCAACTCCTGTATGAACGTCAGAATATAACCAACTATCATTGATAGCTGAGCCAGGCTTTTTTAGCGCACTATCACTATCTTTGGCACCGTAGTTCTTCAATAATCTATACATTCTCTCTAGAGATTCGTAATTTTCTTTGAACTCTTTAATAAGATGAGGTATTAGAACATTGTGGATCCAGTATATTCTTTCGTTATGATTCTTGTATAATTTTAGTGCTGTCGGCATATGATGTGCCAACGCAATGTGTTTTAAAAGGCTCGATTGGACAACGAGAAAGGCATGGTGTATTTTCTGGAAAGAAATCAATGAAATGTATAAATGACACTTAAATATACCGGAAAGGGTAAAATGGTACTAATAAAATTGCGTCTTTACTACTGCACTCTTGAAACGGATGCGATGGCGTGAATTGTTAAAATACTGTAAACGGATAATCCAAGAGGTCGCTGCTATCGTGCATATTACCAGTCTAGCAGATGGATAGCGAAATCGCCGCGGCTCCCTGTCATCGAGCGTCCTACGAATACACCCGAGTGTCGGCTTAATGCGCAATAACAAATGGAGGTTGCTATGGCAACGGAATAACAAACCATCTTGTGTGATGTGACTTTTGCTTTCGGATATGGTATTAATTACGAGTGCGATAATAAAAGTTGAATTATAGTACAGTTTTTAATTAATACTCACTTCTGGACCTTCTTTAACAATACATATATATCTATGTAAAAAATATATGTCGTGTGGTATCCGGCTGAGTAGAACAGACCACCCTCATTTCTTACAGGGGTACCGTAAGCATGTATTTGAAAAATATATAAGTATATATTCACCAGTTGTCTGTCACCCATAATACAAGTATTAAGTTACTTACTTTGGGGACAGACGACCGTGTGTGTAAGTGTCCCATATATTTGTTATTTATTATTATTATCTTACCATGAGATTGTCAGGGTTCCCCTCATAGCCAACGTCACCTCGAAGCCAGGGTATGTTGCCCAGCACCGCTGATGATGCTCTGGACATGAGGATCAGCAGTTCAGTCTGCTGCCGGCACAGCATAGTGTGCGTTGACTCTACAGCAGCTGTCACCGATTCTCTGAAAAGTTATATGAACTATTATCCGGCTACGTGTTGCTACTTACTCTACTTCAGATCCGCGGCTCGCGGGTTCGATTCCCGCCGAGAGTAAACATTTTCTCCAAGTAGTTGTCTCTTGTTGGTTATTTTAGTCTTAGTGTGTGATATTTAAGTATCTTTAATATTTAAATGAGTTAATCTTGTACGTGTGTGTGTATATATATATATATTCGCAAACGGCTCCAACGATTTTCCTACGATAAAAACCGATCTAGTTAGGTTTTATTTTAAAAAAAAATTATCTCTGTTTTTGGGCATTAAAAAAAATACAAAAATTTACATTGAATATAAAACACTATTTTTGCCATACATAGTCAAGTCAGCGCAGCTTATTCAGGGAAGGGGTGGTCGCGAGAAATGAAAATACCAAGGATCGAGCCCCACCTACCCTATTAATTTTTTTGAAGTTTCTTTTATTTATTTTGTAAAAAATTACCGTCAAGGCTCGGTCACCCAGATATTATATTTAAAATAGTATTTGTATATATTTACCACTTATCGGTCACCCACAACACAAATATTAAGTTACTTTGGTGATGGACAGCTTTATGTGTAAACGTTCCTTATATTTATTAGTATTACTAAAAATGGACCATTTTTGTATTTTAATTGCTACATGTATTAAATAACAACCCCTTTAACTGAAAAAAAAAACAAAAACAATTCATCTATTCCTAGCCGGTAATATAGTAAAGGATATGGAACACAATTTGTAAACAACCATAAGTACCAGAGCAATGTTGTTAAGCGAATTTGAACTCTATGTTTTAATAAGAACGAACTTTAATTTGCATGTACGTAACAATATATAACAAATGTAGCATATATAAATAAATTAAATAATTAAATAAATCAATAAATAAAAAATAATATGTATAGGTGTTACTTACAGTCGCGAGTGTAGCGTGGTGTACTCGCGACAGCAGGCGGTCGCGCGACGTGCCAGCGACATATAGTCGCGCATTATAGACAGGAGACCGCGCAGCGAGCCGCGACAACGCGCGCGATGTGTCGCACGAGTCGCGACCGGCACTAACGCGTATGTCGCCAATTTCAACAACGACCAACGCTGTAAACTGGAATGTATTTGAAATTGGAATTACAACTTTTAATTAAAATTGAAATTCTGAAGTAGGTTTATAGACGTTATTTTCGCGGAGATCCATTAATACAAAAGTAATAATAAAATTATATTCCTATAATCGGGGATTAAGTAAATGTAACTAAACTACTTGTATTAATAAAAGAAGTATTCTAAATCAGTTTTATTCTTTTCATAAAAAAATGCTAAAATGAAATAAAAGCAAACTCTCATTCGCTATTCGCGGGCTAGCTGCTAATGACAGCGGCTATCACATCTCCCACGTCAAAATGGCGCAAAAGGCTGTGGCAAGATGTGACGTCATGGCTTGCTTGCTTGCAGTAGCGACAAGGCGGCGTTGTTACATAAAATAGAAAATATGTATAATACTAAATGTAGAGTGCACTATCCGTTTTCACCACCGCCACCGCAATACACAAGCAACATACACGTTCAATATCACAAACTCAACAATCGTTCATCAGTCAACAGTTCAACAAACTTCAATAGATTGTTGTTTGTCTATACATAACTTGTATATTTTAGTTGTAAATAAGAATTAATAATACGAAACCACATGATTTAAAAAAGCTATGATAGACCAGCGGTCGGACCGTGCGACTCTTTCGAGGGTTCACTGGTTCAAACCCCAGGCAGGTACACCAATGAGTTTTCTACTAAAACTTATGTGTCTAATTGATAATTGCAATTCGTCACACGCTTTGAAAGGAAAACATAGTGAGGAAACCTGCTTATCTCTAGAACATTCTGGAGATATGTGTAACATACCAATCCGCATTGGAGCAGCGTGGTAGGTCTTAGCTCCAATCCTTCTCTCCAAAAACGGAGAGAGGAGGCCTATGCTCAGCAGTGGGATAGTAACAGGCCGTTACTATTACATGCATTTCAGTGAAGGAAAACATCGTAAGGAAACCTGCTTATCTCTAGAGAATTCTGGGGATATGTGTAACCTAACAATCCGCATTGGAGCAGCGTGGTAGGTCTTAGCTCCAATCCTTCTTTCCAAATCAAATCAAAATAATCATTATTCAAATAAGGTCTTTTAAGCACTTTTGAATCGTCAAAGATCAAAAAAACAGTAAGATTGTTAAGAGGAGATTAATTTAATGCAATGGATATCTTCTTTATGTATTTCGTTTACAGATAATATTATTGGTTTTTTTTTACCCATTAACGTAATTTGCTTATATTTTTTTATGTAATGTTTTTATTTCAATTGTTTAATAATTTTTTGGTGCATGCCGTAAAACCTTCATAAGTTGTACATATTAAATTACTTTTTGTGTCTCTTTTAATTATACGTTTATATAGTTTAACAAGTAATAAATAAATAAATATGATTAATGAAGCTACAACTATTCGGAATGTCGCTCCAAAATACGGAGAGAGGTGGTCTATGCCCAGCCTGCTGGGTATACTACGGCTTCTATCCTGATAGAAGCCGTTACTTCACGTAATTCTGTAGAAAATTTTTATATCTTACTTTCTAGGCGGAGCAGCAAACACAAGAGCTACAGTTGCTAAAAGGGCGATGTTCCTCTCGCCGGCCGTGAACCAACCGCCCCTCACACCACCGGCGCGCCTCCACGCTGTCTCCGCATCAGGGGCTTCCTGCTCCACCTCAACGCTGTCTTCGCGGAAGAGAAGACCGCTCTCCAATATTGCTATTATATTCTCTCTACTGTAGACTAACTAGAATCAGATATACTCATTTATATTATCATCATCATCCTCCTGCCCTTATCCCACTCTAAGTGGGGTCGGCACAACATGTTACAAACATGTTGTCACATGATTTGGCTACGTATTTTACGACCGGCCGCCTGCCTGACGTCAACTTATCTTAGCCGTATTTTACGACACCTCGATAAGAAAGAGGGTGGTCTATTATTCTACTTAACCGGATACCACACGGTGAGTCAACTTACCTTAGTCGCCTTTTACGACACCTCGGTAAGAAAAGAGGGTAGTACTATTCTATTCAGCCGGATACCACACGGCGGCAAAACATTAAAATCATAGATAACCATAAACATAGTATTATGACAACCATAAGTAGTAAGTAAGTAGCTTGTTACTATCCCACTGCTGAGAATAGGCCTCTTCTCTCCGTTTTTGGAGAGAAGGATTGGAGCTAAGACCTACCACGCTGCTCCAATGCGGATTGGTAGGTTACGCATATCTCCAGAATTATATGAGATATGCAGGTTTCCTCATGATGTTTTCCTTCACCGAAAAGCGTGTGATAAATTGCAACTATCAATTGGACACATAAGTTTAACAGAAAAACTCATTGGTGTCTGCCTGGATTTGAACCCGTGACCTCCTCGAAAGAGTCGCACGGTGTTACCGCTAGGCTACCACAGCTTGAAAACCATAAAAATGGTTAAAGTGGGTTAACCTTAAAAGCTAGACATATGCTGTCGCAGACTTTTAATTAAAACTTTTAGATGGGAACAATTTTGTAATACATGATTTTTGAATAACTTTCACCGTTTACTTAACGCACGCAAGGAAATCTTTAAATTTTGCCGTTTTCGTAATATTTTTTATTGCTACACCTCTCCTAATCATCTTAACATGATGTTATATAGTCTTACTCGAAAAATGGATTATCTTACACTCAAACAATATTTCAAATATGTCCAGTAGTTCTTTAAACAATCAAACAAAAAACTTTTCTGCTTTATATATTAGTATAGATATAATAAGCTGTAATAACCCAGCAGTGTGACCGTGTGACTCTTACAAGAGTGTCACAAGTTCAAACACCGGTAGGCAACAATGAGTTTTTCTATTAAAAATTTATGTATCTTCGGTGAAGGAAAACATTAGGAAACCTGCATATCTCTAGAGAAATCTGGAGATATGTGTAACCTACCAATCCGCATTGGAGCAGCGTGGTAGGTCTTAGCTCCAACCCTTCTCTCCTGAAACAGAGAGAGGAGACCTATGCCCAGCAGTCGGATTGTAACAGGCTGTTACTTTACTTTTTTTTTACAGATATTATTATAATAATAGACTTACCATATTAGGTCTGAATGTCATAGCAAGCCATTTTCTAGAAAGCAATGGCGGGCTAAAATCTTGCTTCATGAACAATGCCATCTGGAAAGATTAAAATACGAAATTCCGTAATATTCATACATAAAATTGGTATATTATGCGCAATGTGGTATCCGGCTGAATAGAAAAGTACCACCCTCTTTTCTTACCGAGGTGTCATAGAAGGCGACTAAGTATCCGGTTAAGTTGAATAGACCACCCTCTTTCTTATCGAGGTGTCGTAAAATACGACTGAGACAAGTTGACGTCAGGCAGGCAGCCGGTCGTAAATGCAGCCAAATCATGTGACAGCATGTTCATAATATGTTGTGCCAACCCCACTTAGAGTGGGATAAGGGCAGGAAGATGATAAAAATTGGTTTATTATATATAATTTTTAAACAATTTAAAAAAATGTTTCATAATCAAGATTTAAGATTAATCATTTTAATTATGTATCAGAAATGTTATATTTTTCTACTATACTTCTACTATTAACTGACAAAGTTGACCTACCATGTGTTATCCACTTGAGTAGAATAGATCACCCTCTTTCTTACTGAGGTGTCATAAAATTTGATTAAGGTAAGTTGACGATAGACAGGTGGCCGCTCATAAAATATGCCACTAAATCATGTGACAATATGATCATAGCATTTTGTGCTGACCCCACTTAGAGTGGGATAAGGGCAGGAGGATGAAGACAGTACTATAATTTCACCTTATAAAAGAAATTAACATAGAAATATATAGAGTAAACAGGCCTGTGAGTATGAGTGTCCAATAGATAAAAAGATCATCATCTTCCTGCTCTTATCCCACTCTAAGTGGGGTCGGCACAACATGTTGTAAACATGCTGTCACATGATTTGGCTGCGTTTTTACGATCGGCCGCCTGCCTGACGTCAACTTACCTCAGTCGTATTTTACGACACCTCGGTAAGAAAGAGGGTGGTCTATTCTACTAAACCGGATACCACACGGTGAGTCAACTTACCTTAGTCGCCTTTTACGACACCTCGGTAAGAAACGAGGGTGGTCTATTCTACTCAGCCGGATACCACACGGCGTTCCAATAGATAAAAAGAAAGGGAAGATAAAACACCCATCTTATCTTGGTCTATTCACACAAAATAGAGAGACAAATATGTAGCCTCAATTGCTTTTTTTTTCAATGGCTTGCTCGCCTAATCTAGTATATTAACGCTATGCAAATTAGGCACATAAATATTTGTCCTTTAATATAACAAATATTTAGGCTTCTTATGATTGCGGATTTTTGCGAGAGTAACGATAGACTGTCTATACTCTATACTAATTTGTACTATTTAAACTATTAATCAATTCAAATGCATATAATGAAGTAAATAAATAAATAAGTGAAGCGGTGCTAAATATATTCGGCGATGGTGAGACGCACTGATTTAAATATTCCATCACAGAAACAAACAAGTTTACTTACTTTACTTATATATTTTTTCAAGGCATCTTTTCAATAAATTACCCTTCTAGATTTGTTTTCTATGATTTGTTTTTAATATAATTCGTATCATAGACCATTTGCATCACAAAATAAAAATAACCTAGTCGATATTTTGACACGTTTAGAGGGATAGCTAACAACAATTCAGAAAAATATTACCTAACCACGGAACGAACTGACAAATTTTTCAATGTCAAATTTAATAGATAACCAAGAACTAAATTTAATTATAATTAAACAATCTATTTTTGTGTTTTATAGATACATTTAAAACATAAGCTAATAGCGGGAAAAATCAATAGCTTGCTTTGTACACGTTCTTTGCTTGTCAGAGTTTATATTATAGTGACTATACACTGTCCATTATATTAACCATCTTTTGACAGATTGACGATAGTGATGTCCTAAAGATTCTCGTATGCGATACCATTCCGATTATAGTACCTACTATCATTAATCGAATTACGTACCTAAGTAATTCGATTAATGATAACCTACGTAAACTAGATTACTACTTGAGAAAAGAAATTCCAACTTTGAGAAAACTTATTGTTTCTTTGAAAAGAAGTGGTCTATTTCATGGTGAAAAATCTTCTTTGGTCAAAGTTTTGAACACAATTGGCTTTTCATATAAAAAGTTAAATAAAAGAAAATTATTAATGGAACGCACAGATATAGCTATAGCACGTTGTGATTTTTTAAGAGAGGCAAAGAAAATACAAGATTGGGCAAATATTGTTTTCACGGATGAAACATGGCTCAACGCTAACCACACACTATCTCGTTTCTGGATTGATGATACTGCTGATTCCACTTCCTCAGTACCAATGGGAAAAGGTGAGCGCCTAATCATTTGCCATGCAGGTACAGCAAAAGGATTTGTACAAGACGCACTGTTGGCATTTAAATCGAAGAAATCAAATGACTACCACGAAGAGATGAATGCAAATGTGTATGAAGAGTGGTTCAAAAAAATGCTCATTTCATTGGAAGAACCATCAATAATTTTTATTGATAATGCGCCCTACCACTCCCGTCAAATTGACAAAATGCCAACACAGGCTAATAAAAAGCATGAAATAATTAATTGGCTTCGGGATAATGGAGAAAATGTGGACGACTCAATGTTAAAAGTTGAATTAATAAAAATATTAAAAACCAAAAAGAGAGCAAAACGCTATGTAATCAATGAAATGGCAGCAGAATATGGCCATACTGTTCTTCGGATTCCTCCATACCACTGCCAGTACAACGCAATAGAACTTATATGGGCACAAGTAAAAGGGCATGCTGCGAGATGCAATACAAGCCCCCCATTCACAGCGAATAAAATGTTGCAATTGCTAAAAAATGCTTGCACCCACGTAACGGCCGAGAACTGGGCAAGTTTGGTGGAAAGAACTAAAAGAGTAATATTCTCTGATTGAGAACGTGATATTGCGTTTGATAATATATTATCTACACAAGAGCTAATAATAACTGCTACTGAAGACTCCTCATCGGAGGAGTCTAGTGTTGATTATCATTCCGACGACTCGTGCTAATAAAATAAATTAAAATATCCTGATTGTTTTATTTGTATTCATGTATTAACTAAGAAGAAAGTAAAACTTTATATAATGTTATTAAATGTCTTTTAATACTCGTAACATCGATTTCTACCGATTATTTTTAATCTGTGGCATAATCGTAGTAACCCATTATGTGTGACATCACTAAGTGGGCGGTACCCATCCATAAAGTACAAATATTATTTGTATGATATTTGTACGTAAGCAATACAAAACTTAATGAGCGTGAGCTGTCAAAAGACTGATAATATGATGGACGCAGTATAATGTCTATATTCGTTAATCGTTATTCTGGTTATTCTTACTCCATGGATATCAGTTAGTACTTAGTAGTCTATGATGAATATCATATGCTAAAAAAGGCAAACCAAACTAAAAAAAAAAATATTTCAGAAAATCTAAATGACGTAATAATTAACTTTAATTTTAAAGTTGTTTTTTTTGCAATATTTAATTACTCATAACTAAATATAAGCGTCACAGGGCTAAATATGGTTTTCTTATTAGTCTGAATACAAATAATATTGGATTAGACTTATTCAAGCTAAATTGTCTATGAATATTTAACAGGGTAAATAAAATTAAATCAATAATAATAAAAAATAAAACACTCAACCATAAAATTTATTAACATCACAATCTTAAATATACAAAATACAAAATTTCTGTGGCTTCATTGTCAATAAGTACAAATATACATTTTTCAATATTTTATACTTATGCCTTGACTTAAAATATGTATATCCAAAAATCGTATAAAAAAATATTCAATTTAACTAATACACACATTACCTATACAAAAAAATACTCAAAAAGTATAAGTTATGCGCACTTATTATTATCTATATAAATATATATAAAAGAAAGTGGTATTAGTTACACTATTTATAGCTCAAGAACAGATGAACCAATCTGGCTGAAAATTGGTGGAGAGGTTGCTTAGAACCAGGAGACGGACATAGGACTTTTTATCCCGTTTATCCCTATTAAATCTTTTATCCTTCTTTTAACACTATAAAACGTGGTAGGACAATAATGCATTTGACATGTAATAACAAAACTACTGGATAGATTTCAATCATTGTTTCACTGTGTGACTTTATTATCATTAGCTCTTCTCGGTAGGAACAGCTTTCCGAACCAGCAGTAGAGTTGACGATTCAAAAGCACTTGTTTACAAGTTTATTTGAATAAAGAATATTTTGAATTTGAATTTGAATTAAGTATAACTGAAAAATTCTCATATAAATTTAACAAAAAAAACACACACTTTATCTTTGCATAACAACATTATAAAGTATAATTGAAAAATGAAAATATATCAATAAAAAAAATGTAATGGGCACATTACCTATACATAAAACCATTATCAACTATAACAGCAAATTAAAAAAAAATTAAACTATTACACACTTTATTAATTTTTTATAAATATTATACCTATATATATATATATTTTACGTACACTCTTTTTTACGTAAGTACTCTGTTTTATCTATCCATTACTCTTATATTTTATTTCTTATTTTTTTAAATTTTTTAAATGGTTTAGACGTACAATGTTTATATAATTGTATATCATGTTTATGGTCCACATAAAGTATACTTCTATTATATTTCACCGATCCCTAAAACCACTTATAAATGCATATTTATTACTATAAAATTATAAAAAAATATTTGTTTACCCGAAATCGTAAAAAATTTTCACTACCCGTAATTTCGATATTTTTAATTTACTATACACCAATACCTGGCTTTGCGTCGATTTCTTTTGCCTTTTATCGAAATTGCGTCGCTGCCTAATTAGTACTAATTTTCTCTGTGCGTCGTAAGATTTTCGAGATTACGTTGTTTTAGGTTCGAATCTTTGTTTTTTGAATTTTCTTTTTTTAACGACACTTGTTTCTAATTGCGCTATGCCATCAAAACTCGGGGATTCCCTTTGTAACTAAAAATCAACGCAATTTTAATACAGTTTTATTTTCACGTTTTTTTTGTCATTTTAGAGGTCAATTTCAATTACTTAATGTTTTGTAATGTACATAATGTGTTGAGCTTTTTTTAAAAGAGTATAATAAATTTATATAAATTTTTACGCGTTACGTACGTGCGAAAGAAAGCTTTACGACAGCCACTATGGACTTTTAAAATTGAATAGTTTTGTTTTGATTGAATACATCTCTTTTAATGTATGTAATAAAATTTCATATTATTTTTGTTTTTTAAATGTTTAAATTGTAAAATTTAACAAAAGTATCATTTATGTAATCCTGAAAGCTATTTTCGATCTTTACATGGTTTGCTATAGACAATCTTGATTCACTTAGCGCCGTTTCAATTTGCGGCGTGTTTTTGTGCAAATTTGACGCAATTTGACGCAAAGCGAGATATTGGTGTTATTACGAAATATTTATATAGGTAGCTAAACGGTTGTAAACTATAATTTGGCCTTATTATCCAGTCCCTCGACCCCATGCAACAAAAACTGTGAGACGAACGGTGCTATTCTCTCCGGGTGGATAGCGTGCACGTCGTGGTTTCCCTCCACAATCCTCACCCTGTAATTGTTCCGGGGAAACGCTTTCTCGTCGAACACAAACGGTGTTTTAACATAAGCGTGCTTTGTATCCTCTGTTAAAATCGTCAGAGTGTAAGACTTTATACTAGTCATCAACTCTTTCATATACTCCCCGGATATCGGCGGGAAAGTAAGTAAGTCTGTGCGGTCGTCAAAACAGAAACTGCAGGATAATGAACAATATTGTTAGAAATTAAGTCTAAATTCAATTAAAAATGTATAATTAAAAGATAAAAGAATGCGTTTAGGGAATCACGCCGGGCGCCTTACACTGTGCACCAACACTTTTCACTACAAGATCCAACGACAGAATGATTCTACCACCAATTCGGAACACAAATCCACTTGAGAAGAACTTGCAAGAAACACAGTGGTCGCTCTTATCACGAATAGCGATTATTTGAGGTTAAATTCTAACAACACGAAATACAATAGAGGTCACCCAAACACGTCTACCTCCTACGAATGCCGCACGCCAAAAGAGACTCAATGACGTCAGCCGTTGTCTTATATAGGCTGTCACAGCTTAGAAATCTAGATTCCTAACAATATAATATAGAATTATAAAACTGTACGTGATGTATATTATAGACAAAGTAGGAATCGACGTAAGCTTGCGGCTCGTGCTTTGCGCTTTGGAAAAGTACGTAAGTCGTTTGTGGGTTTGGGTATAATATTCTAAAATAAAATTCCGCAATCAATTTTAGCTTTGCCATTACAGCTGTTAAAAAAATGATAAAGGGAGGCTGATAAAAAAAGCCTACTTTATTGTTGATGATTATTCAGATATTAAGTGGATATAGCCTCGTTCGACCTTGTACCATGTAATGACTAAATGTAACTAGTTATAAGTATTATTTTGAAAAGAACAACCGCCGGGGATATAGCTGGCTCTTAATTTATTAGAAATGGATCCCAAAGATTTTCATGAAATTCAGTATGTATGTTTTCAGGGCGAATAATCGATCTAGCTAGGTTTTGTTTAAAAAAAAGTCGTTTTATCTTACAGACAAATAATTTTTCAAATCAGTCCAGTAGTATCTGCTATTAGTGCGTTCAAACCAACAAACTCTTTAGGTTTATATATAACAAAAGTAATGATAAAATTATTTTGCTATAATCCGTAAGTAAAATAGAAAATATATATAATGCTAAATGTAGAGTGGACAATCGGTTATCATACCTGATACATGCAGGATTCGTAAAAAACACATGCACAAACCTCCACCACCGCCACCACGATACACAAGCACTATATACGTTCACTATCACAAACTCAACAAATAGTTTCGCCCCGCAACCGAAGCATCGTCAGGAGATAGACTCCACGGCCAAAATCGCAAAGCTTTTGCTTTTGTATTATGGATCTCCGCAAAGTAACGCCTAATTCTATAAATTGTTTATATATTAGTATAGATTATCCTTTCTTATTTTCCACATAACAGTTTGCTAAAGTAGATACCCACCGTATGAGCCCCTCACCGGCCGGTTCAGCGACTCTGTCCAACGTTTCTTCGGCAAGCTGTTTGCTGAACCCTCTACGTTTCATTACCCTCGCTACTGCCTATACGAATAACAATATTATAATTAGAATAAGAATAAGAATAAGAATAAGAAGATCTTTATTCAACTTTCACCTTACAAGTATACACCTTATAAATACACATTACAAGTTATTAATTATACATAAATGTAAATTTGAGTATAAACCTAATAATTAAAGTAAACACCAAGTACAGCTGTGTGAAAAGTCGAAAAGGATGGCCACTCAGGCTGGAAGCCTTAGCCTCACTGCTGATTTTCAGTGGTCTCCAGAAGTAGAACATCATCCTCCTGCCCTTAAGTTTAAGTGTGGTCGGCACATGTTATAAACATGTTGTCACACGATTTGGTTACGTATTTCACCACCGACGTGACGTCAACTTGCCTTATTTAGACATCTCGGTAGGAATGAGGGTGGTGTATTTTACTCAAGCGGACACCACACGGCGGTTGACGTAACTTAGTCGCCTTTTACGACACCTCGGTAAGATATGAGGGTGGTCTAATCTACTCAACCAGATACCGCACGGCGGTCGACGTAACTCAGTCGCCTTTTACAACACCTCGGTAAGAAAGAGGGTGGTCTATACTACTCAACCGGATACCACACGGTGGGTCGACTTACCTTAGTCGCCTTTTACGACACTTCGGTAAGAAATTAGGTTGGTCTCTTCTACTCAGCTGGATACCACACGACGGGTCAACTTACTCGTATTTAACGACACGTCCGTAAAAAAGAGGGTGGTCTCTACTCAACCAGATAACCACACGATGGGTCTATCTAACTTAGTCGTTTTTTACGACTATGAATGACTATGAATGTGTGCAGTGATTGTATATTATTGTGTTATTGGTGGCGGGTAGTGCATGCGTTTTTATAAATTCTGCATGTATCAGATATGAGAACGACTAGTACACTCTAAATTTAGCATTACATATGTTTTCATTTATCGCGGAGTATAGCAAAATAATATTTTCATTACTTTTGTAGACAGTGAGTCAGTAAGTTTAGTAACTACTTGAGTTTCAGTTTTTTATGAGTTGTTTAATAAAGGCTCATTTTCACTGGTCGATAACTCGGTAGTTATACAGCATACGGGGAGTCCCCGAATACGGAATAACGACTAGTGAAAATGCGCCATCGATATCTCAGTCGATATACCGCATGCGGGCATTTCCCGCACAAGGCCTAACGACCAATGAAATTCATTGGTCGTTGTAAAGCAAACGCGGTGCGGGGATTCAGTTTGCCAATGGTGTCAGATACGTCAAAAACAGATAAAATTGCTACACATAAAATTAATTTTTGATCCATAGCTTGCACGTCCATTTAGCACCACTCTAAAATATACTTCATACATACGCGCTGAAGAAAATTAAACATCCAGCATGCGGGCCACATCGACTAATGAAAACGGTTACCGCATGCGGGCTCTATGGCATGCTTAAACTTAAATCTCCCGTACCCCGTATTCCGGTTTCATCGACTAATGAAAATGGTTTCCGCATGCGGGCTCTATGGCATGCTTAAACTTAAATCTCCCGTACCCCGTATTCCGGTTTCATCGACTAATGAAAATGGTTTCCGCATGCGGGCTCTATGGCATGCTTAAACTTAAATCTCCCGTACCCCGTATTCCGGTTTCATCGACTAATGAAAATGGTTTCCGCATGCGGGCTCTATGGCATGCTTAAACTTAAATCTCCCGTACCCCGTATTCCGGTTTCATCGACTAATGAAAATGGTTTCCGCATGCGGGCTCTATGGCATGCTTAAACTTAAATCTCCCGTACCCCGTATTCGGGTTTCATCGACTAATAAAAATGGTTTGCGCATGCGGTTCCTATGGCATGCGTAAACAAAAACCTCTCGCACGTCGAATGCGGGCTGTAACGACCAATGAAAATGAGCCCTAACGTCGAGGTAGGATAGTATACTGATATAGCAAAACTTACCTCTTCCCTCGTGTAAGCCGGTTTCAGTTTACCACTACTGTATTTTTCGTAGTTATCGAAATAATTTGTGAAATATCTATTATACCTGAAAAAAAATTATTTTACATTAACGCAAGCTTCTAATCCCCTGACCTCCAAGCGTTCCGAACGGGGTTTATCGCACGCTCGCTGGAGTTAAGGTCGAAGATTATTTTTTTTAAATAATCGATTTTTAATAATCGATTACTTTTTCATCAAAAATCGATTATTTTAATTATTCTCTTTCCCCTTTTTACTCTTTTTCTTGTTTTTTAAGATTAGATTTACATCGTTGGATGAAACCAATGTAGCCGAACAACACATTTTAATCGAATTTCAGAAATAGCGCATCTGTTATTATTTCTAGTAGTCCACTTTAATTCGCCTTTATTGTAATTAATTATGAAAGGCAAATTTTCAAATAGTCAAAAAAATCGATTATTTCGTATCAAAATAATCGATTTATTTTAAAAGGAAAATAAAGATTATTTATTCATAAATTTTTTCTTTCATTGAGTAAAAAAAATTGATTACTAAATAATCGATTTTTGATGAAAAATTATCGATTATTAAAAGACGATTATTTTAAACATCGATTATTTTTTCACATCCTACTGTAAGGAACACTGCAAGGCAACACTGAGAAAAGGGCTGCCAGCGAGAAGAAAGATGGTCGATTTAAATTCAAAATAATAGAACGAATTTGGTTAGATGAATATTTGTAAAGAATACTATTAATAGGAGATCTAATTATAAATTAAGGAATAAATTGGAGTTTTATAACACTACCAACGGGCCGTTACTTAACTTGGAATAGTTTTTAGTTTAAGAGAAGGTTACATATAACCATTTAGTGAAGTTTATATACTACAATTTAGTGAAGTTTATATATTACCATTTAGTGAAGTTTATATATTACCGTTTAGTGAAGTTTATATATTACCATTTAGTGAAGTTTTATATATTACCGTTTAGTGAAGTTTATATATTACCATTTAATGAATTTATCAGGAGAAACAATGAATCCAATGGACAACGGGTCCAACTGCACCACTTTTGTCATTTTTCCGGGATAAGACCAATTGTATACGTATCCTAGGAAAAGAAAAATTATAATTATTGAATACATTCTGTGATATAATACGCCGTGTGGTATCCAGCTGAATAGAATATACGACCCTATTTTTTTTTATTAAATAATAATAAATATATGGGTACAGTTACACACACGGTCCTCCGTCCCCAAAGTAAGTCCCCGTACTTAATACTTGTCTTATGGGTGACCGACAACTAGTGAAATATAATTAGGTCGCTTTAATATTAAGCGTGCGATATGAGTAATGTGTGCTTAGTGCTATTTTTAAATGAGGAGAACTTGCACTAAGCACACTGGTCATTTCTTCAAAGGAATGCTCTTAAGCTTGATTCAAAGATTCATACAAAAGTAATAATAATATATATTATGGTCGTGGAGTCTATCTCCTATATAGTGCTTGTGTATCGTGGTGGCGGTGGTGGAGGTTTGTGCATGTGTTTTTACGAATCCTGCCTGTATCAGGTACGATAACCGATTGTCCACTCTACATTTAGCATTATATATATTTTCTATTTTACTTCATCGCGGATTATAGAAAAATAATCTAATTATTACTTTTGTATTATGGATCTCCGCAAAGTAACGCCTAATTGTATAAATTATTCAAAGATTCATTCTTACCCATGGACGATCCTAGCGAGTGACCTATGTACATAAATGTTTCCCATCTGAAATGTTTCACAACCAATTGTACGCTGTAGACCAGATCGTACAAGCTGAGCATAAGGCCCGGTGGCATGGGGTCAGATTTCCCAGAGCCCGGTATCTCCATGCCTGAAACAAAAATGATAAAATTTCGGTCCAAGAAGCCTGTCCATTATATTTAGTAACTGGGTGACAGAGCCTTAAAAGATATAAAGAAATACAATTAAAAAATATAAAAATACGAGAAAGTGCCGGTGACATGTGACTCCATCCCGGGTTTTGTAATTTTTTGGTCCACCCGGTAGCCACTGGGCTATCACACCATTACGTTTGATGGCTAAAATAACATTTGTATTCAATTCTACGTTGAAAAAATGATTTTCAATGCCCGAAAACGGGAATAAATTGACATTTTTTTTTTAATGAAATACCCCGAATAGAATACAGCTGAATAGAATAGACCAACCTCATTTCCTATCGAGGTGTCGTAAAAACCTACTAAGGTAAATCGACCCGCCGTGTGGTAACTTACCTTAGTCGCCTTTTACGACACCTCGACAAGAAATGAGAGTGGTCTATTCTCCTCAGCCGGATACCACAAGGCGGTGTCTATTATATACATAACCTATCGTTTTATAATTCTTTATATTATTAGATATCAGTATGGATATCAGTCATCATTATAATTTGTCAAATAGTGCGACATTTATCTACGTTAGACATGCAATGACTGACCCTAATTATTTCAGTGGTTTTGTAATTCGAAATTATCTTGTTTATTTAAGATAACTCGAAATTCTTACGATATATTTGAAAAATAGTAATTTTGACGGCATGTACAGGCAAATAGTCCTTAGTTAGAAAAAGTAAAGTGACGGTCTGTTGCTATTCTATTGCTGGGCATAGGTCTCCTATCTCCTTATTTGAAGGGGAGGCTTGGAGCTAAGACCTACCACGCTGCTCCAATGCAGACTGGTGGATCAACATATCCCATACATTTTCCAGAGACATACAGGTTTCCTCAAGATGTTTTCCTTCACCGCAAAACGTGTGATAAATTGCAAATGGCAATTACGTTCATCAGTTTCTTTTTATTAGAAAAACTCATTGGTGTCTGCCTGGGGATTGAACCCATGACCTTCTCAAGACACATGATCATTCTTCTGCCCTTATCCCGCTCTAAGTGGAGTTGGCACAACATGTTATAAACATGTTGTCACATGATTTCGCTTCCCATTTTACGACTGGCCCTCTGCCTGACGTTAATTTACCTACGGATACCAAATGGTAGGTTAACTTATCTTAGTAACCTTTTACGACACCTCGGTAAGAAAGAGGGTGGTCTATTCTACTCAAACGGATATCACACGGTGGGTCGACTTACCTTAGTCGCCTTTAACGACACCTCGGTAAGAAATGAGGGTGGTCTATTCTACTCAGCCGGCTACCACACGGCAAGTCAAGACACAGTAAACATAAGACCATAATATATTATTAACCTAAACCTTGCGGAACAATCGCACTATGTTTTAGTAAAAAGTAAAAACTGTACAAAAAATCCGTTCAGTAGATTTTGATAAAATCTCTGTTTTATAAAGCAACTAGCGGACCGCTCCGGCTTCGCACGGGTATAAAATATATACCCTATGTCACTCAGTGACTCAGTCACCCAATGCCCTTATCGCGGCATTTTTAATCTGTAATATCTCCGAAAATGTTCACTTAAATTACATGCTGTAAACGGCCATATTGATCTATATTAAATCAACAATTTATTTAAGGTACTTAATTGGATAAGGATTAATGCTGTATTGTTTAAAAATGCTTCCAAAATAAGGCATTATTTTTCGTAAAAAGTAAATGACAAAAAATGCTATAGTGGGTTATCCATAAGAGATAGACATATACAATCGCAGAGTTTTCTGTAGACCTTTACAGGGTGTACAAATACTTAGTACATTATTTTGATAGATCTCCTAGGGTTCAGCCTGCGTTTGCAATGTTAGCGAAAAAAAATGTAATTATTTACGACATCACATTAGAAACATCAAAAATTACAGTATTTCTCTTTCTTGAATGTTGTTATACATATAAACTTCTTTAATCACTCTATCTATTAAAAAAACCGCATCAAAATCTGTTGCGTAGTTTTAAATATAATATTTAAATAGACATACAGGGAAAGTCTATCTATTTATATATATTCGCGTCTGTCTATTCGCAATAAACTGGAAAAACAACTGAAACGAGTTTTAAATGCAGTTTACCTCAACATTGATCAATAAGGAAGTTTTATGTGTATAAAATAGGAAAATAGTTTAGAGGATTCTGAAGAACATGCCTGTCCGCATGCATTAGTTTATTTAAAGAATTTATAGGATTATAGCCGTGTGGTATCCGGCTGAGTAGAATAGACCACCTTTATTTCTTACCAAAGTGTCGTAAGAGGCGACGAAGGTAAGTCGACCCGCTGTGCGGTATCCGGCTGAGTAAAATAGATCACCCTCATTCTTACCGAGGTGTCGTAAAAGGCGTAAGATAAGTTGACTCACCGTGTGGTATCCGGTTGTGTAGTATAGACCACCCTCTTTCTTACCTAGGTGTCGTAAAATATTACTTAGGACAGTTGACGTCAGACAGAGGGCCAGTCGTAAAATGCGAAGCGAGATCATGTGACAACATGTTTATAACATGTTGTGCCAACCCCACTTAGAGCTGGATAAGGGCAGAAGAATGATCATGTGTCTTTAGGAGGTCATGGGTTCAATCCCCAGGCAGGCACCAATGAGTTTTTCTAATAAAAAGAAACTGATGAACGTAATTGTCATTTGCAATTTATCACACGTTTCGCGGTGAAGGAAAACATCATGAAGAAACCTGCATGTCTCTGGAAAATTTATGGGCGAGATAAGGGCAGGAGAATGATGGAAGATTCCCCGAAGCAGACGAAGTACACCACAGACAAAAAAATATAGAACAGAAAAACAGCAATAAAAATGAAAACAAATTGTAATGTATAAAAAGCGGTAAAATGTAAAATTGGAAAGTCTTGTAAAGTCCCCAGCGAGCAATTTGGGCGTTGTTCTCCCATCTCCATGCAATGCTATATGACGGGAGATGGCGTTTGGTAGCGATATATACAATACTCACCTATATAGTAAAAGTTCTTTGGCAACAGTCGAATGAGAGGTCTGAAACTGGCAATGGAGTCCTTGTTCCCATGGCAAACTAGTATGGGAGGGTCACAGCAATCGCCCCATGCTATAACTAGAATAAATAAATATTAAGGTTCTAAGCCAATCCAATCTTGTCCAAGAGTAACAGTAATCAAAATCTGTTGAGTAGTTTTAAAGTTTTATGCGTACATAGGGAAATATGGACAAAGAATGCGACTTTGTTTTATAATATGTAGTGATAACAATAGGTAACTTTGTACAACAATTAAAAACACATTTTAATTGGTATAATCCAGCATTTATGATATACAGGCTGGGATAGAACTTGGCAAGTGACCATTGCCAAAAGGTGCCCCCAGTCACTATAAACATTTTATCAATAAATTTATTTATTATTTACTAGCGGCCTGCCCCTGCTTCGCACGGGTATAAAATATATATCCCATGTCATTCAGTGTAAAAAAAATGATTAAAATCGATCCAGTAGTTTTGATTTATTCATTACTGCCCGTGGCCCGCAAGCGTTAAATTTGGAGAAAAACAATTTCCTTTCCCTATACCAAGAAGATTTCCTGCTATCTTTGGAATATCAAATTCATATAGTACATTTTTACTTATTTACTTTTACATTTTCCCTATGTATTTAATTTTTACAATTAATTACAGAATGTCTTTATATACAACATTCACAGCTTCCTTGTCGTTAAACAAACTCTTGAAAGAACAATATAGCTGCTGGATTCGAAGTGTTATAGGGCGAAGCGCGGCGCCCTCACGGCATTTTAAATCTGTAATATCTCCGAAAATGTTCACTTAAATTACATGCTGTAAACGGCCATATTGATCTATATTAAATCAACTATTTATTTAAGGAACTTAATTGGATAAGGATTAATGCTGTATTGTATAAAAATTGCTTCAAAAATAAGGCATTATTTTTCGTAAAAAGTAAATGACAAAAAATGCTATAATGGGTTATCCATAAGAGATAGACATATACCATCGCGGACTTTTCTGTAGACCTTTTCAATGTGTACAAATACTTAGTTCATTATTTTGATAAATCTCGTAGGGTTTAGCCTGCGTTTGCAATGTAAGCGGAAAAAAATTTAATTATTTACAGAAACCTCAAAAATTACTGTATTTCTCTACTCCGTATTGAATGTTATTATACGTACAAACCTTCCTCTAGAAGCACTCTATCTATTAAAAAAAACCGCATCAAAATCTGTTGCGTAGTTTTAAAGTTTTATGTGTACAAGAAATGCGACAAACTTTGTTTTATAATATGTAGTGATTGTGTATAATTCTTGGCTTATGTGTAATTTGCTGACTTTAACCAAACCTTTATCCAAACCTTCACTCTAGAGAGAAATAGGGTCTCAGGTCATCAGTGCAATATCATATTTAATTATCATCGTCATATGAGTTGTATTGATGTGTTGTTATTTTAAAAAATCAAATATCCTATTGTGTATCAAAATCTAAGTAGCGTACCAGTCTACTATGACATAAAAGATCAAATAAAAGAATGTTTATACTTTTCATTATTAATCTAATGAATTATAAGTTGCATATAACATAATTCAAGCAGAAATATTGTATATGAAAATAATTTAAAAATATAAAAGAACTAACATTAAAGTGATAAAGATCAGTGATAAAATTCATAAAAATTACATTAGCATAAAAATGTAATAATCAGACAAACAGACAGATATTTTTATTCATGCTACAGCTTTAATATAAATTAAAATACACTGATGTTAAATGCATTCTAGTATAATCATTTGCTGAAGTAAAAGGATAACATTGAGGAATATGATAAAATATAAAACGTTTAGACGGACTTTTTTCTATTACATTTCAAAGTCCAAGAATCAAGTTCTACAAAATACTGAGAAGAAAATATTTAATGAGTAAGTGGCATTCCTAATTTAAATTAAACGAATATACTAATACAATTTATACAATTATTATTTATAAATATAATACTTACTGCATAGCCGCCCCCACGGAGCCTGTATAAACCATTCTTTTTCCAAAAGCATAATTAATTCATTAAATTATAATTATAAATACACTTTTTAATCAAACTATACAAATAACACGATATTTAAATACCACCGACCAAAACTATTCATCTATAGGAATGATTTTCATTAACTACACAAATAAAAGAGACTGTAATTACTTCTTAATTTTGAAACACATTTAAACAAGTAGCGATTACTAACTACGATATGGTCTGCGTCGTATGTATCATTGTCATATCGGATAAAAAAATATAATATTATAATTTGTCTATCCATCTGTTACGCTTTCACGTATTATCCGCTGGGCCAATTTTGATGAAATTTGATACAATTAAACCTTATACACCGGAATTTTTTTATGCTGTAAGATATTCTTTCGGGAATAGAAAAACACATACAAATTATAATATTCTTAAAAGCTTAAGTTAGTGCAAACTACGGATGTGGGAAAATAATCGATTTTTAATAATGGTTTTTTTAATTTATTTTTAATCTCTGTTTCTTTTTTTTCTAGTATTTTAAGATAAAAATGCATTTTTGAATGAAACAAATGTAACCAAACTACAAATTTTAATCGAATTTCGCAAACAGCGCATCTGTTATTTTTTATTCGTACTTATCGATTATAATTAGTCTTTATTCTAATTAATTATTAAGATTAAAGGCCTTTTTCAAATAGTCGGAAAAAATTGGTTATTAATAACCGATTTTTTTGTATCGTTAATTGGTTTTTCATTAATCGATTTATTTTAAAAGGAGTCAAATAGCTTCTTATAGTTATAATCGGTACGACATAAGTACCTTCAAAAAACGTGTTTTCCACCTTTTCAAAGGACGGCAACGCACTCGCTCTGCGAGAGGTCGTGGGCGGCGGTGATTACTTTAAGATAAACCGCATGCTCGTTTGCCATCCTATACCATAAAAAAAAAAAAAAAAAAATAATCGATTTTTCTACTGCAAGTCTCTCCACATCCCTAGGGTGAAGGAAGCTGCGGGTACCACTAGTATATAACATATGTATAATGGAATATTCTTCCGATTAAGAAATGATTAAATGTGAAAGTAATTATTATACTATCTCCCTAAATATTTACATTGAAAAATTAATAAACAAAATAATTATATTTTTTAATATTACTACTAAGGGAGTCACTTTTTTATTTTAAAACTGTAGTTGACATATTTAATTCCTAAGTATATCTTCTGGTTAGATCTAAATTATACCACCACCACCATTCAAGTTAGAACGTTTTGCTATACAAAATCATTAATTTTTCCATTTTAATTACTCATTTCAAGTCCTATTATAAGGTAAAAATTCTTAATAAATAAGAATAAGCTTTAAAAAATTTCATAACATCTATCTTCTGATAATTCTACAGTTACGTCAGCTCGGATAATACATTTAAAATTATTCAATACAAGATTTTTATGGTCGTGGAATTATTATGGAAGCGTGGATTATAGAAAAATAATTGAATCAATAGTCGCTAAAGGTTTTTTTAAATAATATTTTATATGTAGCGAATAGCGCAGACCGTATTATAATTTATAAATACTTAATTTGACAGTACTAATCACCACGGACAAGATACTATATAATTATTACCATACTTATAAATTTCAGTGACATATTAGTTGCCAGAGTATATGTAATAGAGTTATTATACTCAAACAATATAACATAAAATCATAATCAAACATATTACAATAAATGTATTTTTAATATAAGAATTTTATCTATTTAAATTTAGGATATAGAGCCAAATGGCTCTATGTGTCCTGAAATTGATAAACAAAATTTAAAAAAGGCTAATATTTATTTAAACTATTGGATTGAAGTAAAAAATTAACACCTTCGGTTGCCAATTTGGTAACACTGATAGCATATTTTTGTAGGTACCTAAGTTGTGAGCAGCTCATAATAAAAAATAAGTATTTAACTAATAGATTATGAGTGCATTTAATTTTCCCTCTCATTATTTGTCATGTCACTCACTTGCAGACATAACTATGGCTCCCTTACTCTAGTATAATAACTCTATAAAAATAATACGATAAATAATAACTTAATCCCTTGTCTTTGTTAGCAACAAATCCAAATCACGCCATGCTATTAACGGATAACAAATTAAAACAAAGTCATCCTTATTATTCAGTGATTAATAATTTAATAATATGTATTTTAATATACAACTAAAGAATTATAAAAATTGTATAACGTTCTAATCTGATAAAAATGAATTAGTATGATATCAGTAGGAACGTCATATCTGACTTGCATTATCTAATCCATTAAATAGTCCGCTGTTTCAAATAACGAATTATTAATCGTATATTTAAAAATGAATGTTTGTCTGTATATACTTTATAGACGAAACAGAAATTTTCAGTCAATTTTTGGAATGTATGCATGATGATGTATGTATGTTAGCTGTTAGTTAGCTTATCAATTAATTGACTATTCTAAACCATCATCCTCCTGCCTTATCCTACACTAAGTGGGGTCGTCACAACATGTTTTAAACATGTTGCCAGATAATTTAGCTACGTTTTTTACGACCGGCCGCCTGCCTGACGTCGACTTATCTTAGTCACCTTTTACGACACCTCGGTAAGAAAGGGTGGTCTATTTTACTCAACTGGATACCACACGGTGGGTTGACTTACCTTAGTCGTCTTTTACGACACCTTGGTAAGAAAGAGGTTGGTCTATTCTACTCAGTCGGATACCACACGGTGGGTTAACTTATCTTAGTCACCTTTTACGACTCCTCGGTAAGAAAGAAGGTGGTCTATTTTACTTAACCGGATACCACACAGTGGATCGACTTACCTTAGTCGCCTTTAACGACACCTCGGTAAGTAATGAAATTGGTCTATTCTACTCAACCGGATACCAGACGGTGGGTTAACTTACCTTAGTCGCCTTTTACGACACCTCGGTAAGAATGAGGATGGTCCATTCTAGTCAGCCGGATACCACACGGCTACGACTAAGTAATAATAATTACATAAGTTTAAGAACAGCTTTTATTTTCACAATTAACTAACTCTAGTAAAAATCACTAAACTATTGACTATTTAAAAGCATTATAAAAAATTGAAATAAAATAGGTAAGATCTAGTTTAAAAAACATTTATTGTTTTTCGGGCCATACATTGTAGTCAAAAACAAAAGTAAACACATAATACCTTTATCGCGACATGGTAAAATTGTAAAATGACTTGCAAACTGCTGTCATTGAAAGATAAAATTAAATAGGTATTGCGATAACAATTTCATAAGCGGGCGTTGCATAATACCAGTACCAAAGATCAACTTCTATCAAACATATTTGATTAGTTTAAATTGTAAAATTGTATTCTGGAATCAAATTTTATATATTTTTAAACTGTGATATAGATTAAGAGTAATACGTTAAGTGATGTGCAAATAGTGAAATACTGTATAAAACATTAACATATCGGTTATATAGCAAGATCATAAGTTTATTTAAGTAGGTCATTCGTATTAGATCAACAAAACAGGTCTGCAGTTAATATTATCCTAAAAATTGTCTATGTCTATATGTCTACCAAAAAAGGAGTTTTAACATATAACCTTATTCTTCTTTTCTCTATGGCCTTTGTATTGAGTTTAATGATCCTAGAGTTATGTAAGTGGTCCACAATTATTCTACCAATGTCAAGGTAGTGGTTTCATCCACAGACTACTTACTACTTAGTAGTCATCAACTCTATGAGTGGCATTACAGAATGTCAACAAAATTTGCTTCTACGTAATCCTGTCATCTTTTACGAACTGTCACAAACTACAATCGTAGACCAAAATCATAGAATACCGTCATAATTTAAAAAAAGGTTACAATTCAAGATGTTTGCGGTGAAACCTTTTTTTGCATTTCACATAGTACACAGAATAGCTATTTACAACATTTGTATTTCCAGAAAAATGTCCTTAAGAGAAACTGAAAAGGAAATAACAATTAAAGCACCATGGGGAAATATTGCAGGTAAATATTTTAGGATATAATACATAGAACTACCACACTATTAAAATGAGGTCGTTGGTTGCACGGAGTGGGTACTTGCACATTTAAAAATATATTTATTTTTTATAGCGCTGTGTGGTATCCGGCTCAGCAGGATAGACCACCCTCATTACTTACCGAGGTGTCGTAAAAGGCGACTAAAGTAAGTTGACCCGCCGTACGGGGACCTTCTGGGCGTTCCAAACGGGGTTTATCAGACGCCCACCTTATAAGGTCTCCGAGGCGTTCGATGCATCTGGTGCTTCCGATGCATCGTCCAGCAGAGGGAGGGGCCACTTATAGAGAGGCCCCGACCCAGAGGTGACGCACTCTGGGGTACAGAGTTGCTGCTGGCGGGGATGGGGGGGTACCCATAAGGGGTTTTTTCCTGTATAAAAAAAAAGTTGACCCGCTGTGTGGTATACGGCCGAGTAGAATAGACCACCCTCATTATTTACCGAGGTGTCGTAAATGGCGACTAAGGTAAGTTGACCCCTCGTGTGGTCATGGTATGTTTCTAATTTCAGGATTATCATGGGGCGACTCGGCCAACCGACCAGTATTATTAGTTCCCGGTCGCATGGGACCTTGCTCGGCGTTCCGTCCACTAGTCCTGAGATTGCCTAAAAACCTGTACTACGTGACCATAGATTTACCCGGTAACGGATTTTCGGACCATTTTCCCGCCGGTCTCCGGTTTACGACATATGATTTCATACCCTCGATTAACTGTGTGCGGGAACACTTTAAATGGAGCAAATTCGCATATATTGGTCACTCTCTTGGTGCGGCGGTAGGTAAGTTCATTTATATTTATTAAACACTAGAAATATCCTGCGGTTTCACCCGCGTACTTTTTATTTTTTTTTACACCATATTACATTTTTATAACGGACCCCTATTTTATTTTTATGTAATATACCTTATGTTGCTTAGTAAAGATGCAGCTTGCCAATGGTGAAAGAATTTTTGAAATCGATCCAGTAGTTTTGGTGTGGAAACATTACAAACATACATACAAATTATTCCTCTTTATAATATTAGTATAGACGTTTTTACTAGCTTTTACCCGCAGCTTCGTTCGCGTGGATTGTTGTCGGGTGATAGGTGAATAGATCGCGCTTTTCAATGTTATTCTATTCGTGTAGAATTAACAGGATTTCTATAGCCTATATAAGCTGTGATGGCCTAGCGGTGCGACCGTGTGAATCTCTAGAGACGATCATGGGTTCAAACCCGGGCAGACACCAATGAGTTTTTCTATTAAAACTTATGTGTCTGATTGATAATTGCAATTTATCACACGCTTTTCGGTAAAGGAAAACATCGTGAGGAAACCTGCATATCTCTAGAGAATTCTGGAGATATGTGTAACCTACCAATCCGCACTGGAGCAGCGTGGTAGGTCTTAGCTCCAATCCTTCTCTCCAAAAACGGTGAGAAGAGGCCTATTCTCAGCAATGGGATAGTAACAGGCCGTTACTAACTTACTTTTTACTTACTATAGCCTATGTTACCCCGGTGTACTAGGAATAATGGTGCCAAATTTCATAGATATTGTTTGAGACGATGTTTTCCTTCACTTCAATTATGAATTAGACTCATAAGTTTTAACAGAAGTCATTGTTGAGATTTAGGTCGGTGACCCCCTCGAAAGAGTCACATGGTCTCAACGCTGGGCTATCATAGCTATTGAAAATACGCAGTGAAAAAATATTCATTATTAGGTAAGCATTTCAACATGGCGTACCCAGGATGTTTCACGCGCATCGTAGACTTGGATCCAGTACCCGCGTACCACTCCGCAGAACATCGGAAAATGGCCGACTGGTACAAGGAGATGTACGCCGGGCATTATACAGATAAAACATATAAGAAACATACAAGCGGGAAGAAGAACGCGCCTACATATACTTATGAACAGGTAATATAGCAAAGGCTGAATGGTCTTTGAGCTTTATATAATTCGCTTAGGAGCTTTCTAAAAATACGTTTTAATTTGTGCTCTTAACTCATTAAAAAATGTTGTATGCTCCTTAATATCCTCCTATAGAATCTTAAGTAACATTAAATTAACACAAAGAATCAGCTTAGCGATTCAGCGCGGAAGCGCTACCATTCTTGGGACCATTCCACTTGGGCATGATTTGTGTAGTCCTAGCGTGTAAGTAATTTAAGATAGATATAACTTGTACTTTTTCGTTGTAAATAAAAAAAATTAAAGGATAGACAAAAAAAACATTTAGTAGAGTAGTCTTTGATATGTCTAAGTTTGGTAAAATTTCCTTACCATACCTTTGAAATAAAAAATTGTATATTATTAGCAATTCGGTGAAAATACAGAAAAATTAATCTTTAAAGCTCATCATCCTCCTGCCCTTATACTACTTTAATGTGGTCGGCACAACATGTTATCACATGATTCGGCTAGGTATTCTACGACCGGCTGCCTGCCTGACGTCAACTTACCTAAGTACGCCTTTTAGGACACCTAGTAAGAAGGAGTGTGGTCTATTCTACGCAGCTCTACACCACACGACGAATCAACTTACCTTAGTCGCCTTTTACGAAACCTCGGTAGGAAATGAGGGCGGTTTATTCTATTCAACCGGATACTACATGAAGGGAATCTTATAATCTATAAGTTAAAAAATATTTCCAGCTCCATACAAGATGGCGGCGTTATCATACAAATATTGTTTTTATTTTTACCGCCTCCGCCAGTTTTTTACTACTACGTCTTAGTAAGAGCAATATTCCAAATCAACGGTAATTTTAATCACAATTGTCTAACCATTACGGATTTAAAGCCTATTTGAATCAAGATTATTTTAATTTGATTAAAAAAACAAATACTATTTTAGGTAAAAGAGATGTTGGTCAATGCGCAAGATCTTAACGAGGAAGCGATAAATTGCTATTTGGAACGATTTATAGAACCAGCTGGCGATGGCTTATATAGGTTCGTATATACATAATATATATAATCTGAATTTTGGAAACGCTTCCAACGATTTTCAAGAAATTTAGCATGTAGAGGGTCTCGGGGACAATAAATCAAGCAAGCTAAGTATCATTTTTTGTAAATGCTTGTCCTTGTTTTTTTAGGCATTAAAAAACTGTTACAAAATTTTAATTTTAATTTAATTTTAAATAATTTGTTAATTTCGTTGTCAATCGTAAATTTTTAATAGCTCATGGGGAACCGGAGGACTATAGAATTCACAAAATAGGGATCAACTCCAAGATATAACCAGCTTATTTTTTATAGCTTTAAAAAAAATATCCAGCATTTATAATTTTTTTTTTGGACGTCCATTGTCATCGGGACAAATCAGTATGTAAAATTTCAACTGAATCAGACACCGCGAAATGGGTCAAATTTAATTTCAAGATTCCACCTTCCCATACATACGGCAAGTTGTATAAAAGCTTTTATCAAATAATTCAAATCTCAGTCCTTTGAGAGTAAAAAAACATGTTTTTATAATTTCGTTCTGTTCCAGATTGACGTACGACCAGAGAATGAAGAGTATATTCGCGTTGCCATTCACACCTGACACTCTAAGGGAAATGTTCACATTGACTGATGTACCAACGTTGGCTTTTCTATCGCAGGACGTGGCCAAGTATGGCGCATATTCGCATGTTCCTTTCGTCACTGACGAGACCGCTTGGCCGAATAGAAACTATAGGTTTAAAATGGTCCCTGGGGGACATGATGCATATGTAAATGATCCAGGGTGCATGGCGGATGATATATCGAAATTTTTACTTGAAGATATCAAATCGAAACTGTGATAAATGGTATAATAAAGATATTATAGCGATAAATAATACTTCTGTATGCTTTAGTCACTTTGAATGTAATTTATTAAAGCACCGTATGGTATACGTGACCATTACAAGGCAGGAACAGGAAGAAGGAAGTTATACATGGACAAGAAAATCTTATGAACTACCACAGAGAACATTATCTTCATTGTTATTCTAACAGATATTTTATGATAAACTAGCACTCGCTAGCGGTTTCGCGCGCGTGGAAAGATTAAAACAGTATTATAGTATTTTTATAACCATAAAAATAGTTAAAGTGGGTTAACCTTAAAAGCTAGACATATGTCGCGAACTTTTATTTGAAACTTTAAGAGGGGAACAATTTTGTAATATATGATTTTTGAATAGTTTTCACCGTTTACTTAGCGCACGCAAGGAAAGCTTAAAATTTTGCCGTTTTCTATTTTTTATTACTAATTCTCTCCTATTCATCTTAGCGTGATTTTATATAGCCTATAGCCTTCCTCGATAAATGGACTATCTTACACACAAAGAATTTTTCAAATAGAGGTAAGTTAAAATAAAAAATTATAAGAAATTATAATTCAAAAAATTTATTGACAAAAACATAACATAGTGTAAACATAAAGTAACTCTTAAATTTTTTAAAATAACCACAGACAATAAACATATATACCTTCCCTGTATAAAAATCCCTGTAAAAACTGTTACGTTTAACAGCATAGTAATAATTTAAAAATAGAAATGGATATACCTCACTTGTTTCAACAATAAACTCTACTTTAAATAATTTATTAACTCATCCGACCCATCTTTTAAAAGTAACCCACTGGTTATACAATAATGCTAGAAATACAATCGTTCCTGTTGGGTCAATAATGTAAATAAACATAAAGGCGAATACTGTACTAGCACGATTTGTTATTGCACCAATTATTATCCCGTCCATTTTATAAAATCAATAAAATCTATTTAATAACTATCTAATAGGGGCTAATGTTCTACATTGATCCCACTACCCCAAAATAAACACTAATACACACTACTACACAACATTCTATGAAAAACATATTACACTAATTATACTAATTAGTGTAATATGTTTTTCAATTACACTATACGTTTCAAATACGACCTAATTGAAAAAGTTGTTTTTTAAAATTAAAATAAATAAAAAAACGCTACGCAACGCAAGAAAATGCTATTTTTTTAAGAGTGCATTGATATAAAAATTACAATAAATCTAAACTCAGTTAAGTCTAATTTTAATTAGGTCACTTTAATACTAAGCGTGCAATATGTTGAGTAGAACCTAAGTTTTTTATTATATTTGAATTTTGTTGATAAAATTGTGACTTGCAATAAAAAGAGACGTTTTTTAAGTTTTTAATGAGAATTGAGGAATTTACTTGCGATGAGGTGTTTATGAGGCGTCAATGGCAAAACGTTAGAAAACCCAACTAGGGCGAATCATGTTAAAGTTTAGATTGTATATCACTGTAACTTTCTATTTAGTAGCTAAGATTTTGAGGCATTATCGTATTTATTTACCCAACAAGGGCGAATCACGCCAAAGTTTAGATTTTATGTCATTGTAACTTGCTAGTTAGTAGCTAAGATTTGAGGCATTATCGTATTTATTTACCCAACAAGGGCGAATCACGCCAAAGTTTAGATTTTATGTCATTGTAACTTGCAAGTTAGTAGCTAAGATTTGAGGCATTCTCGGATTTTATTTACATTAACCCAACAAGGGCGAATCATGCTAAAGTTTAGATTTTGTGTTACCGAAATCTTTTGTTAAAAACGAACACACCTCTTTACTGATCCGTTCTGGGTTAATAAAATGCACATCATGGGTCCCCCTCACACTCATAACGAAGAAATTTTTCACATTTCTCTGCAAATCTGATAGAATATCATCTACAATCTTCTTCCGTTCCAAACATGGCTGGATGCTGTCTGTAGCATTGATGTACAAAGTAGGCGGTGTGTTTTTAGAAAATAATTTATAATAATAATCTGGTGTGCAGAAAGTTGGTATCATTATCTTACATCTTTTATCCCATGATAATCTGAAAGATTGAGAAATTAAAATGAATAAAGACAAAGTAACAGCCTGTTACCAGCAGTGGGCATACCACTGATGGGCAAAGGTCTCCTCTCTTTGTTTTTGGAGAAGGGTTGGAGCTAAGCTCTTTTCTATATATTATTGGAGATAGGTCAATTGTCAACATCATCCTGCCCTTATCCCCCTTATATCGGGACAACATGTATCACATGGTTATCACATGATTTGACAACATATTTTACACCTTGCCACCTGCCTAACTTCAACTTACCATAGTCGTATTTTACAACGCCTCGGTAAGAAAGAGGGTGATCTATTCTACTCAGCTGGATACCACACGGCGGGTCTTACGTTAGTCACCTTTTACGACACCTTGGTAAGAAAGAGGGTGGTGTATTCTACTCAAACAGGATACCACACACACTGACACACTGCTGGGAGATAGATCATTTGTATAAGAATGTATTGCGAATGCTAGTGTGATCTTTATGGCAATGAACCTTAACAACTTAAAGTAGGACAGAATACAAACTTATATTGATCCTCTCCAATTTTCTTTAAATTCCTGGACAGTATGATCTCAGCCTGGGCTTCGTCCATGCCCCTTGCATTCATAACAGCCTTTAGTACATCTGCCTTGCTGTACACACGGTCATCGATGTTATAATAATTATAGTTATCATAGTATCTCTGGTAGTATGAGAAGAATGTAGGGAAATCTTGAATCATGAGCCGTTGGAGAGCTGGACCACCGTCCAAAAAGATATACTTCTTGATTTGACCAGAAGCTAGACCATTATAAAGTAACCCTGAAAAATATTAAAAGGAAAATGCAATCCATTCTATATGTGAGTCTTTTTGGGCACAATTACAGCCTATACACTACAGCAAAGTTACCAGACTGTTTTTACATCTTCTTCAATTGGTCCCTCAATACTGAGGATTGTGGTCATATGAAGCCTTTCTTCGTATAATCTATTTCCACCTGTTCCGATCCATAGTAGCCCTCACCGTCTGATCCATGACCAGGCAAGTCAAAGCCTACACAGTGGTATACATCTGGTAGCAGTTCCAAGAGAGGAAGAAATGTTTTTACATAGACCATACCTATATCTTTTAATATTTAAATGAGTTAATCTTGTACATATATATAAAGTCGTATATACATATGTACATATATATATATATATATATATATATATATATATATATATTTATATATATTCGGAATCTCGGAAACGGCTTCAACGATTTTCATTGCATGTAGGGGTTAAGGGGGAGAAAAATCGATCTAGCTAGGCTTAAATAAATTTAAAAAAAAAACAATTTATCTCTGTTTTTGGGCAACATACTAAAATTTATATTAAATTAAATTTTTGCCATTAACTGTCAAGTCAGCGTAGCTGATTCGGGGAACGGGTGGTCGCGAGAAATGAAAATACCTGGGATCGAGCTGCACCTACCCTATTATTTTTTCTTTTTTTTTTGAAGTTTTTTTTAATTTCGTAAAAATTACCGAGCAAGGCTCAGTCAACCAGGTACTTTCTACTATATTCCCAAAACACTCCACAAGTTTATATTACGAATTGTGATCACTAATTTTTTCAACACAACAATGTAATCTTATACTTACCTTGTAGAGGCTTACATATTCCTAATTCTTAGTAATGCTACATATAGCACTGAATCAAAAACTATTGTGTATTGAACTATTAATAGCACCTGATTGACCATGCCTTAAAAAAAAAGAAACTTCAAAAAAAAAGAAAAATAATTGGGTAGATGGGGCTCTATCTATCTAATTTCGGGGATGTCTGTTGGTCCAGGGCGGGTGGTCAGCTCCTATTCCGGACAATTCCACCCTAGATGGGGGTCAAGCCTAGATATTTTCATTTCTAGAGGCCACGCTGACTTGACAATTTATGGAAAAAATAGTGTTTTATATTCACATTTTTAATGCCCAAAAACAGGCATACGATTTTTATAAGTTGGATGTAATTTTAAGATCAGTATTGATATCAATGCTAGTATAAATGTATTCACTAGTAAAAATGTATTTACTTACCTGTCTCAGCACCCATTGAATGTCCAATGTAAGTGAAATTTGTCCATTGCAAATGTTTAATAACTGCATCCAATGCTACAACAGCTATAAATCTTGTTAGAGCCAACCCTGAAATAATAATCTTTGTGTGATTAAAATCCACTGGTATTTAGGTGTATTTGTAGTACATGCAGTTAACGAATCTTAAACAACATAGGCCAACAAAACAATGTTGTAATTACTTTTGTAGTATGGAATTGCACAGTCACATGTAGTTCTGTAATTTACAGCAATAAATGTACAAACTTTACTTTAAGTGATACATGAAAGAACTGGCCCATTGGCGCAGTGGGTGGTGATCCTGCCGTCAGACCCACTTAGAGGTTCGATTCCCGCCGAGGGCTTACATTTTTTATAAATAAATTATTGGTCTTCGAGTCTGGGTGTATATTTGTATTTAAGTATTTATTTATAAAAATATATATGTATATATTCACCAGTTATCTGTCTACCATTACACAAGTATTAAGTTACTTACTTTGGGGATGGATGACCGTGTGTGTAAGTGTCCCATATATTTATTTATTTTATTTTAAATGAAAACTGTTCATTTCCTCCCTATGTGAAATACAAACAGGAACTTAAGTTATGAGATTTTATATTTCAGAAAACAAAGAAAAGAGTTAACAGCTTGACTTGACAGCTTAAATTTAAGTTAACAACTAAAATTGAACAGCTTGAAAATACATAACAAGCAAATGTTTACTGAATTACAAGCAAATAGCAAAAACAGTTTTTAAGTAGCGGCCTGTTACTATCCCACTGCTGAGAATAAGCCTCTTCTCTCCGTTTTTGAAGAGAAGGTTTGGAGCTAAGACCTACCACGCTGCCCCAATGCGGATTGGTAGGTTACACATATCTCCAGGATTCTCTAGAGATATGCAGGTTTTCCTCACGATTTTTTCCTTCAACGAAAAGTGTGTGATAAATTGCAATTATCAATCAATTAGAGACAATTAGATTCAGTTTTAACAGAATAAACTCATTGGTGTCTACCCGGGTTTGAATCCGTGACCTCCTCAGAAGAGTTGCACCGTGTTACAGCTGGGCTACCATAGTTAAACAGTTTTTACATCTTATAAATTAACTTATTACCAATTGGAATAGGATCTGACAATCCATGACCAGGCAAGTCAAAGCCTACATAGTGGTATGCATCTGGTAGCAGTTCCAAGAGAGGAAGAAATGTTGCAGCACTATCCTGACGACCATGTACCAACAGAACTGGTTCACCATTTGGATTTCCCCAGGAAATTACTAAAAATAATTACTTAAATTATTTGATAGTATTAAAATGTCATTATCATGGCATTTGAGTTTAAGATACAAAATCTATTTGCCCATAAAATTAATGTTCTCATAACTACATAACTATCGCTAGCATTCTATAATTTTTTTACTTGCTTTTGTGTTAGTTTGAAACATCTGTGAATTTATTTTCCTTTTTTTTTAATTTAAATAGTGTCTTAAAATTCGAGTATTCTAAATTTAAATTTAATAACATTACTATTGCTGGGTGTTATAATGGTGTTTTAATTATCTTAGACATAGTCCCCATAAAAAGCTGTTATTAAAAAAAGTAATAAAATTAAAAATTTATACTTAAAATTGTATAACTGATATACTGATTAGCAAATATCATAAGCAAAAAGATTGTCGCAAAATTTGAAATTAGATTGCAATGTGTACAATACAGTTGTTAACGCTGTAAGCAATTACACAATAAACACTAGCCTATAATTTTTGAGATAAATAAACTTACAAGCAATTTTCCCCCAAGGAACTTCTATAAACCATTCTTTTAAAATTTTCATTTTATTAGGTAATTTCATAAATAGCTTATATTTAGTTGTAAAGTTGTTGAATATAAAGAACTGAATTAAATTTGACTATACCAAAAGCCTTATAGCTAAAAATTAAAATTTAATTTTTCCGGAAAATGTTTATTTTCCGAACCACAGACTAATATCGCAGAACTATAGTAGTATAGAGTAAAAAATAAGATATCTGGGAAAGAAATATTATCTTATATCTTTTCTATAGATTAAGGCGATTTAAAAAAAATAGAATAATTCGTATCGATATAATCGATTATCTAATTAACGGTTTTTTTGTTATATTTGATAATTTTAGTTTTTTAATATAATAATTATTAACTAAAATAATTTTTACTAAAATAAATAATTATTACAAATTACAGTAGTCCCATCAATAATAACAGATGTGCTGTTTGTGTAGTTCTATTAAAATGTGTAATTTGGCTACATTGGTTTCATCCAACAATGCATATATCTTAAAAAACATGAAAAAAAAGAGTGAAAAAGAGAAAGAGGATGTTAAAATAATCGATAAAAAACTTGATTTTATGAAAAAATTAATTATTTAAAAAAAATAATTGATTATTATAAAAATCGATTATTTTATCACATTTCTATACAAAACCTATATGATATAATTATTAGTTATCTTTCTATTCAAAATATATTGTACTTGTGTGTTGTATTGTATTGTTTATTTGTGTTATCTATATAAATTTCTATTTAATGACTACATATGACAAAACTAATTTTATTATTGTGAATTCTGAATTTTCCTATAGTGCTAGGTAGAATTACATGTTCAGAAATTGGATTAGTACAAAGAGCATTTTTTGTAGATACCTCAAGTGTGGAGACTTCTGAAAATGATAATAGCCGTCTTCTAACATAAGTCATAATGAGTCAAATTCAAGTCAAGAAATATGTCCTAAAGTTAAAAAAAGTCAGTCAGTCAGTGAGTTCAGTTCCAGGTGAATTCATTAATTAATTGATAAAAACATGTGATTTCGATAGCCCATGGATGAACAAAGATTCTACTCCCGTTTCGCAGTGACAAAAAAATATGTAATTGTTATACGAAACGCAGTTAGAAACATTAATTTTAATAGGAAATTTCATGTAGAATCCATATTCATTCATATTTTTTGATAAAAGTGTTTAGTATTTGTTATTTTCTTCGATAAACCACGTAAGGGGTCAAAAAAAAGCGCGCAAGGTTTTTGTATTTTGTATGTGTGCGTGTATTGAGTATTCCAACATGGCGGCCGAGCTCTTTTCGATATAGATGTTCTTTTTTTGTTTACTTAATACTTTTTTATTTATTTTAATTTTTTTTTGGTATGTTTTTTTATTATTTTTGGTATGTAAAGCTAACTGATATCGGAGATGACAATGACACTATAATCATTTTTTTTTTCTTATTCGTTTGTTTTGATTATATTTTTAATCCAACATGTCCAATATATGCAGGATCCTCAATATCATAAAATAATCAGAATATGTACACGGTTAAATTTCTAATTTCAGATTCAACATGAACACCCCCAGGGCGTGCACTCCGGAAGACGAAGTTGAATTTTACGAGGCCTCGCCAGGAGGTACATTGAGTTTATGGAAACCATCGCTAATGAGACTAATAGATACGCATGGCAGACTATTAGTAAGCTCTCAGATCCTGACATTGGTACGGGTATTCCAAAATATTTGGATAAATAAATAAATAAATATATGGGACACTTACGCACACGGTCGTCCGTCCCCAAAGTAAGTAACTTAATACTTGTGTTATAAGTGACAGACAACTGGTGAATATATACATATATAATTTTTAAATACATACGTAAATACAAATATACACCCAGACTCGAAAGACCAACAAGTTCGGAATCAAACCTGCGACCCGAGGAGCTGAAGGCAGGGTCACTACCCACTGCACCAACAAGCCAGTCATCATTGGTCTACTGGTCGCTTTACCTCTGCCTTGGGCCAGCCTTGGTCCAACCTATATTCAGTATTGGGCCAACGTTGCTTACCAACCTTGGCCCAGTGCTTTTGCGATACTTATCTATATGTCTTTTTACGTGCGCTCCGACATTCTGGAGTATTGGACGACTGGGGTTTTGGCAATGCCCGCAATAGGAAAAATTATGAGCCGGGATCGATTCCGGCTCATAAACAAGTTCCTACACTTTGTGGATAACGATGCTCTTGTTACAGGAGGCTACGCCCGCAAGGTCGAAAAAGTTGCGCCGGTTGTGTTTGGTATAAAATCTTTTGAGCTATGTGAGTCCGGAACCGGCTATTTACTCCAATATCGGTAAATCAGAGTCACATTCAGTACCCTCCCATGGTGTCACAAGTTATACCGCTAAGGTAGTCTTGGATCTCATAGAAGGGTATCTGAATTTGGGGCACACCGTCGTTATGGACAATTGGTATAACCAATTGGCTTTAACGAGGTACCTGAAGGCCTAACATACAGATGTATTGGGAACGTTGAATCGCCGCCGGATAGGAATCCCAAAGGCGATTAAGGATATTGCACAAAATGTAGAGTGTGGAACATGTGTAAGTCTACATAGCGGTGACACCACGGTGGTGGAGTGGAAAGACGTTAAACTGGTCACCGACTGGTCGATGGAAGATATCGACTTACCACAAAAACGAGTTGGTTACGGGTAGGTGGGTTGGTCAGACTAAAACCAGTGGCGGTTCGCAATTATAACTTGTACATGGGGGGCGTTG
Organism: Morpho helenor; assembly: GCA_029227775.1. Lineage (NCBI taxonomy): Eukaryota > Metazoa > Arthropoda > Insecta > Lepidoptera > Nymphalidae > Morpho > Morpho helenor. Next base: position 9,916,713 of record JARGCU010000011.1, read on the forward strand.
ACCTGAAAGATCAAAAAATTTTAGGTCACCTTATGGAGCGGAATAAGCCCCATAAGTGGTATATAAAAGTGTTCAAGTGGCTGCTTAACGCCAGTATCTTAAGTCTTTAACAGTCTCGTCAGAATGTCTACAATGGCTTATAGGTACTAATTACAATGAAAGTACAGATTTAGTAAAAAACCAGTAAAGAAAGATGGCTTCCAAGTAAAAACCAAGTTCATGCTGCATATAAAATATAAGGAATGGAATACTAGATATGTGCAATCTATGGAAGAAAATAAAAATAAAGTGAAGGAATATTATGATAGAAAGACTGTTGGCACTTTTATGATGTTTACAAAAAGAAAATATATATGTCACTCGCTCATCAAATGTCACAAATGAAAAACGCATTTTTTACTTCCTTATTTTCGATGTTATTACTATAATATTAAAACAAACAGCGGACCATTTATTGATCCAGATAAATTGTAATTATTCAAAGACAATAAAGTGAACAATAAAGACAATTAAGTGTCATTAACAGAATTGAAAAGTCTAGTAAAGTCAAAGTGTGATTAGCCTAGGTCTTTAACAGTTGATGGTCCAAATGGGTTTATTTGAAGGAGGAATAAATAACATATTTTTTAAAGCCTTCACAGTCACCTCAAACTGTATCTTAAGATATGTGGCAAATAAGTCCAAACTCAAGACACCTCTTAATACAGGGTCACTGTCTATTCAAGAGTATATTACTCCAAAAATAATAATAAAATTATTTTGCTATAATCCGGGATGAAGTAAAATAGAAAATATATATAATACTAGATGTAGAGCGGACAATCGGTTATCATACCTGATACATGCAGGATTCGTAAAAAACACATGCACAAACCTCCACCACCGCCACCACGATACACAAGCACTATATATGTTCACTATCACAAACTCAACAATCGTTTCGCCCCGCAACCGAAGCATCATCAGGAGATAGACTCCACAACCAAAATCGCAAAGCAATTTTGGTCTTCTTTGGCTTTAGTCAATTTTGGCTTTGCGATTTTATTCTATTTTACTTCATAGCGGATTATAGCAAAATAATTTTATTATTACTTTTGTATTATGGATCTCCGCAAAGTAACGCCTAATTCTATAAATTATACATTACTCCAGTTAAAGAGCTCACCATGACAGTGAATCTAATTAATATATAACTAAAGAGTTAATAATATGTTATAAGTAAACATCTTCAATTCAATTTTCTCTTAATGGCTTTTAGTAGTGCCTTGTTGGCACAAATTACTTTGCCAATGTCAAAGTAAACATCTTAGCAATGTCCGTGAAAGACAAATTAATTTAATTAAGTCTAGAATATTATATAAGCTCTATGTATTAAGCACATGTTATTTGTCTTGTCAAAAGTTAAGAGTCATCACCCTCCTGCCCTCATCCCACTCTAAGTGGGGTCGGCACATGTTCAAACATGTCATATGATTTGGCTACATATTCTACGACCGCCTGCATGAAGTCAACTTAACTTAGTCGTATTTAACGACTCCTCGGCAAGAAAGAGGGTGGTCTATTTTACTCGACCGTGTAACACACGGTTGGTCAACTTACCATAGTCGCCTTTTACGACACCTCGGTAAGAAATGTGGTTGGTCTATTCTACTTAGCCTGATACCACACAGCGAGTCGACTTACCTTAGTCGCCTTTTACGACACCACGGTAAGAAATGAGGGTGGTACTATTCTATTCGGCCGGATACCACACGGCTTGTCAAAAGTTGTTAAGAGTATAGTAAGTGTATAAATTGTGTCATATTGTAAAATTAAAATAATTTAACTTTTTAATAAAGGAGAATGTTTTGAGAATGTATGCCTGTCTAATGTCATTACTGCTACTATCACTAATGTCATTGCATCAATAGTCGATAAGCATTACACTTGTAAATATGGCATCACATTACCATATAGTGAGTGTATAAACATGTCCTTAAAGTCTTAATAAAGACCTTATACAAAACCAGTCTATTATTACATGCCTGAATCAAGGACCACGACAAGGTGATAAGTTCAGTGATAAGGTTTATCATATATTTATTTTTTATTATTGCTAATAACTTTTTGACTTCCGCAATCAATTTCAGCTTTGCCATTACAGCAGTTTAAAAACACTTAAAAGAGGCTGATACAGAAAGCCTACTATACTCTTGAAGATTATTTAGAAGATAAGAATGTGTGGATATAGCTCTCTTTGAACCTGTACAAGACAGTAACGACTTAATGTAAATAGTATTAAGAATTATATTTTTAAAAGAGCAACCGCCGAGTTTCTTGCTGGCTCTTCTCGGTAGGAACAGCTTTCCGAACCATCAGTCGAGTTGACGATTCAAAAGCACTTGTTTACAAGTTTATTTGAATAAAGAATACTTTGAATTTGAATTTGATGTCTTTTATTAACATAATGTTCAGTGGATAAGGTTATAACCATCATGCGTCCATAGAAACAATAATATTGTAACAACGCCGCCACTTCGCTTTCGACCTCCGTCGCGTACGGATGTCTCGACAAGCGAATTTCGATTTGATCACCCAATTAGTGGTTGCGCTCTGTTTAGTTACGATCGTTTCCGATCCAATCTTTTATTTGTATAAATAAGCTTTCTATTTGTAAAGTTTCGTGCCTAAGTGCCGCCCTTGTGTTGTGTTGTGTCGTGTTTTCGTAGCGTGTCGCTCGCAGTGCTGTGCGGCTAGCGTTTTCATCTTTGCTCGATTAGATTGGTGCAGTGCTTTTGTGTACAGTGCCTGTTGTAACCGGTCCGTAAGTACACTAGTTTATAAATTAGGTACACACCTCTGTCCCCCGAAGGGCAAAGACTCATTAGGGGCACACCGCAGGTACACACCTCCCTGCCCTTGCCGGCAGGGAGGACCTATTCTTCTGGGACCCATTCTACTATGGACCCCCAACGAAATTACTTGGGCGACCCGCGAATGGAGGGACTCTTAGAGTACCTCCAGACGCGCCACCCAGCCGTCCATCGCGACGTATTGAAGGGATATCTTCGACCGCAACCTGCCGTCAAAGATAGCCCTCTAGTCACTATTACTGCTTGCTCTGTGTCGACAGGCATGGACTCTGAGCATTACCAGGTCAAAGAAATTACTTCTGAGACCTCTATCTCGTCTTTGGACGCAGAAAACGACAACGACGGTTTCGAGACCGTCGTTAGCAAGAGCCAAAAGCGAAAGCTAATGGCTCCCAAGACCATCCCTTCTAAGAGGCCCGTCACTACCGCGGCTAAGCCTCCTGTCCGACATGCTCAAAGTGAGGCCAGCGAGGAGCCACAAGACTCCCCGATGACCGAACGGCGAGAAAAAGTTCCACCCCTTTATATCAGGGAAAAAGCTGCATGGCAGCGCCTTTTACCTAAGATCGAAGCCCAATCGATCTCATTCGGGAGCGCACGCTCCACTAATGTCGGCATTAGGGTTTCTCCACCTACCTCGAATGACCACCGCCGACTTACAGCGCTACTGAGAGAGGATAATATTGAGTATCACTCATACGCGCTTGAAGATGAACGCGAACTTCGCGTTGTCATCCGCGGTCTGCCTGTAGAGATAGACACGGAATTTATTAAAGAGGACCTTAAGTCCCAAGATCTTCCCGTCAGAGAGGTACATCGTATGTACCATTCGCGGACCAAAGTCCCCTACGAACTTTGCCTTGTTGTGCTTGATTTGTCACCTCAGGGCAAAAATGTCTTTAACGTGACATCTATATGTAGATTGTCTGGGCTTCGTATCGAAGTCCCACGTAACCGAGGCGCGATCGGCCAATGCCATCGCTGCCAGCTCTACGGGCACTCAGCACGTAATTGTCACGCACGACCCCGATGCGTGAAATGCTTAGGTGACCATGGCACGTCAGATTGCTCTCGTACGGTTCCGACTGAGGAACCACCGAGCTGCGTACTTTGTAGGACCAAAGGGCATCCTGCAAACTATCGTGGCTGCCCAAAAGCTCCGCGAAAGGTGAAACGCACCCAAAAAATATCAGTCCGTAAAAACAATGCACGTGGGGGTCATAAAACACCTGTGGCGGACAGGTACATACCGGCTCCATTGCCCGCTACTAATCCCTGGCATAAAAAGCAGCAAGCAGCTGCTGTCTCCCTCCCCGTCCCCCAGCCCCCTCCGGCGATTAAAACAAAGCCAATACAGGTGGCACAGGTGGCTGCCAATTCAGTAAACAATACTGCTAATAGTTTCGTGGAAGACATGAAGCTTATTAGCTCTATTGTTGCGCTTATCGACGTAAACGAACTGTCGATACTAGCAAACAAACTGAGGAATAATCCTCAAGATCGTCTGTCGGCACTTCTCGAGCACCATCGGCTCATTGAAGTAATTCAAAAAATAAATGCCTAATATGGATAGTACACCAAAAGGCAGAATTAAACCGAACCGACTCTCCATAGGTCTGTTCAACGCAGACGGTCTTTGGGATAAAATATACGAAGTGCGCGAATTTATGGCTGCGTACCCGATCGACATCCTCTTAGTGCAAGAGACATTCCTGAAGCCTTTCCATCGCGATCCTAAGATAGCAAACTTTGTCTTAATCAGAAATGACCGACTCACAGGCCCTCTTGGAGGCACAGCAATTTACTACAGGAAGTCTCTTCACTGTACTCCTCTAGATCCCCCTCGACTTACTAATATCGAGGCCTCAGTATGTCAGTTAGGGATGACCGGCCATCAGCCGATCACATTAGCATCAATCTATCTCAGTCCGTCAAAAACTCTCTTGGAAAGCGACATTAGGACTTTGTTAGGACTTGGAGACGCCGTCTTACTAGGCGGTGACTTCAATTCAAAACATAGTCAATGGAATCGATCGTCTCCAAATGCCAATGGCAATCTTTTACATAGGCTCAGCAACTCTGCGTTCCTGAACTTTGATATTCTGGCTCCAGACGAGCCCACGCGATACTCTCGGCCTACCCATCCCATTCCGACTGCCAGTACCATCGACATGGCACTAATCCAAAATATTACCCTTCAGCTACATAGCATACAAGTCATTCATGACCTAGACTCGGACCACCGCCCAGTCTTACTTCAGCTAGGACCCCCTCCAACCGCGGTTTCTCGAAACAAAACCATTATCGAATGGAAAAAACTTAGCGAGCGTCTCCAATTTCTTGATTCAGACCACCTCAAAAAGATTCCTGACCGTATAGATTCAGTGGAAACTGCAAAAACAGCGACCACTCATCTCACAGCTCACTTATGTGATACTCTCAAGGATTGCTCTAGGGAAATTCCCGATAACTTTCGTTGTCGAGAACTACCAGATGATCTGCGAGAATTAATTGCTAAAAAACGTGCTGCCACTAGGGCACGCGACAGATACCCGACCCAAGAAAACCGGAGTGCGCTCAATAGATTACAGAAAGAGGTTAAAGAAAAATTAACCTCTTTCCACAACGATTCCTGGAATAGAAAGCTCTCGGAGATCAAGCCAGGACACCAGGCCTACTGGTGCTTGGCAAAATCTCTAAAAGCCGAAGGATACGCAGCCACCCCACCGCTACTTCGCCCGAATCTCCCACCTGCGTTTGACGACGCTGAAAAGGCCGAATGCTTGGCAGACAGTCTGGAAAACCAATGCTCTCCCAACCCTAGTGTACCCGAATTCACCGAATTCCACTCCAGAGTGGAAAAGGTGGCAGACAATCTTTCCGCAACGACTCCCGAAAGCGAGCCGTTACTTCCCACTACCGGAGAAGAAATCCGAACCATAATTAAAAACCTCCACTCCAAAAAAGCTCCCGGTCCTGATTCCATCTCTAACAGGGCACTGAAGTGCCTTCCCGACCAAATCATCCACCTACTGGTACTGATTTTTAATGCCCTCCTTGCCGGATGCTCCTTTCCTGACGAGTGGAAAGAAGCTACAGTGATAGGTATCCCCAAACCGGGAAAGCCTCGAAATCTCCCGACTAGCTATCGTCCCATTAGTTTGTTAAACAGCCTAGGAAAAATATACGAGCGAATTATCCTTGCCCGATTAAAATCCGTAGTCGATACTTATAATCTCCTTCCCAACGAACAGTTCGGATTTCGTCCAAAACACACCTGTGTTCAACAAGTGCACCGCCTCACGGAGCACATATTGCAAGGTTTGCAAACCAAGCAGTTTACAGGTGTCATATTCTTCGATGTCGCCAAAGCCTTCGATAAGGTCTGGCATGCAGGCTTAATCCACAAGTTGCTCCTATTAAATATACCTGACAGACTCGTACTTATCATACGAAACTACCTCACTAATCGTACATTTCGGTACCGCGTAGACGGCACTTTGTCGTCTCGCCGCCCTATCCGTGCCGGTGTCCCTCAAGGATCTGTGCTGGCACCCTTATTGTACTCGCTCTACACGAGTGACATTCCACGGGCGCCTATTAAAGAGCGCACTCATCTTGCTCTTTTCGCGGATGACACCGCTGTATTTACCACATCTCGCCAACCTCAAGTTATCACTAGACGTCTCCAGAAAGCGGTAAACAGCCTCGGACGCTGGTTCCGCCGATGGAGAATCGAAATAAACCCTGATAAAAGTGCAGCTATGCACTTTATCGGTAATCGTTTCCGATCTCACATAGACACACCTACGGAAATTTCCCTTTACGATACACCAATTCACTGGCAACAGAAAGTCAAGTACCTAGGTGTAACCTTCCAACCTTCCATGACCTTCCACGAGCACATACGCACAGTCTGCAATAAGGCTGCGTATGTCATGGGACGACTTTATCCGATGTTATGCAAGAAAAGTAAAATGTCACTCCGCAACAAAGTGACACTCTACAAAACTTGCATAAGACCAATAATGTCCTATGCGAGCGTTGCGTTCGCGCACGTTTCAAAGGTCAGATTGCTCACGCTCCAAAGAATGCAGAACCGATTTATGCGTACAGCCACTGGTTGTCCGTGGTTCATGCGGAACGTTGACCTCCATAGAGACCTCGACCTCCCTACCATTACTCACCTCTTTAAACGTTTTTCGAAGTCTTACTTCGAGAAATCCGAGGTACACCCGAACCCTCTAATCTCAGTTGCTTCCACCTACATCCCAGTTAGGTCTGACCATCGAAAATATAGGCGTCCAAAAAGCGTCCTATATGACCCTGACGATCAAATAACGATCGCAAACACAAAAACACGTAATACACACACACAGCGTCTTCGCCGGCGAAGACGAGGTCCCAGATTTCTGATATCGGTTGGTCGTGGCTTCTTGCCACCCTTCCGTCGTCGTATTGACTAATCAAAGTCATACCATCAGCCCTCCACTACACGTCGCCCTAAGCCGTGGTCCGGCCTCACAGGAGGCACCCTTAGGACGACGTTCCCCGACGCTAGTAGAGCTTCTGCGCTCTACTCTACGCATTTCGCAACCTCGGCGATGCTTCTGCGCTCGCCCGTCCCGCCCGGTGACGCTGTAAAAGCCGTTAGGGCTAACAGCATATTGTCAATTCGAAAAAAAAAAAAAAAAAAAAAAAAAAAAAAAAACAACGCCGCCTTGTCGCTATTGCAAGCCAGCAAACCATGACGTCACATCTTGCCACAGCCTTTCGCGCCATTTTGACGTGGGAGATGTGACAGCCGCTGTCATTAGCGCCTAGCCCGCGAATAGCGAATGAGAGTTTGCTTTAATTATATTTTTTGCATTTCTTATGAAAACAATAAAACTGATTTAGAATATTTCTTTTATTGATACTAGTAGTTTAGTTACAATATATTTGTTACAACATGTTTTTAATACAACCTCCTTCATAGAGTTGGCGATTAATATGAGAAAGCATTGTGGCTGTCATATTTTTATGTGTCATTCATTGAGTTGTAGCGAAAGAGTAAATGGGTTGACTCTGGGAAAACTGTTTTTTATTTATTGAATAAGTACAAAGGAGAAATATAGTCGCTTTGTTATATTCAGAAGGGGATGTAACCTAAACTCACAAATAGAGTGGACATAAGGAATCTTTGGAAATTTAAAGAATTCAAAGAAAAGACAAATGACGATCAATATCTTGAGACAACACGGAGAGTGCGATTTTCGTTTAATTTGAGAGATAGTTGGATATAAAAAATGGAGTTTTTATTGGAGAGATTATTGATGGTAATTGGTATTCGGTTAATTAATTCTGTGAGATCAACGTGACGATGTGCTATGTAAGGCCTTAGACGCGCCCGTGACTTTTGTTCGATGGAACTGTCAGCTAGAATGACGATTGTTCTCTGGATCTTTCCTTATGTAACGATTGTTTTCTAGACTGTAGACATCTGCAACGACTGTCAGCTAGGCTCTGCCTAGAAGTGGTGATTGTTCTTTGAGCGTTATCATTTGCGAGTCTGTTTACGTGTGTATCTGCTGAGTTGGTTGCCACTAATTGAGCTGTGTTATGCCATGACAGTGATTGAGGGTGAGCTTGAGGTGCGAAATGCTTATGGTGCGAAAAGCTTAAGGAGTTGAGGAGTTGAGCTTAAAGAGTTGAGCATAAAGCGTGAGCTTAGAGTTGAGCATAAAGCGTGAGCGTAGTCCTGTCATGTCATGGCATGTGCGGTTTTCTTTTACAGATTAAAAGAGCAAGTACTGAGTTTCTTGCCGATTCTTCTCAGTACAATCAGCATTCCGAATCGGTGGTAGATTCATTCCCAGAAGTCAGCTTATGAGATTTGCGGGGTCGCAAATGTTGTCAGGATGGTCGACTGTTACAACATGTTTTTAATACAACCTCCTTCATAGAGTTGGCGATTAATATGAGAAAGCATTGTGGCTGTCATATTTTTATGTGTCATTCATTGAGTTTTTGCGGAAAGAGTAAATGGGTTGACTCTGGGAAAACTGTTTTTTATTTATTGAATAAGTACAAAGGAGAAATATAGTCGCTTTGTTATATATTTATTAGTCTAAATTTATTCCTATCTTAGGGACATTAAATTTGCTATTTTAAAAGTCTACATGATTCTGTAAGAATACTCAAATAAATCTCATTGACTAATTACGCAAAAAGTATGATTGAAAATCAATACCTATGTTAAAGAATAACTTGAGTTCTGCAAATATACAATGTGCTCTAATTTGTCCCCTCCAAAGCGCCTATTTCGTATTTTTCGTGTACACATAGACTTGTATGTCATTAACTATTGTTAAAACATGTTTCAAATACAACCTACATATACATCATCCGCTTGCCCTTATCCCACTCTAAGTGGGGGGTCACATGATTTGGCTACGTATTTAACGACCGGCCGCTTGCCTGATGTCAACTTACGTTAGTCGTATTTTACGACAACTTGGTAAGAAATGAGGGTGGTACTGTTCTACTCAGCCGGATACCACACGGCGGGTCGACTTACCTTAGTCGCCTTTAACGACACCTCGGTAAGAAATGAGGGTGGTACTATTCTACTCAGCCGGATACCACACAGCGGGTCGACTTATCTTAGTCGCCGTTTTACGACACCTCGTTTAGAAATGAGGGTGGTACTATTTTACTCAGCCGAATACCACACGGCGGGTCGACTTACCTTAGTCGCCTTTTACGACACCTCGTTCAGAAATGAGGGTGGTATTATTCTACTCAGCCTGATACCACACGGCGGGTCGACTTACCTTAGTCGTATTTTACGACATCTCGGTAAGATAGTGATCTATTCTACTCAGCCGGATACCACACGGCGGGTCGACTTACCTTAGTCGCCGTTTTACGACACCTCGTTCAGAAATGAGGGTGGAACTATTCTACTCAGCCGGATACAAGGCGGGTCGACTTACCTTAGTCGCCGTTTTACGACACCTCGTTCAGAAATGAGGGTGGTACTATTTTACTCAGCCGAATACCACACGGCGGGTCGACTTACCTTAGTCGCCTTTTACGACACCTCGGTAAGAAATGACGATGGTATTATTCTACTCAGCCTGAAACCACACGGCGGGTCGACTTACCTTAGTCGCCTTTTACGACACCTCCGTCATAAATGAATGTGGTACTATTCTACTCAGCCGGATACCACACAGCGGGTCGACTTACCGTAGTCGCCCTTTACATTTCGGTAAGAAATGAGGGTGGTACTATTCCATTTAGCCAGATACCATACAGGGTAAACACAAATAAGACTAGTAAAAATAAAAAAATAATACTTTATTATAATTTCGACGTCACTGAACTACCGAAATCGGTGTTCAAAAAATCGATAATTTTATCAACAAACGATTCAGGATTAGTGATGTGCACGTCATGAGTACCGATTATATCTAGGACCAAGTAGTTCGGTATGGACTCTTGGAACACTTTCATTAATCTGACGCCATATTTCTTGAATGCCTCTATGGTGTCGTCGATGGAAGATATTACATTGAGCATGGGCGGAGCGTTAGATTTTACTATAGCAATTAGAAAGTCTTCGGTTACAGGGATAGTGACGACCTTCTTCATTCTTGGTTCCCAAGATAATCTGTGAAAATGACAGAATTAGTTTTAAGTTTAACTTAAATTATATATTTTAAAAAAAACCTTATAAACGCGAATCGTCTATATCGCCCTATACGAAGAATGTCCCATGTATAAGCATAGGAAATGTGATTTTATTCTTCGGATAGGGCGATATTTCCGTTTATTACAATTTTAAGGGTAATCCACAACAATATAGAATAGAAATATACTTTATTGTCTACCATTATCCTATAACAAAAGACAACATATCGCACGCTTAGTATTAAAGGGACCTAAGTCAATAATTAATATATTATTATATTCATTTGCATACAGTAGAAACTATAATAAACTGTGTATAAAGTAAAATGTATCTAACTCTAAGCCTAATTTTTAATTAGGTTAGTTCCATATTTAATGTGCAATATACAGCTAATGTTAGCTGTATGATGTAACGGCCTGTTACTATCCCACTGCTGGGCATAGGCCTCCTCTCTCCATTTTTGGAGAGAAGGGTTGGAGCTAAGACCTACCACGCTGCTCCAATGCGGATTGGTAGGTTACACATATTCCTAGAATTCTCTAGAGATATGCAGGTTTCCTCACGATGTTTTCCGTCACCGAAAAGCTTGTGATAAATTGCAATTATCAATTAGACACATAAGTTTTAATAGAAAAACTCATTGGTGTCTGCCCAGGGTTTGAACCCATGATCGTCTCTAGAGATTCACACGGTCGCACCGCTAGGCCATCACAGCATGTTAGCTGTATATTGCTGTATTTGTTTTTATATGTATAAAAAAATGGATTTCCCTTGGGAATACGAAAACAATTTATAATACATAATTGAGGATTTTTCTACTATTAATTTGACACAAACAAAGTAAATGGTAGGACTAGTTCTTAATAATAATAAAAACAAATTTCTAAATTGACTGCAGATCAACTTAGATCTTATTTTGAAGATTTTCTTATTAGATTGACTCCCACTTCTGTTATGGTGAGAATAGGGTTAAATAATGAAAGCTGTGGTAGCCCAGCGGTAACACCGTGCGCCTCTTTCGAGGAGGTCTAGAGTTCAAACCCTGGGCAGGCACCAATGAGTTTTCTAGTAAAACTTATGTGTTTAATTGATAATTGCAATTTATCACACGCTTTTCGGTGAAGGAAAACATCGTGAGGAAACCTGCATATCTCTAGAGAATTCTGGGGATATGTGTAACCTACCAATCCGCATTGGAGCAGCGTGGTAGGTCTTAGCTCCAATCCTTCTCTCCAATAAAAAAAACGGAGAGAAGAGGCCTATGCCCAGCAGTGGGATAGTAACAGGCCGTTACATTACATTACATTACAATGAAAGAATAAAACTCTTACCTATACATACCATCACCCAATGGTATTAAGGTCCTGGATAACACAACTGCAGCCTGTTCTTTGGTCAGTTTCCGACTCCGCACTAATAAATTAAGTGCCTGGTCGTACGTATACTGTTTATTACGATGAATTTCCCACCTGTAACGAAATAAGTTAAAATTTTAAATCAGCACCCTCATTCCTTACCGAGGTGTCATAAAAGGCGACTAAGGTAAGTCGACCCGTCGTGTGATATCCGGCTAAATAGAATAGACCACCCGCTTTTTACTGAGGTGTCGTAACGACTAAGGTAAGTTGACGTCAGGCAGGCGGCAGGCCGCAAAATACATAGCCAAATCATGTGACAGCATGTTTATAACATGTTGTGCCGACCCCACTTAGAGTGGGATAAGGGCAGGAAGATGATGATGTATATACCAGATGTCTGTCACCCATAACACAAGTGTTATTGGTTCAATCCCCAGGCAGGCACCATTGAGTTTTTATGTTACAACTTTTGCGTGAAGGAAAACATTATGAGGAAACCTGCATATCTCTAGACATATGTGTCTTGCATTCTAGGAATATGTGTAACCAACCAATCTGTATTAGGGCAGTGTGTTAGGTTTTAGCTCCAAACCTTATCTCCAAAAACAAAGAGAGGAAGCCTAAGTAGCAGTAAGTAGCAGGGATAGTAACAGGCTGTTACTTTACCTTTTTTTTACCTCACACATCATGAATATTAATAGTTTATGTAGTATTACTGAAATCACCTTGAATAATTATCATAGTAATCATCATATTGGTATTGATACCACAGTGGGTGATTGTGCTCATTGAAACAATATGTTGACAATGGTGGCAGTGGATCCAAATTTACCATTTTTGTTATCTTGTGTGGATATAAGAAGTTGTATATGGCACCTGTGGAAACAAATAAAAATTTACTTCTACAAAAATTTTGACCTATAGACACTAACAGGTTAGTAGGAAATTAGACTGTAGAAGAAACATAAGCTAAATTAACACTCTCTCTGACCCAAACAAAAATTCTAATTAAATATTTAATTAAATTTAAGCTTAATAAAATAATTTAAATTTAACAAAAAACATTAAAAAATAAACCAGCAGTCTGTATTACTTACTAACCTTAAACATATCAAATCAAAATATTCTTAATTGTACAACAAAAAAAATACATTATGTACTAGTGAGAAACAATTATTCATCATCCTCCTGCCCTTATCCCACTGTAAGTGGGGTCGGCACAACATTTTATAAACATGCTGTCACATGATTTGGCAGAGTTTTTACGACCGGCCGCCTGCCTGACGTCAACTTACCTTAGTCGTATTTTACGACGCCTCGGTAAGAAAGAGAGTGGTCTATTCTACTCAACCGGATACCACACGGCGGGTCGACTTACCTTAGCCGCCTTTTACGACAACTCGGTAAGAAATGAGGGTGGTACTATTCTATTCAGCCGGATACCACACGGCGGTGAGAAAAAGTTATTAAAAACATATATATTGTCAGTTACACAACTGGCAGCCTTATCGCTAAAGCAGAGATCTCTTCCAGGCAACCTGCTCATAATGGAATCATATATGGCAAGAACATATTAGTGCTTATCCGATTTCCATATGTGGTTCAGAGGACTGGGAATGTGTAAAAATCTCCTCCATTGAATTCACAAGTCATTGAGTGTGTTAGGTTTAAACTCCAACCCTTCTCTCCAATAGGAGGTTGAAGGCCTAGCAGTAGGATAATAAAAAGCTGTTATTTTACTTTCTTTTCAAGTGTTTAGGAGTAGGTGGAAAAGTGAAAAATGAAATGACTTACCTATAAAAAACCCTACCGAATGGGTCATATATATAAATTTCTCCCATTTCAAATGTTCTATCACACAGTGTACAGCATATGTTTGGTGAACATGGGATATAAGGGGCCCCGCTGGAAATGGATCAGATTTTCCATGCCCTGGAAATTATTATTTTATTTTAGTGTTATTAATTTAAAGGCGACTAAGGTAAGTCGACCCGCCGTGTGGTATCAGGCTGAGTAGAATAGACACACCTCATTTCTTACCGAGGTGTAATAAAAGGCGACTAAGGTTGGTTGACCCACCGTGTGGTATACGGTTTAGTAGGATAGACCATCCTCTTTCTTACCGAGGTGTCGTAAAATACGACAGAGGTAAGTTGATGTCAGGCAGGCGGCCGGTCGTAAAAACGCAGCCAAATCATGTGACATCACATTGTTGAACATGAATGGATATCCAAGCAGTGCACACGTTAGTTTAACAACAAATGCTTAGTTTAGCAACAAATGCTTTACTTTTTCAAGAAACAATAAATAGTCTTCTTACCTGGCATATCAACTGCAACGTAGTAATAGTCATCTGGCATATGCCTTAGGATTGGGATAAACGTAGCTGCACTGTCCATATATCCATGCACCAATAGCATTGGATAGTTTTTTGGATCGCCCCATGATACACCTAAAATCCCAAACAGTAATATTCATACACTTTGTTTAGTCCATAAATTAATTATTTATAAATTTAATAGAACTCTTATTATTGTCTAGTTAAGGAAGGAAAACAACGACTGTTTATACCTTGCTACTACTAAAACTTAAACAAATACCAACCTGTTTTTACTTCCACAAATCTTCAAGTTATGATTTATGCACTTTTTTCTTCTAATTATCATATACTTGGCTTCATTTGATAGTGGATAAATAAAATTTTAATTATTAAAAGATGTTGAACAGCTTTATTATCGATAAGTCATTTAATAGTATATTAATAGAATAGTAATTCGAATCTTTGTAAATTAAAATTCACCAAAAACACAAGTCTTAAAAAAACAAATAACGTTCCTAACGATGTATAGATAATAAATGGACTTACATGCAATGTTGCCCCAAAGAGCTTTTACACACCATTCTTTAGGTTCGCTTAACATATTTATATTAAGATTTCTCTGATTCGTCAACAGAATAACTGTAAGGCATTATTTATTTTAAACGTTCAATGAATACCGTAAAAAAGTACTACTAAGTAAAGGATTCCTTATTCATATCGTTTAAAGGTCAATTTTTTTGCTATCAGTAATTCAATCTTTTTATACTGCGTCCATCATATTATCAGTCTTTTGACAGCTCACGCTCATTAAGTTTTGTATTGCTTACGTACAAATATCATACAAATAATATTTGTACTTTATGGATGGGTACCGCCCACTTAGTGATGTCACACATAATGGGTTACTACGATTATGCCACAGATTAAAAATAATCGGTAGAAATCGATGTTACGAGTATTAAAAGACATTTAATAACATTATATAAAGTTTTACTTTCTTCTTAGTTAATACATGAATACAAATAAAACAATCAGGATATTTTAATTTATTTTATTAGCACGAGTCGTCGGAATGATAATCAACACTAGACTCCTCCGATGAGGAGTCTTCAGTAGCAGTTATTATTAGCTCTTGTGTAGATAATATATTATCAAACGCAATATCACGTTCCCAATCAGAGAATATTACTCTTTTTGCAACATTTTATTCGCTGTGAATGGGGGGCTTGTATTGCATCTCGCAGCATGCCCTTTTACTTGTGCCCATATAAGTTCTATTGCGTTGTACTGGCAGTGGTATGGAGGAATCCGAAAAACAGTATGGCCATATTCTGCTGCCATTTCATTGATTACATAGCGTTTTGCTCTCTTTTTGGTTTTTAATATTTTTATTAATTCAACTTTTAACATTGAGTCGTCCACATTTTCTCCATTGTCCCGAAGCCAATTAATTATTTCATGCTTTTTATTAGCCTGTGTTGGCATTTTGTCAATTTGACGGGAGTGGTAGGGCGCATTATCAATAAAAATTATTGATGGTTCTTCCAATGAAATGAGCATTTTTTTGAACCACTCTTCATACACATTTGCATTCATCTCTTCGTGGTAGTCATTTGATTTCTTCGATTTAAATGCCAACAGTGCGTCTTGTACAAATCCTTTTGCTGTACCTGCATGGCAAATGATTAGGCGCTCACCTTTTCCCATTGGTACTGAGGAAGTGGAATCAGCAGTATCATCAGTCCAGAAACGAGATAGTGTGTGGTTAGCGTTGAGCCATGTTTCATCCGTGAAAACAATATTTGCCCAATCTTGTATTTTCTTTGCCTCTCTTAAAAAATCACAACGTGCTATAGCTATATCTGTGCGTTCCATTAATAATTTTCTTTTATTTAACTTTTTATATGAAAAGCCAATTGTGTTCAAAACTTTGACCAAAGAAGATTTTTCACCATGAAATAGACCACTTCTTTTCAAAGAAACAATAAGTTTTCTCAAAGTTGGAATTTCTTTTCTCAAGTAGTAATCTAGTTTACGTAGGTTATCATTAATCGAATTACTTAGGTACGTAATTCGATTAATGATAGTAGGTACTATAATCGGAATGGTATCGCATACGAGAATCTTTAGGACATCACTATCGTCAATCTGTCAAAAGATGGTTAATATAATGGACAGTGTATAAGTTAGGTAATAGGTATACTTTAAGATTATCTCAGATACAATTAAGATTAGCTTTGAGAATACCTATAAATGCAGATTTTATCAAATATATGTATAGTATGAGGATTCTGCCACCCATAATACTATTATGTTACTTACTTTGGAGACGAACGACCGTATGTGGAATTGTTCATTATATTTATTTATTTATATACTACGTAGATTTCCTACTGTGACGCAATGGTCGGATTGCCACACCCCACAATATTAAAGGTTCCGGGTTCGATTCCCGATTAATACTTTCCAAATTAAAGTGTTTTGTCTGCTTTGGTACCCTTTCGCGATCAGGTATTCCGATAAGATGTTGTGAAGAATGAAAAGAAATAGGTCTACCTGTTCCAAGTTTGCGCTTCTATCTTAGACAATATCTTCACTTATCACATGGTGAAATAACAGTCATGCGAAAACCAGTAACAATATTTGGAAGACCGAGCCTAGCTCGGTATTGATTTTTAGAACTTATATACGAGTTACATATGCGCATAAACGCGCCCAATAATATAGCACATGAGCTGTTATAACTTTACGAAAGTTAAAATTACCTTTATATTCTAATAAAGTTGAAGCAGTTTTTCGTTGCCTGTAAACACAGATAAAAGACATTTTCCAAAAATATACTCTAGCTAGATCGATTGAAACTCTTACACACAAAGTTTTATGAAAATCGTTGGAGCCATTTCTCCATAAACATGAAAAAGAAAACTAGATATAACTTACTTGATTTATCTTTAAAGATAACTTACCAATACAGTATTAATCCTCATCAACTAAATACGTAAGTTGCCTTGAGTATTTCACGAGTGTTTTCCAACCTTTTTTGAACTATGGCCCACCTAAAAAAATCTTATGCCCCCTTATGTAACAAAACATAACTTTTAATATTAAAAAATTGTTCAGTCTTATAAAAAATAAATTTTTAATTACCTGTTACCGTAGAACTGACAGGACTGTAGCCTATTGTTTAATATATGCAATTTAATATTATTAATTCATATTTTTTATTACAAACAAGACTCCTATTATTTAAAATTTCATACAAAACGGTCAACTACTAGTGCATGGTCAATTACTAGTGCCCTTACCTAATAAATGTTTTAATATTTGTCAATAGATTACGATTCCGTGTGGTATCCGGCTAAGTAGAATAGACCACCCTCGTTTCTTACCGAGGTGTCGTAAAATACTAAAGTAGGTTGACGTCAGGCAGGCGGCCGGTCGTAAAATACGTTGACAAATCATGTAACATGTTGCACTGACCCCACTTATAGTGGGATAAGGGCAGGAATGAATATGTTCTAAATTGAAAAATTTGTAATTGAAATCCATGGAATAACGATGCTACCCACAAGTTATCTCCATTTTTTAATGTTATATAACTATCATAAATGATTTTTCATTCTAATGATTTTAAATATTTAAGTCCGATCTGCTATATCTATACTACATGTTACAAAAATGAAATATCATACACATCATTTTTATTTATTTATTATATTAACTTACTAACAGTAATAACTTTGAAACACAGTAGTAAATAAAGTAATTGTACATTTTTTTACTCTATTATAGAGAACTTAGCTTATTATCGTTATTGCCAGTAGCTTCACTGCTACTAGAAATCACAAGTAAGTAATAATGCTACTATATAAATTAGATTGCTGCATTGTGATCTATATTTTCCTTTTTGAGTTTAAATAATTTGTGATTACAACAAAATATTGTTGGAACATATGAAAAATAGACTTTGATAGATTTAAGCACTTTTGGGTTTGAAAAGAATCAGTATTAAACCACCGTGGTTGCTCTTTTTACAATATGACTATTGTACCTAATTTAAGGTTTATTGTATTTTACTATTTTTTGTATATACTATATTGTATTCTTAATTTGAATTAAAGCATTTTCTGAACATTTGTATAAGTGTGCTTTCTATATTTATATTAAACTTATGTACCTACCTGGTTGAACTATAATTGATTTAATTTATAACATTAAAATAGTATTATGTAAATATAGATAGATTGGATTTTGGAAATTGGATAGATAGTTGGATGTGAAATCTAGACAATCGTTTTAATATTTATTTCTGAAAAAATAAGATATTTAATCTAAATAATCTAGCACTCAAGGCACCTTTTTACTAATTTTATCAATAAATTATGTAATGTACAGTTTTATAAAGACATATATTTAAATATCTATTTATTTATAATAATATTTACAATAATCCTTAGAATAAATTTAAATTATCTCCAAAAAGTAGACAATAAAATCATTTATTTAATAAGAACAGACTTCATCCACTTTCACTAATATCATATTATAACCCAACATGGGTTTATAGTGCCTTACTTTGGGGGAGAGCATGTAACTCTAGTATACCTATCTTACAAAAAATTGTGTATATCATCTTGCGTTCAATACGCAACATACCTTGGTATCTTATCAAGAAAACAATTAAATTTAAATATTACCACCAATAAGGAAGAGGTGCTAGGATTATTATTTAAATACATATGTTTTTATATTTAAAAACATATTTAAGTAATATCTCCTCAATTATCCCAATAACTTGGCCAACGAGCTCCTGGAGGAGAAATTTCCCAGGAGGATAAAAAATTGTCTATTCTACACCTAAACAAACGAGTTTAGGTGACAATGGATAGTAATGACTCATAATGAGGATCATAACAACAAATTTGCTTGTATTTTACTACATACTTTCTTTGGAATTAAAATTATACCTCTTTTGAGGGCTGAACAATAAATATGTTACATAAATAATGTTATTTTTTTATGAAGTACTTATTCTTTATATTGTTTCACTCATTTTTACTGTTTAATTACAGTAATGTGTGTTGCATTTTAAAAACACAAGTTCAGGTGTTCGTTTTCTACCAATACGTGCTCTCTTTTGCGTCAGCACATAGCCTGCCTTAGAGAATACACGGTCGCATTCTACTGATGTTACTACTATATGGTAATGTTCAATAAATGCCTCTGCTAAATTAGGATAGAGGGAAGCATGGGTTTTCCACCAATCTAAGGGGCAACTACTTCGCTGAAGAACTTCTTCATTTAAAAACAATTCAACCTCGTTTTTAGCTATATCTTCAATTGAAGGTGATACTACTGTAATTGTTTTATCCAGTTTCCTCCATACAGATACAGGCTCTATATCTTTAATATTTTTAGAATTTGTTAGTATAGAACCATCAGATGGGACAATCATAAAGTTTGCCACTTCAGGGATTGCACATTTTTTGCTTAATTTTTGTTTCAATAACTCTATTATATGGTTTTTAATTAAGTGAGCTCGTTGTGAACGCTGATGTGTATCACAAGACAGCGACTCTTCTTCGACAACATCATCTAAAAATGCATAAATCTTAAATCGAGGATCCAAAAATGTGCACGCACCAAGAGTCATATTATTTTCTATCTCATTCTCAGGAAAACAAGAATTTAATCCTTGATCTAACTTTTTCAGAAACGGTGAAGTAATGCCAAAAAAAGGTTTTGATTTCATGATGGACATGGCATTCTTTAAGCCATCAATAATAACTACTGCAAGACTTGCTGTAAGGTAGTTAGTGTCACTCATTATACGAGTAATTTCTTCAAATGGTTTAAGAATTATGCATATCTGCCTAATTGCTGCCCACAACTCAGTAGTAATTATGGGCAATGTTGTTTTCAGTTTTGGAATAACTTTTTGGAGTGGTTTTTGCAGTTTCAAAAATCTTTCCAGCATATAAAATGTGGAGATCCAACTGATGGGAATAGAGGAATCAATCAAACGTAAGGCTACTGTTTCTTTTTCTACATCAATTTGATAGTTTATTAGAGCATCAGTGGCTACACTATTTTTTTTAAAATAGGCAACTATTTTTTTAACATTTACTAAAATGAAGTGAATTACTAGAATAGCTTTATCAATGGTTTCATTAAGTTTACGAAGGAAACAACTAAATAATGGCCAGCCATTTATTTTTATAGCATTAGTAACACACTCAGTGTTATCAGAAACAGCTAAAGTGATTTTGTCAGATATTTGCCATTCTTCTACAATATTTTTTAACACAACTGCTAACTCGTTAGCAGTGTGCGAGCCACTAAAATTTTCACAATGCAACATAACTTTTGTCATTTTGTAATCAATTATAAAATGTGCTGTTACAGCTAAATATGAGTCCATAGCCAAAGATGTCCATGATTCTGTTGTCAAACAAACGTTTTTAGCTTTACTAACTAATTCTATCATTTGATCCTTACACTCTAAATATTGCTCTGGGATAAACATTCCAGATATCCACTTTCTATTCGGCAATTTATAGTTAGGATTCAAAGCTTCAACAAAGCTTATAAATCCTTCATCTTCTACAAGGGAGAATGGTTGATAGTCATGAATAATCATTTGCAGTACTTTCTTATCAATTATCTTTTTATGTTCCTCTTCCAACGTGCTAACTGTCGTTATTTTCGCGCGCCGCTTGACTGCAACTGGTGAAGGAGATCTGCTTCGTTCGGGATTAATTATCTGTATAAGAAAATTATTTGAATCGTCGTCCTGTTCAGAAACATTTGAAGCTACTGGTTGTTTTTCCATTTTTATCTGGCACGACAGCAATTCTTCACTGGCATTTTTATGTTTTGTGCTTAAATGTTTCTTCAGATTAGTTATTGAAGTCTTGTAAGAGTATAGTTTTCCACATAGAAAGCACTTAGCCATAGTGCTACCTGGAGTTTTTTCAAAGTATTGCCAAACAGGCGCTTTTGTGTATGTACTCATTATAACGATAGAAAAACAAAATAACAATAATTCACAAGTACTACTTATATAAAAACTAAAAATTGACACAAGTACTGAATTATTCACTGATCACTACGTATGAAATATCATATATCAACAATGGAAATTATTTATTTCGTTCCTTGCCAATATAGCTTGCTACTTTTCATCGCAGATAAATAATGCTAGTGCTTGCTGCTTCCGGCTTCGTATAACGCTAGGGATGTCAAAAATAAACGATTTTTATATTAATCTATTATTTTGTAACAAATATCGATAGTTTAAACATTACAAATCGTTTAAAAAAAATCGATTATATGAATTATCCATATTTTTTTGCCTTCTTTTTCTTGTCTTATAAAAAAGATATGCGTTGTTGGATCAAACCAACCAAAAATGATGTAGCTAAACAAAACATTTTAATCGAATTTCGCAAACAGCACATATTATTTTTTTTTATTCGTAGTTGTCCGCTTTAATTAGGCTTTATTCTAATTGATTAATAGCATTAAAAAGGCAATTTTTAAAAAAACAAAAGAAATCTATTATAATTAATCTATTGTTTTGGTACAAATTATTCGATTTTTAAAACACCGATTTCTTCTTCTTCTTCTTCTTCAACCGATGGACGTCCACTGCTGGACATAGGCCTCTTCATGGGATCTCCAGAACACACGATTTTGTGCCGCTTGTATCCAGCGGCTCCCCGCGACCTTTTTTAGGTCGTCTGTCCATCTAGTAGGGGGTCTTCCAACACTGCGCTTTCCGGTGCGGGGTCGCCATTCCAACACCGATTTATTTTAAAGTAAAAAAAGGGTTATTTATTAATTGATTTTTTTAACCGCAAGTTAATCTTTAATGGCTTGTTATTGTATTGTTTTGTTACCATACTTTTGTAAATGAGAAAAAATACGGACGTCATACATATTATACACTTATTTGTATCTTCTAAACTAAGTGCGTCAACTGCGGTAATTATAGCAAAAACAAATTAATTCTTATTGTTAATTATAGTAAAAACCTACTTTAACAGCTATAGCCGTGACTTGTTGTTCACTCAATTATTTACTATGAATTTAATCCTGTACCCAAATTTACAATTGTTTTTTATCCTGCTTGTTACCCCGTATCTAAGTTTCAATCATAGTAAATAAATATATATAAATTTCGTCAATGGTTTAGCGTCCTAGATTTCAAAGCAAAAAGGCTGTCCCACACGGTAAATATCGATTTCAAAAAGATAAATTCTTGTATTCGTTCTAACGGTGTTTACATTCAAGACATACTGGATAAAATTATAAATACAAATAAATGTAATCCTTATGTCATATTCTGTACGGTTGATATTTCTAAATTATACTTTGACTACATAGCATAATAGTCTATATCACTTCGAAATATCGACCGTTTTAGCTACGTTATAAGGCTTACATTTGTTTGTAATAACAACAGCATCAGCATTAGCAGCTACAGTTGGTGATATAAGTATTTTTAATTTTATAGCATTTTTATACAAACTTCAATCAACTAAACAGCCTATATAAGTCGAATAGCAAATTGTGTGTATGTGAATATTTCAGCTAAAACATTAAAGTATTACGTATTTGTTTTCCTCCTATTTTTCAAAGTATACAAGGTCACATTAATTTAGGTATTGTTTATTTTTTGTAATTTAAACTCACATAATTTTTGTACGATTCTTTTTCAGACTACAAGATCAATTGAACATAGGTAAAAAATTTATGTATATAATATATTATCAGTAGGATATACCTTAGTAATAAAAATAAATAAAGTGGAAGCAACGTCGGGTGAATGATTGGCTACAAAAATGAGACGTAACTTTTTCATTATTATTTATTTTAGCTTTTTTATGCCATTTTTCATAAATTATAGTGCTGAATCCCTCGTGTGTGAGTGAGTGAGTTGAGCAACAGTAACACAACAACGCACACACACAGACACAAACTATTATTATCATCTCATTATCTATGCTTTTCATTGACTCCTAAAGGACTCTTAAAGCAAGTAGCCCGCCTTTTGTGCAATTATTTATAGATGCATATAGTAGTTGTACATTAAAGTAAATAAATAACTTTACTAAAAAAAACAATATAAAAGTTTTGATCTCGTATATTGGTAAATATATTTTTTCCTTCCACACAATAATTGAATTAATATAAAATCGTACGTTCCGATTTCGTCGCCATTTTTCAGAATGTTTAAAAAATACGACAGTTCCTTGTCAATGTGCACTTTGGTTCTAACATTATCTGTACTGAAACCTTCGACTAGAAGATCTTGTAATGTCAAAGAACCTGTATTATTTTCTTTTTTTATTTTCGAGTCTTCTGGAACGAAATGAACCGACGTGACAAGTGACCTGTAACAAAGAATAAATTAACTTGTGGGCTACGAAAAACTACTATTCTGGTCTATGGTTCGTAGCTAATACCTAGATGGCGCTAATACGGCTCGCCAATAAGGGCTTTGTGATATATTACAATTTAAGAGAAAGAAGGATTTGTGTCTCATTTACAAGTCTGCCTACGGGTCCTACTCTAGTATTAATAACTCTATGCTTAATTTACCTTCTATTTATATATTTGCTGACTTTAACAATCCAGCTGTCGAAGTCTGTATATATCTCCTGTAAACCGCCCAACCCTCGAGGCTCTGCGTCTGAAATATTAAAAAATAAAATATATTTATATGATATGGTCTATGGTCTAAGCTTAGCTGCTTTGCGATCCTGCATGTATCAAGTATGAAAACGAATTGTCCACTCTACATTTAGCATTATATATATTTTCTATTTTACTTCATCGCGTATTATAACAAAATAATTTTATTATTACTTTTGCAACAAATTGTGTTTTAAAAGTGTTATCGACAAGAATCGAACCCGCGATCTGAGTTGAAAAAGGGTCACTGCCCCCTGCGCCAACGGGCCATTGATAGCATTCTATAGTTGCGTTATCTAATCATTAGTAAGCAACCTCCGATCAGCTTTATGCAATGGATTACCTAAACACGGACCGGCTACAAGGAAATATATATATATGCTTTCTACAACGCAATCATTGCACCGTATTGGCGTAACGAATACCCGATCAACTTTATAACACGTCCGTCCGTGTAAATCGTAAATCTATACTAATATATAAAGCTGAAGAGTTTGTTTGTTTGGTTGTTTGATTGTTTGATCGCGCTAATCTCAGGAACTACTGGACCGATTTAAAAAAATCTATCAGTGTAAAATACTCCATTTATCGAGAAGGGCTATAGGGTATTAGGGTATATTATAACATCACGCTAAGATGAATAGGAGAAGAGCAGCAATAAAAATAGTACGATAACGGCAAAATTTAAAGCTTTCCTTGCGTGCGCTGAGTAAACGGTAACAGTTATTCAAAAATCATGTTTTACATAATTGTTCCCCTCTAAAAGTTCTAAATAAAAGTCCGCGACAGCATATGTCTAGCTTTTAAGTTTAACCCACTTTAACCATCTTATGGTTATCAAAAGACTATATTACGGTTTTAATGTATCCACTGTCTGTCTTCATGGGATCGATTTTCTCAAAATCTACTGAACTAATTTTTGAACGGTTTTTACTAAAAGATAGTGAAATTCTTCCGGAAGGTTTAGGTTAATAGTACAGTACGGTTTTACGTAAATTATGTTTAAGACGTGGTTGTAAAACCTTTCTTGCTGGGTGCTTTAGTCGCGTGCGCTGCGGAAACTAATAGAGATACACTAAAGCAATGTACTAGATAATTGTAGATCTACAAAATTACTATAAAAAAGTCGTTGACAGCATGTCTCTATCTCTTACAGTTAATGAACAATAACTACTTTTCCGTTTTTGTGACACACTGGTTTGAACGCGGCGAAAATTTGAGCATAACATAATGGTAAAGTAGCGGCCTGTTACTATCCCACTGCTGGGCATAGGGCTCCTCCGGCTTTGGAGAGAAGGGTTGAAGTTCGATCAGTACAATTTTTGTAGTGGCAGATTTCTTTGCAAATAAACAACTTAATACGTCCTTGGTTTTGTTTATGCAATAACATATCAAAGTCAAATCAAAGTTAAATACGCTAGATTATTAGTAAAATCAATAATTAATTTAGCGTGTAAGTGAGAATTTTTTTTATATATTTTCGTTTTAAATAAATATTATCACCATTCTTCGGCCCTTACATCCTCGGAGAGTCGGTACAACATGTTTAAAACATGTAACATGATTTGGCTAGGTATTTTGCGACCGGTCGCCTGCCTGTCGTCAACTTATCCTAGTCGTCTTTTATGACACCTCGGTAAGAAATGAGGGTGGTCTATTCTACTCAGCCGCATACCACACAAAGGGTCGACTTACCTTAATCGGCTTTTACGACACCTCGTCACAATCAATCTTGTATACCGGGGTAGCATAGATGCTAGCTTTTACTTACTACTTACTTACACACTTATATACCCACAACATAAGTTACTACAACATACTGACAAGCTAGGCCAAGGTTAAATAGTGTGTACGGTCATTGATCTCTATTTATAAATCGTGGTTATTTTATAAAAAACGGTAAGAAAATTCCGTGTGGTATCCGGCTGCATAGAATAGTACTACCCTCATTTCTTACCGAGGTGTCAAAAAAGGCGATTAAGGTAAGTCGACCCGCCGTGTGGTGTCCGGCTGAGTTTTACAACACCTCGGTAAGGAATGAGTGTGGTTTATTCTACTCAACCGGATATCACACGGCTAGATGAGATTTTTAATACTATATTTGATATTTATTGGGAATATATAAAATAAAAAGAATACGCTACGGTAATTTTTTTTATAAATATCATTCATCAGTTCAAGTGATCCAAAGGTCACTTTTTTATAGCATTGAATGCAATTAAAAATATTATTAACAGCGTATTGAACCCAATATAAAATAAATATATGGGACACTTACACACACGGTCGTCCGTCCCCAAAGTAAGTAACTTAATACATGTGTTATGGTAGACATATAACTGGTGAATATATACTTATATATTTTTAAATACATACTTAAATACAAATATACACCCAGGCTCAAAGACCAACAAATTCATTTATAGAAAATGTTTGCCCTCGGCGGGAATCGAACCCGCGACCCGTGGAGCTGAAGGCAGGGTCACTACCCACTGCTCCAACGGGCCAGTCAATGAATTTGTATTGTTTTTATTATTATCATTTTTAACCTTGCCATTAAAGGAATTAAAAAAACTACACTGGCCCAAAAAAAAAGCTGTAAGTGCAAATGACCGGACTTGTGGGTACGTAATTGACCCACTACATCCGAATTAATTCAAATTCAAATAATTCTTTATTCAAATTGGCTTTTACATGCACTTTTGAATCGTCAAGTTACAATGAAGCTACGACTGGTTCGAAAAGGTGCTCTTACCGAGAAGAACCAGCAAGAAACTCGGCGGTCACTCTTTTCAAAATTAAGTATTACAAAATTAAGTAATGGTCAGTATGACCTATATTTAAGATTTTTAAGATTTCTCGAAATGTTGAGGGTGTACCTATAGGCTATAACCCCCAAATGATAAAATTGCAACGCTTTGCGATATTGTCTTTTAGCCTATCTCGTGATGATACTTCGGTTATTGTGCGAAACGATCGTTGAGATTGTTGTAGTGAATGTATGTAGTGCTTGTGTAGAGTGTTGTGGGTTGTCGCATTGTAACTGATTCTGCATATATACCTAAAGTATGAGAACGGTTTTGCTTCCTACTCCACTTAGAATTACTTAGGTATGAGAACGGTTTTGCTTCCTACACTTAGAATTACTTAGATTTTCTTAACAAACGCGGATTATGGCAAAATAATTCCATGATAACTTTTGTTGTATGGAATTCCGCCAAGTACCTGGGTAATTTTTTAAAAGATATAAAGAAAATATTTAAAAAATAATAAAAAAAGAAAGAAGGCGCCGATGACATGTGGGATTCGAACCCGGGTTAGAACATTTTCGGTCCGCCAATTACCTATCGGCTATCACAACCTTCAAAATCCTTGCAAAATCCTTTGCTTTCAATTCTATATTTAATCATTTTTTTCTGCCCAAAAACAGGGATAAAACCTTTTAAAATAAAACCTAGCTAGATCGATTTTCGCCCCCAAAATCCCCTAAATGCTGAATTTCCGGAAAATATTTTAAAGCCCTTTCCGAAATTCAGAAAATCTATATATATAAAAGAAAGTTGGTCTAAGTTACACTATTTATAACTCAAGAACGGATGAACCAATTCGGCTGAAAATTGGTGGAGAGGTTGCTTAAAACTAGGAGACGGACATAGGATACTTTTTATCCCGTCCGACCGCATTTATTTTATCCCGTCAAGTCACTATAAAACGTGGTATAAGAAAAATGACTATGACATGGAATAACAAAACATAAATGACAGCTATACGTAATTTTGTCTTTAGATAAGTATGGCAAAAATATGACAATTATCAAAATAGTAGTAGCTATAAACGTTACTACATAGTATAAAACAAAGTCACTTTCTCCGTCTGTCCTTATATCTCTATGTTTGCTTAAATATTTAAAACTACGCAAAAGATTTTGATGCGGTTTTTTTTAAGTATATAGAGTGATTGAAGAGGAAGGTTTATATGTATAATAAAATTCAATATGGAGTAGCGAAATACTGTGATTATCACTGAGGGACTCCTAGTATATATATAAGATTAACTCATTTAAATATTAAAGATTAAATTATTTTTAATATCGAATACGCTTTTTTTTAAATTTGCCATTTTAACCGATAAACGTCGCAAACGTAAATGTCAATGATCGTTGTTTACGAAGGTTGGTACAAACCAACCTTGGCTTAAAGGTTTGCGATCGTACATACGTTCAGTCTCAGAATCGTAAATATTAAGTAATTATGTCCAGACATACTTCTCACGCATTTTACGACTGGCCGCCTACCTTACGTCAACTTACCTTAGTCACATTTTACGTCACTTCGTTAAGAAATGGTAGTCAGCTGGATACCACACGGTGGGAAGACTCACCTTAGTCGTCTTTTATGACACCTCGGTAAGAAATGAGGGTGGTCTATTCTACACAGACGGATATCATACAGTGGGTCGACTTACCTTAGTCCCCTTTTATGACACCTCGGTAAAAAATGAGGATGGTCTATTCTTCTCACCCGGATGCCACACGGCATATAATAATAATAATAATATTCTTTATTGTACACCAAAAAGAATACAGAAAGTATACAAAGAAGTTTGGTACAACAGGCATATCCTTTAAAAGGTTTGTAAATATAAAATAGATAACAAATATGGCAAGCGTGACATATACATATAAATATCAATAAAGAAATTTTATAAATGAACATAAGTAAGAAGATATAAAAAGTTAGGTATTAAAAACGATAAGTTTCTATTCTTATCTATAAAACGAAGTCCATAAAAGGTGTCTGTATTAAATACATTTTCTCAAAATCAACTGATGGGATTTTTGTTCGGTGGACTCTGTACTGTATCTGTAATCTGTCGTAATTGTTTCGAAAGGTCGTAATAATTTTCCGGCCTTTTACGCGGATTTGCGGTTTTTTTGGCGTGTCCAATGCTACCACTAAAGGTTGTTACATGGTCATCAGGAAGAAGCATCGCTAGGAAACAGGAAAGAGCGAGTGCGAAAGTGCGCTAGGGCTAACAGCATATAGGCAATTCGTAAAAAAATGTGCGAAACTCCTCAACATCCTGAAAACGCCGTCTCCCATGTAGGAACTCCCATTGTTGAACGACGGGGCAAAGCCCGGATCAATGCTGCGCCACACCACACGGCTTACATACATAATTTTTAAATATGTACTTAAATATATACACCGACTCGGAGAACCAACAATGGTTATAGAAAATGTTGACCCTCAGCGGGAATCGAATCGATCGCAGGATCACTACCCACTGCGCCAATGGCCGATTATTAAATTAAAAATATTTATCTAATTACTGCATAAGATTGTGATTAAGGTAAATGGATAATTATTCATATCTACTAATTATTAAATATCAATTAATAAATCGATTCACTCGATTAGCATGAGATGCGAAGATATTTTATACATAACAATAACAACGAGTTCATGTGTTTAAATTATTAAGTATTCCAAAGATAGCAAAAAATCTTCTTGATATAGGGAGAGGGGAATTGTTTTTCTCCAAATGTAACGCGTGCAGGTCACGGGCAGTTATGAATAAATCAAAACTTCTGGATCGATTTTAATCATTTCTTTCAGTGAGTGACCATAGGCTATGAATGAATGAATAACTCTTTATTGCACATCATGTAAATAATATACATAAACAAGAGAAATAAGAACATTTAAGAGTGCAAGGGCGGCTTATCACTAAAAGTGATCAGTAGGCTATATATTTTATACCCGTGTGAAGCAGGGGCAGGCTGCTAGCTAATAAAATAAATAAGTGCTTAAGATATTAAATTAAAAAATAATAATAATAAAATTATTTGAAATCAAATATATAATACGTAATACGTAATACGTAATTACAAATTTTTTGAAAGTATAAAAAAGTAGTTTTTCATTACCAAAAATATTACCTAACTATTGATTACGTAGTTTTAATATTGGCAGTTTCCTCATATAAGTACAAATTGTAAATATTCCTAAATTTATTAATTCTATTTCATTTAGCTACAAAAAATGAAATAAAAAAAAAATAAAGGCTTATTTAAAATTATTGTGAGAATAATATTTTATATAATATGGCAATGAAACCGAATTAATTGTCGTTCCAAATTTAAATTTAGTATTGAAAATGGGCACGTAAATATTTTTTATATAGTTCTAACTGTATCTTATTCGAAGTAAATATAGTAAATTTAAAATAATAAAATACCCAATTAGGTAAAATACTAACCAATTATATCCATCGCACTTATTCGACTAATAAACAAAACACGAGCACAAAGTTAACACGTGTGTAAACAATAAACACAATCCCAGAATGATAACACTCATTTATGTATGATATGTAAACAAACTGCGATAGTGAGAGACAACTGGTAGCGCGGTAGTGATGTACAATTCACGTTTCGATAAATAATATCGACACGTTTGTTCTCACTATGCACTTACTTATCGCTAACGACGTGTTATAAAAAACATTGATTCATCATGGTATAAATGATGATCACAAAATATATAAAAAATATAACTACATACATTTTCATACATACATGGCAGCTACCTGTACTTAATGCTTCGTATCTTCGTCTTAACGAACATTGTTAAACCTGTGATTGATAGAGATAGACGAACGACACTGCTCTTTAAGTGAAAGAGATACTCTGCTATATAATTCTACATGCTATAAGTCTCTATAATAGTCTCTATAATACTCTGCTATAAGTCTTTCTACGAGTTTGCCTTCTATCTTATCCACCACATCAAGTTTGATGGGATTAAGCTGGCCATGTGATAAAAAAATGTATGAAATTCTTGCGGTAATATTAGGCTGTTGTAATACTTACAATACTTCCGCAAATACTAGCATTCTTTGCAGAATAAAAAGCTAAAGTCACAGTAAATGTCCTAAGATTGGATGATGAGTTCGCTAAAATTATAGTATGAGCAATTCAATCAATAACAAGGCTACGTTGACCATTGTTGTAGTAATCATTAGTAGGTGATCAAATTTATCAGCTGATATCGATAAATTTTTATCGACACTTGACTGCACAATACAAATAGGGCTGTGTAGTAACCAGTTACGAATTATTGCCTTTTAGAAATTGTTTGTAATGTCTTACAAACATAATATGCGTTTGATGCAATGGCGACCTCCGCGTTGATTTTAATTAACTAAGTACCACTAGTCGTCCTTGACTTCGTTGTACGTGGAATATTACGATACTTAATTATTGTAACAGGTAAATATGAGGTAATTTATAATGCGCAAAGTAAAAACTTTGCATTCTATAATATAAGCATTGACAAATTAATATATGAACTATGTTAAGTAATTTTTCACAGATTTTTAAAGCGTATTATTCTGTCTGTTACTTTATACATTTCTCATATTCGTGGCCTGTTGGCGCAGTCGGCACTGTCTTCAGCTCGGATCGCGATTTCGAATCCCGCCAAGGGCCAAAATTTTCTATAAAAAATAGTTAAAATAATAAAAAGTTCTTTAAGCCTCGGTATGTATTTGTATTTAAAACTATATATGTATATATTTACCAGTTGTGTGTCACCCATAACACAAGTATTAAGTACTTACTTTGGGGACTAACGAACATGTGTAAGTTTCCCATATATTTATATATAGTCAATCTATGGTGGTGTCAGTGTCCAGGGGGGGATGTCATGTTCGGGTTCGTATCGTCTTGATCGTCATTAAAACACAAAAAGCTAGTTAACATAATTAACGTTAATAATGAAGAGATGACGCTTGACTGCACCGAATATAACTAAATCCATTGTTACGAGTTCCAGCATAACATATTTGACCTACGAAAAATATAAATGATAAAAAATCAAACTCAAAGTCATGCTACAACTGCATATATTATTGTAATAAAACTATAGTATTAACTTTCCTTAATTATGTATTCGTACACTTTAATTAGTATTCTACTTTACAAAACTCCCATAATTCTATTCATCCTTGTATTCCTATTAATTTCCATTGAACACATCCTTCTTTTAGCTAGCCGCCATCTTATCTCCCCCCGCTTAGTGTGGCCGCCTCCAAATATTCATAATAGTTGGTAATTATTTGTTCAACTTTACATTATCTTTTAGTATCAAAACAACTACGTCAGAACCAAAGGCATTGAACTCAAAGATATTTATTTATAGGCCCGCTTCACACATGATTGTGGGCAAACTAATGTATATAAATATAATACAAGTTTGTCAGCGTGTTTGATACATATGGTTATAATGAACTGTGAAATTAATGAAAGTTAAAAGACTACTAAGGTACAGTTTTGCAATACATAACGCCATCTGTTACAAACGACGGGAACACTGATGTACAATATTGTCATAGAATATACTACAGTATTGGAATCACAGGCTTGTAATTGTCACAGTAAATAATAAGAGGAAAGATGAAAATTGTATACTCATCTTTGTCTTATCACACATAAAAAAGAGAGAAATAGATTATTGTAATAGGGCTATTTTAGGCTGTCCTCTCTACTCTTATATAATAACTTTATGAAAATGATATATGTCAATGATGGAATGAAATGAATATCTTCTATCTACTATAGGTATGTATAGAACCATAGATAATACACTATATAGCAGGGCTTCTTAAACTTTTTTATATAGCGACCCCCTTCAAGCTTAGGAAATTTTAAACGACCCCCTCCTCCATATAATGAAATATATATTAACCGTAGATGTAGATGTAATATCGCACTATTTTACAATGTAAATAACAGTTTTGCATTGCCACTTTTTTCAAAAACTAGTTATAATAAAACTACAATAGTATTTTGTATGATTTTTATTTGTATTTATATTTGTACGTAGTGTATACTAATTTTAAAATTTTATTTATAATTGTTGTAAACTAACCAATCATAAATTTAATAAAATCTATTTAATTAAATTTAATGAAAAGGGAGAAATATCAATAAATCTTTGTTAGAAAAGTTCTTTAAAGGACAGCTGCAGCCATGTAGTTGTAACAATAATGATTGAAAAGTATCAGATCTTTGCGACGCCTTTTGCTTTCAGTAGTCTCGCGACCCCCCTGGGGGTCACGACCCACAGTTTAAGAAGCCCTGCTATATAGGATATATAGAACAATGTGTATTGCCATTGGTCAACGCAGAAAGCGAACGGCTGGATAATTTGGCTAACTCTCATTTGTTGTGTTATTTTTTTCCATAAGATGGTTCTTATGAAATAAAAAATGTTGATATTATTGAAAAAAAAGAGATTAAAGTTTAGTGGACCATTAAAAATAACGTGTGACGTAAGGAATGGAAGGAACTTAAGTTTATGGCGAGTTTTTCTAAACTACTCCATCGGCAATTTATATGACCCTGCAATAGCGACATCTAGTACCGCTGCTCCAACGCCATACATTTTGTCGTTACGTTTACGTGGTCGAGTAGGTTAAAAAGGTCACACTAATAAGATTAGGCAGTGACGTAGTTAGATTGAGTGACGAGCAGCGTAATGAACTTCAGACTGGGTTTTACTAATTTTATCACCATTTCCTCATTTTTCATCACTCCGATTCGCGACTTTGATTGTGTACTTTACACCACTGGATTTAGGGAGAATGAAGAGTTGGGAATAAATTAACTATTTCGAGAAATAATTTATAGAAGTAGGCGTTACTTTGCTATGATAGAATTATTTTTCTATAATCAGAACTAGTTGAACTATTTGTATATAATATTTTTTGCTTCGGTGATGCGTCGCTTTGCGATTTTGTCGCAGAGCCTATTTCCTGATGATGCTTCGATCACGGGGCGAAAAGATTGTGAGATCGTAGTGAATGTGTGTAGTGCTTATATAATGTGTTGTTGGTGCCAGTGTTTTGTGATACGTGCGGTAACTAATCTTGCGTGTATAAGATATCAGAAGGGTTTTGCTTCCTATTTAGCATTACATGGATTTTTTAACAAACGCGGTTTTTAGCAAAATAATTCAGTCCTAACTAATATTTTCAGAAAATCTATTCTTAATAATTGAATTTCCTCTGTGATGTATACTTTGTGATGTATTTCAGCTTTACCATTACAGCAGTTTAAAAACACTGTTAAAAAGAGGCTGATACAGAAAGCCCACTATACTCTTGAGGATTATTTAGAAGATAAGAATGTGTGGATATAGCTCTCTTTGAGCCTGCACAAGACAGTAACGACATAATGTAAATAGTATTAAGAATTATATTTTTAAAAGAGCAACCGCCGAGTTTCTTGCTGGCTCTTCTCGGTAGGAACAGCTTTCCGAACCAGCGGTAGAGTTGACGATTCAAAAGCACTTGTTTACAAGTTTATTTGAATAAAGGATATTTTGAATTTGAATTTGAATATAGTAATTTTAATAATTAATTTATAGAATTAATGAATTTATATGAATAAGTAATTTTTAGAAATTTAAGAATTTCCTGCTGAACCCATTAACCCTTAGTAAGGATTACAGGATTATCGACTAATAAATCATGTAATTTTGTTTGTAAAAGTAACGGCCTGTTACTATCCCACTGCTGGGCAAAGGCCTCCTCTCTCCGTTTTTTAGGGGAATAGGATTGGAGCTAAGACCTACCACGCTGCTTCAATGCGGATTCGTAGGTTACACATATCCCTAGAATACTCTAGAGGTTTCCTCACGATGTTTTCCTTTAATAAAAAGGGTGCAATAAATTGCAAATATCAATTAGACACATAAGTTTAATAGAAAATTCATTGGTGTTTGCCCGGGATTTGAACTCGTGGCCCCTCGATAGAGTCGCACGGTCTCATCGCTGGGTTATCACAGCGTATAATAATATAATAAAATTATTTATAAAAAGCTTTATTGATATTTAACAAACAGACAATTTACATTACATGGGTGATACTAAAATAATATTATACAATTAATAATACTATATTAATATTAATAATTACTCTAGGCCACAATGTTATTATATTCTTTAATGTTAGTCTACTGTAATAAATCCTATTTAACATTAAACTATATGTGTAATTAATAAAAATATTTTCACATTACATTTCAGTTATTGACTCTGTAGTTTTCGTTTCGATTTTGTAGAATTTGTCATGTTAGCGCACACTATATACAAGAACACGATATAATAGGAATACCACAATTCCCGTTCCGAGATGCACTTCTCATGAATGACGAACAAAGACTGAATGTAACTGAAATGTTTTATCAATAGAAAGACTCAACTGAAAACAACACGTCACAGTGTTGCCACCATTTTAATCAAAAAGGGCGCGATACTCTTGTTTCATGACTGTGTTCTGGTATTCTGAATTTGTGACCGCCCGTTACCCAAATAAGCTATCGTGACTGAAATTGACAGCGCAATTAACCTTTACTTTCTCATAAAATTGTAGCAATTTTTTCAGTGCCCGAAAACAGAAATAGAACAATAAAACATAATTTTTAAATAAAACCTAGATCGATTTTTCCTCCCTAAAACCCCTACATGCTGAATTTCATGAATATCATTGGAGCCATTCCCAAAAGTCAATATAAAATATTTAACATACGTAGAATTATTTCATCGATGGCATTGAAATTGAGGACAACTGACAACGAATTGAAAAGGATTAAAATAAATCAAACTCAATTAAGTCTAATTTTGAATTAGGCCAGTTTAATACTAAGCGTGCGATATATTTTTAGTAGCAAGTATGTAAACGAATAGTACACTCTTCATTTAGCATAGATTTTCTGTAATCACGGATTATCTATAGTAAAATTATATCATTACTTTTGTATTATGAAACTCCACGACGTAACGCTTAGTTCTATTAAGTATTTTAAATTAGGTAAAGCGTTAAAAAAAACATTCTATTAGTAAATACAAACTTGTTTTTACATTTTTTTAATATTGCTTTTATAACTTGCCACCATTATGTGAAAGAGATGGAATGTTAAATTATATTCATAACTTTTTTTAAGTATATTTACAGTATTTCTAATGGTTGCAGCATGGAAGATTAACCGAATTTCTACTTAAATAAACCCATCTTTTCAAATTACCGTTCAGACGATTCTCGAAAAATCGATTTTTCTCCATTCAAAATAAATCTATTGTAAAAAAAATAAAAATATATTATTAATGATCGATTTTTTCTGACTTTTGCTATTTTTTATCATTTTTCCATTTTTAATATGAATAATTATTTACTATAAAGACAAATTAAAATAACAGATGTACTGTGGGCGAAATTAAAATGTGTAGTTTGGTTACATTGGTTTCATCTAACAAGCATTTTCTTAAAAATCAAGAAAAATAATTAAAAAAGAGACTAAAACGATTTTTAATGTTCCGAAAACCAATAATTAAAAATTGATAAAAATATTAAAATAATCGATTATTTTTTCACATCCCTAGTTAAGACAATTTGTTACTTTTATTTATTTTCCTAAATATTTACACTTTCAAATGGATGAAGCACGGAATAACATTTAATTTGATGAATATTTTTACGAAAAAAATTATATATTTTCAGGTAACCACTCTGTTCATTTCAAAACAATTGTGTATACGTCAAACACAGACAGACCTTTATGATAATATAGATATGTCTACAGTTTATTTATCTACACGTCGTCCCTTTCTTCGGGCCGATGCCTCTGCAGAACCGCCAGCCGTTGCTGCGTCACTTCTAGATGATGCTTCCTCCATTTAATGCGACGGTTCTGGAACCAGACTTTCACCTGGAAGAGAGGAATATAAAATCTTAATAATATTCGAGTTTTGATGTACTTTGACAGAACGGCAAACTATCATACGGGTGACCAGACATGATCTAGACTCTAGATAATTCTTCATAGAAAATGTTGCCCCTCTGCGGGAATCCAAACCCCACGACCCAGAGCTGAAGGCAGGTCACTGAAATAGAAATTTGGGACATAAAAGTAGTTATCGGGAGTTAATAATAAGATATTTTTGAATAACTTTCCGTTTATTAATTAATATAAGTAATATTAATATAGATTGAGTGCAAGTAAATTATGCAGCGAAGCGAGCTTTTTGCGTGTTAATTAAGTTATATTCTTTATTATGTTTGTGCCTACAAATAAACCATGTTAGTAAACTAACCCGTGCTTGACCAGCGCTCAAGTATTGATCGTCAAAAATCGTATTAGTACGTGATTTGTGCTCAAGTATTAATCGTCGAAAAACTACCTGGTACATGAACCGCGCTCAAATGTCAATCGTCAGAAAACGTACTAGTATGTGACCTGCACACAATGTGTTAACACAGGTTAATGTGAACGAAGTTACGTGGATAGCCAATCCTTCTTCTTCATTTTCTTTGTCAACCGATAGACGTTCACTTCTGGACATCGGTCTCTGCATGGGATCTCCACCACACACGATCTTGTGCCGCTTGGACGCAGCAGCTCCCCACGACCTTTTTAAGGTCGTCAGTCCATCTCGTGGGGGGTCTACCGACACTGCGTTTTCCGGTGCGGGGTCGCCATTCCAACACCTTGAGACCCCAACGCCCATCGGTTTTACGCACTATGTACCCCGCCCATCGCCACTTCAGCCTCACGACACCCTGAGCTATGTCGGTAACTCCGGTTCTTCTACGGATCTCCTCATTGATCACGTAGAGATATTCCGAGCATAGCTCGCTCCATCGCCCGCTGAGTGACTCTGAGCCTTCTTATGAGGCCCATAGTCAGCGATAGTCAGCATTTGGCTATCTGCTGCTAGCTCTGGTAGCCAATCCTATCCTGCTAATATTATAAATGCGAAAGTTTGTGTCTATGGATGTATATTTGTTACTCTTTCACGGCGAATCGATTGATGAACCAATATCGATGAAATTTGGCACAGTTATTCCTTATACACCGAAATAACATATAGGTAATAGAAATTCTGTTAATTCTACAGGAATAGGATGACATTGAAAAGCGTCATCTATTATCAACCTCATGACATTTTTCTCCTCTAAAAGTTCTAAGTAAAAGTCTAACTTAAGGATAACCCACTTTAACCACTTTTATGGTTATTATAATCTTTCCGCGCGGGCGGAGCCGCTGGCGACTGCTAATGTTTGATATAACTTCTTTTAGAAAGGCGAAGTAAAGCTAACGATCAACCTTTTATAAATATTTCGTACCTGGTAAACCATAGCGAGTGAGCTTCCTTAACAATTAAAGATAATAAAATATAACAATAGTATTATTGTTTCCCAGAAATAGGATGTTGAAATTATCTTAGACCTAATTTGTAATTACGTTCCAAGGTTAACAGTATAGATAATGCGCTAATATCGTTAATTTGCATGTGAAACGTGTTATAACTCTCTGTAACCACGAGATAGTATAATGATTTTACAAATATTTAAGGAGGAAGAAATTACGGATATTAACGGAAACGGAACACGACTGTAAATAATAGATTACAATTGGTCTAAATAATAACCGCCGTTATTTTTTACACCCAAGCTGATTCGAAAATTGCTTTATAAAATCTACGCGAACGAAGTTGCGGGTAAAATCTAGTTGTACATAAACCTGTGCTTCAGTGAGCTGCAGTGCATGGGCCAAGTACAGTCTCTCAGGGCCCACCATGTATTGCTGCCGCTCGAACTCCGCCTCCAGCCGCTCCAACTGCTCGGGGGTGAATATTGTCCTGATGCGTTTACTCCTGCCTGACCTGGGTACGAAATGACAGGTGTTGGAATCCATTCTAATAATGTATCATATGTATAAACAAAGTGCCGCGGCTGACCCATTACCCATTAGAACATGTCACAGGATGCGTCCTTGACTTCAGCTGGGCCACCTGCTGCCTCAGGTCTGGTCGTGGACTATCTGTAACAGACCACAAAATTACACCAGCAGTTGACTAATCATCTTCCATTCACAGACTCAAGTTCTTATAAACAATAGTAATACTGGCTGGCAGTTTAAAATTTAGTAATGGGGGAACCGAGCCTTGTACGGTATTTATTTTAAATAAATTGCAAAAAAATATTTAAAAAAAAAGAAAGAAAGCGCCGGTGAAAACTTGAAAATGATGGATACGCTATGAATATAGAGTAAACAATTTTTTTTTTTTTATTTATATTTTTAATACAATTTTAATTTATTATCTCCTCTTAATTAGTATATCTTTAAAAAAAACGGTATATCTTAAAACAAAACTAATAACCTTTTTTTGTATATCAGGAAAACCCATAAAGATAATTGCCAACCAACGGAGACGAGCGACGGGTATATCGGACTCACACCGACTAAATCGACCTGTGTGCTCCAACACACTGCTGATGGCAAGGACTTCTCAAAAGAGAAGTCCCTACCCGGGGGACTTCTCAAAAGAGAAGTCCCTACCCGGGGGACTTCTCAAAAGAGAAGTCCCAACCCGGGGGAGTTCTCAAAAGAGAAGTCCCCCTCCGCTAACCGATGCATCGGGAGCACCGGATGCACCGATCGCCTTGGGGACCTGTAAGCCAGGCGTCCGACGGGTATATTGGACTCGCACTGACTAGACCTGATAGTGCTCAACAACGCCAGCAACAGTTCAGTAACTCGAAGAGCACCACCTCCGTATCTCTTCTCTAAACTGTGTACCCTAAATATTAGCATATGCATCAGAAGCACCTGATACCTATTGAGTGCCCTGTTACGGTATGCGAAGGAATTCGGCGAGTCGCCTGCGTTCTGCTCGCGTGCGGCTGATAGGATCCAACGTCTATGTGGCAATGACATCTCTCGGAGGACCATAGTTTTCCCAGTCCATCATGGCGTGAACCACTAAAGGACATCGCGTGCTCTATCTCTACCACGCGCTCTTTTCCACTGGACCGCCCAAGCCAGACAGTCCACAAACGTCTGCAGGACCATGTCGAACTCGGCCCGCAGTGGGGCACTCAGGAGACCTCGCGCCAGGGTACCTTCAAAGACAAGCGTGTCCAAAAAGCACCTATGTCAGACTGATGGTGACGACCTCGTGCCACCTAGATATAGAGTACAGTAACTCTACTGTAGACGGTAGACCGGACCACAATCTAGAAGAAACACTACTGGAGGGTCAGTAATAGTACTGTGACTAATCATAACAGATGATTTTACTAGATTATTACAAAATAAAGTCCCCCACCGCGTTTGTATGTCTGTAAGTTTGTTCACAATAAACGCAAAAAAATACTCAACTGATTTTAATTCAAATTTTACCATTCACAGAGTGATTAAATAGAAAAGTTAAAATGTACAGTTTGTTACGGTTTTGTGCAAAATAATTAAAGAAGAAAAGTCAAGCCGTGACTTTTCATAGAAAACGCCGCCTAATCCTTTTCCGATGTAACGAGACATTGTTTGGTGGAGTATTCCTCTTTTCTAAATTTGCAAACTTGCAATGGTTTAGGTATATGTTAAAAATTCCAAAATTCAAAAAAACTTGTAAACATGTACTTTTGAATCGTCAATTCTACTGCTGGTTCGGAAAGCTATTCCTACCGTGAAGAGCCAGCAAGAAATTCGGCGGTTGCTCTTTTCAATAACTAATATTTATAACTAGTTACAATTAGTCATTACTATCTTGTGCGGGGCTGGACAGTAGCTATATCCACGCATTCTTATCATCTAAATAATCCTGAACAGTATAATAGGCTTTCTGTATCAGCCTCTCTTTAAATGTTTTTAAACTGCTGGTAATGGTAAAGCTAAAATTGATTGCGGAATTTTATTATAGAACCTTATACCCAAACCCACAAGCTACTTACGTACTTTTGCAAGGCGAAAAGCAGAAGCCGCAAGCTTATGTCGGTTCCTATTTGTCTATTACGTATCGTTGTATTATTCTTAAGTTTAAAGTTTTTATGTACAAAAATTAAAGTTACAAGTTCGTTTTGAGAATAGATTTAAATCTATTCTAAAGAAATAACGGTCACAAGTCACATAGAATGCGGTGTAACTGAAACGCTATTTAGACGGATAAGGATAAACTTTATTAATTTAAAGTACCTGGAGGACCGAGCCTTGCTCGGTAATTTTTTGATATAAAAAAATGCAATAATAGAAAAAGAAAGTAAGGGTGAGTGATATCTTCTTTAATTCGCTCGTTACCCATTGAGCTATTACAACCTTACAAATGACAGTGTAATTAGTCTATGTTTTCAATAATTATACCAGTTTTCTCTACCTGAAAACAGGGATAAAACAACACTTTTGAAAATGAAACCTAGCTAGATCAATTTATTGGCTTAATTTACATACTTAGTTTCATGAAAATCGTTGGAGCCGTTTCCGAAATCCAGATTCTATATATATAAAAGAATAAATCATTTTAATATTAAAGGTACCTAGTTAATTATTCGTACGTTAAGGTTCATGCCTAACACTTTGGGCAGAGCAACGTCATTACACGTCAAATTTGATAAATACTAATTGACACAACATTTTTACACTTTTACACACACACTTTTACACACGAATTCGATACAGCGATGCACACTCTTGCGGACTGTCCAGCTTGGGCGTTTCAGTGGGCAGAGCTCGTGGCACAGGTGGGGCACGATCTCTCCTTGCCCACCGTGGTTCGTGCCATGGTGGACAGGGAGCGAACGTGGGCAGCGTTGGTCTCTTGCGAGCACGTTATCTCGCAGAAGAAGGCGGCGGGGCGGATCCGGAAAGTCAAGTCCTTGGATCCGATCCGCCGCAGGCGAGCCGGGCGCAGGCGACACGCTCAAGACCATCGCGAGCCGCCCTAACGGGGACCTTCTGGGCGTTCTGAACGGGGTTTATCGGACACAAACCCTTTTAAGATCCCCGAGGCGGTCGATGCATCTGGTGCTCCCGATGCATCGTCCAGCGTAGGGAGGGGCCACTGTTAGAGGAGCCCCGACACAGAGGTGGCGCACTCTGGGGTTCAGAGTTGCTGGCGGGGATGGGGCAATGTGTACAACGGTACCCTGTCCCCGCCGACAGCAGCGTGGTGGAGCACTGTCAGGTTTTTAGTCGGTGCAACATACCCGCCGCTCGTCCCCGTCGGGCGGTGAATTTAAAATAGTTATCAGATATTTTATATAAAATGGTATTATAAGAGATTTTAGAATAACTTTCATCGTTTACTTAGCGTTTAAATACATACTTAAATACAAATAATACAAAATAAATCCCACGACCCACGGAGCTGAAGGCAGGGTCACTACCAACTGTGCCAAAGAGCTAGTTTATATAAATTGACTGAAATACATATTTGTGACACAATTATTATCCCTCGGGCACGGCTAGTATAAATTATCTTTACAGCCTACCTTGCCGCAACGCCGACGGCACTCCCATTGTTCTGCAGAAGCCTTCATTAAGCCTCTGCATGTCATGTCCCGCGTATAAATAGTTCTGCAACTGCCGCTGATTCTGCTGGAGTCTCTCCTGCACGCTCAAATTCATCACATCCTCATCAGAATTCGTCAGGCCCAATATAGCGGCGATTGTGAACGATTTCCCACCTAAATTCGTCCCCTTCCCTGTCAAATCTACGCCGAAAGGCGACGAACTGTCCTCCTCCAGGGAAACCGGTGATGTTGGCGTGTCGACGCTCTCGCCGAACCTGTCACTCTCGACGAAACCCTCGGCAAACTTTTCATCATCTCCGATACTCAAGCGATCGATATTTTGTTGATAAATTAAATCCGTCAAATTCGGATACACCGGAGTTTGCCTTTGCTCCATCATTGTTACAGTTTTTTTAATTTACTTTATAAGCCATCGATTCGCACTTGGACATTATACACAATTTTTTAAATCACTGATTATTTAAAACTGAATTAGCTAAGGAGTATTTAAAGTGAGCGACAATTATAAGAATGGAGTATATTAAGGGTTAATTTCGGAGAATTAGACCTGTGCACTAAATGGTGGTTGTACCGCGATTGCGCTGTGGTTTATGATTAAAAAGTAGATTTTAAAATTGGAACTGGGGCGGGGCCAGACGTCAAACGATCGGTTTGGCGGGAAAAAAATGACATCGCATAAAGCGGTCAATTGAGGGTAGATGATGGGTCGTTTAGCCCTCTGAGGGGGTGAATGTGTGCATTATGATTGGTAGGAATGGCGCATGCGTGGGAAAAGGCGGGGCCAGATTTAGTGGGTGTGGTCGCACTGTGATTTGCGGTCCGAAAAGCCTTTGATTGAGACAGGACCGTATTAAGGCTGATTTTAAATATCGTTGCCAAATAATACATTGAGAATGAGAATATATTACAGCAGGCAGCCTAACTCTTCATTTTGTCTGTCAACACAGAATTCAGTACTTTTACCTGCTATAATACATATGACTATAAAAATGTACTGCATTCGTGTTTAAAATTACTAGATATGACATCGGTGCATTCCAGGTGGCCCGATCAGAGCATGACTAGGGGATCAAATCCTTTGTGAATTATAAAACCTGACGATCACTTCCTTATAAACTAGTTGGTCCTTCGGTGTATATTTGAAGTTTATTATTAGCGGATTAGTTACACATATTCCTAGAACTCTCTAGAGATTTCCTCACGATGTTTTCCTTCGCTGAAAAGTTTGTCATTAATTGCAAATATCAATTAGGCACAAAGGTTTTAGCAGAAAAATTTATCGTTACCTACCAGGAGTTTGGATCCGTGATGGCCTGGAAAGAGTAACACGGTGTCACCGCAGAGATATCACAGCTTGCTTAGTTAGTTAGTACCTCTAACTCCTTTGTCATTGTCCTGCGAAAAGTAATAATAAATAATCATGCAAAAATAAATAGGTAATGATTGAAAATAGATGTGTACTATTTTTTTTCCTCAATTTCCTAAAAGTACTATATTTTTTTTGATTTAAAAAGAAAAATACTATTTTTCTTCAAAAAAAAAGGTGGCATCCCTAGTGCCGAGTCCGTCCCTGTGCGTCTTTCGCGTCCCGTGAAACAATTTAATATCATAATCTGGCCGGTGCGGAGCTCCGAAACATTGAACGCTGATCTCAGGATGGTTTTATTGAGTTTGGATGCGATATTAATATTGTATGTGAATAACGGAGAACAATATAAGTAGGCGCAGACCTACAGACTATATTTATAGCAATATTTACAGACATATAAATTAAAAAATAAAGATTACAATAAAAATTGATAACGTCGTCTTAAGGCATGTCGTCCTGAAGACGTATTATTCTAGAGCACAAAATTATAAGTTAAGAAAAATAAAAGAAAAATAAATAGATAACAAAATTTTAAACGTATTTTAGATATTACTAGCTGTTCGGTAACGCGTTGCTGTGGCTCAGTCTGGTTTCTTGAACTCAACAGTTAGGAGAAAAAATGCTCAGTGTGCTTAGTGCGAGTTTTTCTAACTTGATCGCGTCAGCGTAACGCCAAGTGTGACGCTGCAACAGCGATATCTAGTGACCGCTGTTCCTGA
This sequence comes from Morpho helenor, assembly GCA_029227775.1. Classification (NCBI taxonomy): domain Eukaryota; kingdom Metazoa; phylum Arthropoda; class Insecta; order Lepidoptera; family Nymphalidae; genus Morpho; species Morpho helenor. Next base: position 9,961,081 of record JARGCU010000011.1, read on the forward strand.
AGCACACTGATCGCCACCATCCTTTAAAGGATCATCCGCTGGGTCACTAAAATTATCTGAAAATTACATTAAAATCGGTCCAGCCGTTTTGGAGTCTATAAAAGACAAAGACATACATTCGTTTTTAATATCTATAATAATATATAAAGCTGAAAAGTTTGTTTGTTTGATTGTTTGAACGCGCTAATCTCGGGAACTACTGGACCGATTTGAAAATTCTTAGAGTGTAAGATAGTCCGTTTATCGAGGAAGACTATATAACACACTAAGATGAATAGGATAGGAGCAGCAATAAAAATAGTACAAAAACGGCAAAATTTAAAGCTTTCCTTGCGTGCTCTGAGTAAACGGTGATAGTTATTAAAAAATCATTTATTACAAAATTGATTCCCTCTAAAAGTTTTTAATAAAGGTCTGCGACAGCATATGTCTAGCTTTTAAGGTTAAGCCACTTAAACCATTTTTATGTTCATCAAAAGACTATATTACGCTTTCAATCTTTCCACTTCTATTGCTAGTATTAAATAAAACCCGAATGAACATACTAGTATAATTATTTTTTACATACTAAACCTAACGTAACCTATTTATTAAATCTATATTTATTAATAAAAACATCTACGAACTAATTACTCAACAACTCATCAAGATGACTTGAATAAGTTTTTAAAATATTTTATTAATTATGAAATAAAGAAAATAATGTTATATAATACATATGTTAAATTGATTCCACATAGATAGTATTTGGATTATTATGATTAATACTTTATACTGTATGTTTCCCAGTAGTAAATAAATAATTTATTTACTATTGGGAAACATACAGCATAAAGTATTATATAATTACCAAAAATCTTAAGTTACTAATACTAACAAAGTGTCCACTTAAAGTTAACAACTAAAGGAAGTAAACTGTACTAAATGTCAAATATTATACAAACTAATGAGAATATTATTTTGCTATAATCCACAATAAAAGAAAATATATGTAATGCTAAATTTAGAGTGTACTAGCATCGTTAGGAAATAGACTCCACGACAAAATCGCAAAGGCTTTGCGATTTCGGGTAGTGCATGAGTTCTTACAAATTTTGCATGTATCAGGTATGAGAACAAATAGTACACTTAGCATTTAGCATTACATATATTTTCTTTTATCGCGGATTATAGCAAAATAATATTCTCATTAGTTTTGTATTTTGGACCTCCGCAAAGTAACGCCTAATTCTATAAATTATTGTTAAATATTATCTTAGCGATATCTCGAATATGTAAAACTTTAAATTTTAATTATTAACATGAGTCAAACGTTAAGAATGTAAACCAAAATAAACAAGTCAAGTTTTTTAATATTCATACAATATTGTTCAGACATAAAAGGAAAAAAAAATTAGGGGAGAGTGTCATTGTCCACAATTAGGGTGACATCAAACAATATTAGATACATCTCATCGTCTATGGTTTTTGTTTTTATTTTACTTATTTTTAAATTAGACATTTAAAACTCGAACAACTTTTTAATAAATATGTCAGAAACAGGTAAATGTCTTATCATTTGTGTTGTTATCTATTACAGTAAAATCTATACTAATATTTTGTATTTAAGTATGTATTTAAAAAATATATAAGTATATATTCACCAGCTGTCTGTCTACCATAACACAAGTATTAAGTTACTTACTTTGGGGACGGACGACCGTGTGTGTAAGTGTATATTTATATTTATATTTATTATATTTATTTATCACTACATATTATAAAACAAAGTCCCTATATCCTTATGTACGCATAAAACTTTAAAACTACGCAACAGATTTTGATGCGGTTTGTTTTAATAGATAGAGTGATTCCAGAGAAAGGTTTGTACGTATAATAACATTCAATACGGAGTAGACAAATACTGTAATTTTTGAGGTTTCTGTAAATAATTACATTTTTTCCGCTTACATTGCAAACGCAAGCTAAACCCTACGAGATTTATCAAAATAATGTACTAAGTATTTGTACACATTGAAAAGGTCTACAGAAAAGTCCGCGATGGTATATGTCTATCTCTTATGGATAACCCACTATAGCATTTTTTGTCATTTACTTTTTACGAAATAAATGCCTTATTTTTGAAACAATTTTTATACAATACAGCATTAATGCTTATCCAATTAAGTACCTTAAATAAATATTTGATTTAATATAAATCAATATGGCCGTTTACAGCATGTAATTTAAGTGAACATTTTCGGAGATATTACAGATTTAAAATGCCGTGAGGACGCCGCGCTTCGCCCTATAACACTTCGAATTTAGCAGCTATGTCCCTCTTTCAAGAGTTTTTTTAAAGACATTCTGTAATTAATTGTAAAAATCAAATACATAGGGAAAATGTAAAAGTAAATAAGTAAAAATGTACTACATGAATTTAGATATTCCAAAGATAGCAGGTAATCTTCTTGGTATAGTGAAAGGAAATTGTTTTTCTCCAAATTTAACGCGTGCGGACCACGGGCAGTAATGAATAAATCAAAACTACTGGTTCGATTTTAATCATTTTTTTTACACTGACTGACATGGGATATATATTTTATACCCGTGCAAAGCAGGGGCAGGCCGCTAGTTTATAATATATAAAGCTGAAGAGTTTGTTTGTTTGTTGGATTGTTAGAACGCGCCAATCTCAGGAACTACGGGACCAATTTGAAAAATTCTTTGAGTGTATGTTAGTCCATTTATCGAGGAAGGCTATAGATTAAATAACATCACGCTAAGATTAATAGGAGAGGAGGAGCAATAAAAAGTATTACGAAAACGGCAAAATTAAAAGCTTTCCTTGCGTGCGCTAAGAAAACGGTAAAAGTTATTCAAAACTCATGTAGTGCGAAATTGTTCCCCTCTAAAAATACTATTCAAAAGTGCGCGACAGCATATCTCTGGCTTTTAAGGTTAACCCACATTAACCATTTTTGTGGTTATCAAAATACTATATTATGGTTTTAATCTATTGACGCGGGCGGAGCCGTTAGCGATCGCTAGTTACTAATAATGCTACACCTTTTTCAGTAAAGAAAACATTTTCTCCGGTTTTAATTTAATAAGAATATATCTTTATTTCAAATTGAAAACCTTAATGCTGAAGTAAGTCTATACTACGAATATATATAGGTACTGGTATTGCTAGTACAAAGTATTGTCTAGGGGACACAAAAGTGTATAAAATTGAAGAGGGCCCGCAATCGCATGATGCGCTTTTAGTACGGGCACCCTCCGTTTTGTTAGGGCTGACAAAATAAGAATAATTAAATATTAGATTAAGACAACTCCAATAACAATGTCTGAACGCTATGACGATTTTAATTTAATTCTTACAAGGAAAAAAAACATTTATTTCTATTTCCTATGATACACAGCAGACTTATATAATAACCTAATACAAACATTAATACCTTAAAACTTTAAGGAACCTAATAGTAATATTTAATATTTAAAAGAGTTAATCTTGTATGTATATATATATTTTCAGAATCTCGGAAACGGCTACGATTTTCCTGAAATTCAGCATGTAGGGGGTTTTAGGGGAGAAAAATCGATCTAGATAAGTTTTATTTAAAAAAAATTTCGTTTTATCCCTGTTATCGGGCTCTAAATTTTTTTTGAAATTTACATTCAATACATAATTTTTCGCTGTCAATAGTAAAGTCATGTTGGTTCATTTGGGGAACGGGCTGTCTAGTGAGCTAAAAATACCTAGGAATACGAGCCCCTGAACCTACGAACCTGTCCTATTATTTTTAATTGTTTTTTTTTTTACATCATTTTTAAAATTACCGAGTAACGCTCGGTCACCCAGGTACTATATATTAATATACATATAATATATGTAATAATATACAAGGATTCCTTTCTTTTCTCCTACCTACCTACCTAGGTAACCAAAGGCCCTGGGACAAAAACTAAACTAGCGCCCAAACTAAACTTAAACTATTGCGTTACATTGGATATACTGTAGTCATTAGTGATCAACTTCAGTCATCTGAGAGTGCAGCTAATAAGACCGGCCTAGCCGTAGGCCGACCTCCTATGTAGAGACGTGTACCTTCAATTTAAACTATATTAAATAGCTACGTATTCGTCGTGTCCCGAAACCGACGTACTTGAGATTCGTCGTAATCCAAATTCTAGGTACTACAGCTTCGTCGTAATACAATCGACTTAGTTATAACGTTACCTATTAACCAATAACAACATCCATCTTCCTGCCCTTATCCCACTCTAAGTGATGTCGGCACACCATGTTATAAACATGCTGTTACATGATTTGGCTGCGTTTTTACAACCGGTCGACTGCCTGACGTCAACTTACCTCTGTCGTTTAAGACACCTCGGTAAGAAATGAGGGTCGTACTATTCCTGTTACAAACATGTTGTCACATGATTTGACTACGTACTTTTTACCCTAGTTGTATTTGACGACACTTCGGTAAGAAAGAGGATGGTTCATTCTACTAAACCGGATACCACACGGCGGGTCGACTTACCTTAGTCGCCTTTTACGACATCTCGGTAAGAAATAAGGGTGGTACTATTCTATTCAGCCGGATACCACACGGCGTCTATTAATCAATAACAACAAATTTTCAAATTTTCACTGTTCTATTTATAGTTCTGATTTACATCAGAGTCCTAGGGCCTCTCTGAGCTTTGTGACTCCGGAGTACTGACACGTCTAGCCCTCTGATACGCATAGCTACACCACTGCCGTTTTCACAAGTTAGAATTAATTTAACCTGGACTACTTCGTACATGTCATGGATGCAAAACATAAATAAGATTGTTCACTGATTTGATGATCGAAACAGTAAATTTAATTACAATTTTACAGGAATTTTTAAACAAAAACAGTTTTTCACTAAAAATATCAATTGCAATAGAACGGAGACATAATATAATATAATGAATTACAAGTTAATCGATGGTCGGAGTCACATAGAGTTATAATACACTAGCTTTTACCCGCAACTTCGTGGACTGTTGTCTCGCGATGGGCTGATAATAGATAATTTCAATGTCATCCTAGTACTGTAGAATGACAGGACTTCTATAACCGGGGGTAACATATAGTCTATATGTTACCCCGGTGTATAGGGAATAATTGTGCCAAATTTCATCGATATTGGTTCAGCGTATTCGCCGTGAGAGAGTAATAAACATACATCCATACTCACAATCTATCACATTTAGGTATAATATTAGTAGGATAGAGTAGGACAGCCATAGGCATGCCTGTATGTGCGTGTGTCCAGTAAATAATAAGAGAGGGTAAACGAGACAACTATACTTATCTTTGTCTCATATCATATAAAAAAACACAGATAGATAGCCTTTTTTGCTTTCTCCCATTTTTCGATAGACATTTATTAGGTTCAGCGAGCATATGTAATTGCAGTGATGTGGATGTAAAAAAAATTATATTTATTATTATATTTTTTTAAATAAAATCTGTTTCATTTTCTCTCTTTGTGTTTTTTATTAAAATTACATATTGTTCTATTTAAATATGATGTATTGTTTTTATTTAGTGTAAGGATAATTAATATACGTTCTAAATGAATAAAAAAATTATGATCAAACATTTTTATTGATAATTTCGTAAATTGGCAACCCTGATGTCGATGTCAACGGGGCGAGCGGTGCGTAGTGATTAAAATTCCTCGATTTAATATCAGCTCATATATAAAGTGGCTAATCGCTGCAACTGACATCAATTCGTTATGCCCTTTACAGTTATTTCATTAGCTTTCCCGGTTCTTAACTAAAACAGGTTGAGGATCTGTCCTTATTCATATTATTTAATACTTTCATATTACCTACTGAATTGTTTTTTAATTATTGGTACAACAATCTATGCTAATATATAAAACCAAAGAGTTTGTTTTATTGTTTGAACGCGCTAATCTCAGGAACTACTGGACCGATTTGAAAAATTCTTTCAGTGTAAGATAGTCCATTTTTCGAGGAAGCTTATATCTAATCTAAGCTATCTATAAGGCAGGAGGATATTTTAAATATTTAAATGAGTTAATCTTGTATATATATATATTTTTTTTTTTTTCGAATCTCAGAAACGGCTACAACGATTTTCTTGAAATTCAGCATCTAGGGGGTTTTGGGGGAGAAAAGTCGATCTAGATAAGTTTTATTTAAAAAAAAGCCATTTTATACCTGTTTTTGTGCTCAATTTTTTTTTTTGAAATTTACGTTGAATACCATCACAATTTTTCGCTGTCAAACGTAAAGTCATGGTGGTTCATTTGGGGAACGGGCGGACTAGAGAGATGAAAATACCTAGGATCGAGCCCCACCTGCCCTTTTATTTTCTCGGCCACCCAGATATTATATTTTATACATTAATATCTGGGTGACCGAGCTTCACTCGGTAATTTTTTACAAAAAAAAAACTTAAAAAAAAAACAATTATTTAGTTGGGATCGATCCTTGGCATTCACATTTCTCAAGTCTGCCCATCACCCGAATAAGCTACGTCGACTTGACAGTTAATGGCGAAAATTCAATTCAATATAAATGTTAGTGTTTTTTAATGCCCAAAAACAGGGATAAAACAATTTTTTTTTTACATAAAACCTAGCTAGATCGATTTTTCTTCCCCAAAACCACCTACATGTTGAATTTCAGGAAAATCGTTGGAACCGTTTCCGAGATTCAGAAAATATATATATATACAAGATTAACTCATTTAAATATAAAGATTATGTATAGGAGGTATATGAGAGATAATAAGGGCGTAATAGCGCGCGCAATATTACCAGCTCATACCTCACTATCATTATCTGGCATTCCTACTGCATCATGGATCACTACCGTCCATAGAGTCGCATTTACTGTCCTTTTTTTAACATTTTCAATCTTTTCTAAATATAATAATAATTAATCATCATCTTCCTGCCCTTATCCCACTCTAAGTGGAGCCGGCACAACATGTTATAAACATGTTGTCACATGATTTGGCTACGTATTTTACGACCGCCTGCCCTGACATCAATTTACCATAGTCGTATTTTACGACACCTCGGTAAGAAAGAGAGTGGTCTATTCTACTTAACCGGATACCACACGGTGGGTCAACTTACCTTAGTCTCCTTATACGACACCTCGGTAAGAAATGAGGTTGGTATATTCTACTCAGCCGGACACCATACGGCGGTTCGACTTACCCTTGTCGCCTTTTACGACACATCGGTAAGAAATGAGGGTGGTACTATTCTATTCCGCCGGATACCACACGGCGTAAAATATAATAATAATTAATATAATTCTTTATTTTCAATTACAAAAATTGCTAATTTAAATTTACAGATTCAGTTATATTTAGTACATATGCGTTTCACCGATCGCTAAACTAGAATCGTAGGATTCTGTGCTTTAGCTTCCAGTTCTCTTACAGGATTGAAGGTTAATTCATTAGATACAGTAAGTTATTATAAATTAATTAAAATTTAATTTAGTCTAGAACATTATAGATACTATTAGATATTATTAGAAATTCAAATTCAAATTCAAATTCAAAATATTCTTTATTCAAGTGGACTGTTTACAGTACTTTTGAATCGTCAAATGTTTTAAAGAAGCTACCACTGATTCTAGAAGTTTAGTTTTTGAATTATATGCGTTGGTAGTGATTATCATAAATCTAGTTTCCGCTAACGGCTTGTAACTATACCACTGCTGGGCATATCTTCGTTTTGGAGAGAAGGATTGGAGCTACGATCTATCTCGCTGCTCCAATGCGGATTGGTTGGTTATACATATCCCGAGAATACTCTAGAGATATGCAGGTTTCATCACGACGTTTTCCATCACCGAAAGATGTCTGACGTATTATTATTATAATCTCATAAGCGATAAATAATCTCATAGCTCTAATTGCGTTTTCCATAAATAAACAATTCCACAAGTTGTCTATAATTAAGAAAGTTTGTGAAGAAATATATGTGGGACTTTAATATATATTTTTTTTACCTTTTTTTTCAACGGCAAAATTTAAAGCTTTCTTTGCGTGCGCTGAGTAAACGGTGCAAGTTATTCAAAAATCATGTATTACAAAATTGTTCCCCTCTAAAAGTTCTAAATAAAAGTCCGCGACAGCGTATGTATAGCTTTTAAGGTTAACCCATTTTTAGCCATTTATATGGTTATCAAAATACTATACGGTTTTAATCTTTTCACGCGGGCGGGGCCGCTGCGATTGCTAGTATGTAAGTACTAAGACTATAACTTATAATTATTTGAACGATGGACATAATTAATTTAGTGTAATTACGACAGGGCTAGATATCAATAAGAGTATCATTATAAAAAAAATTGTAACGTAAGGTGCACTCTATTCCACTTTTATTCGTGAAACTCGCCCAGTACCCTCATAACGTCGCCAATAAACCTGATTCCTTTGTCAACGGCCAATTTGTCATCCATTGTTGCTTCTATATTGCCGGGTAAGGCCGAAAACATGTTGTTCGAGTGCCGACACGCGACGGGAAAAACAATTAAATATTTATCTATGGCACAAGTGTCATTGATATTTGAATTTGGAAGGGTGATTCGCGCGCTTTATGCTCTTGCAGTGGGGTTGCTATACTATCAAGTACAAGTAAAAAGTTGATTAATTAGAATTGAAAGTAATACAATAAAATTAATTACACTTTTAGTTTCTTTTTAGATTAATTCGATGAAGACATTTCACGATTTTTTTATTTTTTTTTTGTATAGAAACCGGCTATAGTGAAGTGTGATTTATATAATCCGTAGGTAGCTCTTCGTGAGTTCTTTATACGGTGTTAATAATGGTTGGTACTAGATTTGACAAATATATAGGACGAGATATTCAAACCTTTTGTTATAAATTTTAATTTTGCTTACGGCAAAAATTATACCAATTACATTTATGCTAAATTACTTACACGTTATTACACAAAGACACCCAGTGGTTCCAAGAATGCTGACTGCATTTCTACGTAATTCTAATAGTAAACTGATCATTTGTACGAAAATGTGCCGACTCTCTTGTTTCCTGAAGAGACCTGTCAGAATGAATAGCGCTAGTGTCGCAAATGCAAACGGCACAAATATGTAACTTCCAATCAACGACGACTTTCACTTTACTATTTACCATCATCCTCCTGCCCTTATCCCACTCTAAGTGAGCTCGGCACAATATGTTACAAACATGTCATCATGATTTGGATGCGTATTTTACGACCGGCCGCCTGCCTGACGTCAACTTACCTTAGTCCTAATTTATGACACCTCGGTAAGAAATGAGGGTGGTCTATACGGATACCACACGGTGGAACGTTACTATTTACCGATTTCAGTAAATAGTAAAGTTAAAGTAATTTTGCACCTTAGTTCCAGATCTTGATATTGATTCCTTGATATTATATCAACGCATGTTGGTTCCCAAATTAAGTACCGTCACAATTTCCAAGTCTCATTAAGAGTAGGAATGTCGAAAGTAGCAAAATAATGGTATCGTTAAGAGAGTCGTGACGAAAAAGCCTTTCAAAGTTCCTATAGCATGCAAGCTATTTGGATATATGCTTACGACATACCTTATTACTAGAAATAAGTAATAAATATATTTATTCAAAGTACATATAATTTTTATTATAATTAAATTTTAAATAAGGAATTCTCGAAATGTTGTATTTTTAGTGTTACTGTTAATATATAAAAATTATCGCGCGCGCTTTGCTTGTGTTACATTTAAATTTAATTACGAATAATAATAAATACAGATTCCAACTTCCACTATTTGCAAAATTCCAAAACCATATTTTAATCTGTGGTCTTTACAATTTGCCGCCATTAATAACGGGCAACCGATCCACGTTTTGTTATTATTACCGACAACATAATAATTAATCTGTGCTGACAAATGGTGGCCACATTAACCAAATTTGGCGGGAGGCAGTCTATGAGAACGTGGAGCAAAATATAAAATGGATATGACTTTTCTGAGACCTTTGTTATCATTTATATTCTAGTTTTATAAGAAAATATTGTTAACCTATTACTAGTATAATATATTATTAATGCTAGTACATTGTATATAGGTTTTATTAATTATTTGTTAAGGTTTAGGTTTTGGAATAATTATTTAAATGTCGGAAAAAGTAGAGTTGCCTCCTTAGCTCCCAATTTAAATTGAAAACGACTTGGCCTTATCCCTTGGTGATATAATAATTTAAGGAAATACTACCTTGTATTTTTTGTTATATCACCAATTTCTCTTTTAACTAATAATAAAAAACTGAACATATAATTCGGCGTGAAGTTGGGGCAGATCGCTACTAAAATGAAAGAATATTAAACAATTCATTCAAAAGCACATTCACTTAAGATCAACTAAGTATTAATGAAATTGGAGTAAATTTTGATTTCTTTGCTGTTTCCCTTGTTATTAGTCTTATTATAGTTTATTTGTTCTCTTGAGCACTAAAAAAGTTATTACTATTACTCATTTTTCAGTATATAACATGTTTTTTAGACAAGACTGTAGATATTGTGCAATCTTCATAAGTCTTCGGGTCATTTGTGTGAGCGAGGCTGTAAAATGTAAACTAGTTTGCATTTCCCTGTAACGTCACCAGTAAGTTGATTGATTCATTGATTTTTGGATGATGAGGTTAAAATGGGTAACATAATTAGCTTTCCGCTTAATCGCCTTGTTACGGATATCTTGTATATAATATATATGTATGTTTTCTGAATTTCGGAAACGGCTCTAACGATTTCCATGAAACTTAGTATGTCATTAAAAAAATGTCGTTTCATCCCTGTTTTCGGGCTCTAAAAAAATTGCTAAAATAGGAATAAAAACAGAAGCTTAAATTTTCTGTCATTTGTAAAGTTGTGTTAGCTCAACGACTAAAAAAGTTAAAATACCCGGGATCGAGCCCCACATGTCACCGGCCCTTTCATTCCTCTTTATTTTTTTATATATTTCAAAAAAATTACCGGGCAAGGCTCGTTCGCCCAGGTATTTGTATATAGAATAAATAAATAAATATATGGGACACTTACACACACGGTCGTCCGTCCCCAAAGTAAGTAACTTAATACTTGTGTTATGGGTGACAGATGACTGGTGAATATATACTTATATATTGTTTAAATACATACTTAAATACAAATATACACCCAGGCTCAAAGACCAACAAATTCATTTATAGAAAATGTTGGCCCTCGGCGGGAATCGAACCCGCGACCCGCAGAGCTGAAGGCAGGGTCACTACCCACTGCGACAACGGGCCAGTCAAAGAATGACAACCATTTTGCGAGATTGACACATTAGTAATAACGACTTAGTTGAAAAGCGGGTTATCACAACACTCTTGAGCTACTATCTCCTTGTTCAGTGTTTATTAGTATATTAACTTTTTTCACTATTTCGACCTGTCTATAGTAAATATTTAGTTTCATACATTGTGTGTCGCAACAATCATATTTCGCCGTGAATACAGCGCCGCGGAATGCAATAATTACCCGACCGCCGCGCCCTCCCCGCGCCGTCGGGGCTGCCACACTGATAAAATATTACTGTTTATGGGGAGCCGGTGATTTATTGTTGGATGTTGAAAATGTTTATTGGAACAGCATCTTTGAATATAGCGTATATTTAAAAATGTTATTGAGGCAAATAGTAAAATAGTAAAAAACAGTGGTGTAGTGTGTTATAGAAGTAACAATGGTGCTCTATAGTGGTGTTATAATAAATAATGGGTCCACGTCGGATATTTACATCGTCGGCGTAACTGGACCTTAGGACGCCGTCACCGGGCGGCAAATCCTTGTAATCGGATATGTTGCCGCCAGCCCTTAGGAATAGTTATTTAATCATTCTGTCCTTAGCATCGAGCTAGGATAGACACTTTTAGTTTATAGTTATCAAATCAAATATTTTATTTGTGCATTACAGTATCTTATATTTAGCACACAGTACTGTAAGCTACCCCATAAGGGTGTACAAATATTTTTTCCGCCTCTCCTCTTAAACTTTTTATACCTTACTAGTACGAGCTATAACACATCGGTACATACATATTATGTTTGTTTTTGCGAGGTTAAATAATGTTGCCTTTTAACTTTTGTCAATTAAAATGTTAATCAAAATAGTTAAATTCGAGTTAGAATGTAATTATTATATTAAAATAAATTAGTTTAAAATATTCTTTCCTTAGCATCGTGCTAGGAAAGATGCTTTTTAATTTGTAATTAGTTTGTAATTTTTATATAGAAATAAATTAGTTTTAGTAATTTGGGTTTTCTTGAGTCCTCCGACAGCGACTTCTGTAATTAGTGTGTACAAAATAATGTTGTGTAAATATAGCACAGGCTTAAACACGCACTAACAAGTAACCACATGACACTTCACGTCCACTCTCACCAAGGGCTCTCGTGTTACTAACGTGATGCATCATGAGACCGTGTATGATTCTTTGTACATCAGTATTAGTGTGAGTATGTTCATGAATGTATTACATATAATATGTGTCTTGTATATAAATATACAAGGTAAGTTACACATCTCAACTCGCATACACTACAAGTGGTAACTACAAATTCATATCATTTTTTTCATTAAGTAAACTTGTAAACAAATGCTTATGAATTTTCAACTCTACTGCTGATTCGTAAAACTGCTCCTACTGAGGTAAACTAGCAGGAAACTCGTCGTTTGTTTTATTTTCAAAATATAAATCTAATTATTATTTACATGTTGACATTACTGTCTTATACGGGATCTATGAGTCCACGAACTTTAATTTTTTATTTAGTTATAGTGTAGTAAACTGTATTAGCCTTCTTTTAATAGTTTTTTGACTACTATAATGGCAAAGCTGAAATTGCTTGCTGAATTTTATTAAAAATGCACGTAGCATAAACCACCAGAGGCACAATCACTACGCTACACAAGCATCTCCTCCTGATGATGATACTTGTGTAAGGTATGAGAACAGCTTATACTTCTAACACCGAGCAGTGCACAGATATGCTCAAGAAATATTCTATCATTACTTTTGTAGAACAGTTTCGCTTAAAACATCATCATCTTCCTGACCTTATCCCACTTTAAGTGGGGTCGGCACAACATGTTATAAACATGCTGTCACATGATTTGGGTGCGTTTTTACGACCGGTCGCCTGCCTGACGTCAACTTACCTCTGTCGTATTTTACGACACCTCGGTAAGAAAGAGGGTGGTCTATTCTACTAAACCGGATACCACACGGTGGGTCAACTTACCTTAGTCGTTTTTTACGACACCTCGGTAAGAAATGAGGGTGGTCTATTCTACTCAGCCGGATACCACACGGCGGGTCGACTTACCTTAGTCGCCGTTTACGACACCTCGGTAAGAAATGAGGGTGGTGCTATTCTATTCAGCCGGATACACACGGCGTAGATTCGCTAAAACATAACTCCACTTATTAAAACTATTATTCTACTCCATAGTCAGCTTGACTATTTCTAACTCCAACATATATATAAAATTTCTATGAAAATTAGACAACTGTGTCTTTGAAATTTAATAAATAATTTCTCTTACTATAGTGAAAGTGGAGAATTAATTTTATTGGTGGCAACACGTCGTCAGTATGCTTTGTGCGGCGCGCCGATGTTATTGAATGTTTTTATTATTAATGCGGTAACATCAAAGGAAAGTTTATGAAATTATTCCCCCGTTTGATGTTGAACTTTACAATAACTATGTTGTAAATGAAATTTGGGAAGGTTATATGAGGACGTTTGGGGTTGTAACGATTATAGAGTTATACATGTACAATATTAGGTACTTGTATCCGCGGTTTCACCCACGTGGAAAATCAGTATATCACGAATTTGAATTTCAGTAAATTTAGAAAAAAAACGTTCTTTCCTTTAGGAAAAACCGTACCTACTAAAAAACATTCAGTAAAATTTGAGACATTCGATCACATACAATCAGACAGCTTTTAAGAATCATTAAAATTTGAGTGTAACATTGGGCACCAATATTTTAATTAAAAAATGTGTTTTTAAACATCTTGCGATGCCACGATTTTCTTTGCGACTTTAGTGTTAAAATATCCTCAATTATGCATAACATTATGTTTCTCCTGTCCCTAAAAAAAGAGCTTAGTTTTATCTGTTAGACCAGAATGTGAGCTCAAAATGTACTAAATTTCACTAATATTCGTCCAGCGGTTTTACTGTGAAAGCATAACAGACAGATAAAGACTTTCGAATTTATAATATTAATGTGGATTTAAGTTTCATAATATATTACTCAAAATGCACCCTTTTTTAAACATAGCAACATTTAGAGTGCTGCAAAATGTACGTTTGAAAAAGTTTAAATTTCGACCACTTAATGATCTTTAGCATTGTTCAAGATCTTTAATTAAGCTAGATGTAGTCCGATAATGCGACAGATATCAAATAATTCCGCCATTAGACACGTGTACACACTTTATTAGGTACAGTTGAGCAAATTGGCCGATGCTTAGGACGATAACAAATCGTCGAACCCTCGGATGCAATAGTTATAAATTTCTGTCTCCTTAAACACGGGGACGGATTTTAAGAAGCGAGAAATTCAGTTTTTCATCTAATATTGGAAAACTAGTAACTAAAATGTATTTATTTATTTATTCTATATCTTTATATGGTCAAATTTTAAGAAAATATAATTGACGAGAAAAATTTTTGTAAGTGGGGTTAATCTCAAAGAACAGTAAGAAAAATCTGTATTTATTATAAAACTACCCAAAAGCTTTCTGTATGTGATTGATTTACTCAAAATCTACTGAACGGATTTTTGTATGTTTTTACTAGAAAATCTATCTGATATGCTGAGTGTAGGAATCAAAACCGTTCTCATATATTACACATGCAGGATTAGTTACCGTATCACAAAATACTCACACCAACAACACACTACACACATTCACTACGACAATCTAAACGATCGCATCGTCTTGTAACTGAAACATTATAAGGAAATAGGCTACGCGACAAAATCGCAAAAACTAAATATTTCCGTGTTTGCTATAAATAGGATACAAACAAATTAAAAGCGGTAGAAATATACACTCACAAACTTTCGCTTTTTTAATATTAAAAGGATAAAAAAGGGAAATTCAAAAATGTTTTTAAAAAAGCTTTTAACAAAATTTCATGTTCCTACTGTTAGCAGTTGAGGTGTTCCCTTGTCTGGAGCCAATCTTGGTAGCAGCATCAGGTCATGCTTATCATATACATGCGTTGTCATCTAGACTGAACCAATATATAAAATTTCAGCTTAATTGCTAAGCCGGGAAGTGGGTCAAATTTAACTTGCAAGATTCCACCTTCACTTACATACATTTCAAGTTTAATAAAAGCTTTTAAGAAACTTGAATAATACTTATTAAACCGCCGTGTGGTATCCGGCTGAATAGAATAGTACCACCCTCATTTCTTACCGAGGTGTCGTAAAAGGCGACTAAGGTGAGTCGACCCGCCGTGTGGTATCCGGCTGAGTAGAATAGACCACCCTCATTTCTTACCGAGGTGTCGTAAAAGGCGACTAAGGTAAGTCGACCCGCCGTGTGGTATCCGGTTTAGTAGAATAGACCACCCTCTTTCTTACCGAGGTGTCGTAAAATACGACAGAGGTAAGTTGACGTCAGGCAGGCGGCCGGTCGTAAAAACGCAGCCAAATCATGTGACAGCATGTTTATAACATGTTGTGCCGACCCCACTTAGAGTGGGATAAGGGCAGGAAGATGATGAATAATACTTATTAAAACAATAAAATGAAACTTTTAAAAGTGAGAAGTGAGTCCGGTCCTGTGCAGTAGGAATGTCAAGTATTTAAATTAATCGAAAAGGGACGCGACCCGTTTTATGCCGGTGTTCGATTCGGACGCGGCCGAGGGAACTCAATTCTGTATAGCGGAGGGAATTATATGCTTAAAGAATAAACAAATAATATTAAATAAATAATAATCTGTGAACATATTATTATTTTATTGATAAAATAATAATATTTTAAAGTATAAGTTAATGTCTCAAAAATAATGCATAACTATTTATTGATTGGCTGCTCGTTCTGTAACTAGGAGTATGCCACTATTTTTTATTTAATCACACAAATATACTCTTTAGTTATGTACATATTTTAATATTTGGTATAACTATAATCGGTTTTGGCTTAATGTCTATGTCCATGAAGGAATATGCTAGTAATCACCACTCTTGGCATGCGGTTTGGTGGTCGCAGTGCTGACCATTTCGCACCAGCAGCGCTGGTGCCTGCTGTCTGTATGTAGCATTTAGGGCAGCAGCATTTAGGTTTTACCGCCATTAGCCGCTCGCCGGTGCACGGTGTACCGTGGTCAAGTAAGTTTGGCAATAGAGGAAACTGATTTGGACTAGCTTCCCTCTTACACCCCAACAGGAAGGTGCTGGAGTGGGGTCGCAACACCGGGAGACGCAGTGTAGAGATTCCCCTGGATCTAGGTGGAACATCGTGTACCATGAAAGTCCTTGGAAGAGACCTATGTCCAACAATGGACGTCTATTGATTGACGAAAGAAAGAGAAAAGGCCGGACTGTGAAGGCACTTCATTCCAACCAAAGGTATGAACTCCTTTGAATCTATGACTTTATCATACTTTTCAAAATTACGGAAATCCCAGTCCTGATATATTATGTACGTAATGTCCTGGATATACATATGTAATGTCTAAGCTTGTTTGTTTTAGGATTATTTTATCTAGCAATCAACACTGAAGCAACGAGATCAGGGTACCAATTTTTTAAGCAATTTTAATTAAAACAGTTCAAATGTACCTTGTGTTATTAAAGAAAGAGCTTTGATTTGATGAATACAATTTATTATTTTCCCATAATCACAAAGTAAAAATTTTTGATGAAACGCCTACGCCCTTATGAAAAAAATGGCACATTGATCAGTTGCGTAGCTGAGTAACCAAAGGCCCTGGGGTAAATCACTAGGGCCCCAACTAAACTATTCCAAAACTAGACAGTTCCGAATTCGAAATATTCCTGAGGAAAGGTGGAGGGGAGGCTCTAAAATCAGGATGCCCCCTGAGCTTGGAGGCCCTGGAGAATAATACCTATTACTATTTTAAAGCTCCGATTATAAAAGTACTTGTCTTCAAAAGGAATTGATTTCGCAGAAAATAAAACTAGTTTCAATAAATAATAGTCTATTCAATATTAAATTAAGTATAATAACAAATCCGATAAACAACGCAACACAAACCATTTCCCTTTAGCGTTATGTTCTAAAGAGGAGTGTACGCAGCAATATTGTTCAAAGCCGGGCCCTAAACATGTAATCACAATACACAATCACTGTTAAAACGACTTTGTATTAATCCATTTTTATAAAAAATAATATCAACGTAACGCGTACAATATATTTCTTAAAATAAAATCTTTCAAACTTATTATCTTTAAAGTGTATTTTCCAGGAATCAGATAATTCAAATATTATTTATAATCTTTATTAAATATTTATTAAATAACATTTAAAATGTATTAAAACTTATTATGGTGAATGGTTTACGAATTAGATAAGAAAAAACAAAATATATTTTTATAAATAAATTACATTTAACAAATAAAATAGATTATTAAGAATTGTATTTTTAAATAAATTGGAATCTAAAAAATAAATTTACGAAATGCACTTCGATATTTAAAGTTTATATTTCGTTTTTAGTTGAAATTTTTTCCTGAGGAACCAGAATATCACTGGAAAATTCATGGAATATGTGTGTAACGTATATATTTTGTTTTATGAATTCATAAATCATCAATACACGAAAATATTTTCCTATGATTATTTTAATGTAATAATAGAAAACATATATAAGTAAAGTTTATAAAATTTAATTTTATTAAAATCATATAATGTTAACTTTTTGTTTATTCAAATTTTTTTAAGGTGCATGCTGTTACTGTAGTTTACATGTTTACTTATGTAGTAAGTTTTGTGTTTTGTGTATATGGTTTTGTTCAATGTTAACAAACGCTGTGGGCCCGGCTTAGTGGCTCAATAAATTTCAAGCCTGGCTACCAATGGTTCGCGGGCTTGAACCCCGAGCAGGCACTTTTGATTTTCTACTCGCTTTATCGATATTTACAATGGGCTACATCCTGGGTTTTGCGTTAAAGGAATATTGCATAAAATTATTTTAATTATAATATTAATAATTATAAGCGGATTAATTATTTCAGAATATACATAAATATGCTTTATATAGACTTAATATTCTAGATTCCACGTTACTTAATTTTTATATACAAAATTGAGTTCGACATAAAAGAATAAACAAACATATAAACAATAAACAAAATAAAACCTCTTAGGTTCCAAGGTGACAACCAAATATAGATACGGCATTAAAGCAGCTTTAAGCTGAGTCCCACTACCTTTTCACGATATCATTGTTAGATAAGTAATTTTTAAGTGTAAATGAAGTTTTTTTTCGTGAATAAAGTTATTATTATTATTATTAACTGTTTTGTAATCTATTCTAGAGACAAACTTTATAACATTATTGAACTTTTACTAATAAAAATGAAATCTTAAGCGTACATAGCATTTTTTTTACCTTTTAATTTCAGTAAACAATTTTATTAAAAATCACAGATAAAAAAAAACAAAAAAATTTAAATCTTGATAATCTTCTAAGTTATTTACCTGTGGCTACTAAAAATAACACATTACATTTTTATGAAAGGCCTTAAAGGACTAGATTCCAGGCCGTTAATAAACTAAATAAAAAAAAATCACGCCTAACGATGTAGAAACGTGATAAATGTTTTAATAATCTATATTTCTATTTATCGAATACAACCATTATATAAAACTTTAATGAATAAAAAAAATTGAAATAGTTTTTTTTTAATAAATTAAGATATAGTTAAGGCTTAAATAGTTATTAATAAGGCTTGTATAGTTGTTATTACTTGCTAGCTTTAATAAATAGTAAAAACTACTATATTTTTTTTAATAATATTGCATTCTTCTCTTCTCTATCATTTTCAAGCTGCGCAGACGGTCTGGTCCAATGGTTTCAGATCCAGCTGAACCTCGTCGGATTGAAGTTCAGTAACAATTTCACGTAACCTAATATAATAAATAATATATATCAATATAATATCAAGAGAATATAATGCAATTTGCGAATCTATCGATATGTTCAGCGATACATTTATTAAGTTTAAAAAAAATATTCTTAAGCTCCAAACATTGGAGCCGTAGTGTTACATTGAGTTAATAGCTTAGTTTATTTTAGTTAAGTTACACAGTTATTTTAGTTAAGTTGTCCTTACAAATAATGATGTGCATGCTGTGGCACCTAAAGGCAGTGCATTTAATGTTTTTGTGGCGTATTTAGTTTATTCTAATGTTTTAATGTAACTACCACTGGTTGTTCCGAATAAATAAAATAAAAAATATTAATAAATTTTTGTTACCCAAATCTGGAATGATTATAAATAGTATAAGGTAAGTGCACTAGTATTTGATCATGTAGTAGTTGACCGTTTTGTATGAAATTTTAAATGATAAGCGTTTTGTTTGTTGTAGCTAATAAAAAATATTAATTAATAATATTAAATTTTAAATATTAAACAATGGACTACAGTTCTGAGGTTTTGGGCTATTGATAATAACAATGGATGGCAACAGATAATTACAAATTTATTACAGACGGCTTTCGCCTTTTAAGACACCACGGTAAGAAACAAGGGCGGCCTATTTTATCTAGTCGGATTCCACAAGGCGTTATGGCCTCTAAATAATTCAATGGTTGCTTTGTTTTTCGTTTGAATTTTGTTTGCATTAAAGACTTTTAACAGATTCCTTCGTATTTGTATGTGAGTAATTTACGTGTGATGGATTTCTGTTTATGGATGAACCAATGAAAATTTTTCGTGTGATGGGTTTCTGTTTATGGGTGAATCACAAAAAATTTACGTGTGATGGGTTCCTTTTTATGGGTGAACCATAAAAAATCTTACCTAGCGAGTTGTGATGGCGTGACGTAGACAGTGTCGTCCTGAGCTATCTCGGATGCTGGGTACTTTATAGTTCCAATATCTATCGCTTGCGAGTTCAGCGCCTAAGAATATTGGTTGAACAATGAATATTTTATCACACGACTTATATTAAGCTGTGATAGCCCAACGGTAACACCGTGCGACTCTTTCGAGAAGGTCACGGGTTCAAATCCGGGCAGATTGAGTTTTTAAATAAATATATGGGACACTTACACAAACCATCGTCCGTCCCCAAAGTAAGTAATTTAATACTTGTGTTATGGGTGACAGACAACTGGTGAATATATACTTATATATTTTTAAATACATACTTAAATACATATATACACCCAGACTCAAATTCCAACAAATTCATTTATAGAAAATGTTGGCTCTCATCGGGAATCGAACCCGCATAGCTGAAGGCAGGGTCACTACCCACTGCGCCACCGGGACAGTTTTTCTGTTAAAACTTATGTGTCTAATTGATAATTGCAATTTATCACACGCTTTTCGGTGAAGGAAAACATCGTGAGGAAACCTGCATATCTCTAGAGAATTCTGGGGATATGTGTAACCTACCAATCCGCATTGGAGCAGCGTGGTAGGTCCTAGCTCCAATCCTTCTCTCCATAAACGGAGAGAAGAGGCCTATTCTCAGCAGTGGGAGAGTAATAGGCCGCTACTTACTTAGATAGATATATAGATAGATAAAAACTTTATTGTACAAA
Source organism: Morpho helenor (assembly GCA_029227775.1). Taxonomy (NCBI): domain Eukaryota; kingdom Metazoa; phylum Arthropoda; class Insecta; order Lepidoptera; family Nymphalidae; genus Morpho; species Morpho helenor. The sequence continues at coordinate 9,981,927 of JARGCU010000011.1, forward strand.
CACATAAAACACATAAAAATACATACGGACTTAAAGTAAACTTATGTATACGTACAAAGGGCGGCCTTATCACTGAGTAGTGATCTCTTCCAGGCAACCCTTCTTACAGGATTATCAGAAAAAAAAAAGAAGTGCGTGACAGGTGTGCAAAAGGAAAACTCGCATATTTATAATAATATAAATATACTTAGATAAAACTATTAATCATAATATACATACATGTATATTTAATACATATATTTATTCATACATACACTATATAATATCAATAATAATTTTAGTAGAGATAATATAAATACAGGGAAATAATACATTAAAAGACCAATAAATAAGTAAAGAGAAATAACTTTAGAGAGACAAATAGTAAGCTTTAATTTTATTTTTAAAGATAGGAAGTGACTTCGCATGCCGTATGTCAGTTGGAAGTGCATTCCACAAACGAACAGCCTTAGGAGTAAAGGAGTTAAAGTAAGTTTGGGAATGGCACTTCGGCGCTTTTAATTTGTTGTCACTTTGAGAGCGAAGATTGATTACTTATATATTAGTCTAAAAGTTACAATAGAATTATTTTGCTGTAATCCGCGTTTGTTAACAGAATATATGTAACGCTAAGTGTATGAAGCAGGTAACAATCACACACCTTATACATGCGGGACAAGTCACCACACGTATCACAAATCGCGGCCAACACCAACACTCCACACAAGCACCACACACACTCACTACCACAATATCTACGATCGCTTCGTCCCGAAACCGAAGCATAGTCAGGATGGACTCCTAGGAGTCTAGGTCAGTGATTCTCAACCTTTTTTTTTGTTGCTACACATATTTCAAAATTTGGCGGTACACAAAGAAAAAGATAAAAATTATTTACTTACCACAACACGGTGCATAAATAGTTTATGACAAAAAATTTTAAATATTCGAAATAAACTAATATATACTACAATAATAACAAAACGTTTATTAAGGGATTAATTACAAGCTAATAATAAAAATATTTTTCTTTTTAAATTATATAATTTAATAATATTAACATTATTGCTAGTGCGACACTAAGATATTATGTATATAATGTAAATTTTTGGATAAGGATTTGTGTATTTCATTACTAACATAGTTTATAAGTTTTTATTTTTACTAACAATTGTCAGCCTTTGTAACTTGTAATAAAATTATTATTATTATATATTTGCAAAATTTGGCGGCACACAAAAGTGCCGCGGCACAGTGGATGAGAATCACTGGTCTAGGTATATAAATGTAAGATGGGCCTTTTTTTTGCACTTGTTTACAGAGTCATTTTAACAAGGAATATTTTGAATTTGAAATTACTTACAGCGGTAAGTTCTGGTGCGGGGAACTCGGCGAAATCTGCTTCAACGCACCTCCAAGGTCTGTGGATGGAGACCAGGTTTCTGACTTCAGCTTGGAGATTCAACAACCGCCCCTAGAAGCATACGTATATACTGAAATACGCTAATATTGTTATACTAGTGTTAGAATTTTTACTAGTTATTTATTGTTTTACTAGTGTTACAAGTTTTACCAGTTATTTATTGTTTTACTAGTGTTACAAGTTTTACTAGTTATTTATTGTTTTACTAGTGTTACAATTTTTACTAGTTATTTATTGTTTTACTAGTGTTACAAGTTTTACTAGTTATTTATTGTTTTACTAGTGTTACAAGTTTTACTGGTTATTTATTGTTTTACTAGTGTTACAAGTTTTACTAGTTATTTATTGTTTTACTAGTGTTACAAGTTTTACTGGTTATTTATTGTTTTACTAGTGTTACAAGTTTTACTAGTTATTTATTGTTTTACTAGTGTTACAAGTTTTACTGGTTATTTATTGTTTTACTAGTGTTACAAGTTTTACTAGTTATTTATTGTTTTACTAGTGTTACAAGTTTTACTGGTTATTTATTGTCTTACTAGTTTTACAAGTTTTACTAGTTATTTATTGTTTTACTAGTGTTACTATTTACACACAATTTCGTCCGCATCGTCTTTCATGTTCAAATACCGTAAATTGTCTATACTAGTATAAAAAAGCTGAAGAGTTTGTTTGTTTGATTGTTTGAACGCGCTAGTCTCAGGAACTACTGGACCGATTTCAAAGTAAATCTTCAGTGTAAGATCGATCGGATCAAGATCATTTATCGAGGAAGCTTATTATATAACATCACGCTAAGATGCATAGGAGAAAAGCAGCAATAAAACATAGGACGAAAACGGCAAAATATAAACCTTTCCATGCGTGCGCTGAGTTATTCAAAAATCATGAATTACAAAATTGTTCCCCTCTAAAAGTTGTAAAAAAAAGTCTGAAAAAAACTGTTTACACCTTATTACATTTTTATTACGGATGACTATTTTTTAAATGTAATATAGCCTATGTTGCTCAGTAAATAGCTATCCAATGGTGAAAGAATTTTTGAAATCGATCCAGTAGTTTTTTTGTGAAAACATTACAAACATACACACAAATTTTTCCTCTTTATAATATTAGTATGGACTTGTCTGCAACAAAAAAAAATTACTGGATATTACCTCCAACTTCTGCCTGGTCTCGCGCTGCTTCTCCTTGTGCTGCTGCAGAGCTTTCGCGTACCTGCTGGGGTCGTCGGGGAACTTCACCAGGCCCGACCTGGCCACGAACAGGGTCCACTCCTGCGGATTTATTTTTATTTATTTATTTATGACTGGCCCGTTGGAGCAGTGGGTAGTGACCCTGCCTTCAGCTCCGCGGGTCGCGGGTTCGATTCCCGCCGAGGGCCAACATTTTCTATAAATGAATCTATTGGTCTTTGAGCCTGGGTGTATATTTGTATTTAAGTATGTATTTAAAAAATATATAAGTATATATTCACCGGTTGTCTGTCTACCATAACACAAGTATTAAGTTGCTTACTTTGGGGACGGACGATCGAGTGTGTAAGTGTCCCAGTATTTATTTATTTATTTATTCTTATATTTTATAAGCTATTACAAATTTTTAGTCCTTTTTATGACAATATCTACATAAAAGCAGTTACGCCGTGTGATATCTGGCTGAATAGAAAAGTTCCAACCTCATTTCTTACCGAGGTTTCGTAAAAGGCGACTAAGGTAATTTGACCCACCGTGTGGTATCCGGTTTAGTAGAATAGACCACCCTCTTTCTTACCGAGGTGTCGTACAGTTTAAACGGATCAAATGATTGATTCATTTTATTTGATTTATGTGGTCATTCTAAACAACAAGCAACTTCATTTCAAATTTTAGATCATTTTCTAACTTCATTTGGTCGTCGCCAATTATAAAAGTATATGGTCAGTGGTAATAGTTTCAGTACCCTTGGTTGCCTTCTCTTTTCTTTTTTTTTTTTTGATTCTATGTATAACTTCATTGTCTTTAACACTTCTGTAACTGTCTGTCACTGTCGTTTTTACTGTCGTTAGATTAAGTTTTAGTTTTAAGTAAAAATGGTCGCCATTGAAAACCAACGTTGAGGTACTCCTCAACTTAAGCTGAATGGTGGTCCATTTTATAACGTCACATTTCTGTATATCTTGTATGTCATAATTTTATTTTATAATACCTCTTCTTTCTATAATTTACTGTTATTTACTCTGTTAATTTACTGTGATGTTATAAATAAAAGGTTTTTGATTTTGATTTCCAAACAGCGGACGTCCACTGTATTGGACATAGTTCTCTTGAATGGAAATCCTTGATCTTATTTCGTCGAGATACAACAGCTCTCTACGACCTTTTTGAGCTCATTTGCTCTACAATGCTCCATTTTACGTCATTTCAAAATTCATTGGTTCTTTGTAGCTCGCCCATATTTGCTTTAGTTTGGTAATTTTCAAAAAATAGACCATGAGAAATGTTCAACCGTGGAATCCGACATGGATGGACAGTGTTCGAGAAGTTATACAAAGATTTTTTACATCTGAAATACTTCACAACGTAAAAAGGCCGAAGTTTTTAAATATAGTCCACAAGTTAACAATGTTTGGAATTCCCGCGTGGATGAATCAAAAACGAGGTGTGAAAAAGAACCAAAACTGCTGATTTATCTAAGTTTTTCGAGTTTCGACGGGACACTAGTTCTCTGATACCCTAGAACGCTTTTTAAACCTATTCTCCCTCTAAACCATAAGTCACATCAATTTGTTTTTTTAAAGGATTATCTACAGGCTACGTCTTAATTAGGATATAGACCCACTTAAAGACAACCACAACTTGCTATTCGGTTGGTGTATAACCTTCACATAATATTAAGCATATTTATAAGTTAAATAAAAAATATCTATATCATCAGAGGGCCTGTAGTCCAAAATGCTTCCCTTGACACTGTTCAGTATATCTGGCAAATAAATGGCGCTTTAATTTTGTTTTTAGTTCATAAAGTGTGTCTTCAAATATATCAAGACTGATCACTTTACTAAGTTCATTAAATGACGAGATCGTTCTCTTAACTGGGGCCGAAACTCCCCTTAGTAGATTCAGGTATAAATAAAGCACTAACGGTCTGAAGTTTGGATAACTGAAGCTCTAGAGCGGCAGCGGCCTGCCGCCTGTGCTTCGCGGCGGGCGCTGCGGGGTGGTGCAGGGGGCGGAGCGCCCGCAGCGCCGCACGCTCGGCCTTCGCGCACGCAGCAACGCGCGCCACCCGCTCCCTTTCCACAGTCCTGATACACATCGTACCAATACATATACACAATCGCATATAATTAAGTCACTCATTCATTTATTTACAACTTACCATCCATCTTATCATTCACAACGTGCCATCTCAACTGTATTCCCCAACAATTAAGCGTGAGCGGGAGTTATATTATAAAATAGGTTGAAATTAATTTTATTACGTAACTTATTATTGCCATGATTTCCCTTCTTTGAGACATTAGCTGTTTATTTTTATTTGTGTCAAAAGATTTAAGAACAGATTTGACTTCTTGTCACTACGTTGCATTCGTGATTTTTTTATTCCGTTATTTTTCCTATAACACGATTTTATAATTGTACCTTCAAATAAGGCGTTCGGGCCCTTTTTTTGACGATTCGTCAACTTTTTCATTGCTTGCAAGGCCGTGGTGCCCGGGAACCAATGAAATAGTTACTTCAAACACTTAACTAATTCATTTAATGCTTGTTTACGTTCTTTTAATATGGGAACAATAGTTTCTACATAGTCAAGTGGAATCACCATGTAGAAACTATTGTTCCCATATTAAAAGTATACCTTAAAGAAACCTATGTTGTATGAACTGTATTTGCTGGCATTCTATAAAAGCAAAGGTTTCTTGAAGGACACTTCCAACATTACCCAGAATTTCTCCACTTAACAATTAGATACATCCGTTGCTACCGTTATCGTAATATTCGTTATTTCTAATACTATATCATATAATGAACTCACCAGCTTAGAACTTTGAGCTGATGCTGTAAGGCTTCATTCACCTCCCCAGCCACGATGCCTGGCGCTACCTTCACCGGCGTTTCCTCTATAAAATATTAAATATTTTTATCTCTCTCTCTCATTAGAAATAGAAGGAGATCGCAAGTTGGACTGAATTTGCATATATCTACGGTTTAAAATAAATAACCAATTTTTTAGCATCGAGAAATTGATTAAAAAGATGTATAAGCCATTTATATGACAGTTTGTCTATCTGTCACGATGTCCAAACAGAAGTGCGTACAGATGGCGCTGTACATATCATTTGTTGAAATTCCTGTGAATTGATCCTATAATTTTATCTAAAAAATCACTATTTATCAGGCTTTATTTATTTAAAAGTTAATTTTGATAATGATGAACTCATTACGTGGAATCTTCTAATATTTATTTGTTTGTGAAAATCGAACAAGAATAGATTCAATTTATTAGAAAACTGTTTTCAAATAAGTAGAAAAATATTTAAAATTTCTCTATACATTTTTCAATACCACCAGGATTTAATTCAAATTATGTTCTTAACTCAGTCCAATTTACTATTTACCAGAAGAATAATGTACTTCCACCTGTTAAATTAAAGTTTATAGAGAAGTAGTAGATAGTTCGGAATACTAGTACAATGTTAATGAAAAAATTATTGTTATATTCCACTGTAAACGAAAATCTGAGTAATGATGTAAAGTGAATTACAGGCAGAAACGAATTCTAAATTAAATATCCTATGTAAACGGAAATTACTTCAGTAATTTATCTTCCAAATATAAGATTATATAGATTTTCTTTTACGGGCGAATATAACAAGTTAATTTCAACATTAACTTTATTTAAAGTTAAATATTAAATGTTAACAAAAATTATTATATTTACCGCTACCATGAAGTTACACAATATAAAAAATGATGCATAAGATTATATCATTGATGCATTGATATTAATTATTATATTAGTTAAAATTTATATTTAATTTATAACAATTTAAGAGTGATTTATTAAATGGTAAGCTTTTTATTGTGTATTTAATATAAAATTCTGCCTTTTTAAACACAAAGTACGCTCATGCGCAACATATTCGAAAAGCTTTTTAGTCAATACATTCGCAACATTTAGAAAGAAACTTAAAAAAGCACGTCAGGCTTATAATAATATATTTAAAGCTTTTGTATAGTTATTAAAAAAATAACGTACATTGTTTGTTATTAAATAATAGTGATAAAATGTTACGATGCTGTGAGATTTGTATCCAATACGTAGTAGGTAGTAGTAAGTAGGTATTTTTTTTTAGCCTATCTGCCTGTCTATAACAGATCGTTGCGTGGCCAGATTGAATCAATGCTATTGTAATATAAATATGGGACAATTACACACGGCCATCCGTCCTCAGTGTAAGTACATGTTTACTTTTTTACACTCATTATTTTTCTATTTTGCTGTTTTAATGTGGTGTTCAATAAAATAATTCATTCAAAAGTTCAAATGCCGTGGTATTTCACATTAACATGAATAGAGTTGAAGTGTTTAACACAGATGAAAATAAAAGTCCAGAAAATAGATAGTTACGTCACCACCCAATATCCATACGGTCGACGTAAACTCAGTATCAGCTCATTGATGGGTGGTCTGATGTTGCGCAACCGAAAGAAATGTCGTATGATGTTCCAGAGTTGGGATAATTAATAAAAGTAAGATGGACATTTGGCAAGAGCATCTACTTTTGGCGATCATTAATTATAGAAATAGATTTAATTATTATAGTAGTCTATACGTTCCCGAGTATTAAACTAGATTGAAACTATGGAGGGGATATAATTTATGGGTGGAATAGTCCAGAATAGGAGCTGACCACCCGTCCTGTACGACGGGCGTCCCCGAAATTAGATGGAGGGGATCTCTGGGGCTTCTCACATATCCCCTTCCTTCCAGATATACCAAGCTCACCGCAACGAAACTAGTTGAAGAATCGGCTAATCAAGACCCTACTACTGGTATGATCAATTGCCACCTCACTTTAATTGCTGAATTCTATCCCTTTTTTGTAATGGTCATCCTAAAATGACAATGGTTACGTAATTTTAAATTTTAAGAATTTAGAAAAACTGTATACAAGACTCTCGTCACATTGTTGTGGTAATTACTGTATTCCTAGTATGGATGATATTCTTTTTATGGGTCCATCACCAATTTTAATATAAAATAAAAACTTTAACACACCTCTCTCTTTAAAAGAACGAATACCGTATATGGATAGCTAAAGATCTCATATCTGTTATTTTTAAGGCAAATGAAAAGCACACAAACATGCTAAACAAAAAATTATACAATATCGATGCTATGATAGCTTACGTAATGCGTCTCTTGACGGCGCCGCTGTCACCACCGCTATAGGAATTAAACCATTTTTTAAATATTATAAAAACTTCACGTATTTTACTTGTACAGCGACTCAGTAGAGTTAGCGATAACATTAGTAAGCCTTGGTATTCGCTTCTAAAATTCAGCAAAACATATAAGACTTGTCTACACAAGTGTCTCAATTAAATACAAGTAAAGCATATGATAATAAGCTTTACTACATAGTATAAAACAAAGTCGCTTTTTCTGTCCGTCCCTATGTTCCTGTGTCTCTATGTATGCGTAAATCTTTAAAATTACGCCACATACTTTGATGCTGTTTTTTTTAATAGATAAAACGATTGAAGCGGAAGGTTTATATGTAAAATATAATACAATATGGATCTACTCCATAACATACTGTAATTTTTGAGGTTTCTAATGTGATGTCGTAAATAATTACATTTTGGCAGGCCGAACCCTAAGAGACTTTGATGCGGTTTTATTAATAGAATTGAATTTGAATTCATATAAAAAACAGCAATAAAGAAAGTTCTAGCCTCTTAACTATACTTATAATAAAACAAAGTCCCGAAGAGCTTTCTGTATATATGTAATCAAGCTCCTCAAAATCTACTAAACCGATTTTAGTACAGTTTTTACTAAAATGAAGTGTAATTCTTCTGAAAGATTTAGGTTAATAGTACATTACGATTTTTTGTAAATTGTGTTGAAAAGATCGCGCAGTTGAAAAAAAAATCGACTGTTGGGAGCTTTAGTGGTGTGCGTCGCATAAATCAATAAAGATACATTAAAGTAATGTACTAAAGAATTGTAGACCTACGAAAATTCTACATAAAAGTCTGTGATAACATGTCTCAGTCTGTTATGGTTTCAATTTTTCAATTTCAAGTCAAAATTTCAATTTTTTCTTAATGCCACGCACGGCAGAACCGTAAGTACAGTTAGTAAAGAAAACTTGAATTTTAATTTGAAAATAGTCTAAGAAATGTCCTAATATAAAGACTGGTATTTGTATTGAGCACTGATGTCAAAATTGATGACTGTTAGAGCATGTAGGAAAGTAAAATCAGAAGCCAACGATGTATATTAATATATATTAAAAACAAACAGACAGTCATGCAGTTAAACACGTATACGTGTTGCTTACGTATGTAGTCGCGCGCAGTTGTAGACGGCCCCATGGCTGCACATAGCACAATATCACACGTCAACACACAAAAACAGTAATATAAACATGTGTTTTTATATAAAATATGTATGTATATTAAATATATTGCACGCTTTGTATAAAAGGGACCGAATTCAAAATTAGAGTTAATTGAGTTAGATACATTGTAATCCCTATAGAAGCTACACTAATACACACCCTCGCGAGTTTTGTAAGCGCTACGCTATTATTTATTGCAATGTGCCACAAAACAACTTTTTTGGATTCGGTCACTTTAATACTAAGCGTGCGAAATATATATTCATATATTGAATACTCACGCATAGCGCATATCCAAAACGTTATTTAATAAGCTTCACGCTAGTAAAGTAGCAAATATTTAAAAACATTAGCATTTTATTAATTGTTTTTCTTAATATTTTTAAGTAAATTTGTTTATGATCGCATAATACATACTATAAAAATCTAAAGTCTGTCTATTTGTGACGCTAATCCTCCGGACCAGTAGATGAAATTTGACGCAAAAAAATAAATACAAAAAATATTTATTGTACTGTTTCGATAATAAAATTTTATAATACTTATCTTATAAAATGGAATAAATTTTGTAAATATATCGTAAACTACTATAATATTAATACTAGGTTAGTTAGATCTAAAAATGTTAGTACTACTTCTGCTAAACCTTTAGCAACCTTATAATATTGGCTGCGGTTTAACCAAAATCTAAATAACCAATCTACATATTCAACATATTAATAGAAGCACTAATACATAACCCTTATATATTATAGGCATAAAAAATCCCTTTTCTCCATAAGGAACATGAAAAAAAGGAGTAGTGCACAATTGAGCGGTTTTTTTTCAATCAAACAAAACAATCGGGGATCACCTTTCAAGTGCAAGCTAGGCTATCTCATATATATCTCCTTATCTTCCAAGACATACCAAGTAACCTAGTCTACGATAGCTCCAGGCCAACTCAATCCTATAGTCCTTATCTTCCAAGACATACCAACCAACCTAGTCTACGATAGCTCCAGGCTATCTCAATCCTATAGTCCTTATCTTCCAAGACATACCAAGTAACCTAGTCTACGATAGCTCCAGACTATCTCAATTACTATAGTCCTTATCTTCCAAGACATACCAACCAACCTAGTCTACGATAGCTCCAGGCTATCTCAATCCTATAGTCCTTATCTTCCAAGACATACCAAGTAACCTAGTCTACGAATGCTCCAAGCTATCTCAATCCTATAGTCCTTATCTTCCAAGACATACCAACCAACCTAGTCTACGATAGCTCCAGGCTATCTCAATCCTTTAGTCCATATCTTCCAAGACATACCAAGTAACCTAGTCTACGAATGCTCCAAGCTATCTCAATCCTATAGTCCTTATCTTCCAAGACATACCAACCAACCTAGTCTACGATAGCTCCAGGCTATCTCAATCCTATAGTCCTTATCTTCCAAGACATACCAAGTAACCTAGTCTACGAATGCTCCAAGCTATCTCAATCCTATAGTCCTTATCTTCCAAGACATACCAACCAACCTAGTCTACGATAGCTCCAGGCTATCTCAATCCTTTAGTCCATATCTTCCAAGACATACCAATTAACATAGCCTACGATACCTCCAGGCTATCTATAGAGATAGCCAGATAAGGACTATAGGATAGCCTATAGTCATTATCTTCCAAGACATAACAAGTAACATAATCTATGATAGCACCAGGTTATCTTAACTCTATAGTTCTTATATTCCAAGACAAACCAAGTAACCTATTCTACGAATGCTCCAAGCTATCTCAACCCTATAGTCCTTTTCTTTCAAAACATAACAAGTAAGTAGTCTACGATAGGTCCAGGCTATATCGATCGCATAGTCCTTATTTCCCAAGACATGCCAAATAACTCACCGTGATGTGTGCCTCTCTTAGCATATAGCTTCAGTTTGTCACGTAACGCTCCGCGTTCGCTCTCCAATGAGTCGATATCTTGTTGTAGATGATCCATCGTCTCTTCGAATTCTTTCTCTTTCCTGTAACACAAGAAAATATCTCCTCACAATCACTCGTGGAAGTTCGTCAATAATGTTGGAGTAAACCTGAGTTGCACTCCTAGAAATTCGTCAGTTATCTCTAACAAATATACCGCTTTCCGCAGTAGTTTTCATTTTGTGGCTATTAAGTGTTGGAATGATTTATCAATATTACTTTTGCGCTATATAATAGGCCTGTGGTATCCGGCTGAATAGCACCACCCTCATTTCGTGTCGTAAAAGGCGACTAAGGTAAGTCGACCCGCCGTGTAGAATCCGGCTGAGTAAAATAGACCACCCTCATTCTTACCGAGGTGTCGCAAAATACGACTGAGGTAAGTTGACGTCAGGCAGGCCCACTTGGAGTGGGAGAAGGGCAGGACATTGATGATGACCTTTGCGCCATATAAATTCACTTATATCATATAAAATAAGTAATATACTATCTGTTAGTCAAAAAATAGACTATACATCACAATTACATAAGATTTTTGATATCAATATTGGCATTTATCTCCAATATTTTGTAAATTGCGGCAGGATGAGTATCGAAACTGAAGAACTATATTATAGCAACTGATTGTTGCGTACTAAACTTATGTAATTTAATATGCAAGTATTTTAAACTATATATATTTTTAAGATACTTTACAAATAACGTTATTTTATAGTATCTACTCGTAAATATTACCATAACCTCACTATCTACCTAACAATTAGCTCGGCAGCTTTTATTGAGCCTAGTCGGTGTGCCGTAAGCGGAGATTTTTTATGCCAACTTAGCCAAATTCTTCTTAACCATACAAAAAAAGTATTATCTCAAATGAGGGGATCAGAATCAAAAATAGCTAAATCCTAAAGTCACAATCAAATTCAGCTAATTTTAAATATTTTTATTACATTTTTGAGGAAACGTTAAAATTGATATTACTTAAATTGAGAGTGATTAAATCTGTGTTTAATATTTTTTATTTGTCGAAACTCCAAGAATTAAACACATAAAACAAAATTTTCATTTTACTAAAGTTTAATTATTTTAGATATAGCTAGGTTTGATTCTAAGCCCCTAAAATATAGTCTGATGGTTTCTCACCTCTTGAGTTGATTCTGAGCATCTTCCAGCCGTCTCTGGAGTTGCTGCGACCTCAGCTCCGCGTCCCTCGCCGCCGAAACCAGCTTCCTCTCACCTAACTCTCGACGAATCTGCATCTCTGATAGTTCCTCTTGTTTCGCCTTGAAATCGATTACCAAAATCAAAGTATGTACCCCATTTAAGGTCTTCGAACAATGTATGTGGCGATGACATGGATCCAAAAATTGGTTGTTGGCTACAGACCTCATAAGAAAGATTTATTGTTATTTTATTTATTTCATAGGTTAGCTGGCAGAGATCTCTGTCATAGGGATAAGTTGACCATTGTACACTTTTTTTTACTAATAATGTTTTATCCAACATTTTTTATGGTACATAAATAAAAAATATAAAAAAAAAATCAGGTTCCATTAGCGGAAAACAAAGCGAGTTAATAAGATATTTGAGTGATCAAATTAAAATCGTTATGATCCATAAAACTTAAACTATCGATACAGTCTAGTGATAAAAAAGATGTAGTGGAAGAACGATGCACAAACACTATGTTATCAAATAGGCGTTGGGGTTCTGTGGTGTTAAAATGGCGTTCCAAAAAACCTGTATTGATAGATGTTCTATGAGTTAGTTAGAAAGCTTCAAAAAAGTGGCTGATAGCCTTTTGATCCAGGCGGCACTAGATCGTGTGACGTGGAAATTTCTAAAAGACAACGTTATCTAGGAGAGGACGTCTATTGGGTGAAAGAAGTGAAATATTATTTATAAACCTTTTAAAGACCATGTTCGAACTCTGACTGGTGCAGCCTAAGATCCATTTGCTTCATCGACCAAATCGCTCTAGTGGATCATGTACTGGATCTGTGACCTTCGCTTTGTTACTTACCCTGAGTGCCTTCTTGAGCTCCTTGATCTCGGCCTCCTTATTCTCCAGCCGTATGGTGAGGGTCTTCGTCTCCTCAAGCTGCTTCTTCACGAGCTGAGCGCGCACTACTATAGGTGGTGTTGGCTGCAAACATTTAGTAGTAAATATATTTTATTTATTTATTTTTATTTATTGTTCTTTTTACACATATATTTAGAAAAGAGAAAGAAAAAAATAAAAATTAAAAAAAAAACACATGTATAAAGGCGGACTTATCCCTAAAAGGGATCTCTTCCAGTCAACCTTTGAGTAATAGAAGGAAAAGGGCTAGAATTGAAGAAGAAAGAGAGTGCGGGTCATATAGAGAAAAAAAAAGTTTATATAAATTGAACTATTTAATCTATTAAATAATTTTGTTAAAATAAATAGATAAAAGGATGCTACTAATATATAATTACTTAAGATAAATATTTTCTAATCTGTAACTTAAATACTGAAAGGGAAAGAGATTTGCGGATTGATACTGGTAAATCATTCCATAGCTTAACGCCTTGAAAGCTAAATGATCTCGAGTAAGTCAGTGAGGAGCATTTAGGGAAAGCAAGATCTAAGGTATTTATAGATCTTAGCCGGCCACATCCTACATCCGACAAGAAGTTGAATCGCTCTTTAAGATATCTTAGGATGTCATAATAATTATTATTCTATCCTACCATTTGTTAACTTTGTCGCCTTTCCTTTCAAACGTCATAATTCACACTACCCATCCATCTGTTTTTCGGCCTACCTCTACACATCTGCTCTATAATGGGCACAACTTTTAAACGTCCCATAGTATATATAGTTAAATAAATTACTTTTTTTTAATTTTTTATATGGGAACACTTACAGGTTGGTACACAAAAGAATATTTTATAGATAAGTTGTATGTTACTTTGTAGTAAAGGCTCACCTTCTCGCAGGCAACGTTGGTTAGCGACATAACGTCGTACTCCTTGTCCTGGGTGAAGGCGGCCAGCTTGCCCACGTCCGAGGCGACCGTGGACAGCGCGTGCTTGATCGTCTTCACGGCGCCGTGGTCGTCCTGGAGGCAATATAAATATAAGTAACCAAATCTTTTCTAACGTCGAGGCGAAAGCAAGACGGCTTCTGACGGCGATTATGATTGTCAGACAATTCCAATTCGAAATTGTGAACCGCATTTTTAATTCAAGCAACCTTGTAGGTATGCTTTAGATTAATTTTCTAGCTGTTGATAGTGATAAAAATTTTATAGAATTTTTTTTTTGTATACAAAGTATACAATATGGTATGGTAAAGTATATATGGGTACTTACTTACTTATGGGTACTATAAAAAGTACTTATAATTGGCGCTAACGATTTGAGCTGTTGATATTATGATCGGTACTTATTATTTTATTTATTTATAAACAATTTTACAGTATATTTTTTTAAATCCGTAGAAAAAAAAAATTAACGATAAGGAGGGGCGAACGTACTCAGACTCGCGGTGGTTAGGACAGCTCTAAGGTACCTCATCACAAACCCCACAGCAAATACTGCCAATACTGCCTTCTTCTTCTCGTAATAATCAAGAGAGAGCCACTTGACATATCATTCAAGGCTCATCTCGAATAGAACGTTGACCGAAACAACTATGAGGACAATAATTGTTGAGGCAAAATTCCATTTTGTGGTTGGTGCGCAACCAATCACAACCAATGAGCTGGGTCTAAATATTGTACTCACTACAGACTAACATAGACGATGCGATATTTTTTCTAGCATACCCCTAAAGTATCTAATTCAGTATGAGTCTGTCCACTTTACCATTGAATGCCATAAGTTAATAACGGCTTGCACCTTGTTATCCATATTATCTATGTTCCAGTTCACCTGTTGGTAAGTCTTGTCGATGGCGGCGCTCCAAATGGCTGTGAGTGCCTGCAGAGGCAGCGGCGCTCCTTCACCGCGCTCGCCAGCCGTGGCGGCGCAGGCGCAGGCCGCTCGAGCCGCCAGCGACGTTGCTCTCGCGCTGCGCCAAAGCGCTACAGCGCTGTCTCCGCGCAGACGTTCCACCAACTAAAAATAATAAATGTATGTATGTTGCAAGCAAGTTTCAAGCAGATGCTTGTAGACCTATTTTATGAAATTTTTAGACAATCTTAAGATTAATCCAGCGAATAATCCTGTAAATGCGGGTTTTAGCAAATCAACATAGAACTAGAACCAAAGCATACCAGAAGATCTAGAAGAGTGCTCGATCTTTTAATGGAAAGGAAACATTGTTCTTAGTGTTTACACTAATATATTAATGAGGAAGAATGAGAACTACAATTTTCACATGAGATCGACCAAACTAATGCTTTGAAGAGATCACTCCGATCAGCGATCGCGCTCGAACACGCAAAAACGCTTACGTCTAGCGATTGATCATTATTAGAATAATCCATGAAATCTGCCTCAAAGTTTGGTGGCGTAAGGAGTATTTTTTTTTAACTGTCTATGACAGAATTTTTTGCTATTGTTATAATTAAGAACGACAAAGCAAGCTGGGTATGCTAGTTAATAATATAAATATATCGGACTGTTACAGAAGGATAACTTGCGTTATGGGTGACTGTGTGTCACTGGTAAATATTGATATATAATATACTAATATTATAAATGCGAAAGTTTGTGAGTATGGATGTATATTTGTTACTCTTACAAGGCGAACCCGCTGAACCAATATTGATGTAATTTGGCACAATTAATTCTTATTCACCGGAATAAGATATAGGCTGTAGAAATCCTATTAATTCTTCAGGAATAGGATGATTTTGAAAAGCGCCGTCTATTATCAATCTAACACGCGACAACAGTCCACGCCAACGAAGTTTCTGGTAAAAGCTAAATAAATCAGATAGACACACAAGGGCGCATTACGCCAAATACCTGCATGTCAATGGGTAAAGCGTGCAGACGCACTCCAGGAGGCAACCTCCGTCGGACACCCTTCAGCTGCTGCTGCAGGGACGCGCAGCTCGTCTTTATAGCTTCGTGCAGTTGACTCAAATCGTGGGGCTGCTCTGTTGTCTGGAAAAGAAATAATTATAATAAATAATAATTTATTTATTTTTCATTACATACAGATAGGTTACAAAACGAAAGGTTGGGACCTTCTTTTAAATGAAAAAACACCTGTGTCAGAAGGTCCCGCTCTCCATAACAATACTAAAAAAATTAAACTAATAAAAATTAACAAAAGAAAACAAAAAAAAAACTATTGTTGTGCATGTGTGTGTGCGTGCAGATGTATGTGAGTGTGTAGATGTGTAAGCAAGTTTTCTGTGTGTTTTATATATATGTATAAGTTACGTCACACGTTTTAATAGGTTTTCAATCTCATCATAAGTCAATGACATTAAATATTGTATCAATGTTGCTTTGCAGGTATGACTATTTAAAGGAAATAGTTTAGTTTAGAAGTTTATGTTATAATTGATAGAATCAAACGAAATACATGAATGGATGCAATAGAAGAATGATAACGAAACTCCGTAAAGTAATTGCGGAGTTTCGTTATCAGTTTCATAATAAAAATAACTATAAAATATCTTTGGCAACCGCTGTTTGCTAAATTCTATTCAAATGTGTAGTTCGGCTATACGGGTTTAATCCAACAACGCATATCAATCAAGCAACAATCAATATATCAAAATAATGTTTAGATAATCAATGATTAAACATTGAATACTATAAAAATCGATTATTTAGATCAGTGATTCTCAACCACTGTGCCGCGGCACTTTTGTGTGCCGCCAAATTTTGCAAATATATAATAATGTTAATATTATTAAATTATATCATTTAAAAAGAAATATATTTTTATTTTTAGCTTGTAATTAATAACTTAATAAACGTTTAGTTATTATTGTAGTATATATTAGTTTATTTCGTATATTTAAAATTATTGTCATAAACTATTTATGCAGTGTGTTGTAGTAAGTAAATAATTTTTATCTTTTTCTTTGCGTGCCGCCAAATTTTTAAATCGTTAAATATGTGCCGCAAGAAAAAAAAGGTTGAGAATCACTGATTTAGATATTAGCACACCTCTAATTTATAATATAGATTAGTTACCAGCGTAGCGTGCTCGAGTGCGGACGCGTCCGCAGCGAGCGCGCGCGCCAACGCGTCGATTGCGGCGCATGCGTGTAGCAACACCTCTCTAGCGCAGCCTGCGCCCTCCACAGCGCTCATATTCAGAGCCGCCCACATCGCCGACAAGTACGACCAGCACCGCTCCATGCCTGATATAACATAAGATTACAGTGAGTGAATAAGCTGTGTTAGCACAGCGGTAACACCGTGCGACTCTTTCGAAGAGATCACGAGTTCAAACCCGGGCAGACACCAATGAGTTTTTCCGTTAAAACTTATGTGTCTAATTGATAATTGCAATTTATCACACGCTTTTCGGTGAAGGAAAACATCGTGAGGAAACCTGCATATCTCTAGAGAAATCTGGTCTTAGCTAAAAACCTTCCCTCCAAAAACGGAGAGAAGAGGCCTATTCCCAGCAATGGGAGAGTAACAGGCTGCTATGATGATGATGATGATGACAGTGAGTAACTATCTATACATATTATAGAACAAAGTTACCAAAAGCTGTCTGATTGTATGTTATAGATTTTCTCAAAATCTACTGAGCGGATTTTTGAACGGTTTTTACTAAAAAAATAGTGCAATACTGGCGGAAGGTAAAGGTTATTAATCCTAATGGATTATTAACCTATTATACCTTAACTTAAGAGGTACCTACATAGATACCTTAATAGGCTAATTTTTTAGTAAAAACCGTTCAAAAATCCGTTCCGTATTATGTAAACTGAAAACGTGATGACACACTGATTATCACGCGGACGAAGCCGCCCTCACAGCTAGTTTATTACTAAAATAATAAATAGTTGTAGGCATTAACATAGCAATATTGACTGGCCCGTTGGAGCAATGACCCTGCCTTCAGCTCCGCGGGTCGCGGGTTCGATTCCCGCCGAGGGTCAATATTTTCTATAAATTAATTTGTTGGTCTTTGAGCCTGGGTGTATATTTGTATTTAAGTATGTATTTGAAAAATATATAAGTATATATTCACTAGTTATCTGTCACCCATAACACAAGTATTAAGTTACTTACTTTGGGGACGGACGACCGTGTGTGTAAGTGTCCCATATATATATTTATTAATATTTGTGGTGGTACTACCAAAAATATGTGCTGAAATAGGACTGCATTATTACTTATTTTATTAACATTTCCTCATCATCCGGGATCGCACTCCTCGACATGCCGCGCTCTCCACCCCTCACAGTAGGGGTCTGCGGTGTACTTTACGCCACTGTTCATACCGTCTAACGAGCAGTTCTCGTCCAACTCGTTGGTCTTCAAAAGTTGGGCCGCAGCGTCCAACGCCCGCTCCTGTTGGGCAGCGTCGGGCAACGCTGACGCCGCTCGGAGCAGCAGTTCCGGCGAGCAGATCTCCAGGGCTCCACTCCACATGCACACCATACACTAAAAACAATTAAAACACATCCTTGTGTAAAGATTTTTATTATCTTCCTGCCCTTGTCCCACTCTAAGTCGGATCGGCACAATATGTTATAAACATGTTGTCATAAATATTTAAATATTTAATAAATATTTAGCTGCCAAATTTCCATGCTGATTATTAACATGTATGGTTTTAATGCATTTTTAGTTATCTGTAGTTTTGCTTGTATACTAATCTGTGGAAGCTTCATATTAGCTTGTAGTATATATTGTCGCTTAAACTGTACAAGTAAGCTTCCCTATATAATAAAAACTTACAAGACTCAAGCTCAGAAATAGACAGATTACGACAGCAAAGTATAGCAAAAAAATCAAGTCTTTGTCCTATAAAATATTTAAGATTACGCCAATTCTTATAAAATATAATACTATGGACTTGAGCTAAGTTAAAGAGAGAAAATCTCATGGTATATCGCCCTATCCAAAGAATAAAATTACATGTCCCATGTATAAGCATAGGAAATGTGACTTTATTCTTTGAATGGGGCGATATATTGAGGATATATTAACACTTAAGTTGTCGCTAACAAAGTAGCGTATACCACTAGTGATTATATAAAATATAAACATAATATTAAATACTTGTATCATCTGCAACTGGTACTCCAGCTGACACCGGAAGCTGTACTGGACCGCGGTGTGAGTCTTCATTATGGACTCCTTGTCCCAGACATTTACTGCCGGGAATCTAGATAACAAAAGACATTTAAAAAATCATCATCATCATCATCCTCCTGCCCTTATCCCACTCTAAGTGGGATCGGCACAACATGTTATTAAAATGTTGTCACATGAGTCGGCTGCGTTTTTGCGACTGGCCGCCTGGCGTCAATTTACCTTAGTCGTATTTCACGACACCTCGGTAAGAAAGAAGGTGGTCTATTCTACTAAACCAGTAACCACAAGGTGCGTCAACTTACCTTAGTCGCCTTTTACGACACCTCGGTAAGAGATGAGAGTGGTCTATTCTTATCAGCCGGATACCACACGGCGGGTCGACTTACCTTAGTCGCCTTATACGACACCTCGGTAAGAACTGAGGGTGGTCTAATTTACATAGCCGGATACCACACGGCTATCATATTTAGGTATTTTTATAGTGAGTTTGAATTACAAAGCCAAAGGGCCAGACTAAACATACCCCTCTCCCCCCATAAGATGTCTTGAATCTCAGTTTATTCTACCTTCTTTAGGGTCCTCCTACAGATAAACTATTACATGTGTATAATTATTATATACTTACTTCTCACGGATCTGTCCCAATATGATTTCAGCCTTCGTGTTCAAACGTTGTAACAGCAGGATGAACATTATCGCATCATGGTCACCTGGAAATTATTACTTTGTACATATCGTTATTTTATTCCACCTCTAGTGACATGCCCATAGGAGTTATTATACTTAAAGTAGAGAAGCCAACCTAAAAAGTGACATATTATATAGTATAGACCCTTAAGGAATTGAACTTTTAAAAAGTCATATAGTTACAATTAAGTAATTAAAATCTCAGGTATCAAAAGTAAAATGGCAGTGAATATCCCACTTCTGTACCCAATCACTTATTTCTCTGGTGGCTGCGTGCGAAGAAAAACTCCAAAAAGCGTTTCATAAGTTACAATTATCAATTAATATATTATTAATGTATACATTCTTTTTATTTTGCTGTAAAAAGGGTTGCCTGGAAATAATGGCGGCCTTATCACTCAGTAAGTAACTAATAAGGCCGCCCTTTGGATATATGTATATACAAGTTTACTTTAAGTTCGCATGTATTTTAATGTGTTTTATGTGTTTGTTTAATAAAGTTATCATCATCATCCTCCTGCCCTTATCCCACTCTAAGCGGGGTCGGCACAACATGTTATAAACATGCTGTCACATTGGCTGCGTTTTTACGACCGGCCGCCTGCCTGACGTCAACTAACCTTAGTCGTATTTTACGACACCTCGGTAAGAAATGAGGTTGGTCTATTCTACTCAGCCGGATACCACACGGCGGGTTGACTTACCTTAGTCGCCTTTTACGACACCTCGGTAAGAAATGAGGTTGGTCTATTCTATTCAGCCGGATACTACACGGCGTTATGCAATAAAGATATATACTTTATTACTATTTAAAAAAAAAAAACTTTACAAACTTGTTACACGCATAAGCAATTTTAAATATCGGAACACATTATAGCGAATTCCTGGCCCCCAAACTAGAATTCCCTGTGCTAAGGGAAGCCAGACTTTCGACCGAACATTGAGTGAAAGCGATCTATCTACCTATTAATTAATTCATGTAACATTAGAATCACTAACCATTGGAAGCCATGAAATGATCGGGCAGGCAGGCAGCCAGCATGTCGGCTCTGGCCCTCGCCTGCGCCAGGTCCAGCGCCCGCAGCTGCAGGTCGATGGAGCGGGTGGAAGCCCTGGACTGCTGCACCAGGGAGCCGAGCTCAGCTGGTGGCGAGGACCGCACACCACTCTCCGGGCTGACCTCTTGCTCGCTCGGAGCCGGTGACCCTGGTGAAAGTAATAAATAAATATATGGGACACTTACACACACGGTCGTCCGTCCCCAAAGTAAGTAACTTAATACTTGTGTTATGGTAGACAGACAACTGGTGAATATATACATATATAATTGTTAAATACATACTTAAATACAAATATACACCCAGGCTCAAAGACCAACAAATTCATTTATAGAAAATGTTGGCGATCCCGGATGATGAGGAAATGTTAATAAAATAAGTCATAATGCAGTCAGATTTCAGCACATATTTGTGGTAGTACCACCACAAATATTAATAAATATATATATGGGACACTTACACACACGGTCGTCCGTCCCCAAAGTAAGTAACATAATACTTGTGTTATGGATGACACTTGTGTTATTATTGTATTGTGTACTGGTCTGATACAACTCCAAAGGTTTTGTAGACGTACCTCAATTCAATTTATAATGTAGTACCTGGGTGATTTTTATAATGATGTAAAAAAAAAATTGAAAAGAATAATTAAAAAATAATAGGGCAGGTGGGGCTCGATCCTAGGTATTTTCACCGGTCTATACCGCCCTTTCCCCTAATAAACAACCATGACTTTACGGTTGACAGCGAAAAATTGTGATTGTATTCAAGGTAAATTTCAAAAAAGTTTTAGAGCCCTAAAACAGGTATAATACATTTTTTTTTAAATAAAACTTATCTAGATCGATTTTTCTCCCCCAAAACCGCCTACATGCTGAATTTCAGGAAAATCGTTGGAGCTGTTTCCGAGATTCCGAAAATATGTATATACACATACAAGATTAACTCATTTAAATATTAAAGATGCAACACAACAATAGGTTGTAGGAAGAAAAATTGCTTTTTTTTTGTTAAATTTGGCACGGAAATATAGAATTGCACTTAATAAATTTTAATATTAAAAATTGAATTATCCATTTAAAGAACATAAACAATAGGTTTTAGAAAGAAAAATTGCTTTTTTTTTGTTAAATTTGGCACCGAAATCTAGCATTGCACTTAATAAATTTTAATATCAAAAATCGAATTGTCCACTTAAAGAACATAAATAATAGGTTTTAAGACGAAAAATTGCTTATTTTGTTAAATTTGGCACCAAAATCTAGCATTGCACTTAATAAATTTTAATATTATTGAATTGTCCACTTAAAGAACATAAATAATAGGTTTACGAAAAAAAATTGCTTGTTTCGTGAAATTTGGCACCGAAATCTAGCATTGCACTTAATAAATTTTAATATTAAAAATTGAATTGTCCACATAAAGAACATAAATAATAGGTTTAAGGAAAAAAAAATTTTTTTTGTTAAATCTGGCACCGAAATCTAGCATTGCACTTAATAAATTTTAATATTAAAAATTGAATTATCCACTTAAAGAACATAAATAATAGGTTTTAGGAAGAACAAATTCCTTTTTATGTTAAATTTGGCACCGAAATCTAGCATTGCACTTAATAAATTTTAATATTAAAAATTGAATTGTCCACTTAAAGAACATAAATAATAGGTTTTAGTGAAATTGCTTTTTTTTTTAATTTGGCACTGAATTTTTTTTTAATTACGTGCAATACTATCTAGCATAATTAGAAGAAAAAATGCTTTTTTTTTTGTTAAATTTGGCACCGAAATCTAGCATTGCACTTAATAAATTTTAATATTAAAAATTGAATTGTCCACTTAAAGAAAATAAATAATAGGTTTTAGTAAGAAAAATTGCTTTTTTTGTTAAATTTGGTACAGAAACCTAGCATTGCACTTAAATGGCCCAGAGCGAAAGACTTAAACTCGTGTTGATTTGCCGCCCTTAACCATCAAAATGCCCCTCTGTGGGTCGTGGGCTTCACGTTGGAAAACACTGCTCTAAGTGATTTCTTTGTGTCTTGGTTCGTGCTTCGGGAAGTAATTATTATAAGACTGGTTTGTACAAAGGTTTTATTAAGACTTAAGAGGACAGTTAACATGTATTAGACTTTAGCTAGTATGACGCCATATTGACAATGTAACTCTTATCGACTAGTGATGTGTAATGACATTAGTGATGGGCATACATTCTCATAACACTTTGTACCTTGCTTGGACTCCAACTGCGTCCTCATCTCGTTATACTGCTCCGTCATCCGCTGGACCAGCTCGCGGAACTTGACGATGGTAGAGTCCCGGTCCATTATGGTCTCCTGAGTAGCTTCACGCTCCCTTACCGCCTGTTAAATATTAGTACATAAGTTATGTAACGAAGCTATGGTGGTCCAGCGTTAACACCGTGCAACTTTTTCAAGGAAGTCACGGGTTCAAACCCGGGCAGACACCAATGAGTTTTTCTGTTAAAACTTATAAATTAAGTTCTGTTAAAGCATATATATATATATCCTCCTGCCCATATCCCACTCTAAGTGGGGTTGCACATGTTATAAACAAGCTGTCACATGATTCGACTACGTATTTTACGACCGGCCACCTGTGTGACTTTAACTTTACTTAGTCACCTATTAATAACCTCGGTAAGAAATGAGAGTGATTCATTCTACTCAGCCGGATACCACACGGCATTAAAAATCATAATCAATAATAAAATCATCATCAAATCACAATTTATTAGTGAAAATCCAGTTTAAAAATAAAATAAAATGGCAAGTTAATATCCCACTTCTGAATTACTCTATCGCTTACTTCTCTAGTGGCCGCGTGCGCCATCTCCAACTCCTCACGTAGGTCCATCTCCAACTCCCTATTGGACTCGACCAGCTGCTCATGAACCTCCTGCAGCGCCTCCAGCTCCTGGACGTCCTGCTTAAGCTGTTCCACCTGAAATTATCATTTACAATTAGTATATTTTTGAATGAAAATCAAATCACAAATATAAATTTATTAACGACCTTAGGTTTCGACTGACCCGTTGATGCAGGCGGCTGTGACTATGCCTTCAGCTCCATAAGTCGCGGGTTCGATTCCCACCGTGAGCAAACATTTTCTATAAACAATTTGTTAATTCTTCCGTTTCTTTTTATTTAAAATTATCTATAACACAAGTATTAAGTTACTTTAGGGATGTGAGACCATGTGTAATTGTACCCTTTTTTTTTAAATAGTTTCTACATAAAGGTCGGTAAGAATATATTTACTTATTCATTCCTATTGGGTTACATTAAATGTATGAGATTATAAAATTTGCATCATACCTGATCTTCGAGACCCATTTTCTTTTCGGCGAGCTGCTCGACCATCTCTTCAGCACCTAAAGCAGCGTCAACCTTTAAAATAATTAGAGAACAAATTATATTATAAACCTTAAGTAACGTAAAATATATATTTTTTAAAGTAAATAAAAAAAATAAAAGTAACGGTACAATTATTTTGCATTAATACTTGTTTGGTTACAAAATTTATCTACAGTAATCGCGCCTATAACTCGTAACATTGGTTCGTTTTGGACGTAAATTGTGTTTAATAGGTCGAGTAGTTATAAAAACAAACTCGTCTGTTGGTTGGGGGCTTTTATCGCATTCCCTGCGTAAATCAACAGATATACACTAAAGTAATGTAGTAGAGAATTATAGACCTACAAACGTACTACAAAAAGTCCCGGATATGTCTCTATCTTTTATGGTTAACTCACAATAACTACTTTTATGCTCATCTATCTATGTATCTTATACAGAGTGCTACCGACTTAGAAATTACTTTAGCGTTTTGAATAAAAAATACATAATATAAAAAGGTTAATGACCGTACCCCATTCCATTCCATTTTGTATGTAATGCAATGACCTTGACCGAGAGATAATTGTGTGGACAAGTGCGAAAGAGGTAAAACTATAATGTTATCGTTTTCTTCTGATTTTTAAGAAACAAAGATATCTTATACGTTTAAGTGATTGGTGCATTCATTTAATGTTTTTTTAGTCGGTACCACTCTGTATATAAGTAGAAAGTCACCAAAAGCTTTCTGTCTGTATGTTTTCCCAAAATCTACTGAACATATTTTTGTACGATTTTTATTAAAAGAAGTTGAAGTCTTGAAGAAGGTTTAGGTTAATAGTACATTACGGTTAATGTATATCTATAATATCGTTTAGTTACCTGTTCCCGTAGATCAGCCACCTGAGCTTCCAACTCTTCGACTCTAGCGGACAACTTTTCTTTAGTGCGGCTGAGTTCTGCTATTTCAGATTTATATTGTTCCAAATCCTAAAAAAATATAAAATATTATAATTTTACTGCAAACATTGAAAGAGATATCGTTAAAGTTTTTTGGTTAGCAAAGATTCCTGATTCCTAACGAGAGTCCAAACCAAGGACAGTACAATACATAGATATATCAAATCAAGTAAACTTTATTCGTATAAGCGTTTTTAAACACTTTTAAATCGTTAAGGATCAATATGATTAATTAAATTTACCACAACTGGTTAACAATGTTGCTCTTACCAAGAAGAACAAGCAAGAAACTCGGCGGTAAATCTTTTAAACATTTTCAATTTAATATTAATATACCATAAACCATTAATATACAATTATGACTACAAAATTAATAATACAATATTGCACTCGAACAATAACAGTTAAATTGTAGAAACTACAACAAAATACATTAAGAAAATTAGTTGTTACAAAATACAAAATTCATGCGAAAATTAGTTGTTACAAAATACAAAATTCATTCATAAATCTGTATTAGATGTATGAACATTTATAGTGGCGTATATCTGTCGTTGTAAGAGTAGCGTTTTTTTTGTGTATTTTTTGGGTTTATATTGGGATGTATCATAAAATCAAAATTTATGTTTTTTTAACGCTGATCTACAGCGTCTATACTTATTATAAAACAAAGGCCCCAAAGACTGTCTGTGTGTAATCGATTCTCTCAAAATCTACTGAACCGATTTTAACTAAAAGATGTGTAATTCTTGCGGAAAGTTTAGGTTAATAGCACAAAGCTTTATGTAAATTGTGTTGAAGAGACCGCGAAGTTGTAAAAAAAAACTCGCTGCTTTAGTCGCGTGCGCCGCGTAACCATAGAAAAATACACTAAAGTTTTAAATTAAATTAAATTTACTTTAATTTAATTTACTAGAGAATGTTAGAATAAAAAAAACACTACAAAAAAGTGCGCGACAACATGTCTCTATCTCTTATAGTTAACTCACTATAACTACTTTTATGTTCAAAGTTAATTTCCGGAAAATTTTCGTGACATCCTATTTCAAACGGATTTCAACGCAGGCGCAGCCGCTGGCACAGCTTTGCTATACTAATATAATACGAGAACGAGACCTAATAAAAAACCTTAATCCTGGCTAGAAGCCCGTGATTTATGTGCAGATATATCTATGTGTGTGTGCGTGTGTGTGTGTGTGTGTGTGTTTGTGCGTGTGTGTGTGTGCGCGCGTGTGCGTTTGCGTGTGCGTGTTCGTGTGTGTTTGTGTGATACCTTCTGCATTCTCTGCATGGTGTGCTTGTCGTGCGCAGAGAGGTCCCTGAGCCGCACCAGCGTGTCCCGCAGGCGCACGTTCTGCTGCTGCAGCTGGCGGACCTCGTAGCCGGTGGCGCCTCCATCGCCGGCTGCGTACGGGTGCTCTGGTCAGACAGGCCCACGCTGTATGTACTAAGCATGCGAGCCTCCCCAAACATACTGTATACACTACATTCACTGTCTCGAATATAGACTATATTATTACGCAAATAAAGACTATATTATTCGCGAATAAAGACTATATTATTACGCAAATAAAGACTATATTACTACGCGAATAAAGACTATAATATTATTACGCGAATAGTAGAGAGTACCGCGTAAAGATTATTATGGATGTGATTTGGAAAAAAAAAACAATTAATAATAGTCGTTTTTTTTCTGACTTGATAAATTACGTTTTTTAATATTGATAATTAATTAGAATAAAGGCTAATTAAAGTACACAATAACCAATAAATAATAGCTGATGCATTGTGAAATTCGATTAAAATGTGTATGTTTGGTTTCATTGGTTTCATCCAACAATGCATATCTTATCTAAAAAAAAGCGTAAAAAGAAAAAGAGACTATTATATTTTTTAAATATATATTTTTTTATTTAATCGATTAATATAACAATCGATTATTTTATTAATCCATTTATTATAATTGACTTTATAAACATTATAAATCGATACCATTTATCCTTTTTTTACTCTCTTTTTTCTTGGTTTTTAAGATAAGATATGAGTTCTTGGCTTAACCCAATGCAGCCAAGTACACATTTCATTTGAATTTGGGAAACAGCGTTACTATGCTATTTTTATTCGTCTAGTCCACTTTAATTAATATCTTTTTTATTAAACTATTACTAAACGATTATTTCCTTTCAACTGAATTGATATTTTCTACATCGAAATATTTAGAATTTCAGCAGGAAACCACTACCACCGAAGCTGAATGCAGATAGACTAGTAACTGAGCTAACAGACCAGTCAACTATGTAACACAGTATGCGATTTGACGCATGCATTTCTATCATCTATCATTACACACTAATTAGACCGTATTATAGGCCTTATGTAAAAGCTTTTAAATTTTTTTCACTAAAGTAATGGTAAAGCGATAGTCTAACTCAATTAAGTGTATATAAAAGAAAATTTCGCAAGGTCTTATAAATACTAGATATTATGTTTGAAACCGTATAAAACGCATCAAAAGTTGTCAGTTAAAGTCAAAGTAGTCAAAGTCGTCGAGGGAGACCGTAACACAAAGCACAAACACAAAACATGCATAGATTAATAAGTAAAAAGACACAAAACACTCAATGTGAGAAGCCAAAGGAAATTGTGCAAACTATTAATGTCATTTCATGAATAATAAGAAAAAAACTAACAACCTATAAATAAGAATATTATCCCATAATATTCTTAAATAATAATGTTTAAATAGTACTTTAAGAGAATATCCAAATTTGTATCGACTGAAGCATATATTTGACAATATATTTACAAAGTATAGCTCAAATTAAAAAAAAATAATTTAAAAACAATCCTTCAATGGAGTTGTCATTTCACTATACTTAAAACAAATTTAATAAATGAATTAGGTTCATATAGTAATTAACTAAGTTTTAATTGTATAATTATCTAGGACTTACAAAATTTTTTTTAAACAAATTAAAAAAAGACTGTTCACAGATCAACAATTTTATTCCAATATTTTCTGTTATCTGTGAATGCTGGAAACCCTCTTTCTTATACAAAATACAGAGCATTCCATTATATTTTATATATCAAATTTGGAATAACATTTCCGGAGTTTAGTTCACAATTTTAGTTTAAGTTTAGTGTTGCACACTACAAAAAAACACAAACACAATACGTGTTTTTTATACGTACATGCTTTAGTTGATTGTTAATCTCTATAAAATAGAAAATAATATTATAAATAAATTAAATATATAATTATACAACATATAAATAATACATAGAATAGAAGGCGATTTAAAAAATATATATAACATGATATTAAATATAGGCTATAATAAATTTATGATAAGAAAAAAAATTTAGTGCATAAAAGCTAATAGCAAAAAATCTAATTTAATTAACTAAATGCTACACATTAGCATTCAGCACATGTTTATGTTTTGTTTTTATTTTAATTTACTCGATATGTTGTGGGTGTATAGATTTACAGACATAGATTATAGTGTACTCATTATAGTGCACAGATTATAAAGTATACATATGTTATAGTGTGCAGGTTAAAGTATAGTAATCTATATATACTTTGTACACTATAATCTATAGTGTATAGACGCCGTGTGGCATCCGGCGAAATAGAATAGTACCACCCTCATTTGTTACCGAGGTGTCGTAAGAGGCGACTAAGGTAAGTCAACGCGCAGTGTGGTATCCGGCTGAGTAGAATAGACCACCCTCATTTCTTACCGAGGTGTCGTAAAAGGCAACTAAGGTAAGTTGACCTACCGTGTCGTATCCGGTTAAGTAGAATAGACCACCCTCTTTCTCATCGATGTCAGGCAGGCGGCCGGTCGTAAAAACGCAGCCAAATCATGTGACAACATGTTTGTAACATGTTGTGCCGACCCCACTTGGAGTGGGATAAGGGCATGTAAAGATGATGTAAAAGAATATATTTATAAAAACTAATGCACGGCGTTGTGTAGGTATCACGTATGTTCAGACTCACGTATGTTCCCGCCGGCCTCCATTTCGGCGCGCATCAGCTGCAGGTCCAGCGTGGCCTCCTCCAGCTTCTCCCGGCACTGCTCCAGTTCCAGCTGCAGTGCTTCGGCCCTCTCTTCAGCCATCTCCTTGTCGAGGGCCGCCATCTCGGCAGCCTCCTGCAGCTCAGCCGTTTCGTCGTTGTGCACCTCCAGAGACTCCTGGGCCTCGCGGACCTTTAATCAGACGTAATTTCTATTATTCTCGAGGAACACCTTCAGCACGCCGCGCGTCTCTTCGTATATCAGACCCGGTATACGTTTCACGCCACCTCTTCTTGCCAGACGACGGATAGCCGGCTTCGTGATACCCTGGATGTTGTCACGGAGCACCTTCCTGTGGCGCTTCGCGCCTCCTTTTCCCAATCCCTTTCCACTTTTTCCTCGACCGGTCATGTTAGTTTTTTGATATATAAAGAGTTAAGTACAGTAAGTTTTTACATTAAAACTAGGAATGTGACATGGAGTAGAAAAAAATCGATTAATAAACTATCGATTTTTTTCCCATTAAAATAAAATCGATTATTTTGTTATGAAATAAACGATTTTTTAAAAATCGATTTTTTCTGACTTTTTTCAAAGTTGCTTTTTTATATTAATAATTAATTACAATAAAGGCTGATTTAAAGTGGCCAACTACCAAGAAATAATATCAGATGCGCTATTTGTGAAATTGGATTAAAATTTGTAGTTTGGCTAAATTGGTTTCATCCTATAATGTATATCTTAAAAACCAAGAAAAAAACAGTAAAAAGGAGATACCCAAAATAATCGATTTTTAAAAAATCGATTTTTGATGAAAAATAATGGATTAATAAAAATCGATTATTTTTTCACATCGCTAATTAAAACATATGTGTCTAACTGTAATTGTAATTTATCACACGCTTTTAGGTGAAGGAAAACATCGTGAGGAAACCTGCATATCGCTAGAGAGTTCTTGGGATATGTGTAACCTACCAGGTTCATCTCAAGAACATATGCGCAATGGAGCAGTATGGCAGGTCTTAGCTCCAATCCTTCTATTCAAAAACGGAGAGAGGAGGCCTAAGCCCAGAAGTGGGTTAGTAACAGGCCTCTGCTTTAAGTACTAAACCTCGACTTCACGCTGTTTTGTTTAGCGTTCTTTTATTTCAACCCGGGGATTCCCCGAAATTGCTGGCAGCTATGTGGATACAGGCGGGATTAATACGGGAAATTCAGGAAATTAGATTCATATAGGGAATGAACAGCAGCTAGCCTTTCTAATGGTGAATTACCGAGGAATTACTTGCGCAAGTATAAACCAAAAATACTGGGAGTAGTGATTTCTGAGGAGAGCAAAAAATTTTGAAAAATAGTTATAATGGAAAACTAAAATTATGGAACCAATTTTTTAAAATTATTTCTTTTTTTTGGCCCATTGTTCAGCCAGACCGTTTGATCGAGGGCCAACTTGTCTACAAATTTTTGGTTTTTCGAGTCTGGGTTTATATATGTATTTAAAATTATAAATGTATACTTTTGCCAGTTGTCTGTCACCCGTAACAGACCCCTGTTTTTAATAGAAATTAAGGTCTTTCAAATGTTTTTTAATAGAAATTTAGGTCATTTCTAACAATAGATTATTAAAATTTGACGCAAACGAAGTTGCAGCTGAAACTAGTTATAGACAAAGTCAAATATCCCCATCTCACCTCTTGCTTCGCTCGCTGCAGGTCCCTTTGCAGCTGCGCTTGGGACTCCATGATCTTGGCCTTGAACTCATTGGCCTGCTCCAACTGGAGACGGACCCTCTCCAGCTCCCGCAGTTTCTCCCTATCTTCTGCGCGACGCACCTTTATGGTCTCCAGTTTCTCTTTTAAATCCTCCACTTCTGTCTTCAGCTGAGTTATCTGGAAATAGGAAGCGAATATAATAAGCTCTTGCTTTGATAAGACCACATTCTAATCCGGTTGTGGTATTAAGTAGATCGAAATTTTTAAATAATGCATGTATGTTTATGATAAGCATGACCTGATGCTGCCGCAACGATTGGCTCCATACAAGGGAACTCCTCGACGGTTAACAGTAAGGACATGAAATTTTCTTAGAAGCTTTTTTAACTTGACTTGTTCACTAATTATTTGTTAACAAAGTTGAAGTTACCCCTAATATAGCGAAATACTATAAAATATACTTACTTCTTGTTGCGCCTGGATATTGGCCAGTTTTTCTTCAGCGTTGGAAACCGGCTGCGGCGACGTGAGGCTCTGCCCAGGCGTGTACTGAGGAGTGAGGGTGCCCACGAAACCAGTCTGGTGGAAAACAAATCTTATTTATTTATTTATTTATTCTATTACATTTAATCCGCTGTGTGGTATGCGGCTAAGTAGAATAGGCCACCCTCATTTCTTACCGAAGTGTCGCAAAAGGCGACTAAAGTAAGTCGATCCGCCGTGTGGTATCCGGCTGAGTAGAATAGACCACCAAAGGCGACTAAGATAAGTTGGCGTCAGGGAAGTGGCCGGACGTAAAATACTTAGCCGAATCATGTGACAAAATGTTGTGTCGACCCCACTTAAAGTACGATAAGGGCAGGAGGATAATGATAATGTATGTACCTCAACAAATGAAGCCCTTTTGCCGGTGAGGTCCGGAGATGAGGCCCTCTCAGTGGTCGGGGAGACATATGAGGTCAGGGACTGGCGACTGCTCGCTAACGACGTTCTGGAACTGCGTATAAATAGAAACTAGCACCACAAACAAGACGTAACATCATAAATAATAGAGATTAAAAAATACGCCTTTGCAGCAATATGAATTGTAAAAAATAATAACTCAACCAATGACATAGAGTTGGGTGATCGTAGGATCACCATCCACCAGTTGTTTTTACCATAGATAATTTTTATTCTTAGCAATAAACAATTTTATTAACAGTCATGTCCATAGGTTGAATTGAAAACGATATTCAGATTTTTTTGACGATTCTTTTGATGTACTTTATCGATACAAAAAAATATATATTCAAAAAAATTCATATTTTAATATTTCATATCGCTAAAAAAGCATTTTGTATTTATTTATCTTATACTTCGTTTAAGATTTTTTTTAGGATTATTTATTGCCGTCTATTCGTCATAAATATAGGTATATAAATAATTCTATTAAATTTAAATTAAAAATAGGAAATTAAATAATAAGATTCTAATAGTACAAACATTTTAAGCTGGTAAAAGTGTAGTAAATATTATTTTGCAGATATTATAAATCTTTAAAATAAACTAAAATATATTATATATTTGATGCAAAAACTAACTGCAATGGTTTATACTAAAAAAACAGCTGAAACATAGTAAAATACATGTTAAAATTACACCTTTGCAGAAATTACAATCGCTAAAACGTCTCATTGCAATATCGATTAAGCGAATTATCTAGTAGATATTTTAACATGCATTCTACGTATACAGAGTGTCCCGTGATGATTGGATAATCTTGTAACACCGGATAGTAGATCTTTTCTTGAATTGTTAAACCATTCAACGTAACTATATTATTAACAAAAATAAAGTTTAACTACATGGTTAGTTCATTTTTTATGAAACCCTTTATTAAGCACAGTTGACACAAGGAAACGAATTTATTAATTTTTTGGTTCTTTAATCAAATTTATCTCTTTTGCATACTAATGATAATACCCCTGTATAAAAATCGAATAAAAGCTGGTATAAAAATGGTATACGATTGGTATAAAAATGTGGTTGTATATATGGTATACAAATTATAAATTATACCATTACCAATCTCTAAAATAGTTTCCCACTTGCACTTTATTACACTTTTATTTAACCACGTCCGTTTAAACTTATTTATACGCTTAAAAAATATTAACTATTTCTACATTACAAATGAGTCTAGAGTTTACGATTGAGTTTAGAGTCGTCTTTCAAAAAGTTACAACAGCTACTCAGATTTACTACATATCTATTCGTACAGTTCCTTACTATATTTATTATTATAATACGAAAAAACCCACGAATTTCCCTTATTTATAGCTGTAGTAAACGTAGAAGTGCAAAGTAGTGTGAAAACATACGATGATTGAAAAAAAAACTCGGGAAAAAAAGGTAATACTAAAGTACTATGTGGAAAATCTTATTTTTGAAATATAGTTTTAGTCCTGAATAGATCTATAATAGATCTACTATCAGGGTTATGTAGTAATCACGGGACATCCTGTATAAATATAAAATTAAAAATAGCACGTACAGTACAAATTGGTGTATGGAAGAATGTTAGTCATATTTATTTGAACGCGCCTAAGCCTTATATATAACGATGGCCAGTTGTTAGCGCACATGGTCTTACCCAGGGTTAGCGAGTTCAAGCCCCGTGCGGGCACCTCGGTTTTTTCTATAAAAAATTTATGTCCTTTATATTTCGACGATGACGTAAGTCGATTACAACCATAAAATATATTTATAGATTTAAATTGTTTTAAAAAATATTTTACATGGAATACATATTAAAATTTCTCAACGCGAGTGTTATATGAAGTGCGTTTCTTAAATATAAATTTTTTTGTTACAAAATTTTTACCATATTTATACGTAACTTGTAAAGTGAAATTTTGACATGTATTTAATGTTTATAGTTAACCTACAGGGCAGCTTTAATATTCCTACTATAATACAATATTGAAAAAAAAAATGCATAAAGATATGATACAAAATACATGTTGCCTATTTCAGTCAAACTAGCATAGAATTGCACAAAAGCACTTCTACGAGAAATAATATTAGAAGATATTAAGAGAAAATAGAATACTTGTATATTAATCAACAGAAGAAATAGTTAAAAATAGATGGCACGGTTTTATGCCACAGGTTTCGAATCCAGAGTACATGGTGTACAGATTACATGGTGTATAGAGTAAATAGTGTACAGGTTACACGGTGTACAGATTAAACGGTGTACAGAGCTCAAGACCTACAGAGTACACAGTCTACAGAGTATACAGGTCTACAGAGCATACAGGTCTACAGAGCATACAGATCTATAGAGCATACAGGTCTACAGAGGGACGAGCCTAATCATGCTACCTGTTAAGCCTGAAGTCAATATCGGTGCGACATTGAATATCAGATATACATTATATCATATTACAAAAATTTTATGGCGAAGCGAAGGTCGTATTTATAACTAATTTTATTTATACAATTAGCCATTACTTTGCAGTTATTAAATAACAATTAATTTTTTATTATGCCACATTTTCACATATTTAGTTCCGTTTACATTAAGAATTTTCACCGTCGCTATGTGATCTACGGGTAAAGCGCCCAAGTTGAATGCGTGACCTGCGACGCTCGGTTTTACGTAATCTTTAAACCTTTATATGAATACTTCTTTAAGTGGATATATAGCAATACAAGATATTGGCAACAATAGAAGGTATTTGGGAGTTCATAAATAATATTTACATATAAAGATCTATGCTACTCACAGATGTAGATTATAAAAAATGAAGTCTACAAAAAATAACATTTTTATAGTTACTATTATTTTTATATAACAATCAAAGCATTATTATTTGTTTATATTCCACATTTTTTCGTAACCCGTTAAAAATGACTAATAAATATGAATCAGAACATTATAAAATTTATAAATGTATTATAATTTAAATTTCCACATTATAATTACATTTACTTATACAACACTTCGTAATCATTTACAGAACAATATAATTAATTTCTAGTTTTATAAATTAAAGTATAAAAACAATTAAAAAAATGGAAATAAAGAATAATATAAAATAAAAAGTGTCCAGGCAAGAAATATCTACAGCATTACTACATAGAAGAATATAAAAAATAGACTTTTATTTGAATTAAATATATCACCTTATCCGAAGAACAAAGTTATAAGCATAGACAATGTGACTATATTCTTCGGATAATCTGCTGCATTATCTAATACATAAATTATAATATATGTGCTTTAGAAATTGCTGTGATTTTAAACAAAATATCAAACAATATTTAGCTAATGCGATAGTTGAAATCTCTTAGAAACTACGTTTTAACGGCCTCATTCATAAATGCATAAATTTTAAACAAAATATTCAAAGTTTGAAAATATTCTTAATAAAGAATACCATTAATTAAAATCACAAGTGCAATATTTTTATTTAGTCTTCATTTCATGTGGAAAATTACATTGTCTATGGCAAATGTACTGGCAACACTTTTCATTTATTAGTAAAAAGGATTAGAGTACTATGAATACTTTATGATACATGTTTTTTTAATTTCATTTAATTTTGTTTTAATTTGAATCTCGATACCTAAATAAATTCCTACATACGCTACTTGTAGTCAAGCTAATTTTCATACTTATATTTAAAAAAAATCATACTTTTAATTATACATTCTTTAGACAACTTCTGAATACACTTTTCAAAGATATTATAAATTTTAAATATAACCATATTTTAAATATATAATGTATGAGGTCGTTAATGATTCTGCCTAATACATATATTGTAGAAACGTAACAGCTTATCAAGTAACATTAAAAAAAAACCACAAACTAAAGCAACGAACGTCAACTATAAGGCCTTTGGGAATCTTGTGATTCAAATTTCAAATACAAATCGATATTTCTGTAATAGAGAGAGATCCCGTGAGCGCCAGACCTTCGTCATTTTATAAAAGCTGAAACTTTGTCAGTGCATGGCGCATGCTCCCAACACAGGTAAGAACGATGGTAGATTATGGAATTTGGATCATAATGGCTTTGGGAGATACGAGGTACTCAAGGTTGCAAAATTCTGAATTAATTTCGTCATAGTATAAAGCTTGATCTTTTGATTTTACCTTTAGAATAATATTAAAAATAACGTCAGTCAATGCCAGACACTTAGCATAGTGGAAACCCCCTGCCAGACACCCTTAAAGTTCATGAAATTTGACTTCTATTTACGTCATAGTATAAAAGCTGATTTTAATATATATTACTTGGATAAGAATAAGATGATGTTTCCCCTTTAGCCAGACATTTTCGATAGTTCCTACCCCAGCCAGACAAGCATAAAATGTTGCGGTTGGAAAGAGTACGAAATATATATACGGGTAGGTGCGAACGAGATGGCGAGTTAGGTCGTTACGTACTCGGCAGTTTTATTATACGCTATTTTCAAGTATTCTTTTAATTTAATATTTAATAAAAAAAACTCCGCCTTTTATGCTTGTCTGGCTGGGGTAGGAACTATCGAAAATGTCTGGCTAAAGGGGAAACATCATCTTATTCTTATCCAAGTAATATATATTAAAATCAGCTTTTATACTGTGACGTAAATAGAAGTCAAATTTCATGAACTTTAAGGGTGTCTGGCAGGGGGTTTTCACTATGCTAAGTGTCGGCCTTGACTGACGTTATTTTTAATATTATTCTAAAGGTAATATCAAAAGTTCAAGCTTTATACTATGACGAAATTAATTCGGAATTTTGCAACCTTGAGTACCTCGTATCTCCCAAAGCCACTATGATCCAAATTCCATAATCTACCATCGTTCTTACCTGTGTTGGGAGCATGCACTGACAAAGTTTCAGCTTTTATAAAATGACGAAGGTCTGGCGCTCACGGGATCTTGGGCCATAAGATATAGTGACGCGCTGTCACTTATATCTTATCTATACTATGTCAATTAGTATTTATTACGATCACCCGGAGTTTTATTTATCCATTAACAAATTAATTGACTTTTTCGAAGCAATCCATTAATTACGTGAAATAGATTGGAAAAGAGGGATGTAACAAAATCACATTATTGTTTCATTTGAAAAAAATATCCCCAAAAATGTTACCTTTTTATAAATAAAGAACGATAGCTAAAACAGAGTGGGGTCTAGCAAAATCACACCAAAATATTGTCTAAATTGAAAAAATAATCTTTTTCTTTTTTACCATCCTATTTTGAAAATAAAGCGTAATAGCTAAAATTATATGGGAATGTTGACATGGGAAGTGTTTTGTACTAAGCTGTATCTACAAATCACCATGGGAGGAAATTAAAAAAAAATCACGTGATTAATGGTAGTCTTGTTTTGTAATTTACGCCTTGGTTGACCTACGTTGTGTAAGATATTTTATAGCAAGACCATACCAAAATATATGCCATACTAAACATAACATTCGTGCAATATAATACAGGGTGCGTAGAATTTTGTTTAATTTATGCTTTTTACCTCGACATCGACAGACTTCCGGTTTTGGTCTGCGCTGGGGACGCCTTCCGCCGCACCCTTATTCAATATCCAAGATGTTAGACACAATATTATTTTTATACGAAACACGTGTGATAACGGCAGCAGTGGCGATAGCCGTGGGCCCCTAAGCCACGGGGGCCTCAACAAAAACAAATAGCAAATGAACAATTATAATAAACTTTAAAATTAGCGAAAGCATTCAACATTTGACGCTAAGCTGCCATAAATTTATAGGGGGTCTTATTAATTGTTAACTTAAAATTAATAACTTTTGTAACGCTTTACTCTATTGCTAGTTATTTGAATCATGTTGGTATATTTTTTTGTAAATGAGATCGAAACTACTGAATTTTCTCTTATACATATCTTTATATCATACATTAAGTTTTATTTTATAAATAGCTGTATGCTACTTTCGCTAGCTTCGTTAGGATCCAAATGAGTATTGAAAAGGTGAAAACCGGAGAAAATTCTCATCGCTAAACATTAACTTTACTGTTATAAGAACATTGAAATAAAAATATTAATTAGGAATCTATCGGCTTATAAATTAAGTTTTTTAATTACTAGTTTTTCGTTTTCTTTCAATAACCTATCATATTGTAAAGATAGAGTTATATGTCTTTCAACGCCACGATATATGTATATATGTATAAATTTGAGACCGAAATCTAAGATTACATTTAAATTGACCCGGAGCAAAAGGGTTAAACTGGTATCAAGTCCATTTTGTAATCCCTTGTCCATTTTGTCCCCTTTAAAATCAAATTGCCCACTTGTCCACGTCAGGAAAAACTGACTTAGACACATACAGTTACTCGAAGCATATCATGCTTAATGTGAAAACCATTTATATATTTATATAAGTGGTATCTTAAAAGTTATCAAAAAAATAAAAACTAACGAGGAAAAATAAATTCAAAATTTGCATTAAACACTAACGCATTTTTATGAACAATAAAAGTTCAAAAATCGACATATGTTTTTACTGTACTATAAACTTACCACAAAAATGTTTTGAGCGCTCGAAATTCTTTCAAACAAAAAAGACCAAAATATAAATTCACTTTCAGCTCACTATTTTAACAGTGACATAAATCCAAAATACAATGCTTCGTTTGCATATACTTGGAACTCGTTTAGTTTATTTGGAGCCATAGACCAAATCAACTCATAGAGAAAAATCATTTACGGAAACCTTTATTTCACTAATATTAATAGAATAATGAAAATTACATTTACTCATTAAAAATTAAAATAGGCGTTATTCGACCATAATCACTATACGCACTTCACTTTCTAAAATCGTAAGTGCAGTGAGCCGAGACAAATAATAAACAAGGCAACACATAATCAGAACAGCTACAGTTAACCCAATTTATTAATGATTTAAAAGTCAAATAAAGCATATGATCGGAAATAACTTGAAATATATCATTTACCTATGTTTACGCAAAATTAAAATGAAATATGTTATTATAATTCAACTTCATAATTGCGTTATATATTTTGTGTTCATTGCAATAGTTACAACAACAAAAACACAAGTGGGGGAATGCACGAATGACCTTTACAATTTATGAAGCGAAAAAATATATATTTTTTTATTAGTCTACATCTTGCTGACGTATAAAAAACAATAAATAATTATGACTATTTATTCCAATTTTAAAAATGGATAAATTTAAAATATAACCTCATAAAAATATTTATTATATGCAATTCAACCATCGATTGTGAGCAAATATTAAACTGCAGTTTAATCAATCAATATCAAAGTAAGTTTATAAACGCTATATAATAAAAAAATACAAATATGTGAACACGTGTGACTGCTGAATTTGGTGCATGCCTTGTAATGCTGTGATAGCCCAGCGGTGAGACCATGAGACTCTTTCGAGGAGGTCAAGGTTTCAAACCCCGGGCAGGCACCAATGAATTTTCTGTTAAAAATTATGTGTCTAATTGATAATTGCAATTTATCACACGCTTTTCGGTGAAGGAAACATCGAGAGGAAACCTGCATATCTCTAGAGAATCTCCTGGATATGTGTAACCTACCAATCCGCATTGGAGCAGCGTCTCAGGTAGGTCTTAGTTCCAATCCTCCTCTCCAAAAACGGAGAGAGGAGGCCTATAGCAGTGGGATAGTAACAGGCCGTTACTTTACTTTTTTACTTGTAAAGTTCTAATCCAGAGTATCCCTGCATCTGTACATCTAGGGATAGCTTTAATAAAACTGCGTCTTTCAGAGCAGTATTGTTTTTCCAACACGTTAAAAATCCGACATTTATCGGTTCTTTACTGTACTCCTTACCATAACTTCGGGGATTGTAAAGCTACGTCGGTAATTCGGTATTGGCTTCTACAATAAAATTCCGCAATCCATACTAGACCAGTCTACAGAAAGGTTTAAGTAAGTATAAGAGATGTACTTGTGCGTAAAGCATATTACAAAATTGAAGATTATTTGGATAAAAAATAAATTAATGGATAAAAAAGCCTGGATTTGAAAATCGTTACAGCTTCATACAGGACTGCGGTTTGATTATGTAAAATTGGAAATGTTTATAAGATTGACCGTCGAGTTTCTTTCTGATACTTCTCAGTAAGAGCAACATTCCGAACCAGATGTAGCTTCATTAATCATATTGATCCTTGACGATTCAAAAGTGCTTGTAAGAGCTTATTTGAATAAATATTATTTTGATTTGATTTGATTTTATTTGATTCATGATACTCAAACTACAGTACATCAACCGCTTACGACACGTCAGCTTTTTTAACAAACACATTATGGGTGACAGTTTTCGAGCCTTGGTCGTAAGATATGAAACGCTCTATTCTTTGTTCTATAAATTGGA
This sequence comes from Morpho helenor, assembly GCA_029227775.1. Taxonomy (NCBI): domain Eukaryota; kingdom Metazoa; phylum Arthropoda; class Insecta; order Lepidoptera; family Nymphalidae; genus Morpho; species Morpho helenor. The sequence goes on from JARGCU010000011.1 coordinate 10,022,331, forward strand.
AAATGTTGGAAAACGGAAATCCGGTACTCTAGATCTCCGTTAAAGAGACATATTTAAGTGACATTCAAATGCATTAAATCATTTCTTAGTTTCCAAGAGTACGTTCAAACTATAACAGTTTAAAAAACATCAAAAATAACGGCCCATAGAATATACATACTTATATACATATTATATTATACTTACAAACCCATTTATACTTATAGACATTAAAAATAATAATCGAATATATTTTACTTTATACAGTTTCGTATAACATCAGTAACACAATATAATAAAATAAATTAAAATAACTTGTAAAAAATTAAACGACATGTTAACTGGGTAAAAAATCATATTCAACTTATTACCAATATTTCCTAATAAAAACGACGTAAAATTTCATTATATATTATTATATATATATTAAACGTACATAGCGACATCAGTTGATACATAATTTTTTTTTAATAACACATTTATGGCATTCCTCAGTGCACACTGAAGCCTATAATAAAACACTGTTAATTTAAATACACATTTTCTTTTAATAAATTATCTTCGTAAATTCGGCTTTAAAAAACGAAACATTAGCATAATCAAAACATTTGCTCTAGCCACATCTATCAGTAATAAATGACCCTAATACAAACCATTAAAATGTAACCTTTAGCAATTGCCTTTGGTATAAAAACGATTAAAATGCAAACAAAAATTAACACTGGCAACATCTCATGTTACGGTTAAAACGTTAAACACGAACAAGCATAAAGTGCGCAAAGCTCTAAGCAAGTGCATATCTACGTGTGGCTAGTACTTACGTAGTCGGTCTAGACCTCTGGGCCACTGTTATACTAGCGAGAGAAAAACACACTCTATCAGTTAGGATTTCTAGATGATTCGATGAAATAGAAAATCGAACGGAATTTGAATGTGTTCTGTATGAGTCATAGACAAAAAGTTTAGTTAGTTATTATCTATTGAAATAATGAAAAAAATTAGTAAGAGCAAATTGAAAATTTAAGACAAAAAATTATAACTCACAAATATGATTAGATCAGCTGGGAATGTAATAATTACTTTATTTTATGAACAATTAGTATTTTTATTTGTTGTTAATTGATACTTGTTAAATATTTTAATATTCGATTTTCTATTTGTATTAATATAAAACTAATGTGATAATTTAATTCAATATATTATATATAGTAAGAACCTTTGGTTTTGGTAAACCTAGGTAAAAAAATTATCATTAATCATTATTCATTTTTGAACATCTAAATTTTAAAATACATATCCCCAATATACTGACCTTTTTTGTTTCATTTAAGTTCATAAAACACATTTCAACATTAAAGAATTTTTTGGACATGTATGTATACGCTCAAGAGACTATATTATTCATATATTATAGCAATGTATTGTATTATATTGTATTGTATTATATTATAATAACATCATAGAATATGGCACAACTCAATCCATACTTTGTTAAATATCCCAATAATTATCAAAATGAATACAAACTGATCAATAATTTACATTTAAATAGACTATATTTTGATGACCAGAAATAGTAAAAAATGGTCAAAATCATCACATTAATTATCATTAAGTATCTAAAAGTTATAAATCAACAAAATTATATATTGTTATTGTCTACAATGGTTAATATTACACACTAAATGATACACCTTAGTACTCCTTCTAAATCAAATATTTAATTTCTACCTACATATATACTTGGCATTTACTTAATGTATTTTTTATGGTCATGATATTATAGTATTCAAATACATGAGGGTTTACATGTATGAAATATTTTGTCTTATCAGATCTTTTAATGACAAAATATCTGTGTTAATTTCTCCATCCACAAATATATAAAGTTGCAAATTATAGCCTATAATGGGTGATAGTAACTGATACTGCTGGACTGAAGTCAACACTTATTTAAATTATACAACAAACTGTGATAACCATATTTATGTGTAATAGTTTTATTTTGGAAGAATGACTATGTAACCAAATATTATAAATGTGAAAGTCTGTCTGTCTGTTACACTAATCCGCTGTAACGATATTGATGAAATATGGTACAATTAAAACTTATATACTGATCTAACTTATAGGTTATGAAAATGTCTGTTTTTCCTCCAGGAAGGGAATAAAACACTACACAACTGATGATATTTTGAAAAATAGAGTTGTTAGGAAAGAAATCGCTGATACAACTAATTATTGATACTTAAGTATGTTGATAAAAGTTACTAAAAAAGGATTATAAATTGAAATAAAATTTAAAGACGTAATAAAGGTTACTGTAGATAAAAAATGAGGTAGACATATTTTTCTAGGGCTACAATTTTTTTTTAGCCAGTTTTTAGAATTTTTTTGGGAAAAAGACATCAATCGACAAATGAAAACTAAATAAATAATATGTTCTTTAAAAACTTTGATATTTTAGCTATATTACTAGTCTCTTTTTATAATTTCCGATTTAAATATATTCTTTCCTTATTTAAAAAATTAAACCTTAGATTAAATAACTATTTCTGTTTACATTGTTATGTGTGTATACAGTGAATACAAGTGTATACAGTGTATACAAGTGTTATGTGTGTATACAGGTTTGCATTGAATAGGCAAAATTTAAATGGAAATCCACAGTAAAGTATTGTATTTATCAATACCTATATACATGTAATGTAAACATTTAAAGCCAAGATAAATGCCACTGACTATTTTATACATATAATTCTATTACTGTTAAATAATGTTTGAACTTTTGATTGAAGGGGACATGAAATGGAGTCCATAATCATATAAGGACATATGGAGTAAATACTTTATGGATATGTTTATATGTACCTGCTAAGCCTGCGATTTGATGGTTTTGACTCCTCAGTGGAAGCTGTCATGGAGGTCTCCATGGGATTATCCTCAGCATCCAGTAACTGGATCTGAGTTTGACGCACGAACACCCCATAATTCTCTTCACACTGAAAATATATTTATACTATATTCTTTATTTCAAGTTTAGTTAATCATAAACATCAAATTTTTTTGATAGAGCAACACATAAACCAATAAAATAAAAAGTAGCTGCTAAAGTATGTACTAAACAAAAAGTGCTAGTTTCAGGTAACTGCATTGTATCTTGTTAAAAAATTTAGTTCATCACTGATTGATGCTATGTGTATTTGCATACTTCATTTACAATTGTGTTTTTTAGAATACTCCATTCATTAGTATTATGCTATCTATAGTTACTTGATTGAAACATGACATTTTTAAGAGATCAAGCTAGAAATTTACATAATTAAACAAAAGTATAATTTTATACATGTATATCTAATGTACTGGGCGTAAAATACGCAATGATTTTCTGTCTGATTTCTAAATTCGAATTTTGAGACAAATAATATAAAATATATAACTTACTCGAAAGTAGGCATGGCCTCTGACTGTACCATTATTTTTTCCTTTTGGTTCGTCTAAAATTATGCCGATCCATTTACCCGTAGCAAAGGTTGGGTGTCCAACGTAGGCGACTGAACCTTTCACATCTTTACCAATGACTATAACACGCTGACCAAGTGTTAAATGACGATCCGACATCTTTTAAATGATAAAAATTTTATAAACTGAAAGATAAAATTATAAAAAATTAATAATTTGGTATCATAAAAGAATATATTCACCGTGACTGTATGAAACACTAACTTAAGCAGAAATGTGTTAAAAATAACTACTATACACCGTTTAAAGAGGTCGTTTTTTTCAGTTACATAATACTGACTGCCATTTCCGGATCTTAAATGCTACGATAATAGCTGCATTGAACACATTAAAGGCAAAACAAAAAATTTGAGCAAAGTATGGGAAAAGTAGCCGCAAATTTGTCAATAAGTAAAACGTCACAGACTATACGTAAAACGTCAATGAAATAGATAATAAACAAGAATGACATAAACCATTTCGTTTTGATTCTGCTTCAAAATGATCTGAGCTAATTATTTACTATAATATTTACTTTATTCTATAATATAGTATACCATAATATAATACCAAGCCGAAGCAGCGGTAACGGAAATGGTTAGGGTAACGGTCTTGCGCTTGAGAGGACGTGGGTTCGAATCCGAATTTAGAAAATCTGTGGCATTAATGCAAAATTTAAACTAACGCGTGCGAAAATAAATTCAAGCACGGGTCCCACACCGCGCCACTAAATAAAAAGGAGCTAATGCATATTGTTATCATTTATAACAATTTGCAATAATGTACTAACAAGCATTAATGAAATGAAACATTTTTGATTTTGATTTTAAATACTACCTAGCTGTCGCCCACCTACCCCTGCGAAATCTGGCCGAGTTACTATATAGTAATAATGGCGTAATGTATTGTCATCCATTACTTCGTGTTTAAATTATTTGAACATATCGATAAGGAAAATAATGCAGAACGAGAATATTGAGCCAATCACAAAATAATTCTATTTATAACATTACTGTTATACATTAAGAAACCTATCCTACTAATATTATAAATGCGAAAGTTTGTGAGTATGGATGTATGTTTGTTCACGCTCATTCACGGCGAACCCACTGAACCAATATCAATAAAATTTGGCACAATTATTTCTTATACACTGGAGTAACATATAGGCTATAGAAATCCTGTTAATTCTACAAGAATAGGATGACATTCAAAAGCGCCATCTATTATCGACATATCACATGACAAAAGTCAACGCGAAAGAAGTCACGCGTAAAAGTTAGTTATATTATAAACATGTACCTATCTGTTACATTTTTACAGTTTCAGTTTCAGTATTGTTAAAATATATCGCACGCTATATACCGAATTACAATAAATGATAAAAACATATACTATTTTTTTACTAATATTATTCAATTTCCGTTCGGAAACAAGAACAATAGCATATAACAGGGTATTTTAATTTCTTGATCCATTCTGTATATATTTATTTCTATAGAAGTCTGTAATAAAAGTTTTTTCAACGCACTAACATAGGATATATCTCGTTAGGAAACGCCGTTACATTGACAACAGGCTAAATTACATCCCACAGATGACGTGAACGAATTCTCGAGTACATCATCCTTCTGCCCTTATCCCACTCTAAGTGGGATCGGCACAACATGTTATAAACATGCTGTCACATGATTTGGCTGCGTTTTAACGACCGGCCGCCTGCCTGACGTGAACTTACCTAATACCTTAGTCGTATTTTACTACACCTCGGTAAGAAAGAGGATGGTCTATACTCTATTCTACTAAACCGGATAACACATGATGGGTTAACTTACCTTAGTCGCCTTTTACGACACCTCGGTAAGAAATGAGGGTGGTCTATTATACTCAGCCGGATACCACACGGCGGTTCGACTTACCTTACTCGCCTTTTACGACACCTCGGTAAGAAATGAGGGTGGTACTATTCTATTCAGCCGGATACCACACGGCGTAACGAATTCTCGAGTACGTCTGTCGTAAATCTAATATTATATGTAGTAGAATATACTACCTGGGTGACCGATCCTTGCTCAGTTATTTTTTTTAATATAAAAATACATTAAAAAAAGAAAGAAAAGGGCTGGTGATATCTGGGATTCGATCCCGGGTATTTTGACTTTAGTCCGCCCGTTCCCCACAGAGCTATTTCAATTTAAAAAATGTCAGCAAAAATAGTCTTTTCTATTCTATGTAAAATTTAGCAGTTTTTCAATGCCTGAAAACAGTGATAAAACATTTTTTTAAATAAAACCTAATTAGATCGATTTATGACCCCGAGGTGTCGTAAATGATGTTTATGATTATGTATTTTTATATTCTTATGCACAAACGCCGTGTGACATCCGACTGAATAGAATAGTACCACCCTCACTTCTTACCTAGGTGTCGTAAAAGGCGTCTAAGGTAAGTTGACCCACCGTGTGGTATTCGGTTAAGTAGAATAGACCACCTTTCTTACCGAGGTGTCGCAAAATACGACAAAGGTAAGTTGATGTCAGGCAGGCGGCCGGTCATAAAATACGTAGCCAAATCATGTGACAACAAGTTTATGACATGTTGTGCCGACCCCACTTAGAGTGGGATAAGGGCAGGAAGATGATGATCGATTTATGACCCCGAAACCTGATACTAAGTTTCATGAAAATCATTGGAGCCGTTCCAGAAATTCAGATTATATACAAGATTAACTCATTTAAATATTAAATAGGTATTACTCATATAAGAACTGTTTTCGAGTTACAACGGTATCGAACGGAAAAACTGCGATGCACGCAATGACCGTGTTTAAATTCAAGAACATTGCACCATATGCGCTGCAATGCGATTCGTGACCTCGTGATATTATCATCCACATAAATTATATTATACGACCAAATTAAATTCTCTATAAAGATTGTTAGTATCAACACAAAAGAATTAGTCGTAATCTATAAACTTACAATGAAACAGGACACATTTAATTCCATAAATTAAAGATTCATAATCACTTCATATTACACATGTTATAGGCGGTTGCTAAAACAGTGACACACTCTTAAATGAAGGAAAACATCGTGTGAAAACCTGTATATTATTTAAGAATTCTAGGGGCTTGTGGCACATAGCAATCCGCATTGGAGAATCGTAGTGGGTCTAAGATCCAACCCTTTTCTGCAAAAATGACTAATGAGAGAGGAGGTTTAAATCTAGCAATGGGACAGGCCGTTGATTTATTGTAAGACTAAGTACTCTGCTGTCTGTGGCAGTCTATTTGCAATTAATTCACTAACTACTAAACAACGTGGCTCAGGAACGACTTTTTCATATGATGGATGTTCAGTAGGTACTAGACAAGACTTGAAGGAATTATCAAGCATCACAATTTTGTCCTTTAGCTTGCCAGCGGCTCCATCCGATATTCACTCACCATAACGAAATCTTATTAATATCTACAAAACAACCTTTGTTGTTAATTAACAACATTTATTGTTGCAATTAATAATAATAAATATTAAATTTCGTGATTTCGCAAGCGCAAAGGGTGTGGCATCACTTTCTTAACAAACAAAGTTTTCCTAACGAGAACAATAAACAGTGACGCATGTGTGATAAATAATGCTACATCGAAGCATTATAGGAGCTCGACCTCAGCCTTGTCAAATGATTAGCGATGACTCATGACTCAGACTTCCGCAATGGGCGACGCGCGCGCACATTTCACTTAACGCCATCGGCCATCTTGAATTGTGACATTACCTTTGTCCACGATTTAAATGAAACACATGCTAAGACCTAACAAGAAAAAGAACAAAGCGTATATAATACAGTCATGCTTAGAAAATGTTCAACTTTATCTTTTACAATTTTAATTTCTGATATGTAGGCAACTTAGCATAGATCCACCTTTACGAGCGAAACTATAACAAACTATTACAAACCCAAAAAGTCGATTATGGCGCTTTTTCTTAAACAGGACATTAAAATAAAATAATATATGAATTCATTATAGTTTGTTGTTTCTACTACCACATGTAATAACAGCAGATTTTATTCGGTAAATATAACAAACCAATCATAGTCGTTGATGTCAGTCTTATTGTTATATGAAATTTTCAAATGGTTTTAAAAACTAGTGGATCATCCGTTAGTTCATTTTAAATATTGTCTCAAAATTTCATTAAAATCGGTAGTCTTTTCGGAGTTTATAAAGGACATACAGACAAACATTCATTTTTATACGAGTATACTAGAAGATAATTTTTTTTAAATTACAACTTTATTATAATGTTTAGTTATGCCCTGAGATAATGAAGGTCGATTGGTTGTCTTAATGGGATTATATCAGCCTTAATTACCATTTACTTCCATTGTCTAGTTAGTGCAATGAAATTATATTTATTACCAGAAGTGATAAGGCGGCCTTTAGAAAATACGATTAGGAATCAAGGTTTACCCGAGAATGCCATTATGATAGTCCATAATCATCCTCCTGCTCTTATCCCACTCTGAGTGGGTCAGCACAACATGTTGTCACATGATTAGACTACGTATTTTATGATAGGCCGCCTACTTTAGCCGTATTTACGACACCTTGGTAAGAAATGAGGATGGCCAAATCTATTCAGCCGGATACCAAACGGCGGGTCAACTTACCTTAGTCACCTTTTACGAAACCTCGATAAGAAATGAGGGTGGTCTATTCTACTCAGCCGGATACCACACTGCTTAGAATGCCATTATGATATTATAAGATGTAAAGTTACCGCTCATTACTATGCAATGTGAGCCAAGTTTTCAACGAGATTGACGATTGCAGAAACAATGTAGAGTGGGCAACATATAATTATGGAGCAAAGAGTACAAGCCTAGGCCAGGCGATTCGAATTTTGGGCCCTTCGTCGCAACTATAGTGTATAATATTTTATTAGCGATCATGATTTTAACACCTATATTCTCAAAGGGTGTTCAATTATGACGTATTAGCTTACACCCAGGATGTTAGTGTGGGTTGTGTATTTCATATAATGATAGATTTCAACTATTGATACAGGAAACTAGCGCCTAATTTTAATTATAATAATAGTAAAATTATTACAACGACTAAATTGGAGGAACTTACAAATTACAATGTGAATGGTTGATAAATTTTAAATATGTTATTATTAATACTTTTTGTACAAAATAATTGACTAATAATTTTCAAATCATTTACAAAGGTTGTCTAATCTCTTAACATTGGTGAACACAGTAATAGCAAATAATGTAAAGAATGAATTATAGAATCTTGTTTGGCCATTGATATACACAAGGTGAAAATACACCTGCATGGGATTTATACTTATCAACATAGATAAAATATCACACAGAAAATACTAACCCCTTATAATTTTTCACCAAAAGCATATGTACACTAATCATACATATATATGCTTTTCACATAATAATATTCTACAGATAAAAAAGTTTCATATCTTCAGTTTTTAGATTTAGCCCAAGATAAATTTGTCTCATGTTAGCAATTTTAACATTTGTATAATAAGATAATAATTATTGTATTAAGTGTAGTGTATAAGGAAGTATAAAATTGGCATTAGTCTCAATATAGTAATCTCAACTTAAGAGATTTAAAAATGGAAGAGGAACTCATTTTGACTGCATTCTGTTTTGAGTAATTAAGAGTAAATATTAAAGTAATTAAGAGTAATAAAGTGTTTTGATATATTTTGGAAATCTTTTATAAGTATTTTAAGCTAGCTAGCTTAGATACCTAAAAAAGATGTCACTTCGTACTGCTTACTAAGAATCTGTATATCCTTAAAACTGGTCTTGCTGTTTTAGAGTCTATGAAGGACATACAGACAAACATTGATTTACATATAATATAAGATTAACAAGTCAATAATTCAACTTGTGTATTTTAAAGACTACAGATCTTCAGTGGATTTAAAGATTAGTAATTTTTCACTCATAACTGCAATGTTTGCTATCATAATATTGATCTTATCATAGTAAAGGCTAAAGCCATGATCTGTTTATATTTGGGTCACCTAGTGATGACAGGTTGGGTGTTAAGGATTAAAATTTTAAATAAAAGTTGCCTAAACCTTATCATGTAAAGCCTACCATTAGCTTAAGAGCATATAAACATTATTTTTACAAACTTGATTCAGTATATTAACAATGCAAAGCTTTTATTATAGTCTTCGTCATTTCCTTCAATTCTCATAATCAGAAAAAATAACCTGTAAAAAGGCCACTTCTCAAATTTATTGTTTTATTACCAAATGCAATGCCATCAAATGTCATTTAGTGTACTATATAATTTCACACAAACTTTAATCACTGTGAAAATTTAATTTATCATCTAACTTAAAGAATACAATTAGGCTGCATATAGATTTTTTTCACAGCACTAGAAAGTAGATAACTCCAAAAAATTTTTTTTCAATCAGCAGATATTTATCATTTTCAACTAAAAAATAAACTGTGTCCAAACTAGAAATCACACAGCATTTAGGCTGAACTCATTTCCCCATATAATTTCGTACGATTTTCCTAAGCAGCATAAAACCTGCCACAAAACATGAATGACATTTAGCAGAGATTTTTAAAATTCTTTCCATGCCTCTGAAATAAATTATTCGTACCACCACGTGTTAAATACTACGAAACATTAGCTCTTGAATGACTAAGCATTGCCTTACGAAAGTTGACGGAAATAGCGGATCCTGATTCCTGATTCACATGACGAGTTTGCAAATAATTCACTGCCTACACGATAAACGAACTTTCACTATAGTTGTAAAACCCTGTACCGTTATAAGACGCCTGCCACAGGGGCACAAATAAAAGCCACACATACAAAAACATGTTTAATAATTGAGACATCATAGTAATACAGCAATTTATATTTGTCGTACAAAAAAAATATTGACTATTTCAGCGTTAATTGCAACTAAAGCTGTCCAAAATATGAGACGGCGTTCGATAATCAAAAATACGTTTATAATAAAAATATACGGGAGGCAGCAAGGCACAGGGCGCGGGAGGCCGGGTGGCCTCGCTCCGATACTCTCTGTAAACGTCGGTACTTTCTAAATACATATTCGATAGGGTTATAAGTTATAACGCGCACGCTCTCATAATATTAGAAGAACTATAATGATGTCACAGCAGTGGACATGTTACGTGTCGACGCGGCCTAGAAACCATGCACTTTGAGTTGTTCGGGTTTCACAAGTCCCGATTTGGTGAGCCACTGGCAAATGTTCTCGCGCTGGTCGCCCTGCAGTTGCAGCACCTCTCCGTACTCCGGGTGCTCCACGACCGTTCCGTTGCACGCGAACTCCTTCTTGCATGCCCGAACGATCTTCTTCAGGTCATATTCTGATGACAGGCCTTGCACCGTTGTTAGAGTCTTACGTCCGTTTCTCTGCTGAATACGGACATGGACTAATCCATCTTGAACATCGTCTTCCGAGCTTTTGATAGCATCGGCGAATGGGTCGAATGTGTTGAGATTCTGGATGGACATACGATTGAACGTCGATACTCTTTGTTCTAATAAAACGCTGCGATACGACGCACTAACACAACAATTGTCACTGATAATGTGTTTCAAGCACACAGACAGTGCAACGACCAATTTACGCAAAGTCCAAAATGTAATGGCGGATGATATGGCGACTGGACCAAAAAAATGAGATTGTCACGCGGAGGCGGAAATAATTATCGATCAAACCCATAGACAATAAATGTTTTTTTTAAAAAGCCTATATATATATTACTTGGCAACATTTTTAACATAAATTTTCAGAATACCGGTTTTTAAATAGTATTGCGATTGCAAAATGCAAATTATTAGCCTTTTAATTTTGCGTACAGCTTGGGTACATAATCATCATATTTGGCAACGTAGAAATTACCAGCAATTGGTGTACCCAATTTGAACTGTTGTGCAAATTTACTAATTGAAAATTTTCCCCTTTTATCGCCAGAATTATTAGGTAGTTTAGGAACCTTTGAAAAGTCACATTTTTCTGGTTGCTTATATACTAAAAACACATAACGATGTAGACCTGTTCCCTTTGGTGGTCCTGAACCGATATAATCTGACAGTACTTCACCTTTATGAATATCACCACCACAAATATTACCAATGAGCCAATGGTGCCATTCTCTGAATTTTGGATTTTCACGACTCGGTGCATCTGGATCAACTAAAGCTAAAGTATAGTATTCAGAATCTTTATATGCCCATTTAACGATAGGTTTGTCTTTTACTTGAGTAGGAGTTAACTCTTTTCCTGGATTAACAGAAACTCCGCTTGGATATTGAATGTTTATTAATTCTGAGGGCGCAATCGTTAAAACATCTGGTACGATACATTGTTGCTTGAAAATAGTTTGTATATCACTCATTTTTTAAATAATATCAACTTATTTGTATAATTACAAAAAAAAACTCTGCTTGTGGAGTATGCAAAATAATAATATTTGGAATATTGCCAAATATGAGTAAATGTCAAACCTTAACAAATGGGTTGCTTAGAAACATAAAAAAATATTATTTGTAAGAGTCAATATAATATGTACTGTATTAAAGTCGTATATGTGTTTATAACTTATTAAAATAATTGTACAATCTACATATTTCAAATTTTTATATAAGAATAATAAATTCGTTTATAGACTTTCATGTAATATTATTTTTTAAATAATTTTGTCTGAGTCATTACCATTTGCCCAAGACAAAGAACATTTAAATTTTTTTAAAACCAAAAACAATTATCCTACATAATAAAATAATTCAAATAAAAATACAATATTTTTACTTATTATTATAATTTAAACAAATTATTATAAAAAACAAAACAATATTTGTTATATATATGTAATATACGCTCTTTGGCGAACCGAATCATCGTAATTAGACCTGAATATCTTTTAAGAATGCCTGGAGTATGTGTAATGTTCCAATCTGAATTGGAACAGCATGGTCAGTCCAAAATTCCAATCTTTCTCTTCTAGGAGACGGAACTCTAATAATAAAACATTTTTATGTTCATATGGATTAATATCTACTCTATCTTTCCAAATTCTCACCACATTATGTGATCATTTAAAAGTTGAAGTATGGAGAACGGTATAGCAAGTTATTCTTAAAAGATAGATGTTAAATAAAGGCGGAATTATCTCACCATACATATTTTGTTTTACTCCAAGAGGATTAGGCAACATTCACAGTGTCGGGTCTCAACATTCCAGGCATAACACAAAAAAAGAAAAAAATAAATTTTATGTTTTCATCATTTATTAATTTTACTCTTAGCTTCTGCTAACAAGGCATCTGCTGTTATTTGTATACATAGCTTTTTTCCAATATGGTCTTCTTTTAATTGTAAAACAATAGCTTGTGTGTCCTTGACATTTTGTTTTAGTTTATCAACTCTATTTTGTGTCCCTAAAATCTCAGAAGTAAAATTGTCTAAATCTTTCTCCATTTCTTCAAAGTTTATATCAGGTGTGTAGTTCTTTGGCTTAAACCGTTGGTTACTGATAATTTTCAATTGATGCTTAAGCAATTTATTTTCAACCACTGATTTTTTTTCATTATAGTCCACACACATTTTTCCAAATTGCTTGCGAGATTCCACAACAATGTTCATTAAGGACTCACATTTTTCTTCTAATGTCTGCTCGTCTCTATCTAAAAGCATTTAAGAATGTTCTCATTCAGTTTGTTAAAATGCAATAAGAATAGGATGTTGTCAAAACTCAATATTGAACTTCTGAATTAATACCTAGAGCTGATTACCAAATTCAATTCAATTCAAAATATTCTTCATTTAAGTGAACTTGTAAACAAGTGCTTTTGAATTGTCAACTCTACTGCTGGTTCGGAAAGCTGTTTCTACCAAGAAGAGGCAGCGAGAAACTCATCAGTTATGTTTTCAATAATTTTCAAAATACAATATATAAAATTATTAAATAAAATTTTATTCAAATTATACTAAATTTATGAACATAAATTAGATCAAGATAATTTTGGGTTGTTCAGACTGTAAAAGAATTTTGGTGTCCTATGTCGAAAAAGCTTTAGGACTATATAAATATTTAAATTTAATAAACTTACCCATTTCTTGATAATATTTATTTATTTGCTAAATTGTTCAAAAACTGTAAATATTTTATTAATATATTTTATTCTGTAAACAATTGTATATAATTCAATTATCAAATATAGCCTGCAAATTAGTAAACATAATATATTTCTCTGTATATACACTGTAGTCTTTGAATATATTAAAGACTTCTAAATTATTATTTTGCTTTTAGGCATGTACAATTCATCCGTTTGAACTTAAAAATCGTTGAAAGACGCCACAGACAAGATATTCATATACGTCACAGACTAGAAGGAATGGAAGATTTATTTTTGCTTACTATTGGCCTGGAATCAAGGCTTTTAGGGCTGAATTGTTAATCTATTTAGTGTATGATAGATATATTTTTGTTGATAATCTGAGTTAAAAACTAATTTCAAAAGTTCTAACATATAAAAAATTCGTAAAATAATAGTTTTTTTCTCACTATTTGAAAGTTGCCTTTTTAATAATCATAATTAATTACAATAAAGGCTAATTAAAGTGGGCAACTACCAAGTAATAATAACAGATGCGCTGTTTGTGAAATTCAATTAAAATGTGTAGGTTGGCTACATTGGTTTCATCTAACAATGCGTATCTCATATTAAAACAACAAGAAAAAGAATAAAAAAGAAATTAATTAAAGTAATCGATTTATTAAAAATCTACTTTTGTTGAATAAATAATCGATTATTTAAAAAAAAAAAATTTACATCCCTTTTTAATTGTAATTGTCAAAACCAGTATTATATTATATATATAGTATATAGTTTTATCAGTACCAGTTTTATAGTTAGTAATCTATGGTCAAAATAACCAAGTTTTATTTTGTTAAATAGGTATACTTATTTACGATTTTTTATCTTCATTCATTGCAATTACCATAAACTTGTAATTGCCTACTTCTGTAAGTATAAAGGACGAATAAAACATATGTACGAACAGTTATTTTATTTAATATTATTAATTATTAATTAATTATTAATATTATTAATAATTAACGAAGAAGTATTAATTAAGACGAAGTGATAATTGTATTAAGGAGTTACAATATTAACGGAGTTCTTGATCATTCTCATAAACTCTTGCACCGATATCTGAAGAATAAGTAATATAAGATTAGTATATGGTCAATAATATAATACAAATTGCAAGTTTTATTGATTTAGAAAACGTTGAAGAGTTTGGAATGTTTTTTTTAAATGTCCCGTTAGTATTCATGATATCGGGTTCTAAATAATATTCACTGCTACGGAATACGGAATACTGTAACCTCATAGAATTTAGAAACGATAATTTATAGAAGCAGGCGTTATGTTGCGGAATTCTATAGTACAGAGTCGCCGAATACGTATTGGCGTTGGCGGCGTTTTGTGTTACATGTAGTGACTTGTCCTGCATGTATAAGGTATGTGAATGTTGCCTGCTTCATACATTTAGCATTACATAGATTCACTAAACAAACGTGGATTAAGGCAAAATAATTCTATTGTAACTTCTGCAATTTAGCAACGCTTAAAACAACTGTATGAAACTTACGTATTCATCAAAATCTTTATCAGCATCATCAATCATTTCCTGTATTTCCTCATCCGATAAATTAATCCCGAGTATTTGTGTAACTCGTTTCACGTTGTCAAAACTAATGAAACCTGATGGAAAGATAAAATAAATTCGAATCTACGGGTCGTATGTTTAGAACATCAATAAATCTAATAAAAAAACAATGTTTCAAATATATTTATATTATATATTTACTACTTCATGAGTTATTAATGTCGATTTAAAAAAAAATTGTTCATCCTATTATATCTATACTAATATATAAAGCTGAAGAGTTTGTTTGTCTGACCGCGCTAGTCAGCGCACCGCGCTCAGGAACTACTGGACCGATTTCAAAAATTGTTCCAATATAAGATAGTCCATTTTGCGAGGAAGGCTATAGGCTATATAACATCACGCTAAGATGTGTAGGAGCAGCAATGAAAAATATTTCATAAATGGCAAAATTTAAACTTATCCTTGCGCGTGCTAAGTAAAGGGTAATATATATAAGGGGTATTTCTTATAATTAACTCACGATAACTACTTTTATGGTCAAATTTTCAATTTGGAAAAAAAATTGTGACTATGATTTCCACGCGGCCGAAGCTGCTGGCACAGCTAGTCTAGTATAATTATACTTATTCCTACTTCAGAACAATGTAACGTAAATGTTGTGAACGGACCGCCGTATTCATTAATAATAGCATTTCAAAATAACTCTTACTCTACCATGCGTCATTTTTTTTATTTAACTTTGTTTTAGTTTTAATTTTTATAGCTATGTCATCTCATATACAAATGAATATTTGTTTGTATGTCCTTTATAGACTCCGAAACGGTTGGACGGTTTTAATTTTATTAAAACTAAAATGAATATAGTGCAATAAATACCAGTATCGTCCATGTCAAAAAGTCTAAAACTCTTCATGATGTCGCCATCACTGTCCAGTGACATGATTTTTCTCATGATAGCAGTTTCAAAGTTTTCGAAACTCAATTTACCCGTCTGCCCTTTGTCAACGCCGTTAATCATGTTCTGCAATTCTTCTTTCGTTGGTTCATAACCTATTACAAAGCCCGTATATTATTCCGTACGGATGTAAGTGACCAAATAAGCGAATAAAGTTATTCAGTAAGTAAGATTGGTACATCTTATATTAATCCTCATTTTAGAACATAAAGTTGCGAGAGTTGCTCAAAAAATAATTCAAATATTTAATACTATTTTGATGTTTATACACTATTAATAAAAGGCTAATCCAGAAAGCCTACTATACTATAGAAGATTACTTAGATGATAAGAATGCGTGGACGTATAGCTACTCTTCGACCTTGTACAAGTCAGGAATAACTAAATGTAACTAGTGATAAGAATTATATTTTGAAAAAGACAACCGCCAAATTTCTCGCTGGCTCTTCTTTCCGAACCAGCAGTAGCGTTGACGACCCGACAGCACTTGTTTAAAAGTACACTTCAATAAAGAATAATTGAAATTTGAATATTTTATATTTCAGTATATTATAAAAAAATGATTACTCTAATAGTAAAAATTTGACCACTGCTTCATGTACAACATTACGTAAAGAACAATAAAAATTTATAGCAATTTAATTTATTGTAAATCACAAAAGAATGTAATATAATGAAGATAATTTCTTACCTAATGCTTTTATTGCAACGCGAAAATCTTCTGCTTTTATTTTCCCCTCGCCATTATAATCTAGTAGATTAAATGCCTTGTGTAAATCGTCTTTCTGAAATTTATATTTTAAAATATAGTTAATTTCTCATAACGAAAAATATAAATTTTATTAAATGAATACAAAAATAACAAACAGCCCCTTTTCTACTATGTTAATAAACGTTTATTTTTAAGTAGCTTTTACCCACAACTTCGTTTGTGTGGACTGTAGTCTCTGAATTGCTACTTTCGGTCACTCTCCAACCCTTAAAGTTTTAATAAAACTTTGATAGGTTGATAATAGATGACGCTTTTAATGTCACCCTATTCCTGTAGAATTAACAGGATTTCTATAACCTATATGTTACTCGGGTGTATGAGGAATAATTGTGTTAAATTTCATCGGTATTGAACTAACTTACGAGTTTTCGCATTTATAATATTCGCAAAAAAAGAAATATGATAACAAGTAACAATAAATGATAATACTGAAAAAAGTCTATTAAATAGGCTAAAAACTCTAAGACCTGTTCTTCAGTCAGAATTAAGTGAGCCTCTACTTTATTATCTTCAATGGATGACTGCAGTTCTTCAATTTCTTTGGTAGAGATTTCTGCAGTCACTGACAAATCTAACATAGCGTTTTCCATTTTAATTTGCTTATATATTTACTACTGATAAGGTTTTTTGAAATGTATTGATCTAACAAACCATCGCGATTATTGTTTGATTTGCAGGCAGATGATAAACACTTCGCACGTTTAATATTAAAGTGACCTAATTCAAAATTAGGTTCAATTGAGCTAGATATAGAGTTCCAAGTATAATTACTCATTGTATCGCAATAAGTATTTCGTGTGGGCTATAAGTCAATAAGGAAGGAGTGTAAGGATACATATCCTAGTTTGTCTCTAAATTGACAGATTAACCTGCTCAGGTTGCATTATTGTAACCAACGTCGATTTCTTGGACAGGCGGTATAAACTTTGAATAAGAAAATATTTATAAACCTGCTCATTTGTAAGGACTAATCGCGCACACACAGTTTTTTCCTCCTCCTCTTCCTCTGCTTCAATATCAATTTCAGGTTCATCAATAGTTACTTCAACGTTCATGTTTTTAATTAAAAATAACAAATTTATGATGATAACAAAAAGAAGTCGATTGTCAAATAGAATAAATGTGAAGTAAAATAATTTAGCATAGAGGAAAATAATATATACTTAGTAACTTAGTAATAATTTAATTAATTTTTTTTCGCCTATTCTTTACGATATAGCCATGTTTATTTCGTTGTTTATGAAGATTTTTTTCACTGTGTATTTACAATGTGTATTTTGGCTACATTGGTTTCATCCAACAATGCATGTGTTATCTTAAAAAATAAAAAAGAAAAAGATGATTAAAATAATCGATTTAAAAAATCTATTTTGAATGTGCATAAAACCGATTATTTAAAAAATCGATTCTTTTTTCGCATCTCTATTTGAAACCCGCCATATTTTTTGTTTGGACGGTTTAAGGTTATCTACCGTAAAAACGACGCTTGTTTTTCTTTTAAAGTGTAATCGAAATATATACAATTCAGAACCATGAAACTAGTTAGATTTTTGATGAAACTCAGTCACGAGACTGTTACAATCGAGTTAAAGAACGGTAGCGTCGTCCATGGGACTATAACCGGCGTCGATGTCGCCATGAATACACATTTGAAAGCAGTAAAAGTTACACTGAAAAACAAAGAAGAGCTACAGTTAGAAACTCTAAGCATACGCGGGAATAACATTAGATATTTCCTTCTTCCGGATAGTTTACCACTGGAGACGCTTCTGATAGACGATGCACCTAAAGGCAAAGGTAAACGTGAAGGCGGTTTCCCTCGCGGCGGTTCAAGAGGTGGTCGAGGCAGAGGACGAGGTGGTCGCGGAGGACCCCGCGGTGGTCGCGGTGGCCGTGGCCGTGGCCGTCGATAATTCCATTTTAGTAATTAAATTTCATTTGTGATTATACTTGTAATTGCTTACTGAGAGATGGGTTTTACTTCATCTTGTCAAACAGTGAGTGCTTATAAGTGTGCAACATAATTCTTTGTAAGGTAAATTAAGATTTGTAATACATCTATAATAACAATGTGGTGATTTTTCATTTTCATAATCCTTGAATGCTAAGCTTTACCACTCAGTAATATGGGATGTGAAGTTTTTTGTTGCAATTTTAAGAGTATTGAAAGATACATTTAGTAATTTGGGAGGCTGAGAGTCAACAGTATAAGTAGCTTACATGTCTTTTCTCAATTACAACAACATAAATAGTTTCTTGTCATGTCATGTCTTTTCTCAATTAGGCTCTTACATACTGTTTAAGCAATCACTCAAAAAGAAAACTGCAAGTAATGGTATTTCTGGTCAATTGTATTTAACAACTCAATTCAAATATGATATCTATTAAAATATTAAATGTGGCCAATCCAACCATTTCTCAAAGAAATCATGTAATGAGATAATTAAATATACTGTTTCTTTTTGTCTATATATATATTTTATTGTTGTCCGTCCCCAAAGTAACTTTATACTTGTGTTATGGTTGACAGAAAACTGGTGAATATATACTTATATATTTTTTAAATACAAATATACACCTAGGCTCAAATTCATTTATAGAAAATGTTGGCCGTCGGCGGGAATCGAACCCGCAACCCGCTCACTATCCACTGCCAATGGGCCAGTCAAAGTAGAGTAATTGTCAAGACAATACCTTTTCTTATTATTAATTCTTTTATCATTTCCATAAAAGGTTCTTAAATTCTACACTTAGTACTTACTTTCTGTAAAATTGTGAAAAATTAAACTTTTGACTTCCATCTATTTGCTCTAAAATTCAGTGAGAACGTAACTTTTTACAATTAATTTGAAAAATATTTGCATACATTTACCACACAATATTTGTACATTCAACAGCAAAGCTTAAGTTCTTTTTAAGACTTATATTTGTCTCATTTTCTTGTTTTACTAATGTTGAGTCTACTTGATTTAAAGTTATGATCAATCTTTACAAGCCAAAACCAAACCAAATACCTAAGAAGTACTGGAGAAATCATAACTATAGTACTTTTTTAGGTCATTAACAAGTAAAATATATATACCGTTACATTACAATGCTTCTATTCAAATTTGGGCATTTTGGATAAGGTTAATAACTTAATAGAACCTCAAGTTAATTTATCTGTAACAATAAGTTGACATATTGTACCATTCACATCTTATTTATCTATTTATATACCATAAGTTAGTAAAACATTATTGGAGGTCAAGTTATTTATTCCTTTGACAGAGATCTCTGCCAGCTAAGCTACAATGTGAGACAAACTTATGATTTATACTATTAGGTGTTCTTTCCTACCTTTCATGTTTTTATTTATTTATTTATTTTTTTATTTATTTATTTATGTACCATAAAAAATGTTGGGAAAAAAAACATAATTGGTAAAAAAAGTGTACAAAGGTCAACTTATCCCTATGACAGAGATCTCTGCCAGCTAACCTACGAGGTGAGACAATTTATATTAAAGAAAAAGGTACGAAAATATCAAACATTATGAATTAGAATTACCTACTAATAATTTCCTAATTTAACAATAAAAATAAAATAAATATATAATATATTTATATATAAATAAATATATATACATACACACTATATATAATACAAAGTATAATATTTAAATGTCAACAATTACATTATGATGGTAAAGATGTGTAATGTTTCTTTAGTCTTAGTTTAAAAGTGCTGAAGGAAAGGCTAAAGCAGTCATTGATGACGCTGTATGGCAACGAGTTCCACAGACATCCAGCAAGTACAGAAAAAGATTTAAAAGATTTTAATTAAAAATAAGAAATTTAAATAATATGACGATAGCAAAACGAAGTCAATTGTCAAATAGAATAAAAGTAAGGTAAAATAATTCAGCATAGAGGAAAATAATACATACTTAGTAACTTATCAATAACTTAATGATTATTCTTTTGTTTCCTTTGATGTGGGACAAACTTATGATTAATACTATTAGGTATTTTTTCCTGCCTTTCCTGGCATCCCCACGAAGGAAATGAAAATGTTAATTTTGAGATAGTTTCAAGTAGTTTTTCTTAGAAGAGTGCAGTCTCCAGTAATATAGCTTATTTATCTTTACTTACTCCAACAAGGTAATTCTTAAGTATTTATTCAATTTTTTTTTCTTATTTATTATTTTGGAATAAAAATAAAACATTTAAAATTCAAACAATAAAAATAGCAATATTTAAGAATAAAAAAAACAACTATAAATGTCATAAATAATCAAACGTTTTCTGTCAAATAATAAAATGTAGTAAATTATACATATAAGAAAATTAGAAATCTCAAAAATAATACATTTTTATTCATATCAGGTATGAATTACAAATATTTAAGTTAAAATAATGATTTCAATGATGTTAAGCTAGATGCATACTTGATAAGTTGATTTCCTAAGTGTAAGACGAAATGTGACCTGTGCAGTTACTTTTGTTTGTCCTCACCCTCCTTTTAATCAACAGCCTATTAAGCCCATGTCTTAGATGATGCATTGTTACTTTTTTTTGTTAAGCGGAAATGGTCTCTGGAAGTAATAATAATAATATAATAATAATAAAACGTTTATTTCGCACCACAAACCATACAAAAAAATAAAAAATAAACTAAATCAATTTAATTAATTTTACTTTAAATTTTAATTTAATTAAATACTATATAAGTAGGTCTGGCTAATTTTATTAGCCAATAACGGAAGGACGATATAAGTTATCGTCTTTCTTCCTCTACAGATAGATTTAATAGGGGAAATATCATTTTGTAGTTTTAAACTATCGTGAGTAGCATTAGAACATAGTTAATGTACAGAAAGCAGCTATACTCACGTCTAATTCTATATGGTTAGCCCGATTAGTAGTAGCTCATTCGGTGAACGGGTGATCTCGAGAAATTAAAATACCAAGGTTTAAGCTCCACCTATCCAATTATTTTTAATTTTTTTTATTTAATATATCTTTAAAAAAAATTATTACTACTAGTCATCCAGGTACTTATAAATTTAGACAGTCATCTCTAAGCTATACCAGACGCGTCATAGATACCACCGTCGAGACAATGGATACTGCAGATGGTCCTCGACCCATGAGAAATATGAAACCAACTGAGGTATGCTATTAAAGTTATATAAATTCAAATTCCAAAAATTCTTTTTTCAAATAAACTTGTAAATAAGTGCTTTTGCATCGTCAACTCTACTGCTGGTTCAGAAAGCCGTATCTACAGAGAAGAGCCAGCAAGAAATTCGACGGTCGCTCTTTTCAAAATATAATTCTTATCAATTTAGTCATTACCGTCTTGTACAAGGTCGAATAGTGGCTATGTTGACTCATTCTTATCTAAGTAATCACCAATAGTAGGCTTTCTGGATTAGCCTATTATTAACAGTGTTTTTAAACTGCTGTAATGGCAAAGCTAAAATTGCTTGCGGTATTTTTATTATAGAATCGTATACCCAAACCCACAAACGTACTTTTACAGGGCGCAAAGCAGGAGCCGCAAGCTTATGTCGGTTTCTACTTTGTCTATTATTTACATCACCAATCTTTTTTACAATTATATTTTTATATTCTTATGCACAAACGCCGTGTGATATCCGGCTGTAAGGTGTCGTAAAAGGCGTCTAAAGTAAGTTGACCCATGTGGTATCCGGTTAAGTAGTATAGACCACCCTCTTTCTTACCGAGGT